>CM028131.1:334670000-335270000 GCA_016271365.2 Neoceratodus forsteri
CCCAATTCCTTATAAAATTCAATAGGGAGGCCATCCGGGCCAGCCGCCTTACCCGACTTCAACCCCATTATAGCTTTTCTGATCTCTTCTTTAGATATTTCTTTATCCAGATCTTCCCTTTGTTGCTCACTAAGCTTCTCAAATGCAGTCCCTTCTAGGAAATGTCTCGCCTGCTCCAGCCGGCCCTCAGACTCACTCTCATATAGAGCTCGGTAAAATTTCCTAAACCTGTCCCTTATGGCCTGGGGGTCCCTCAGTAGTGCTCCCTGCTCGTCCTTTATTTCTTGAATTCTCTTCACACCTCTTCTGCCCTTAATTAGATTGACAAGCATGGGTCCAGGTTTATTACCCCATTCATAAAATCTTTGCTTCACAAGCCATATGATGCCTCTCGCCTGTTCGGCTAGCAAATTATTGAGTGTCCCTCTGGCCGTAGCCAGCACTTGGGCACTCCCTTCATCCCCCCTCACCACCTTCCGCTCCAAACTCTTAATCTGCTGGAGTAGCTCCTCATATCTTCTATTCTGCTCCTTCTTGTAACCTGCCATGTACCCTATAATGGCCCCTCTTAGATATGCCTTACCTGCATCCCAGAAGGCCTGTGTGGAAGGGGCAGACTCTTTGTTCGTCTCAATATATCTCTCCAGCTGCTCTCTCAAGAAGGTCCCAAACTCTTCCCTTCCCAGCAAGTACAAAGGAAACCTCCAGGAACCAGGCCGCATTCTCCCCACATCCATTTCTATTGTCAGTGTTACCATGGCATGGTCAGAGATGTGTATAGGCTCATGCCTCACATCAATCATCTTATAAAACCAGGATCCCTCTATATAAATGTGATCTAATCTCGACCATGTTTTGTGGAGGTTAGAAAAAAAAGTATACTCCCTGAGGCTCGGATTAGCTGTCCTCCATGCGTCTATTAAATCCAGCTCTAGCACCCCTTCCCTCCATCGTCTCATACAACTTCCACCTCTACCCCTCCCTCTCGAATGATCTAGCACTGGGTCCGGCGTGCAATTAAAATCACCCCTCATAACCAGCCCCTGAAACTGTTCCCTCATTAAAAGCTCCAGCAGATTTCTATAGAATATGGGTTCAAAGACAGCAGGAGCGTATACACTTCTGAATGTTACCGGAGTCCAGCATATCTTGCCCTCCACGAACACATATCTCCCTTCCTTTTTATCCTGCGCCACTCTTGATACCTGAAACGGCAACTGTTTGTGTATTAGTATAGCTTCCCCCCTCTTATGTGAGGAGAAGGAGGCTGCGTAGCAGGCTCCCACCCAATTCCTAATCAGCTTTTGGTGATCTGATGGAGTTAAGTGCGTCTCTTGGAGTAGGGCTACGTGAGATCCCACTCTCTTAAGGGCTGTGATTATAGAGGTCCACTTAACTGGGGAAGAGACACCTCTCACGTTCCACGAAACCACCCTCAATCTCTCCTTTTGCTCCATTTAAAGTCCCATCGGTTCTGTGTGGCCCCCTTAACCCATCCCAACATTCTTAGTTCCTCAATGTGTGATAACCTTCTGCTCTTTTGCTCTCTAAGTGTGGACTTACTATGAAATTCGTGAACAACAAATAAACCTGAACATTTAACCTCCCCCCCAGCTTATTTACAATATGCCACTCTTTCCCCAATTGCAAAACATGCATCATTCTACACCAGTATGTTCTCTTCCCAGTACTTTGTTGTAGGGTTTGATACAAAGATTAACTCTTATGATCAACCTCCCCCCCCACCCCGGGTTATGCAAAGCTCCTTACCACCATACTTCCGCTCCTTGAATTCTTTAAAATTGAATAGCGTGATCCCTCAGCATGTTGCATCTATTACTCCCCTTCCCTCCATTAAATAGTGAGACATGCATACTGTACATTTCTCCATCTGCTGCAGTGGCTAAATTATACATCCCGCATCAACTCTCACCTTATCTCGGCTCTCGAAGTTATGCCTGGAGTAAGCCTTCACTATTCCTACTGCTGCCGTGGATGAGCTTCAGGCTGTCATACATTCTCCTCTTGTCAGATTAAACTCTTTCCTCCCCCCCCATGCAGATGAGGCACTTCCCCCTCCTCCTTGTCACCCGCTCATTTGCTTTCAAAAGCTGTTCTGGTCAGTCCATTGACCCGAAGCAGTGGGGCTTCACTATTCGGTCAGCCAGGCTAGGCCACGCAAACCAGAGTCAACGTGCAGGCCCTCCTGGCAACTGTCACTTCCCTTCTCTTTTTGATGGTTCTGCTGCATTCACAGGCATTTCTCCAGTACCTCTTGGGACTCAACAAAGCCATCCTATTCACGTATTGACACTTCAGGCAGTCTCGGGGGAGCATGAATTAATTGTCCTTATGTCCATTTCCTATTTTAATTATCTCTTTTTTTGAGGGGGGGGGCGGTCCAAATCTCCACCGTGCATCAGTAACTGTTCTACAAAGTTTCCAGCCTGATCCTGGCCCTCAAGATCCACTCTCACAGGATTTAGAAGAACTTTCAGCGCAACCGCTGCCAACAGCGAACAATCTTCAGTAATAAAAGAGTCCTCAACTATTTACATGGATTTGTGAATTCCGCTCCTCCGTGCGATGTCAGCACTCTCCCTTCTAGTACCATTCCGGGGAGGGATCACCCAATTTTCTTCTGCAGCTCTGATACAAACATTTGTGCTTTGTCAACCTCCCAGAAGCTGAACATAGTCCCTTCATACTTGATCTTCATAATAGCCAGGAACACCATGTACCATTCCACTTTCATCTTCTGACAAGCAGCTATAACTTCATTAAACTCTCTCCTCTTCTTCCCAATCCTCAGTGAATAATCTTGGGAGATATATAAGTGTATCCCCTCATATTTCTGCTCCGGTAGGGCCTTATAAGCCTTCCACATCTCCTGCCTGTCCTGAAAATTGTGAAAGCAAAATATTACTTGCCACGGGGGTTGCCCGTTCTGAGGCCTCGGCTGCACTGCACGATGGGCTCTCTCCAGCTTGTATCTCCCTCTCTTGGGTTTCAAGCCCATAATCACGGGCAAGATTTTAGCAAAAAACCCCAGGATGTCCGCTCCTTCTCTGCCCTCTGGAAGGCCCCTGAGTCCCAGGTTAGATCTCCTCAGGTAATTTTCTTGGTAGTCCATTGCCTCTCTCATATATTGCAGTTGCTTCTCCAGTTCCTCCACCCTCCTTCCTAGTGGATTCAGCGTATCCTCTGCCGCCGAGATGCGGCCTTCCATCTCCTCCATTCGTTCATGCTGCCGTTCTACCTGCGCCTCCACCACGACCAGTCGCCCTTCAATATTACTCTCTAGCCTCTCCAGCTGTGGCGACAAGGCCTCCATTAATTGGTCTTTCAGCTCTCGACCCAAAGCTGACATCTCTGCTGCCGAGAAGGAAATGGGGCCTATGTTGCTCGTTAGGCTCGCAGTCGGCGGTTTCTTATTACTTTTAGCGCCGGCTCTCTGCGATTTACCCGTCGCTGATGCCACAGATTCATCCATAGCAATCTCAAGTATTGCAGTATCATTCGCTGAGGGAAATGCAATGCGGATTTTGGTGGATTTGTCGTTTAAAAGTACCCGAGGATAGGAGCTCGAAAAAGGCACGTCCTCACGCCATTAAGTGGTCACATGACCCCGTGAAACTCCAGTTTAATAGATTTCACACTGTCTCACTCTGTTCTCAGTCTCAGCTGAGACTGAAGGATGACATCACCATAGAACTCTTGCAGCTGCATGAGCCACACTGGAATGCTGCAGTTGGAAGTCAGGATAGAATGTTGGGGATTTTTGAATAGAGTCTGTGTGCAGTCTTGGAGAGAGGAGCAGCACAGCAGTCTGTGTGCAGGCTCTCAGAGCCTTAAGCTCTGTTTTAGAGCTACTGTAAGGGAGGTGTGTGTTTCTACCGAAAGGGGAACACAGTAAGCTGATTGTTGAAGTGGTGGAGACTGCTATTATTGGTCCATGTGCCCCATCCCTGAGGGGATGGGGGTGGAAAGGTTAGCATGTTTTCCAGGGGCAACCCTCCTGGTTCTGGCTAAGGAAGATGCTGCCTATTTCAAGTTGTGCTATGGCACCAGAAGCTGTGGGAGAGAAATTCCTGTGAGGAATCGCCTGTGGGGCACCTGCAACCAAAGGCTGAGTTAGCTCTGACAGAGGGCCTATGTTTTTCACCTGAACTGTTGAAACATGGGGATTGGACTACTTACTCTGTAGGAGGTCTAGTGTAATAGACATTGCCAGTTAAATCAAGTAGGTTCAAGTCCAGCACAAAGAGTGAAGTAAAGTGGGGATTGGATTGCTTAATCAGTGGGGGGCCAAGAGCAATGGGCTAAGCCAAGTAAAAGTATGTTCAAGTCCAGCACAATGGGAAAGCAAGACAAGCAGAGGAAATGTGACATACATTTAGCCTTAATCTTCACTGCCAAGCTTTACAGAATGAGATGTTTAATGTCCAGAGAAATGGCCGGGTATGAATTGTGGAAGAGAGAGGTGGGAGACTGCCCATCAGTAGTAACCAAATCCACCTCTACGGATTTGCTCTGTGCCACCTTTACTTTCTCTCAGGTGCTTGGCCAGTGCCTGAGGAAAGTACCCAGACGTGGGATTAAAAGGAGAACTCCCTGATAGAGCTGAGGTGCTCTTAGGTGGTTTACAGAGCCACCAGAAAAGGTTTCCATGACATATGGAAGGTGTCCGAGTGGCCGGCAGGGGAGCCGAGCCAGGGACAACCCAGAACAGTGTACAAGTTTGGGCTGTGTACCCAAAGCAGCATGCAAGTCTGGACTGTGTGCCCGGTGGGTTCAGAGCCTGATTGCTGAAGTGTTGAAGAAGGGTTCTGGTTTCTCTTAATCTGCTTTACCAGAAGTGTAGCCCTGTGGGGGTCCGTCTGTGCTTTGTTTGTTCTGTTTGGATGTGAATAAAGCCACACTTTAGAATCCCACTTCTGGTATTGGACATTACGGTTATTGCTTCCTGTGTTCGGAATTACTTGGATGCCCCTGTGCAGAGTAGCCAAACCTAGCCTTTGTGCTGAGTGACCTATTCCTCCCCAAACCCAGTCCCCACCTGGTACTGCCAGATTCAAACAGCATACCACCTGTCATTTGCAAAATGATGGGGGTGGGGGTTACAGTAATATTCAAGAGGTACAAAAGAGACAGAGAGGGAAAAGGATAGGGAGGTGTATCCAGAGAATTAGAGGGAAGCAGGAAAAGCAGTGAGGAGCACAAAGGTGCAAACTGAGGAAGGAATACCCCAAGGGGTAATTAAAGGAGACAAGGCCTCTTTTAGATACATAAGTGAAAAGAGGAGAGCTAGGGGAGGGATGGTGAGGTTAAGATGGCTGGGGTGACTGTGTAAGGGAGGATCAGGAAAAAGCAGATATTCTGATCAAATACTTTTATTCAGTCTTCACAGAGAACGGGGATGAGCCAAATAAAAGCAGCTGGATCACTTGGTGGGGAAGGGGAGTTAAATGCAAGTCCATTTACAGAGGAGAGAGTCCTGAAAGGACTTACAAATCTGAAAATTGACAAAGCTAGAGAGCCAGACTGGGTACACCCAAGGATATTGAGGGAGCTCAGGGAGGTACTGGCTGCACCTCTGACAGCTCTATTCAACACTCACAAGAAACAGGAGTGGTTTCAGGGGACTGGAGGAGAGCACATGTAGTCCTACTTCATAAAAACGGTAGCAGGGAGGAGGCTGGCAACTACAGACTGGTCAGTCTGACATCAGTGTTAGGGAACTTAATGGAGTTACTGCTAAAGGAAAGGATAGTGGAGTATCTTGAATCTCGCAGGTTAGAAGACCTGAGGCACAACAGATTCACAGGGAGAGATAATGTCACACAGATCTGCTAGATTTCTGTGAATGGGTGACTAGGGAAACAGATCAATGTGGGGGAGTGGACATGGCTTAGTTAGATTTTAGTAAGACATTCAACACCATACCACATACAGCAGGATACTCAAAAGGAAATAGGCATCTTAGTGGTGGGTCCTAAGGTGGTAAACTGGGTAAGAAATTGGTTAATGGATAGGTGACAAAGGGTGGTGATAAATGGAATTCACTCCGGGGAAGGGAGAGTGAGCAACAGGGTGCCTCAGGGCTCAGTACTGGGACCAGTCCTCTTTAATGTCTTTATAGTAACATTGCAGATGAGCAGGAAGGGAAGGTATGCATCTTTCAAGATTACACCAAAATCTACAATAAGGTAGACATTCCAGAAGGGATGGAAAGAATGCAGAGACCTGAGTAAGCTCAAAGAGTGGTCAAGGGCATGGCAACTGTGTTTTGATGTGAAAAAGTACAAAATCATGCACTAAGGGACCTGAGAGTAATCATATCTGATGTCCCCAAGGTGGTGAGACAGTGTGACAGGGCAGTAAGTAGGACCAGTGGGATGCTGGGGTGCATAGGGAGGGTATTACCAGCAGAAGGAGGGAGGTGGTGTTGCCACTGTATAAATGGTTGGTGAAACCTCACCCGCAGTGCTGTGTCCAGTTCTGGAGCCCAAATCTCATGAAGGACATAGAGAGGGTGGAGGCTGTCCAGTGGAAGGCAACTAAAATGGTGCATGGGCTGCATCAGAAGCCCTACAAGGAGAGACTGAAGGACCTGTTTATGTACACCTAGAAGATAGGGGGGACATGAAGGAGACATATAAATACCTCACAAGGTTGAATAAGGTACAGGTGGGGAGTATTTTTCAGAGGAAAAGAAGCATGAGAACAAAGGGACATGCAATGAAGCTGGAAGGAGGGAAATTTAGGAGAGATATGAGGACATATTTCAATAAAAGAGTGGTGGATGCCTGGAAGTCTTTCATGGAGGTGGTGGGGTGAAAACAGTGATGAGCTTCAAGCATGCAAAGAATAGGCACAAGGAAATTTTAGTGTGTGGCGAGGGAGGGAACTGGAATCAAGTAAGGTCTGTGGTGACTGTATAGGCAGGAACAAATGATCAGGCTTGGTGGTCTTTACCTGCCTTCAAATTAAATGTTTCTTTTTTAATATAGATTTTTATAGGCTTTTCTGTTTTTCTCCTTGTATTTCCCCCCCATGGGGCCTCTGCACATGGCCGTACATGCGCATGGAAGAGCACACGCACACCAGATGCCAGCTCAGCCCCTTCTGCCCACGTGTACTGCCACCCCTGCCCACCTACATAATGCCACCGGACCTCTGCCTGGTGGAAACGGGACCACAGGAGGGGCGACAACCCACGCCAACCAGCCTCAGGACAGAACAGCAGCCTGATGACTTGCTCAGTCCCGCTTTTCCCACACCCCCATGCTGGCACCCCCACCCCGGCAACCCAAGGTCATTCCCGCACCTGGGTCACCAGTGGAGCTCGAGGTAAGATGTCCAGCACCTCAACCCGCAGCGCCACTGGGCCAGCTCAAATTAAATGTTTCTCTGATATAGGTAGAACCCAGCCTGCTAAAAACCTTGTATGTCAAGGTTTCTTTATATCTCTCCAAACCACACACACTTATGGCATGTTTACACTGCAGATACCTGCAGCATTGTCATCTGCATCAGCTCACATTGCTGGTGGCACACCATCACTGACTCTTGTTTAAATGCTGCTGCTCTACAGCATTCCAGGTTCCTTTTATCATAGAGGCAAATGGCAGGAAGCATGGGCAAACCAGAAGAAGTTATAAAATTCCACAAAGGCAGAGCACACACAACCACACATCTCAAGGGTACTGGTCAATAAAAAAAATGTATTTAATAAATACTAACATATTGGAGGCCAGGGTAGCCTGATGTGTTTCAGATTTAATACATCCTTTCTCAAAGGCTAAAACAACAGTAAAATAGTGAGTCTTAAATACTCTACACATGTTATGACATCATTCACAGAAAAACATTCCATTGGTTAATACACAATTGCTAAATGACACACAGCTACAGAGTCAAGCCATACAAAAGTGAAGGTACTGGGCTTCAGGAAGGCTGACTTTGGCAAGATGGGAGAGTGCCTTAGAAAAGCACTAGCAAACAGGCTAGAAGGAGGGGTGGAACAACAATGGGGAAACATCAAATCTGCCATCACAGAGGCAACAAGCCTTTGTGTGAAGCAAATAAACAAATCAAAATGAAAGAAAAAGCCACTATGGTTCTCAAAAGAGGTGGTGGAGAAGGTCAGGAGAAAAGATAGCATTCAGGAAGTATAAGGAAACACAGAAGTAGCAGGACAGAGAGCTGTACCAGTTAAGGCAGAAGGAAGCAGGAAGGGAAGTCAGAATAGCAAAGGCCCAAACTGAGGAAAAGACAGCCAACTTGGTTAAGAAGGGGGATAAAACCTTTTATAGGTACAACAGGGAGTGTAGAAAGACAAAGGGAGGGATAGTGAGGCTGAATAGAATGGACGGTGGGTAGACAGAGAGGGACAATAAAAAAGCAGGGATACTGAACTAATATTTCTGCTCAGTATTCACAAAAGAGGAGGAGGGGGAGGTGCCTAATCCAAGTAACAGAAGCACTCTGGATGGGGGATCGATCCCAGTCCTTTCACAGAAGAAAGGGTTCTGAAAGAACTCCTAAAACTGAAAGTGGACAAAGCAATGGGGCCTGATGGAATTCATCCCAGAATTCTAAAAGAATTAAGGGGGAACTAGTGAAACCACAGACTACCCTTTTTAACAACTCACGGGAGGATGGTGTGGTACCTGAGGACTGGAGGAAGGCAGATGTGATTCCCCTTCACAAAAGTGGGACAGAGACAAAGGTAGGAAACTACAGACCTGTCAGTTTGACATCTGTGGTAGGGAAAGTGATGGAATCACTCCTGAAGGAAAGAATTGTTGAGTACCTAGAGACCAGTGGGGCACAGGATCCAAGGCAGCATGGGTTCACAGTGGGAAGGTCATGTCAGACGAATCTAATTGATTTCTGTGACTGGGTGACCAAAGTAGTAGACCAGGAAGGGGCTGTGGACATGGCCTACCTAGACTTTAGCAAGGAATTTGACATAGTCCCACACAAAAGATTAATAGTTAAATTAACCAGCCTGGGAGTGGGTCCCAGGGTGGTAGCCTGGGTAAAACATTGGCTGCACAACAGGACACAGAAGGTAATTGTAAATGGAGTCCACTCTGAAGAAAGAGGGGTTACTAGTGGGGTACCACATGGTTCAGTACTGGGTCCAGTCCTTTTTAATGTCTTTATAAGTGACATTGCAGAGGGACTGCAAGGAAAAGTATGCCTTCTTGCAGATGACACAAAGATCTGCAACAGGGTTGATACACAAGGAGGCATGGAAAGGATGAGAATGGACTTGGCAAGGTTGGAGGAATGATCAGAAGTATGGCAGCTTGAATTCAATGCAAAGAAGTGCAAAATAATGCACCTGGGAAACAAAAACCCAGGGGAAGATTACACAATGGGGGGAGGTAGTAACAACAACAAAAATGGAAAGGGACCTGGGGGTAATCATATCAGATGACCTTAAGGTTAGCAAGCAATGTGAGAAGGCAGTAGGGAGGGCTGGGGTGATCCTGGGATGTATAGGGAGATGCATCACAAGCAGAAAACAGGAAGTTGTTATCCCTCTGTACAGACAGTTGGTGAGACCCTATCTGGAGTACTGCGTCCAGTTCTGGAGACCCTATCTCCACAAGAACATAGACAGGATAGAGGCAGTCCAGAGGAGGGCAACTAAAATGGTGCAGGATCTGCAAGAGAAGCCATACAAGGAGAGACTAAAGGAGCTTAATATGTATACCCTTGAGGAAAGGAGGGAGAGGGGGGACATGATAGAAACTTTTAAGTACCTCAGTGGAATCAACAAAGTCCAAGAGGGTAGCATCTTTCAGAAAAAGAGATGTGCAAGAACAAGGGGACACAATTTGAAGATGGGGGGTTCAGGGGCAATGTGAAAAGTATATTTTCAGAGAGGGTGGTGGACACATGGAATAGCCTTCCTGAGGAGGTTGTGGGGTCTAAAACTGTGGGAGAATTCAAAAATACATGGGACAGACATAAGGCAATTTTTTTGGGGGGTAGGAAGAAGTATGCTGTTGGTTAACTATGATCTGCAGCTTATCCTGTAGGTAGGGAAATGGGCAGATTAGGTGGGCCAAGCGGTCCTTATCTGCCGTCAAAGTCTATGTTTCTATCTCTATTCAATAAAATATCCAACTCTGCAATTGACACACTTAACAGATTAATAAGCCCCAGCACTGATACCAAAGGGAATTCAAAGCCTAAGGGAGTAGGGAGACTAAATGACAGAAAGAAGGGGGTACTGAAACAAAGTAAAACTGTTAACTACAATAATGTTTTCTTTAATATATTTTCTTTTCTAAATAAGGTTTAAGCTCAAGTCCAGAATTAAGGCCCTTGCCTTTTGTTGCATTAAGGTTAATAATCCAAAAAGCTTCATGGTAAGTAACAGATCATTAAAGTTCCCGCCACATGGTTTTGGACAAACTTTGTCACTACCCATAAAGGTGAAGCTATGTTCCTCACTATTAATGCATTTTTCTACGTGTGCTGCTGTTGCATAGGTCAGATCTTTCTTTTCTATTGCCCTTATGTGTTCTCTCACCCTCACTTTCATAGCTCTGTCTTCCCAACATAAAATGTACTGCAACTGCAATGTGTTGGATAAATAATTCCTTCAGTATCACAGGTAATGAGCTGTCTAATTTCATATTTTCGCCCCTCCTGATGTACTTGAAACTCCTTTCCCTGTTTTATATACATACATACAGTGCATTTTTTACATGGATGGCATCCCACCACACCTTTTCCCAACCATGTCTGTGCATTGTTACGATTAACAAAATGGCTGTATGAAACCTTATTCTCTATTGTAGGTGCTTTTTTTAAAAACATATGTGGGGGTACAGAAACCAACTGCTTTAGGCTGGGATCACTAGCCAACACATTCCAGTGTTTCCTAATAATCTGTGTTACAGCATCTGCTTGTGCAGAATATGAGATGACAAAATGAAATGTATTTTGTTCTAACAATTCCTGATCCCTTTTCAGGCCACTTAAAAGATTGGCTGTATACTGATTCTCCACATTTTTTTCCCTTCCATAACTACTCTATTTTTGTATCCCCTTTGTTCTAACCTCTTACACAGATCTTCTGCACCTTTCTCAAAATCTTCTCTCTTGTTGCAGTTCAATCAATCAAAATCTTTATTTAACCAGGCAAACAACATTGAGCAGAGCTCCTTTTCAAGGTGGACCTGGGTGAACACAAATACAGGATAACAAGGTAATACACAGAAATAATGATACACAGGCATGATCGAAAACAATCATGAACAATACATTGCAAGGAAATACAGGATAAGTGCCACAAATGTTTACAGATAAGAAACTGGGCTAACAACAGTAATACAGGTAAGGTCAGCAACAGTGAAAAGATGGGGTGACAGAAGCCATGGGGAAGGGACTGGGGACCCTGAAGCACCATGAAGAACAAATGGGCCCTGGAGCATAGGTATGGGGATGGAATAGGGGCAGTGGGGCAGGGAGGGGGTGGTGGGCACGTAGATCGGAGGCAAATAGTGGGAAGTATGAACTGGGATGCAGAGGTAAATGAGGAACCTGACAAAGGGGATTAAACTGGGGTGCAGGGGGAGGGGAGAGTGGGTATACTACTGGGACACGAGCAGTGGATAAATGAAAGTGGGAGAGAAGATAGGATGAAGGAGAGAAGAAAGGATGAAGTAGAAGGGAGAGGGCCAGGCAGAGGCTGGGATCATCGAAGGACTGGAGGGTGAAGAGGTGGAGGGAGGCAACATAAGAGGGAATGGGGGGGGGAGAGGGCCATGCACCAGTTGGGATCAGAATCTAGGATGAGGCCAAGACAAGAATGATAAGGGGAGTAGTTTAGTGAGGATTAGCAAACACAGGATTCTTTATCGTGCTGAAGATAGAGTGCTTTGAAGGCTGAGATGTTGACTGTAGACTTTAATTTCAGAGTTTTTTGTAGATTATTCCATAGCTGGGGAAGTACATAGCTAATGGACACTCAGCCAAAGTGAGATCTGACCTTTTTAACCTTTAAGGTAGTATAGGAGGCACTTCTTAATGCATATCTGCTTAGAGTACAAGGTGGTAAGCAGACCGAGATATAGTCAGGCAGTTTATTGATAATAGCTTTGTATGTCCAGAGGGTGGAATTTCTTTGTCGTCTGAGGGTAAGAGAAGACCAACCTACAGCGGTATACAACAAACAGTGGTGGGTGGAGTATGGAAGATTTCTTATGAACCTTAGAACTCTATGATAGAATGTGTCAAGTTGTGAAAGTGCGCCGACTGATCCACGGCTATAAAAGAAATCTGCATAGTCTAGCAGGGATAGGAAGGTAGTTTGGACTAGTCTCGTCCTTGCATCTGATGGGAGAAGATTTTTTATCCTAAAGAATTGGCTTTGACGCAGCTTTTTTGTTAATTGTTCTATATGCTCTATGAAGGAGAGTCTGTTGTCAAGCCATACACCCAAGTATTTGAAGTGAGTTACATACTCCAACTGTTCGCCCAGGGAAGTGGATATCGAAGAGAGAGACCTAGACGAGGCTACGTTAGGTATGTTGGGAAAGGATGAGAAGATCATAGCTTTTGTTTTCTTGGCATTCAAAAGCAACTTTTGATTTAGGAGCTGGTGCTGCAACAAGTTAAAATCATCCTGGAGAGCAGTGCATGCCACATCTGGAGAGAGGCAGCTGGCATAGAGCACAGTGTCATCCGCAAAGAGGTGTATTTGGGCTTTTTTGATGGTGGCGTCTATTCTGTTTATATAGATAGCGAATAGCAATGGCCCCAGGATGGAACCTTGAGGTACACCCTTCAGGAGGGTTTTTAAAGGAGAAACTTCACCTTCTGCTTTTACCTGCTGATAGCGGCCTGTGAGATAGTTCTCAAACCAACTAGTAGATAGAGAGTCCAATCCAATGTACCGGAGGGCTGTGAGGAGCAGGTCATGATCAACGGTATCATAAGCTTTGCTTAGATCCAAGAACACTGCACATACAAAATTCTTCCTGTCTAGTTCACACTACCAGTCATTTGTAACCTTAGCCAGGGCTGAGATTGTACTATGTTGCGCTCTAAAGCCTGACTGTAGTGGATTAAGCAAGTTTGTTGATTCCAGGTAGTTTCTGAGCTGAGTGTTCACGATTTTTTCTACTAGTTTGGACAGAGTTGGTAGGATGGAGATTGGCCTATAATTATTCAGGTCACTGGGATCTCCCGATTTAAACAGAGGGATAACATGTGCTGTCTTCCAGATGGTGGGGTGGGATGGTCACCCTGTGAGAGGGATAAGTTGAACAAATGTGTGATGGGCACTGCAAGGACACGGGAGCCCAGCTTTAGGAGGTAAGGCTTAATAAGGTCTGCTCTAACACTTTTCCTAACATCCAACTGGAGCAGAAGGTACTCGACTTCCTTCAGGGTTGTGGGTTGGAGTGAGAAGGATGTGTTTGGGAAGGAGATATCTTGATTACTGACTCCCAGCTGCGAATGGAGTAAACTTGCTGGGGAAATGTCAAAGGCGAGCCCTGCAGTGGCAAAATGATTGTTGAAGGTATCAAGAATTAACGTTTTGTCAGTTAGAATATTGGCACCAGTCGAAATTTTTGATGGCAAGGTGGCACCGAAGGGATGACCTTCAATGTCTTTAATTAATTTTCAGAATTTTGAGGAGTATTTAGCTGATTGGTTAAATTGGGTGTGGTAAAACGTAGCCTTTGTTTCTCTGGCCATTCTGGTGCAGAGGTTCCTAGCCTTCCTAAAGAGGGTCCAGTCATTTGAAAGTTTAGACGTTTTTCCACAACATATCTTTGTTACGCATAGCCTCCTTTAACTCAGAGGTGAACTTATTCCTAACGCGAGTTTTCACAAGGGGTGCATGCCTATTAATGGCACCTAATACTATGCCTTGGAAAATATCGTAGGCAGTGGACACTGAATTTGCTAACTAAAAGTCAGTTCAGTGCACAGAGTGAGATAGTTCTGATGCGTATGCACAGGGATCAAGATATTGGAGGCACCTTTTGAGGGAGAATTTAGATGCACCTAGGGAAGTGTGATTAGACCTTATGCAGGCGATGAAGCAGTGGTCACTAATATCTGAGAAAAAGACACCAGCATGGGTGAATAGGTAGGGTTTGCTGACAAGAATAATATCCAACAAGGTGCTATTAAAAGGATTTGATTTGTTAGGGCGTGTAGGTTCACTGATGAGTTGTGTCAGCCCGAGAGAATTGCAGAGGGTTTTTAGGGGAGATGAAGCACTGGAAAACCAGTCTAGGTTGAGGTCCCGTAATAATATAGACTGAGATGACCTTTGCTCCAGATTAAGGCTTAAATGATTTAGAAGTTGAAGCCCAGCAGATGAGGGCCTATAACAGCTTAATACAGAAAGTGATATTCCAGGTGCAATCCGAACCTGCAGTGTGAGACTTTAAAACTCTTATGGGACTGAGGCTGAGTCAATGATAGAGACCACAAATTTGTCTTTGACATAAATAGCCACCCCACCACCCCTAGTCTGCCTGTCAGTACGAAACAGAGAGTAAGAAGGGAGGTTTATTTCATTATTGCTGCTCGATGGGTGGAGCCAGTACTCTGTGACAACCAATATGTCAGGGGCAGTGTGGCATATCCAAACCTGGATAGCGGTAATTTTGTTTTAACAAGTTGCATGCATTAACGTGCATAAAGCTTAACCCTTTAAAGCTAGGTAGGTCAGTTGGAGAACCAATAGATACTGGTGGGCCTGGGTTCAATTCAGCATTTCCTGAACATAGCAATAGGAGAAGCAGAAGCTTCCTAGATAGTCCTAAGAGTACTTTGAAAAGTTTGATTCATTCCCGCTTACGGGGAACGTGGGTATGGAACGGAGGAGCCCTAAGGCTAAAACCTAACTGATGTAGAGCTACATATAACAATACCTTGCCAGCAAAGTACAGTGTATGATGGGCAAAGCAAGGAGATGAGTAAGAGAAGTTTGGGGAGTGCACAGCAAGGGTCCCTCCATATTGTGCAAGGTATGTATCCAGGCTCGAAGGGGTGAATCTGAATACACCTATGAGGTAATTGATGGTTCCCAGGATGTCGTCAATATCCCAGTCATGGATGATCTCCCCTGTCTTAGTGGGAAACAGATGCATTGTAGAGTTTGATGATAATGAGGAGAGCAGTATCACAGCCAGATAGAATAGTGCCCACAACCTCCATGTTACTAAGCCAGTATCCATGATACAGAGGTAAGAAGAGCCAAATTCTGCCAGACGATACAGAAAATGAAAGCTTAGGAGTAGGAAAGGGTAAAGGCTATATATATGTGTGTGTGTGTGTGTGTGTGTGTGTGTGTGTGTGTGTGTAATATTTTATTATTATTATTATTATTTGCCCTTGGGATCTGGACTAAAAGTTAAGATATCCAGAATATAATGATAGGGTGTCTAACAACAGTAAAGTGGATACGGTTAGTGGGATATGTAATAGGGGGTGGCAAAGAAGGGAGCGTGGAGGAAGAATAAAGTAGGAGATAAGCCAATGAGGCGAGAGATAGCTAGGTGGGTGGGATAACAGAGTATTTAAGGTGGCCTAGGGAGGGGTGGGGGTGGGACGAAAATCTACTAGGGACAGACAAATGGTTAGAATTGTCCTGGGCAAATGAGCGGCCCAATCAGGATGCACTGCCTGGCTAAGCAACCAATGAGAGCTGTCCCAAAAGTGACGCCCAAGGTTCAGGGAGAAAAGCCGGTCAGAGAATTCCCCAGAGAAGCAGGGTCTGAGGCGCTGACCTCTGTACCCGTGTTCGAGGAGCAGGGGCTGGAGCAGAGACTTCCGAGCACCGTGGGGTGCCTGCCGACAGTCCTGACCACAGCGGCAGTAACAGCCCAAGGGGACTTTCAGAAGTCCTGCGTTCGAGGAGCGGCGGCTGGAGCAGAAACTTCCGAGCGCCGTGGGTGCCTGCCGACGGTCCTGACTGCAGCGGCGGTAACAGCCCGAGGGGGCTTTCACGAGTCCTGCGGAAGGAATGAAAACAAGCAGTTGTGTTGAACCCTTAGAAATTGTCCTTTAAGAATATTCCTAATGACGTGTCTAGGGTGGCAGCTTTCTGCATGTAACAATGCATTGCAATCTGTAGGTTTTCTGTACATATTTGTTGAACCCCCCCCCCCTCCGCCCTCCTTGAAAATACTAAGGTCTAAAATCCAAATCTGAGTCCTAGATGCTTCAAAAGTGAACCTAAGATTGCTGTTAGTTTGTTCCAAATGCCTTACAAACTCTGTCAATTCTTCAAGATTCCCTTCCCAAATAAAAAAGAAATCAATGTAACACTTCCATAATGAAATTTTGCCAAAATATGGATTATTATTCCTATCCAGGAGAAACTCATTCTCCTATGCTCCCATATACAGTTTTCAATCGAAGGGGTACCAATGGCCCCCATTGCTGTTCCTTTAATTTGCAAGAAAAACTCATGGTTAAACAGAAAGACATTACATTTCAAAACAAACTCAAGCATTTTCAATGAAAACTCAGTACTGGGAATATTACTATTTGTTCTAGAATTAAAAAAGAA
The DNA here is from genome assembly GCA_016271365.2 of Neoceratodus forsteri. Taxonomy (NCBI): domain Eukaryota; kingdom Metazoa; phylum Chordata; order Ceratodontiformes; family Ceratodontidae; genus Neoceratodus; species Neoceratodus forsteri. The sequence continues at coordinate 334,686,568 of CM028131.1, forward strand.
TGCAGCTGCATCCAGGGATGCTTCATGTGGGATATTACAGTAGAGGGCCTCTACATCCATCGTTACCAGGTAGCTATCCCTTCCTAATTTCACCCCCTCTAGCATTTTTTAAAACATTCATTGTATCTTTTAAATAAGATGGCAGCATTACTACAAAAGGATGCAAATGTGCATCTATAAACTGTTATAGGCTCTCAGTAAGAGAGCCAATCCCACTTACTATGGGGCGACCTGGGGGGTTAACTAGCATTTTGTGCATTTTTGGCAGCAGGTAAAATGTTGCTGTAACTGGGGTTGTAGTTATCAAAAAGTCTCTTTCATTTTTATTAATCTTCTTTCTTTGGAAAGCTCCTTTAATACATTCATCTGTGCTAAATTTGAAGTCCATAGCTGGATCTTCTCTTAACTTCATATAATAGAAACTATTTCCCAGCTGCCTTTCCACTTCTGCCAAACAATCACATTTATTCATAATCACCACACACACACCCCTTTGTCCGCTTTTTTAATCACAATTTCAGAGTTCTCTTGTAGTGTCTTAATTGCCAGTCCCTCTTGTCCATTCAAGTTATTAAACTTAATTTCAAATCGATTTTCAAACAAGGCGTCCAGGTCTGTTTCCGCCAGTTGTTTGGACAAAAAGTGGATGCAGGTTTAAAAATTCTTCCACTTTCTCCTTCTTCAGTATCTTTCCCACTGTAATGTTCTTTATCAGAAAAAACATCTAAGACTGAGGTTTCTAATAATCAAATTAACATCTACCTGTGCTACTGAAGGAATTATTTATCTAGCACGTTGCAGTTGCGGTACATTTTATGTTGGGAAGACAGAACTATGAAAGTGAGGGTAAGAGAACACATAAGGGCAATAGAAAAGAAAGATCTGACCTATGCAACAGCAGCACACGTAGCAAAATGCATTAATAGTGAGGAACGTAGCTTCACCTTTACGGGTAGTGACAAAGTTTGTCCAAAACCAGCTGGTGGCAAATTTTAATGATCTGTTGCTTACCCATGAAGCTTTTTGGATTATTAACCTTAATGCAACAAAAGGCAAGGGCCTTAACTCTGGATCTGAGCTTAAACCTTTTTTTAAAAAAGAAAATATATTAAAGAAAACATTACTGTAGTTAACAGCTTTACTTTGTTTCAGCCCCCCCCCCCTTCTTTCTGTCATTTCAGTCTCCCCGCTCTCTTAGGCTTTGAATTCCCTTTGATATTTGTGTTGGGGTTTATTAATCTGTTAAGTATGTTAATTGCAGAGTTGGATAGTTTATTGAATAGAGATGTGTGTCATTTAGCAATTATGTATTAACCAATGGAATGTTTGTCTGTGAGTGATGTCATACCATGTGTACAGTATTTAACAGTCACTATTTTATTGTAGTTTTAGCCTTTGAGAAAGAATGTATTAGAATCTGAAATGTATCAGGCTACCCTGGCCTCCAATATGTTAGTATTTATTAAATAAATAGTTTTTATTGACCAGTGCCCTTGAGATGTGTGGTTGTGTGTGCTCTGCCTTTGTGTTTTTTTTTCTAATGTTTTTTAGGCATTGAAGCACCACAATCTTGTGCTCTGTTTGGTGTACTGCAGTTATAAAACTCTCAGGTAATGTTTTATTACTATTATCATCAATAAAATAAAAGATAAACAAATTGTACAGGAGGGCTAATACAGGCAGTTTAAAAAAAATCCTTCATCTGAGTCTCTCTAAATCTAAAAACCTCAAAAAACTTAAACATTGCTCTCTTAATAAGATCTGTTTTTCTGGAAGTTAAACTTTGCATCCTGTTTTTCACAAAATATAACTGTAACTCCCTGTCGAGGCTTACCTGTAAGCTCCCTAAAAAAAGGCTCATTTTCCCTGGGGTTTGTTTTCACCCCCATTCTATTTTTCCGTGGGTCCCATTTCCTGGCTGCTGCCCTGTGTTTTGTCTTCTCCTGCCGGCCCTCGCGTTGGTTTCAGAGAGAGAGAGAGTGGGGTCAGAGGAGCAAACTTGTGGAGCTGCTGGCTTTGGAATAGCACAGTAGTTTCAGTGAGCTCCAAGTATGTGCCCAAGCACATTTTTGTACGGTCATTTTGGCAGCTTTTCAGTGTGCCTCTCCAGTGGTTCCGGTCCCAAAGTAAAGCAACACAGAGACCGGAGAGGCAGCTGGGAAGTGGAAAAAGTATTTTTGAAAGCACCAATCATGCTGTAGCGATTGGGAGCCACCTCATGAATATTAATGAAGCGGCGCCCCTTTGAAATAATGGGAGTCTGTCTAATGCTGGAAAAGGGCATAGTGTGTAGTTCTAGGACAGGGGAAAGGAAGAGGAATAAAATAAATAAAATAAAGGTGTAAAAGGAGAGGCTGACAGTCCATGGGGGAAATAAATAAATATAAAAGTGTTACGGACTGCAGCCAGGGAATATAGTGGGGACATGTGTGTGTGCTGCCTAGGGACACTAGAAAATGGCAGCAGTGACTGAGCAAGGGATGAATAACTGAGTTAAGGAATGCAGTCAATTTAAGGGCACAGGGGTGGCCACTAAATGCTGGGGACAGATATAAATGAAAGTAAAAGGTTTGGCTGTAGGAACTTTTGGAACTTGGGACTCTGTGTAAACGTGTGGACACTATTTACTCCAGCCACCATGTCTGCAGCCATGTGACACCAGCCAGCCAACCAGCAAGCAAGGATTCTTGCCAATGACTCTGGGACTGTGTGAAAGGACTCTTGGGGGAGGGATACTGGGGAATATCCAGGCGCCTTTTTCTGCACCAATGAGGCATTGAAGGAGCCTCATACATATTAATTTTTCTTAAGGATAATGGCTTCTGCCAATGGGGAGCTAGGAAAGGGCTCCCAAAAGTTGAGGACTATTGGACTTTGGGTCAGTTTGGTGGGAGCTCCTCTGGGGGGGGGTCCTGCACCTGGAGAGATTGGGGCTGCAAGATGGGCCTGCCTGGGGGCTGCCAGCAATTTGTCTTCCAGGGCAGGGAGGTCCTGCCCCATTGGGAAAAGGAAGAAGCAGCTTGGCAGAGATAAGAGGGAAAAGCTGCAGGATGCTGAAAGTTCTGTGCTGCTTTGAGATTGCACCACATTGGTGAGACAAAGCTGATGAGAGATGAGGTTGTGTCCTGAGCCTGACTAAAAGGACAAAGGTCGGATCTAAGCCTGGAAAAGATTAAGGCTGCGTTCTGAGCCTGGAAAAAGAACGAAGGTTGCATCTAAGTCTGGGAAAAGATAGAAATTCAGAGAATGATGAGCACGTGAATATAAATGTGCTGGGAAAGACAACAGAAAGATAAAGCCTCTTTGAGCCAGAGAAATGTGAAGTACCTGCATGGTGAGAAACTGGACTGTGAGTGTGCAGATGATATCTGTGTGAGCCAAAGTGAAAAGATGGCTGTGTTAAAGCTGAGAGACTGTGAAAGCGGAAGGATGGACAGGTGCTTTTCAGAAGCTCAAGTACCTGTTGTCTGCTTCTGAGATACAGCAAAGAGAGAACCGGATTGCTGTGTCTATACACCATAGTAGGAAGGAGAGAGAAAGTGAAGAAGCAGAAGAGAATGTGCTGAATGTGTTTCTGCTGACACCCAGAGCCAGGTGGGGAACTCACTAACCCCCATTAAGTGGGGTCTGCCGCTGCAGGGGTTCAAGGGTCTTGTACCCGAGTGCTAGGGCACTCTGATCGGAGGGAGCCAGGCCATCGGGCCACTCCCCCATCTGGGTCCCCTGTAGTTGGCAAGCCTTGAGCACATGCCCTGCAATGGGGACTGTAATGAGCCTAAGGGGAAAAGCTGCAAGATCTGTAAGCAAGATGAAGGAAGAGCAAGCTGCAGCCTCGGTGCCCCCTGTTTTCAAGCACTGAGCCAGGTTCTGTCTGTGATCCATCCATCTCCAGGACTTCAGAGAACTGTACCATCCAAGGGCTGATTCTGCAGAACTGTGAGTAAATTGCAGGAATTGCCCTCCACCTGGGGCCTGTACATATGTAACCCCCCTGTCACCTGTGGTTACAAAAATCCCACTTAGATCTAGTGGCAGGCAGGGAAGGCAGCTTGTGAAACACTAGTTTAACGGGCTTCACACTGTCTCACTCTGTCATCAGTCTCAGCTGAGCTAGAGGGATGACCTCATATAGAATTCTCGCAGCAGCATAAGCCACATTGGAATGTTGCAGCAGGGAGTTAGAATGTTGGGAGGTTTTGAATCGGTGAGTAGTATTCTGCAGGGAGACTCAGTGGAAGCAGGAGGTGTGCTGCAGTTGGCAGCCCCTCAGGGCTAAGCTCTGCTATAGAGCTGCATAGAAGAGTGGGTGTGTGTTTTCACCCTAGAGAATAACACAGAAGAAAAGTGGTCCAGTGGTAGAGACCGTTCCCAGTTTGTTCCAGTGCCCCAACCCTGGAGGGATGGGGGCAAGAGAAGCCAGCAATTTCAGGGGCAATCCCCTGGCCCTGCTGAAGAGGAAAAGCAGCCTGTCATTTTGTTGTTCAAGTGTTGAGGCACAAGAAAAAATTACTCACCTTAGTAATGTTGTTTCTTCTAATGGAGTCTTGCTATATTATGACAGGTGCAGTTTGTCCCACCACTAGAACTGCTCCGGAGGTGAAAGAGTTAACTTCCATGCAGAGCATGGAGCTTAGAGCGCGAGCTCGGTTAAAGAAGCTCTGTTAGGGTGGTTTCAAACTGAAACCGTCAGATCTTTATGAGCAAAACTCACTAAGGCTCTGTGTGGAAGCTGTAACCTACACTAGCCAACTGGCTACTAACATATTCACACATTTTCCTGGTCCCAACACCAAGACTCAAGTCAGTGGACCAGAAAAAATAAGATAAAATAACTAAATAAAACACAACACCCAAACATGAAAGAGGGCATCAATAAATGCCAACAGTGGATTGCCCACCCCATACCCAAAGTAGAAGTTCTGAGAGGGGCAGGCTGGGGGGGAGGTCATAATATAGCAAGACTCCATTAGAAGAAACAACATTACTAAGGTGAGTAATTTTTTCTTCAAACAACATGAAGTCTTGCTATATTATGACAGGTGCAGACTACACAGCAGTACCTCCATGGAGGAGGGACAGAACCTACTTAGGGAATAGGCTCTGAAGCACGGCTGTGCCAAACTGAGCATCCCTCCTGGCCTGGATATCCAGGGAGTAATGCTTGGTGAAAGTGTGTACTGTTTTCCAAGTAGCTGCTTGACATATCTCCAAGATAGGGATGTCTCTAGCAGCAGCTAGAGATGCAGCTGTACCTCTGGTAGAGTGAGCCCTCAGGCCTGAGGGGAACCTTACCCAGCTTTTGATAGCAAAATTGGATACAAGAGACGATCCACCTGGCAATGGATCTCTTAGTGGCAGGTCTCCCTTTCCCAACCTCACCATAAGTGAGAAATAGTTGGAAGGAGTCAAACCTGTGACCCTTGGTACGCTCTATGTAGTAACTTAGGGCCCTCTTAACATCTGTTGTGCAGCCTCCTCTCACCAGAGGAGGAATGGTCAGTGAAGAACACTGGAAGTGAAATAGATTGGCTTAGGTGGAAACCAAAACCACCTTAGGCAAAAACTTCCTGTTAGTCCTGAGGACTACTTTATCCTGTGAAAGGAAATAAAGTCAGTCTCCACTGATAAAGCCTGTAACTCACTTATGTGCCTGGCAGAAGATGGCTACTAGAAATACAGTTTTCCAAGTCAATACTTAAGCTCTGCCAAGACAGAGGCTCAAAGGGGTTACATCAGCTGAGCAATGCAAACATTAAGATCCCAAGCAGGGCAGGGTCCCTGAATGGAGGATTGGTATGAAGCAATCCCTTAAAAAACTTGGAAAATACAGGGTGAGCAGAAAGAGAAGAGGGCTTCCCTGCTGAAATGAAGGCAGAGACAGCTGCCAAGTGCACTTTCAGGGTAGCTGGTCTCAGTCCCAATGAATTAAGATGGACCATATAGTCCAATACAGTGGGTAGATCAGCAGATTCCGGGGAATATGCTTCCCAGAACACCTTATGGAAAACCTTTTCCACTTGGAGTTATAGGTAGCCCTGGTGGAAGGCTTCCTAGCAGCCTTCAGGATTTCGAGAACACTTTGAGAAAGTTGTAGATCAGCAAACTCTAACTGCTCAAGAGCCAAGCCTTGAGGTTGAGGGATTTGAGACTCGGATACCAAACTCTCCCCTGAGCACAGGTTAGCAGATTGTGGTTCCTGGGGAGACACAGGGGAAGATGGACTGCTAAGGACAGAAGAAGTGGGTACCAGGGCTGCCTGGCCCAGTCTGCAGCAATCAGGATCATCTTGCAGGGCTGAGACCTGATTTTGACTAGTACTTTGAACAGGAGAGGGAAGGGGGAAAGGCATAAAGGAACTTCCCTTCCCAATCGAGGAGAAAGGCATCCAGGGGGACTGAGCCCAACACTGGGGGCCTGCAACAAAAAAGTGGAAGTTGATGATTGTCCGGGGCTGCAAAAAGATCTATCTGAGGAGTGCCCCATCTGGCAAACGCTATCCCCAGTACTAGGGGATCCAGTGACCATTCGTGATGGCCCTGGGAAATCCTGCTGAGAGCATCTGCCAGGACATTTTCCTTGCCTGGGAGGTGAACTGCTATGAGAGAAGTGTTCAGGGAAAAAGCCAGAGACCACAACTTCATCGCCTCGGTGCACAAGGCTGAAGACCGAGTGCCCCCTTGTTTGTTGATGTACCACATTGTAGTGGTGTTGTCTGTTCTGACCTGTACCACCTTGTTCTGAAAAGATGCAGAAAAACCTGAAGTGCTAGAAAACAGCTCTGAGTTCCAACAGATTGAAGTGGAGCAGAGATTCCTGAGGGGACCATAACCCCTGGGTGGAGAGGTCGCCCATGTGAGCTCCCCATCCCAAGAGGGATGCATCTATAGTAAGGGTCAAGGAGTGGGACAGAGGGATGAAAGGCACCCCTTGTCTCAGATTGCTCTGATCCTGCCACCACTGAAGGGCCTGGATCAGGGTTTGAGTCACTGGGATTAACTTGGATAGGGGATCTCTTCTTTGAGACCAGAAAGCTCTCAAATGGAACTGAATGTCCCTCATCTGAAATCTTGCTCCTTGCACTACAGCTGTGGAAGCAGCCATGTGTCCTAGGAGCTGCAGGAAATGCCTTGCTGGTCGAGAGACCTGCAGAGTGAAGGACGAGGCCAGGGCCACTAAGGTCCTTACCCTTTCCAGGCTCTGGCCTGCTTTGTGTCCAGTTCTGCGTCTATGAAGGTGAGTACCTGGACAGGTTCCAAAACTGACTTTGGAAGATTGAGAAGAAAGCCCAGAGAGGTAAGCAGCTGCTGGGTAACTAGCAGGTGTGATTTGACCTGGTCTGGAGACTGACCCACAATGAGCCAGTCGTCCAGGTAGAGAAAAATGGCAATCTTTTGCCTTCTTAGATGAGCAACTGCTACTGCCAGACATTCTGTGAACACCCTTGGGGCAGAAGTGAGGCCGAAGGGCATTGCTCTGAACTGATAATGGCCTGAGGGCAGTTCGAATCTGAGGTACTTTCGATGGGAGCTTCTGATAAGAACATGGAAGTAGGCATCCTTGAGGTCCAGGGAAGCTAGCCAGTCCCCTGGCCTTAGGGAGGGTAAAATCATTCCCAGAGTCACCATTTTGAACTTTGGTTTTAAAAGGTGCTTGTTTAGATGTCTTAGATCCAGGATAGGCCGCCACTCTCCTGTCTTTTTTGGGGTAAGGAAGTACCTGGAGTACAGACCCTTGCCCTGGTGTGGGGGAGAAACCCTTTCTACAGCTCTGAGAGCCAGGAGGGTTGAGACTTCTGTTTCCAAAGCAAGAGTCTCTAAAGGGTTTGCAGGTGGAAAAGATCTGGCTCTCATCTTTGGAAATTTTTTGAAGCTGAGAACCAGACCCTGGCTCACTACTTCCAGGACCCACCTGTCTGATGTTAAAGACTCCCAGTCCTGGACGAAGTAAGCCAGCCTGCCCCCTACAGGTAATGGAGAGCTGACCCTGGGCATCCCATCAGGGTGCCTGTTTGGCAGGGGTTTAGGCTGAGGGTGGGAGCAGGCATGCCTGCACTGCCTGCCTCCCTCTGAAGAACCCCTTGAGCATAGGCTGAAGAGGAGGAGGCCTGGGTCTGGTAAAGGCTGTGAAAAGGCCTGCCCTACCCCTGGGGCTGCCTCTGAGGAGTGGCTTGCCGCTTGGCTTGTGCACTCCTATAAGTGGTTCTATATTCATCCATTTTCTTCATATAATTCTCTGTCTGCTCCCAAACAGAGAATTTCCCACCACAGGAAAATCCATAGCCTTAGACTGGGTATCCTGTGACAAAGTAGTACACCTGAGCCAGGCCAATCTACGAAAAGCCACAGATGTAGCCATGACTCTAGAGGATACATCATTAGAATCCACTGCAGCATGGAATTGCACCTTAGATGCCTCAATACCATCAAGAGCCACTTGCTCCAGCTCCTTTGCAAGCTGGCCAGGGACCTGTTTGGCTAAGGCCATGACAGTATCCCATCTAGATTTCTGGTATCTCGCAACATAAGCCATATAGTTTGCTTGTCTGAGTCCCAAGATGCTGCCATGTATTGTTTTTGGCAATGGCATCAATCTTCCTGAGTCCTTGTCAGGAGGATGTGAAGCCAGGGGAATATTAGCTTTATCACAGGCTGCAGCCTGAACTACCCCAACATGACTGCATTGCTGTGAAAGAAAATCCGTATCAGGACCTGACAAAGTGTACCTCCTGTCCATCTTTTTATCTACAGGAGGCACAGAATTAGGAGCTTTTAAAATTTGTATTGTTTGTTTCCTAAAAGATTTATGCAAAGGGATGGACAATCTCCTGGACTCTGGGATATCCATCATCTCTACATAGTCAGGCTCCTCTTGCTCATCCAAAGCCTCCTCTAAGGGAAGCTGGAGGGTCTCAGCAACTTTTTTATACAACAAAAAATGAGAAGGGGACTCAGAAAGCCTAGGGGGAGATTCACCTAAAGGTCTGTCTGGGGAGATGTCCGGTTCAATGGGCACATCCAGACTTTCAAAGTCACATTCTCACTGATCATAATCATCCTCCCCCTCCTCTGGTTCATAAAACTCTTCTATATCATATTCTTGAACTGGTGGAACTGACCGAACCGACCTTTTGCCAGATAGTGGCGGTTGGAGGGAACTGGGACAGTGACTGGACAATCTGTATTGCCCTGGCTATCTCTGCAGCAGTTGGAGAAGGAATTTTGGACTCCAAACCTGCTGATTTTTAGTTTTCTTTGCTGGAACTGGCTCTCAGAGCCAGCTGCGCTTGCCCAAGGAAGTCTCGCCCTGGTCAGAGGGATTCCCTCCGTTCGGTTGGCACCGAACCGGCTGGCCATCCGGTCAGCGGACTTTTGGCCTCTCGCTCCTGAGCCTGCTCACTCTCTGTCCAGGGTGGCTGCAGGAAATTTTACAAATCTGGCAGTCTGAATTGAGGTGGTCAAACTCCAGACATAGACACATAGTGTGTGTGGGTCAGCCTTGGCAAAGGCTTCCCACAAACACTACAGTGTTGAAACCCAGTGGGCCCAGTTTTTCTTTGGCTTTCTCAGACATGATGCCAGCCTAACCAACAAACTTGCCCTTTTAACGGCAGTGCCAGGCAAGACACCCTTATCAGTTCCCAACCGTGTCACAGGTCGTGGAAAAAACCGTAATGAAATCCGTTTTTTTTAGAACCGATAAGAACTGGGAACCGCACTCTAACAAGCCTTAAAAGGCTTTAAAACCAAGTTTAAATACAATTCGATCGGTTCAAACCGGACCGATAAAAATTTACAAGTTCCACACAGAAAACCTATCTATTACTTACAATACCATAGACAGAGCTTGAACCGATCGGTTTGCGGTTAAAATAAATAATATCGCGGTTAAATTCAACCGAGAAAAGACGTTTTAAACTGAGGAAATGAACCGAGCAGCAGGAGGAATCTCTGGAGCGACTGTTCAGTGAGGCGGAGTAAAGAATCTGACGGTTTCGGTTTGAAACCACCCTAACAGAGCTTCTTTAACCAAGCTCGTGCTCTAAGCTCCATGCTCTGCATGGAAGTTAACTCTCTCACCTCCGGAGCAGTTCTAGTGGTGGGACAAACTGCACCTGTCATAATATAGCAAGACTTCATGTTGTTTGAAGAAGTAGTTTGCTTTGCCAGAAACCTTGGGGCACCTGCAAACCAGTGGGTGAGTCCGCTCTGAAAGAGAGCCCATGTTTTCACCAGACAGTGTGTAGAGTATCTGTTACTGTGGGGTCAGGGAAGGACAGCCAAGTACAGTACTACAATTGTGTGTGACTTAAAATGCATCTAAACAGTGGGGGTCTACAGGAATGGACATAGCCACTCAGAGATCATTATAAGCCAGGATATCAGATTTTGAAGAGTAGAGTGTTAAGTGTGAAATACATTTCGGGACAGCATTCTACAACAGTGTGTTTCAAGAAAGGTGTTGATTCCAAATGAATGTCCGGGCATAGATTTGGGAGCAAGAGGTGGGAGACCCCCCCATCTGGAGTAACCAGATTTACCTCCATGGGTTCACTTTGGGCACCTATAGCTTTCTCCCAGGCACTTGGCCAGTGTTCGCAGAAGGTACCCAGACGTGGGATTAGTGATGAAGATTTTCCTTTTATGGAGCCAGGAAGTGCTCATGGGTGGTAGAGGGAGTCACCAATAATTGTCCATGCCATATGGAAAGTAGTCCAAGTGCTGGCCGGATGTGCCATGCCAGGGAAACCAAGAGAAGAGTACCAGTTTGGGCTAAGAGCCCAGTGTGTTTCAGAACCTGAGGGTTACAGAGTTGTAAGAAGATGTGTTCTAGTCTCCGTTAATCTGCATTACCAGGGAGTGTAACCCCCTGGGGGTCCATCTATGCTTTATTATTCTGCTGTTGTGAATAAAAGCCACACTCTAGAATCCCACTCCTGGTTTGGACATTTCAGTTATTGCTTCCTGTGTCCGGATTACTTGGGTGCCCTTGTCTAGAAGTTTCAAACCTAGCCAAAATGCAAAGCAACAGTTTTCTCCCCGAACCCAGACTAGCCAGGTAGTGGGTTACAATATGGAGGCACAGCACAGCACTAATAAAACAAAAAATAACATCAACCCGAGCCCTGGCTAGCTACAAATTGGAGGCGACCGCTGGGATTTGGCTTGCAATGTGGGAGAAAAACGCAACAAAGGTTGCTCGGATGGTGGCTAGCGTTTTGGCTGTCTGGCAGTAGGTAGCCCAAAAATCTGAAGCATTGTCAACTAAATGTGCCTCTGTGTGCTGCTGTCTATGTGCTGCTGTAATTGTGCCAACTGTTTACTAAGGAGCAGTAAAGCCTGTGTGTGTATGCCCTTGTCCTGCGTCATAATTACAACATTTGCCAGCTTTTAAAAGTGTTGTGTGACAGGAAAAAGTATGGAAAACTGTGGGAAACAAAGAGAGATTTGTGCCCTAGAAGTTGGAAGTGCTTGTGTTATGGACTAAGAGTAGTCATTGAATAAAATGCCATGATAAATGGTTGAAATGGTGCTCCCGCCAAGGAGCTACATTTGAAAAAAACAGAAAGTGTGGTTTGCAGTTTAAATTTTGCCTGCTCGACGATCGCCATGGAGAAGCAGAGCACGAGAAGAGAGAGACTCATTTGCATGGTATCGAGTGATTGGTGAGACTGCAATCAGTCCCACCCCAAGCCAGCTCTAGAGTGACTGCACAGTGTTCGAGAGGGAGAGAGAGAGGAGTGTGCAAGCAGGCTTGCAAGATCAAGCACCGTGGTAATTGAAAACGTAAAATTAGTAAAATCTGACTTTTCTATTTAAAATTGGGCTCAACCTGCATATCGATCATCTGGACAGAGAGCGTGGTGTTCAGAGGGACAATCGGCAGGACTGCCAGCCCGTTTCCATTCAGAGGCCTCCAAGATCGTCTGTAGGACGCATTTTACATTGCAACAACAAGCTACTGATTAAATGAGTACCATCATGAAAACTAGCTCAAACTGTGTGATTTTACCAAAAGCCAGCTGAATCTGTGTGTAGCAGTGTGATCGTTTGGCAAAGAAGGACTGTGTCAAGTTTAATCAGCTAAAACAAGAATTCCGAGCAATAGACTGTGAGCAACATAGGTTCAGCAACAGTATAATTTTCAAAGTCATGTGAGAGACTGTGAGTTGTATGAGAGATGCAACGAAAAATGCAGGCAATCCTGTGCAATGAAATACTGTAGCTTTAGGGGACTTTAAGCTAGAACAGTGATTAAAAGTGAATGAAAAGTCCAGTAAAATCATATAAATGTGCTAAGAGAGCAAGCAGTGCAATTCATGCAGTCTGAGTGAACTTTATCAGTAGATTGTGTAAATCGGATGCGCAGTGGCTTGAGTCAGTAAACAGAACATTGATGCGCCAGGAGTGCTGCCGCCACCATTACAGGGTGGGGTAGTAAAGTAAATACAGCAGCAAGGGAGCCATTTTGTAAAAAGTTTTTTTCCAATGAAGTGGGACTTGAAATAACAGTGACCGTTTGTTTGTTTTTCTCTGCAGTCATGGCTTTGGGACCAGCCCGCTATCCGGATCATGCCCGGACTATGATAGTAGAAGAAGTTAACAAGTTGAGAGATATTGAGAGATGTTACTATGGGGGGTGACTGTCTCCTCATGTGGCGATTCCTGGATATCCAGTATGAGTATGTGTGATGTGTTTAAATGCTGGAAGGGACATCTTCATGGTTCCTCACTGTTCTGGGTGCCTAGAGAAATAAGGCTTGACTAAAGCACTCAAGATTCGTTTGGCTCCCATATGGACAAAAATTAAAGAATCTGCAGTTGGCAGCACACAGAAGCAGGCAGAGCCTGATGGGGAGGCCCATCAGAGTGTGGCATGAAGCAAGAGGGTGCAGATTTACAGACGGAAGAAAGTATTGATGTATCCGAGTCCAGGTCCCAGAGAGACATTTTCGGAGGGAGCATCAGTAGATCCTTGGAAAGAGGTGCCTAGCCCAAGTCTCATAGGAGATGAGATGAGGGAGACCCTTGAATGGGAGGCATCGACCTCCGTATCCAGCAAAGGGTGAACAGTTTCAGGAGCGAGGACGACTGCTCACTTCTGGGCACAGATTCTTAGTGAGGAAGAAGATGAGGGGGAACCTATGTGACCTTGTGAAGAAGGTATGGATCCACAGCCTCTAGCTCTTGCCTCGGAGGAGCAGATAGTAGAAGAGAGTAGTGACTCCACAGCCCTGTCCCCACAAGGAAGAGTCAAAGATCCATTCCACATTGCATTGAGTATGCATAGCTAGCAGAACCAGGACTGGCTGCCGCCAAGCCAGGCCAGAGGTCGCAAGTTGACCAAGTGTAGTAAAGAGGAAAGACTGGTTCATAGGAAAGCGAATGAAATCTATGGGATATCCTTTCCTACCTTTCCTCGGAGAGTCTGGGAGGAGATTGAAAAAAGCAGGAAATCCTGGATAATAGAAGAGGCAATGAAACATGTGCATCCTGGTGCAAACAGATATGTCAAAAATAGAGTGTTACAATTAAAATTCAGCCAGTGGAAATTGGGCAGGACACTGTTTATTAACACTGATCGAATTGTGGATGGAAAGGGACATGAAACCTTTCATAGTGTGAATTATGGGTGCCCAGACGGGTAATAATTCCTGCACCTGACCCATTGTGCTATTTTCCACAATGCAAAGACCACCCTGCGAATGTGCCCATGCCTACCAAGGGGACAGCAGAGCAGTGGTAGCCAGTGCTGCCATCCAGTCGTTGCCGTACCTATGTTGTTCCGCCAGTCTGGCGTTCCAGGAACCAGGGGCCCCACATTCATCAGTCTTGCAGTGTACTGGCTTTCCAGATTCCAAAGCCTGGCCTTCCAGATGCCTTCAGATCCAGAGAGGACACCAACCCAGCTGTATACTGATTTATTGCCTGGGATTTCGGATGGCTTCAGACCAGCTGTTTTCTTTTTTCATGTTCCAAGGTTCCATTTCCTAGATGACATCATCCCAGCAGTTCCATCCTTCATTTTCCAGAAGATGTCCGCCCAGCTGTTTCAGAAGAATGCTGCCAGGGAGAGTCTTCATCTGGAGAACCAGGTGTCATATTGTTTTTCATTCTACAAGGGACTGGTAAGTCCAGACTTTTCTATTCTAGTGACATTGCAGTACACACCCTACACTAGCAGACTCCAGATGTTTGAACTGTCCTCAAAGACTCTCCTCTCCTCTCCTCTTCGGGATTGCAGCCTGCTAGAACTGTGCTTCACTGGGCTCTGGCCCAGGAGAGACTCTTTATTAGACTTGTCTTCAGGCACTGTTGTCACTAGATGGGACTTTTAGGGCCTTCCAAAATAATGTGTATTGTAAATGATGTCATTGTTTTTCTACTGTTTTTTACTGTTTCTACTGTTTTTTTCTACTTTTCTAAAAAAATATTTTGGGATTCTCCAGTGTTTTGGTGGTAGGGGTTAGATAGACTGTTTGCAGATTAGGAGTGTTTTTGTCTTTCTTTTTCTTGCAGGTGTTCCTGAAGAAGACAAGAAGAGGAGGAGGTACTCAGCAGAGTTCCTCATTAGTACTTTAATGTTGTAGTGTTTAAAGTACAGGATGTGGTTTACTGTGTGTAACTTTTCCTTCCACAGGTATGATTGTGGGAGAGTATGGGAGTAATGTATAGAGTATAGCATTAGCTCCTGGTGTTTGATTGCAGGTGTTCAGCATTGGGGGGAGGTTCCCCTGTTTATTTTGTTTTGTGTAGTTTGAGTTAGAGTCAGATAGGTTTTCACTAGAGGGCTAGGGGGGTAAACAGGCTGTGGTCCTGACCGGCTGTAGGGGCCACAGTACTGATCTATTAGGGCTGTGCTCTGGACAATTCTACCAGGGCCACTAGGTGTCCATAGAAAGACCATAGAGTAGAGGTTGATGCATCAGCTGATGGCCTCTGAGCCCTTAATGTTGCCTGCCTGTGCCTAGCAAATGGTAGGAGAGAGCCTGATCACAATTCTCCGTAGGTAGCACAGAGGGTAGAATGGCCTAGGCCGGGTTAGTAATGACTGGGGACAGTCATTTTCCTGAACAAGGATGGGTGTAACCCCCCCCGTCACCCGGGGTTACAAGAATCCCACTTAGATCTAGTGGCAGGCAGGGAAGGCAGCTTGTGAAACACCAGTTAAATTGGTTTCACACTGTCTCATTCTGTCCTCAGTCTCAGCTGAGCTGGAGGATGACATCATATAGAATTCTCACAGCAGCATAAGCCACATTGGAATGTTGCAGCAGGGAGTTAGAATGTTGGGAGGTTTTGAATCGGTGAGTAGTATTCTGCAGGGAGACTCAGTGGAAGCAGGAGGTGTGCTGCAGTTGGTAGCCCCTCAGTGCTAAGCTCTGCTATAGATCTGCATAGAAGAGTGGGTGTGTGTTCTCACCCTAGAGAATAACACAGAAGAAAAGTGGTCTAGTGGTAGAGACCATTCCTAGCTTGTTCCAGTGCCCCATCCCTAGAGGGATGGGGGCGGGGGAGAGAAGCCAGCAATTTCAGGGGCAATCCCTTGGTCCTGCTGAAGAGGAAAAGCTGCCTGTCATTTTGTTGAAGTGCTGAGGCACAAGAAGTAGTTTGCTTTGCCAGACACCTTGGGGCACCTGCAAACTAGTGGGTGAGTCTGCCCTGAAAGAGAGCCCATGTTTTCACCAGACAGTGTGTAGAGTATCTGTTACTGTGGAGTCAGGGAAGGACAGCCAAGTACAGTACTACAATTGTGTGTGACTTAAAATGCATCTAAACAGTGGGGGTCTGCAAGAATGGACATAGCCACTCAGAGATCATTATAAGCCAGGATATCAGATTTTGAAGAGTAGAGTGTTAAGTGTGAAATACATTTTGGGACAGCATTCTACAACAGTGTGTTTCAAGAAAGGTGTTGATTCCAAATGTATGTCTGGGTATAGATTTGGGAGCAAGAGGTGGGGAGACCCCCATCTGGAGTAACCAGATTTACCTCCATGGGTTCACTTTGGGCACCTATAGCTTTCTCCCAGGCACTTGGCCAGTGTTCGCAGAAGGTACCCAGACGTGGGATTAGTGATGAAGATTTTCTCTTTATGGAGCCAGGAAGTGCTCATGGGTGGTAGAGGGAGTCACCAATAAATGTCCATGCCATATGGAAAGTAGTCCAAGTGCTGGCCAGATGTGCCATGCCAGGGAAACCAAGAGAAGAATACCAGTTCAGGCTGAGGGCCCAGTGTGTTCAGAACCTGAGGGTTACAGTGTTGTGAAGAAGATGTGTTCTTGTCTCTATTAATCTGCATTACCAGGGAGTGTAGCCCCGTGGGGTCCATCTATGCTTTATTATTCTGCTGTTGTTGTGAATAAAAGCCACACTCTAGAATCCCACTCCTGGTTTGGACATTTCAGTTATTGCTTCCTGTGTCCGGGTTACTTGGGTGCCGCTGACTTGAAGTTTCAAACCTTGCCAAAATGCAGAGCAACAGTTTTCTCCCCGAACCCAGGCTAGCCAGGTAGTGAGTTACAATATGGAGGCACAGCACAGCACTAATAAAACAAAAAATAACATCAACCCGAGCCCTGGCTGGTTACACATAGCTTAGGAATGCCTCTTAGGGCTGGAGAGGAAGCCAAGGGAAAATGTAAAAAGTTAACGCTCAATTCAATTAAGTGCGCCAATGCTGGCTACCAGCTGCACCTCAGGCCTGTAATAAATTCTGGACACCCAGTGATAGGACTGTGGGGTTTTAATGGATTGGGACCTGTGGGTCTGGGTTTGGGCATGTCTCCAGCAGTTAGCTAGATACATAGACCTGGTGGCTGTACTGATTGCAATAAGGGAATGAATCAGAAGGGGAAATGTAATCTTGGGAAATGCAAAATGGAAATGCTTGAACTCTATTCCTCCTACCCCATTCCTAAACCTTCCCCCTGTAAATAAACTGTGGAGTTATTGTTTTACAGCAGAGATGAATCCAGAGCCTGATTTTAGTGAGCCTGTTTATTGGATGAAATGAAAAGTAAATGTTATAATTAAATGTGGGGAGGACCGAACTTGGTAAGTCCATGCCTGGGGTAACTGTTGGGGAGATGGGTTGGTATGACATCCCAGGGAGTTGAACTGCAGGTAACCAGACTCACTGAAAATGTACTCTGGGTGGAGGCACTGCCATTTTGTGTTAGCTTTTGGGAAAGGACGCCCAGGCCCCTGGTCCTCGGTCTGGCCAGCAAGGCAGAGGCAGTGGCCCTCTCCGGGACGGCACCAGAGAGGGGCTACATAACAAACCTTTGTAAATTTCTTTCATGTGGCTAGTACATCCAGGCTTTGCAAGTACAACAGACTAGAATATTCTGTCTGGAGATGTCTCCTCTTGACAGTTCTGTTAAAAGGCTTGTGGAGGTCGAAAGGTTTCTCAAGGTCAAGTCTCTGTGTTATAGCTTGCTGTCATTTCTAATAAACTCAAATAGCTGTGTGCAATACTTTAACAATATTATTACATATTTTTGAACCACAGGGAAGCAAGGAAGAGAAAGAAATAATAGAAACAGCAAGTAAAGGCAGGGTGGGGGGATTGTGGGTCCGTTGGAACGCCAGTTCCTCTGGATCCACAGGAAAAATTTGATTGTGCAATCAGACAGCAAAGACTGACAAGTGGCAGAAAAGTAGAGCAGATTAGATCATTTCTTTTAACTACGAACATAAGAAATTTGCCAGCAGATAAAGGCCTAGAGGTCTATCAAGTCTCGCTCGAATGTGCAGCTAGCACCCCTTATTCTGCAGCTGCTCTTCCCTTCCACCCTTCCCCTTCTTTAACCTTCCCCCTTGTCCTATCCCATCCTCGTTTGAAGCAGTCCATTGTTCTACTGCATACCACTTCAGCAGGTAACGCATTCCACCCAGCCACCACCCTCTCTGTAAAAAAGTGTCTCCTTATCTCCCTCCTGAATCTTTCTCCCTCCAGTCTCATATCATGGCCCCTGGTGGCCCTCCCCTCCTTTACTTTGAACAGCCCTCTGTACCTGGTCTTGTTTATTCCTTTCATGTATTTAAAGGTTTCAATCATGTCATCCTGTCTCTCCTCTCCTCCAATGAGTACATGTTCAACTCCTTCAACCTCCTTTCGTATGATAAGTCCCCCAGCCCCTTGATCATCTTTGTCGCTCTGCGCTGCACCCCCTCCAGTAACTTAATGTCCCTCTTCAGATATGGACGCCAGTACTGCACGCAGTACTCCAGGTGTGGTCTACTAATGACCTATACAGTGGCAAAATCACCTCCTCCCTCCTCGAGGATATACCCCTTGCAATACAACCCATGATTTTGTTGGCCTTTGCAGCTGCCTTCCTACATTGTGCCGAGTTGTTCATTGACCCTGTAATGAGCACATCCAGATCTTTCTCCTCCTCTGTCTGGGCTAGCTGCACTCCCCCTAGCTGGTAACTCCTTCTTGGGTTCTTCATCCCAAAATGCAGCACCTTGCACTTTTGGCATTAAGCCCAGTTGCCAGGTGTCTGACCAGGTTTCAAGCTTTGCCAGATCATCCTGCAACCCCTGCCATCCCCTAGGTCATCCACCACCGCTGCTTACCTTGGTGTCATCAGCAAACAGACTGATCTTGCTCTTGATGTCCCATGATATGTCTGCAATGAATATCCCAAACAACACTGATCCCAACACTGAGCCCTGTGGAACACCGCTCATCACTGCCCTTGGGTGTGAGAGCTCCCCACCCACCACCACCCTCTGTTGCCTTCCCTGCAGCCAGTTTCCTACCCATCTCACCAGCTTTGCACCTGCCCCTGTGCCTACTAACTTCCTTCCCAGCCTTCCATGTGGCACTGAGTCGAATGCCTTACTGAAGTCCAGATAAGGACGTCCACTGCATGGCCCCTGTCCAGTTGCCTAGTTACCCAGTCATAGAATTTGACCAGGTTGGTTTGGAAGGATCTGCCACGTATGAAGCCATGCTGTCTGCTGTTCTGTAGTCCTTTGGACTCTAGGAGGGCCACCAGCCTCTCCTTCAGGATAGTGTCCATTAGCTTATCGATGGATGTGAGGCTCACTGGTCTGTAGTTTCCCGGTTCATCCTTGGGGCCACTCTTGTGGAGGGGCACCACATGAGCCATCCTCCAGTCCTGAGGTACACACCAATGTAGTGAGGCATTAAATAGGTTCTGCCAAGGTCCTGCAAGGACCTCTGCCAGCTCCTTCAGTACCCTGGGGTGGATGCCATCTGGGCCTGGTGCCGTGTCCACCCTCAGTGCCTTCAAACCCTCTCGAACTCTGCTCTCCATGATTTCCCCATCTGTCACCACTTCCCCTGCTTCTGCCATTTCTCCCACCTTGGGTGTCACCCCCCTCTTCTCTTTAGTAAATACTGAGCAGAAGTACTCATTTAGTGCTTCCGCCTTATCGCACCCTGCTTCCACCCAACCCCCCTCCTTCCTAATCCTTACTATGTGGTCCTTACAGCTCCTTTTCTCCCTGATGTACTTAAAGAAGTCCTTCTTACCCTTCTTAATGCCTTGTGCCAGCCTGAGTTCCATAGATGCTTTGGTGCCCTTACTGCCCTTGTCACCTCCTTCGATTCTGTCAAGTACTCCTCCCTGTCCTCCCCTCCCTGTTTTCTTGTACTCCTAAAGGCAGCTCTTTCCTCCTTACCTTTCCATGACCTCCTTGCTCAACCAGATCAGTTTCTTAGCCCTAGCCTTCTTGCTCTGGGCTTTGCAGCAGGTTTTGTTGCTCCACTATCCCCAGCTTTATGAGCTCCCACCTCTGGTTAGTGTCCATCCAGATTGAATTCTGGCCAGGTACCCTTTTACCACTTCCCCCATCCTCCCAAAGTCAGCCCTCCTGAAGTCCAGCACTATTGTGCCAGATTCCACTCCTTCCTTGCCCATATCCAATGTGAGCCATACTGAGCGGTGGTCACTCCCTGACAGCGGTTCCTCCACTGTAAGTTCTCTCACAAAGTCCCCATTTGCCAGCACAAGGTCAAGGGTATTTCCTAACCTGGTTGGTTCACTGACCATTTGCAGCAGGAAGCTGTCCTGGAAGGCATCCAGCAGAAACATAGAAACATAGAATTTGACGGCAGATAAGGACCACTTGGCCCACCCAGTCTGCCCATTTCCCTACCTACTAGATAAGCTGCAGATCCTAGTTAACCAGCAGCCTACTTCTTCCGACCCCCACCCCCTAGAATGGCCTTATGACTGTCCCAAGCATTCTTGAATTCCACCACTGTTTTGACTCCACAACCTCCTCCGAAGGCCGCTTCATGCATCCACAACCTCTCTGTGAAAAATACTTCCTTAAATTACCTCTGAGCCGCCCCCATCTTCAAATTGTGCCCTCTTGTTCATGCACACCCTTTTTGAAAGATGCTACCCTCTTGGACTTTGTTGATTCCCTTGAGGTACTTGAACGTTTCTATCATGCCCCCATCTCCCTCCTTTCCTCGAGGCTATACATATTAAGCTCCTTTTGTCTCTCTTCATATGTCTTCTGGTGCAGACCCTGCACCATTTTAATTGCCCTCTTCTGGACAGCTTCCACCCTGTCTATGTCTTTGCAGAGATTGGGTCTCCAGAACTGCATGCAATACTCCAGATGGGGTCTCACCAACTTTCTGTACAGAGGGATAATAACTTCCTGTTTTCTACTGGTGATGCCTCTCCCTATGCATCCCAGTATCCCCCCAGCCCTCCTTGCTGCCCTCTCACATTGCTTGCCCACCTTTAGATCATCTAATATGACTACCCACAGGTTCCTTTCCATTTTTGTTGTTGTTAGTATCTCACCCTCCATTGTGTACTCATCCCCTGGGTTTTTGTTTCCCAGGTGCATTACCTTGCACTTCTTAGCATTAAATCTAAGCTGCCATACATTTGACCATTCCTCTAACCTTGCCAAGTCGCTTCTCATCCTTTCTACCCCATCCTGTGCATCAACTCTGTTGCAGATCTTTGTGTAATCTGCAAAGAGACATACTTTTCCTTCCAGTCCCTCTGCAATGTCGCTTATAAAGACATTGAAGAGGACCGGTCCTAATACTGAACCCTGCGGTACCCCATTAGTAACCCCCCTTTCTTCTGAGTGGACTCCATTTACTATTACTCTCTGTGTCCTATTCTCCAGCCAATTCTTTACCCAGGCTGTCATCTTGGGACCCACTCCCAGGCTGGCTAACTTGTATATTAATCTTTTGTGTGGGACTGTGTCAATGCCTTACTAAAGTCTAGGTAGGCCATGTCCACAGCCCCTCCCTGATCTACTACTTTGGTCACCCAGTCAAAGAAATCTATCGGATCACAGATGTAGAAGTGGGTAGCCATCTGGGAACCAGCGACCATCGAACAGTATGGTTCACAATAAACACAGCAATAGAGTCAAGCCATACAAAGGCAAAAGTACTGGACTTTAGGAGGGCTGACTTTGCCAAAATGGGTGAGTGCCTAAGGAATGCACTAGCAAATGGGCAGGAAGGAGGGGTGGAAGAACAATGGGGAATAATAAAAACTGCTATAACAGAGGTAACGAGCCTTTGTGTGAAGCAAATAAGCAGTACCTGCTCCCTTCTGTTCCTGGTTGTCGGGGTGCTCCAGTCCAATACTGGCATGTTGAAGTCCCCCACAATCACCACACTACCCTTCTTGCAGGTCCTCCTGATATGTCCCGTTAGTTCCCTGTCTAACTCCTCCATCTGAGGTGGTGGCCTGTACACCACTCCCATTCTAAGAATCCTATACTTGGAATCCTGGATTTGCATCCAAAGTGACTCTGTACTACCCTCCTCCCCTTCCTCCCTTACACACTTCAGTCCTTCCTTCACATATAGTGCCACCCCCGCTCCTTTCTCAATCATCCTTTCCCTACGAAATAACCTGTACCCTGGTACAGACAGGTCCCAGTCATTGTATTGGGTGGCCCATGTTTCCGTGATGGCTGCAATGTCCACCTCTCCCTCTGCTATGAGAACCTGTAACTCTGCAGTTTTCCTCCCAAGGCTCCTAGCATTAAGGGTAACCACCTTTCACCCCCCCCACATCCTGCCCTCCTTTCCTAGCATCACCAACAGTACTTGCCATTTGTCCTTTGTCACTGTTATGGAGGGTAAGCTCATATGGTTTCCCAACCTGTGGTCTCTACATATCTCTTCCCCAACTGCCACCCCCCACCCTAGTTTAAATTCCTACTCCTCTATGTACTTCCTCCATCCTCTGTTTCAACACTTTTTTCCTCCTCACTCAAGTGTAGTCTGTCCTGGCATAGAGACTACTGCCCTCCCAGGTCCCTCCCCACCCCCAACAGTCCATACCCTTTAGCACAACACCAGGTTCTTAGCCATCCGTTAAATTTCTCTATTCTCAGCTTTCTTGTTGTGCTTGCCTTTGGCACCGGAAGTATCTCCGAAAAAGTTACTGATCTTCCTGCCCCCTCACATAATTGTCCTAGTTCCTCAAACCTCCTCTGGACTGTATCTACTGTCTTGTCAGCCAGGTCGTTTTGTCCCAAGATGCATAATTAAATGAGGCTTGTCCCTACCCCTTCTAGCATATTTCAGAACAGACTGTCTCATCCTTTCCACTGTCATTCCTGGCATGGCCTCCACCCAAATGCGACTATGCCTCTCCCCCTCGCTACCCCACCTAACTCCTCTTAGTATTGAGTCCCCCAGCACTAAGATTCCACCCCTCTTACTGCCTGCTTGCTTCCATTCATCTCCTCTCTCATTTCCAGCTCCTCTTCCTCCTGCACATTATTTTCCCTTTACCCCTGTTGCAATTCTCCCAGCAGAACTTCCCCGCCCAGTCTGGTCCACGATTTATCAATTACTCCTCTAATTTCATCATTTCCCTCCTCCACCTTCTTCCTCTCTAGCAGTGCACAACTATTTTCTGAAGGCCTTTCACAAATGCCCGCTCCCTCTCTCTTCATAGTAACCTGTTCTCTCCTTTCCACTCTTTAACTCTCTCAGCATAACAAGAGGAATAGGGTCTTGTTTAACCCTGTCACAGCTTTCTGGCATTTTTGCTGTCTTTCTGGCATATAGTGTGGTTAGGCAACTGGCAACAATGCATGTGGAGCAGAAATTTTTATGTGGCAAGAACAGCCGCACCAGTGCATAATCCAAGGAAAAAATGGATCATGCTGAGATGATACGGAGCAACCTGCTGAAGTGCACATCACATTTACACAGTGGTAAATGCAATGCTCTACTAACCTGCGCCATTCAGAATGGCACAGAGGCTGTTGTGTAAATGTGCCTATGAACTTGGAAGTCTCAACCAACACAAAACATTACTGGTTTTGACATCATTTGCAAGGCCTTATCAGCATACCCTTGCACAAATACTTGCCTACTCATGATGCTTTTTGCTGGGTCTGGAAAAGCAGGTGTATCTACAATCTCCACAGTACAACCTGTGCTGCATGCCCCATACTCCACTGTGAAGGGTCAGATTTGAACATTGAACATAAACCTGGGTTCCATGCAGAGTAGTGTGACACTACCAAACCAGGCTCAACATGTTGTTTGACAACACAGGAAAAAAGAGAAATGCTAATATTTTTTGTTTATTCAACATTGTATGGTTAAATTAGTTGTCCCCATTTGTAGGTTATGTTTGATAGTTTCATGTTTTCTTTTTCAAGCTATATTTTATGGGCCTTTTGGCCCCCTGGTTTTTCCCCATCCTCTGCCTTGGCTGTGTGCATGCATGTGGAGGCACCTGCACACCACGGTTCCAAGGAACCCTCCTTTTGCTTGCCGGCCACCTACCTACACTGCCCTTGGACCTCCACCCAGGGGCAGTGAAACTACGGTGGGTGACAGAGTTCCTCTCCATGAGAGGAGAGCCACCTTCTAGCTGCTCAATCCTACTCCCTCCCTCTCCCCCCCCCGCCGACTCTTCAACAACCCTAGTTTGATCCTGAAACTGAGTCACCGGCGTGACGCAAGGTAAGGCAGCCAGCGCCTCAGCCCTCAGCGCCACCGGGCTGGCCTGATAGTTTCACATTTTGACTTACAGGTTTGCATCATTTAGAGTAAATGTCAGGACATGCATTGCAAAAAATGGAGATAGCCTTGTTGGAGTTTATGTAGAAACATAGAAGCTGTCGGCAGAAAAGGACCTCTAGGCCCACTCAGTCTGCCCTAACGTCTCTACCTACTATGCTACCGTTGACCCTAATTGGTCTCTGGCATCCCACCCATCCTGCTTCTAAGGTTCCCCTGTGTCTATCCTATGCATGTTTGAAACCTGTTACTGTTTCAGTACCCACCACCTCTGCTGGGAGGCGGGTCCAGGTGTCCACCGTGAAGAAATATTTCCTCACGTCCCCTCAAAGCCTCCCCCCTTTCCAGCTTCACATTGTGCCCCGTTGTTCTTGAGCTTCTTTTCTGGTGCAGTATGCCTCCCTCCTGTACCTTGTTTATACCGTGAGGTTTTAAATGTTTCTATCAAATCACCCCTTTTCTTCCTTTCTTCCAGTGAGTACATATTTAGTTCCCTGAGCCTTTCCTCATAGGGCTTCTGGAGCAGGCCCTGCACCATGTTGGTTGCCCATCGTTGTACCGCCTCCACCTGATCTATGTCCTTCCTGAGATGGGACCTCAAGAACTGGACACATCACTCCAGGTGTGGCCTCACCATTGATCTATACAGGCGTACAACAATCTCCCTTCTTCTGCTGGTGATACCTCTCCCTAAGCACCCTAGCATCCTACTAGCCTTTCCTGCTGCCTTATCACAATGTTTTTCCACCTTTAGGTTATCAGATATGATGACCCCCAGATCCCTGTCCTGTTTTGTGGATTTTAACACTTCCCCACCTAACTGATACATTGCCCTTGGGTTTCTGTGTCCATTTGCATAATTTTTCAGTTTTTTACATTGAATCCCAGTTGCCAAACCCTTGACCAGATTGCCAGCTTTTTAAGGTCATCCTTCATCCCCCCCTACCCGGGTATGTCCACTCTGTTGCAGATTTTTGTGTCATCCGTGAACAGGCAAACCGTTAATTCCAGCCCCTCTGCAATGTTGCTAATAAAGACATTGTAGGATCCAGACCTGTTTTTAAAGTTGAACATAAATATGAGGGGAACTGGATTAACCCTAAGAGACAATTGTGAAAAGCAGCTGAAGGGGAAGCAATTCAAAGGGGATGGGGAAATTCATAGAAACGTAGAATTTGTCAGCAGAAAAGGACCACTCGTCTGACCCAGCCTGCCCAGATGTTCTCTGCTTATTCTGCCTCCACAGACCCTAACTGGTATCAGACATCTCTCTCTCTCCTCTCTGCCTCTTTTCCTACATACCCTGTTCTTATCCCATGCATGCTTGAAGCCTCCCACTGTTATAACCTCCACCATGTCTGCTGGTAGCCTGCTCCAGGCACGTACCACCTTTTCAGGGAAGAAATATTTACTCACATCTCTCTTGAACTCCCCCTCCCCTGCTTGCCTCCTGGTTCTGGTGCTCACCCTTATTTGAAAGAGACTCACCACATGCACCCTGTTCACCCATATGAGGTACTTGTAGGTCTCCATCATGTCACCTCTCTCTCCATCGTTCTCCTCTCTTCTAGGTTGTACATGTTGAGATTCCCCAGTCTCTCCTCATAGGGCTTCCATGCAAATCCTGCACCATTTTAGTTGCCCTCCTCTGGATTGCCTCCATCCTGTCTATGTCCTCTCTGAGGTTCGGTCTCCACAACTGGACACATTACTCCAGGTGGGGGTCACACCAGTGAGCGATACAGTGGCAACAACACCTCCCTCCTTCTCCTCGAGATACCCCACCATATGCATCCCAGCTTTCCACTAGCCCTACCCACTGCTCTGCCACTTCAAGGTCATCAGATATGATAAATCCAAGGTCCCTTTCCTGTCTAGTGACTGTCAGTACCTCTTCTCATCTGATACTCAGTACTGAGGTTCCTATACCCTAAGTGCATGATTTTGTTCTTTTTGGCATCGAACCCTAAATGCCATGTTGACCACTCCTTGAGTTTCCCAAGATCCCTGCACATTTCCTCCACCCCCTCCTGTGTGTCCACTCTATTGCAGATTTTGGTGTCATCTGCAGAAAGGCATATTTTCCCTTCCAGTTCTTTTACAATGTCCCTATGAAGACATCAATGAGAACTGGTCTCAGTACTGAGCCTTGTGGTACTCTGCTGGTCTCTCTCCCATCCTTAGAGTGAGTGCCATTAACAACCACCCTCTGTCTCCTATTAATTAATACATTTCTAACTCAGTTCACCACTTTGGATCCTACACATAATAGGCTGGTCAACTTCTTGATCAGCCTCCTGTGAAATCTGTCAGATTCATTTGGCATGACCCCCCCCCCCCCACATGAATCAATGCAGCCTGTGGTCTTCACAGTCAATTGGATTCAAGATGCTCTACAAAACTTTCTTTCAGTAGGGTTTCTATTGATTTCTCCACCACTGAAGTGCTGGCTTAGAGTTGCTAACCTCCTCCCTACTGCTTTCTTATGTAGAAGGGCCATGTTTGCCCTTCTCCAGTCTTCTGGAACCATGCCTGTTTCAAGGGAGCTGTTGAACAAGGCTGTCAGTGGGGCAGCTAGCACCTCTCTGAGTTCTTTTAGTATCCTGGCATGTATCCCATCTGGTTCCATAGCCGTGTCCACCTTCAGAGCTGCAGATGATGCCAAACTCTGCAGTAGGGTGGACACTCGGGGGGGGGGTTGGAAAGGATAAGCAGTGACCTGATAAAACTTGAGAAGTGGTCAAGGATGTGGCAGCTAGGTTTCAGTGTGAAAAAGTGCAAAATAATGCACTTGGGGCACAAAAACCCAGGGGTGGAATACAAAAGGGGGGGTTTACTGATGACCACCAAGCAGGAAAGAGAACTGGAGGTGATTGTATTGGATGACTGAAAGGTGGCCAGGCAGTGCAACAAGGTTGTCAGGGTGGCTAATGGGATGCTGGTGTGCATAGGGAGGAGTATCACCAGCAGAAGGAGGAATGCGATCTCCCTCTGTATAGATCACAGGTAAGACCCCACCTAGAGTACTGTGTCCAGCTCTGGAGATCACATCTCAGGAAGGACTTGGATAGAGTGGAGACTGTCCAGATGAGGACAACTAAAATGGTGCAGTGTCTGCATCAAAAGCCCTACGAGGAGAGATAAATTGTAGAGGAGGCTGGCAATTACAGACCAGTCAGCCTGACTTTGGTGGTGGGAAAATTAATGAAATCACTACTTTAGGAGAAGCTTGTGGACTGTCTTGAATGCAGTGGCCTTCAAGATCTGAGGCAGCATGGATTCACTATGGGTAGATCATGTCATACAAATCTGATAGATTTCTTTGACTGGGTGACCAGGGAATTAGATCAGGGTGGAGCAGTGGATGCGGCCTATCTAGATCTCAGTAAGGTCTTCAGCACAGTTCCACATAGGAGACTGGTAAAATAGCTAGGAAGCCTAGGAATGAGTCCAAAGGTAGTAAACTGGGTGAAACATTGGTTGGAGTACAGGAGACAGAGGGTGGTGGTGAACAGAGTTCACTCCAATGATGGGAGGTTGACCAGTAGGGTGCCACAGAGATCAGTACTGGGACCGGTCCTCTTTAATGTCTTTATTACTGACATTGCAGAGAGGCTAGACAGGAAGGTATGCCTCTTTGTAGATGCCACTAAAATGTGCAATAGGGTAGACACTCTGAGAGGTATGGAAAAAATGAATAGAGATCTAAGAAAGCTAGAGAAGTGGTCTAGGGTATGGCAGCTAAGTTTCAATGTGAAGAAGTGCAAAATCATGCACTTGGGGCACAGAAACCTGGGGCAGAGCACAAAATGGGGTGGTGATGGTTATCACAAAACAGGAAAGGGACCTGGGGATAATCATATCTGATGACCTAAAGGTAGCCAGATACTGTGACAGGGTAGTCAGGACAGCTAGTGGGATGTTAGGGTGCAGAGGGAGTGGTATCACCAGAAGAAAGAGAGAGGTAGTGTTACTGCTGTATAAATCACTGGTGAGACCTCACCAAGAGTACTGTGTCCAGTTCTGGAGACCACATCTCTGCAAGGACATAAACAGGGTAGAAGCAGTCCAGAGGAGGGTAACTAAAATGGTGCAGAGTCTGCATTATAAGCCCTATAAGGAGAGACTGAAGGACCTCAATATTTACACCCTTGAGGAAAGGAGGGAGAGGGGGAATATTATAGAAACATTCAGATACCTCACAGGTATAAATAAAGTAAAAGAGGGAAGCATTTTTCAGAAAAAAAGATGCTCAAGAACAAAGGGATGTGCTATGAAGCTGAGGGGAGGACTCAAGGGAGATGTGAGGAATTACTTCTTCACTGAAAGAGTGGTGGATGCCTGGAACAGCCTCCTAGTGGACTTGGTGGAGGCAAACATGGTAACAGGTTTTAAGAATGCATGTGATAGGCATAAGGGTACCTTAGAGGTAGAAAAAGGGAAGGGGGTTAAAGCCAGAGATCAAGCAGTGTCTGTGGTGTTACAGTAGGTAGGTAGGTAGGTAGGGAAAATGGGCAGACTAGGTGGGCCAAGTGGCCCTTATCTGCCTTCATTATCTATATTTCTATGTACACTCTGGAAGACAGGAGGGAGAGGGGGATATGATGGAGACCCTTAAATACCTCATGGGGGTAAAAAGATACAGGAGGGAAGTATTTTTCAGAAAAAAAGTGCTCAAGAACAAGGGGACATGTTATGAAGCTGGAAGGGGTAGATTCAGGAGAGATGTGAGGAAGTACTTCTTCACAGAAATAATTGTGGATTCCTGGAACAATCTTCCAGAGGAGGTGATTGAGGCAAAAACAGTGGTGGGGTTCAAGAATGCATGGGATAGGCATAAGGGAATCTAAGGGGAAAAGACGTGGGAAAGGGAAAATGGGCTAGAGATCAAGCAAGCTCTGTGGTGATACTGTAGATAAGGAAAAATAGGCAGAATAGGTGGACCAAACAGCCCTTATCTGCCAGCCAGTTCTGTTTCTATGTTTTTATGCAAGTCCTTTCAGGACTCTTTCCTCAGAAAATGGACTTGTGTCCACCCCCCCATTCCTGCTGCCCCCTAGTTGTCTGTCCCCTCCTCCCTCCACTGTGGCAACTAACTAGAAGTATGTACCTGTTTAAGTTGTCAGTTTTTTCTTGGTCCCCTTCAGCACAGTATCTCCCTTTTGCCCTTCTAACCCTTACTGCTCCTTCCCTTGCTTTCCTCTTCTCATTTATGTACCTGAAGAAAACCTTACCCCCTTTAGCAATGCCTTTGGCAAGCCTTTCTTCTGTCTGCACCTTTGCTTCTCACACCTTGTCTGCTTCCTTTTGCTTTACCTGGTATAACCCCCTGTCCTCCCCCTCTGCATTTCCTTATTTCATTTCATTTTTATTTTGTTAACTGGGTAAAGGCACTGGAACAAGTCCATTTTCAGGCCCTACCTGAGCAAAAAAAAATGTACATAAAAACAAATAGGAATATAATACTATCTCATACAATTACATACAGGTACAAACATCTTTATTCTGCAAGAAATTCATAAGTTTAGTCTTAAAACTAAATAAGGGTGAAGCAGACCTAATATTGTCAAGCAAAAAATTCCAGAAGATAGGGGCAGCATGCGAAAAAGAATGTAAGCAGATATTTGTCTTAGAAAAAGGAACACAAAGTAAGGACCCTTTGAATGACTGCAAGTTTAAAGTAGTATCTTGAATAGAGACCAAATCACTAAGGGAAAAAAAGGTCTTGGGATATATAGCTTTAAAAATTAAACCCCCATAGCCATACTTAAGTCGAGAAATGGGGGATAACCATCCTAACTTGGAGTATAAAAGACAATGATGGGTCTGTAAGGGAAGATCTAAAACAAATTGGCAGATATTATTACACATCACAGTTAGGGCATTCAATTCTTTAAATGACAACTGATGATACAAGCCGCCAGCATAATCAAAGTAAAAGAATGCTTTTGGCTATTGCACACCTAGTTTCAAGGGGAAACATTTTTTTTCAGTTTATACAGTAAACCCAGTTTTTGATTAACAATTATACAGACTGACTTTACCTGGGTATGAAGAGTCAGGCAAGGATCTAGCTGGACATCTAAATATTTGAAACTGAAAACTTGTTCAATCAATAGACCTTCATCATTATAAATATCAAGGCTAACATTATCTTTCTTAATACCAGAGGAACAAAATAACATTGATTTGGTCGTTTTAAGGTTAAGGATCAAGTGATTATCATTAAACCATTTACAAATGTCAATAAATTCAGACTGTAACAGGGACATCATTTTGAGAATGCTACGTGATTGGGAATACAAAATAAGATTGTCTGCATAAAGTAGACACTTACAAAATCTACAAAGGGATGGTAACTTATTAACAAAAAGGGAGAACAAGAAGGGGCCAAGTACAGATCCTTGTGGGACCCCAGATGCAATTGGAAAAATATTAGAGGAAGAAGAGCAAATAGTAACATATTGAGATCTATTTGACAGATAATCCTGAATCCTTAAAACTAGATTCTCAGAAAAACCAAGTTCATGCAATTTGGATATTAACAAGGAATGATCAATAAGATTAAATGCTTTGGTCAGGTTCACGAAAACCGCCCCAAGCAGGAGACCATCATCATATCTGCTGAGGGTGGTGTCCGTGAACCTGACCAGAGCTGTTTCTGTCCCACGGTTTCTACGGAAACCATGTTGTTCAGCACACAGAACATTATACTTCTCAAGTTAGGAAATGATTTGGCCCAAGACAATTTTTTTCTAGTAATTTGCTTAATGGATTAAGGCTAGAGAAAGGTCTAAAGTTATCCGGACATATACCTCTTGAATGCTGGCCTCTTCTCTTTCACCACCCTTGCCACTTCCTTGGAGAACTATAATGGTCTCTTTTTCATTCTGCTTTTGTTCATTTCTTTCATGCAGAGGTTGGTTACCTTAATTGTGCTGTATCTTGTTTTTCCCCACAGTGCCGCTACCCCCTCGCTGGCAACCTGTCTTTGCATCAGTTTCTGATGCAGTCCCCAGTTTCCTTAAAATCCACCCTTTTAAAGCCCAGGACCCTTGTTCTTGTGTGGTTTCCTCTGTTCCTGTCCTTATGTTGAACTATTCTTTTTCTCATAGAGAGTGGTAGAGGTTTTGAATGCCCTAACAAGTTATGCAATTAATGCTATGAATTTAGAAAGTTTTTATGACAGGGCAGTATATGAGTGAGAAAAGTGTAATTGGATACCACCACTGATTAACCTTCAGTGGTATGGAAAGGATATTTGGTAGCTTGAAGATCAGTTTTAGAAGATAATAATTTGCAGATAATGCAACATGCTCTGTGTTAGACATTACTATATGACAGGGAGAAGATATTATGAGTTTAGGAGTACTGGGACAGCTCTGGAATAGGATATTCCAAAGACTTGATGGCATGTAATACAGTATAACGGAAACAGTATCCTTACATTTGTTCTTTCACAATAAATCTATGATTGCCAACCTTATGTTTACTCCAGGATTTTTTTCTGGGTTCATCATTGTGTACGTTTTTCCTGATCCAGTCTGCCCATAGGCCAAAATGCAAACGTTGTAGCCATCCACACATGATGTAATAATGGGAAGGGTTCCTTCAAACACTTCTTCCTGAAAAATTAAAAACAAAATAATATCTCTGTACATCTATATCTACATATATATATCTGTATATTAACTGCAAAAATACTACATTAATGCAGATATTAGGTTTGAAGAACACAAAGTTCACGAAGTAGGAAAATGAAAGCATTAAGGTTTTGGGTTCTCAGAGTATTGGCAAATCAGTGGTGGGGTCTTCCTTGGTGTTGCCAACCCTAATTCCCACCCCCTCATCCCCCTGCTTATAGCCTCCTGTCTGAAGCACAAGGTACCGCTCCAAGTCACTGCCTCATACATTGTGGTACACTCTTCAAAGGCAGAGAAGTATGGCTCGCCACATGTTGCCAACAGAATCTCTTCTAGCTTTCTTCACGCAGGGCCTTGCATAAATAGAAAGGATCACATCTGACCTTGTTTACTCTGGGGAGATGGTGGGCATTAGGGTTGACAACCCCAAGGAAGACACCACCACTGATTCTCAGATACTCCGGAGACCTAAAACCCTAATGATTTTCATCTCCGTAATTTGTATGCTTTGCGTTCTTCATCCCTAATTCTGCATTAACGTAGTTTTGTGCAATTAATTTCCCTTCCTTTTCTGATGACGGTGTAGTATCCTCATTTGTACAGGTCCCTTTGGGAACTATGAAATGAAATGAATAGAATACTGGAAATGGTCATGACCCAGTGCATGGGCACATCAGACCTCAACACACATGTCAACATCTTGTGAGGGAAGGCTTCCCAGCCTACCACAAGGTGTTGTGTGTGCACCAGAACACTGCTCAGTCTCTCTCCAGGCTGGGGCTGGTGATGCATGCTGCAGCACCTTCCCTCCAGCCTTGGCCCATTAAGCCAGATCACTGAGCTCACGCACTAACTCAAGTCACTGGCATGGGAAGGTAACATGGTCCCCACTGCACCAGCATATGTCCCTGCAAACAACATAACTTCATTTTCTTTTTGTGACATTTTGACCCCCAAATTTCAAAAGTCTTTTATGGCCCCTCATATTGAACATGACAGATGTCATTTGATAAAATACTGGACAAAAAAATAATTTTGTGCCAGAAGTACAAAATCTCATTTTGGCCAGGATTTGAAAACAACAGCTGTCATGTTCATGAGGTGGTGTGAAAAAATGGCTATGCTGAAAATTTGGGATTTAAATGTTGGCAATTACCAAAGTTATAAATGTGCATAGAAAAACTACAACATACCTTCATAACTTGGTTGTTTTTTAACATTTTGATCCCAATATTTTCAGCATAGTCTTCTTTTGACCCCACCTCATGAACCTGGTAGGTAAAAATGTTCAAATCCCAACCAAAATGTAATGTAGTGCCACAGGTACAAAAAATACGTTTTGGCCAGGATTTGTAAAATGACAACTGGACTGTTCATGTCATGAGGTAATGTGAAAACATGGCTATGTTGAAAATATGGGGTCAAAATGTTGAAAGTTACCAAAGTTATGAGAGAAGTAGAAAATATTTAATATACGCTCATAACGTGGTATTTTTTTAATATTTTTTGCCCAAATTTTCAACATGACCTTTTTGGGACCCATCTCATGAACAAGGGTAGTGAAATTATTCAAATCTGGCTGAAAGGTGATTTCATGCAGTGACTGCGAAATCACCTTCCAGGCTGGATTTAAACAATTTCACCACACTTGTTCAGGTGTGGTCCAAAAAGGTGATTTTGAAGAATTGGGCAAAATAAGTATTAAAAAAGACCAGGTTATGAATAAAAGTTCAGAATGTATTGAAATACATTATATGACACTTACTTGCTTTCCTTAGTTCCCAGTCTGGTGTTGAAGAGTGAAGATGAGTCCAGAGAGGATTTGGGGGTTGGACCTCAGCTGGGTAAGTTTAGGGTAAGGGATGTGTGGGATGGTGTGTGCTGAGTGGGGGGCCAGGGTGAAGGTGTGGGGGTGGGGATGGTGGTAGGCAATGAGGGACCATTTTCTTTATTTCAGGGATAAAAAAAGAAAAATACATCATGGGACAGTTTTCTTTATTTAAGGTACCTCCAGCACTGGGGGTGGGCATCCCAGTGTCCCAGACTGCTGGTCAGGGGAGGGAGAGAGGTGGCTACACTGATGCTGGGGATTGGGTACCGTGGTGTTGGGAAGTTGAAATTACAGGTGGGGGGGCCTTATGGGGGGAATGAACCACAACTGGAGGTGGGCATGCTGGTGTTGGAGTATATTCTTAATCATTAAATGGACACCAGGGACTGGGCACCCCGGTGTCCAGTTCAAATAAATACATTTTTATTTATTTATTCAAATGTTTCACCAAGAAAGGCACATTGAACAACAGGTTGCTCATCTCATGGTGCATCCAGGGGGAGAGGGTCACAGGGAATACATACATACATACGACCAAACATTAATACAGTTAATGCAATTTATACAGTGATGCATGACATGTGGGTAATGGAGGACACTCCACTGAAGAATAACACACACACACTCCACACACACATATGCATGCACACACACGCGCGCACACACACACACATGCACATAAACACACAGAGCTGGAGCAGGGCTATGCACTGACATATAGCCCCATCCCTGCTGAATGAAAACAGCACAACAGCATACACAGACAGGGAACTGGCCCTGCCAGTTGATAAATAAGTACTTTTTCATAATACTGCCACATGACTTCATGTAGTCATAAAAATTCAGTTATCCTCAGAATGCTGATTTAAAAAAAAAACTGCACATGCTCAGAAATGGAACATAATTGTTAAAAATATTTTAAAAACTACTTAAGTTTGGGAGATAAAAACAAACAAAAAAAGGCAAGTACCTTGGGCCAGGCTCTATGAAACCAGCAATTTTTAGGTTTAAAATCCTCCAAGTTTTTTTAGTTATAGACGAGCAAGAAAAGGTCTTAATTTGTGTGATTTTTGCATTTTTTGCACCTCTGTAATTTCCCCCCCTGTGAACCAACTGCCATGACATTTTCTGCATCAAGTGATGCTGGTACTATCTATACTTTCCAAATTTCAAGTAAATTGGTTGAACGGGGGCAATGTTATTAAGGTGCAACAGTCAGGGTTTAACATTAAAGTGCTTACTCAATCCTAATATATAGGCACGATAGATAGATAGATAGATAGATAGATAGATAGATAGATAGATAGATAGATAGATAGATAGATGGCTAGACAGACAGACAGACAGAATGTACTTGTGGACATGGGAGGGGGCAGCACTTTTGTAACTCGTGTGCCACTGACACTATTAAGTTATAGTCCTGCCTCCTCACACTTGAAGATAGATTGCATATTTTGAATCAGAGAATATCTCAAAATATAAAACCAGCAAACTGGAGTACTCACTCAGGAACGGTGGTGCTTCAAGACTAAAATACCAAATAAGAGGCATAAAATTGCGATTGTATGCCTCTGTTTTAAGCCTTTAATAAAGTTCTACATTTTATCTGAGACCTGTGCCCTTGTATGTATGAGGTTGGTGAGTGCTCGACTTTTCAGTTTTAATATCTTAAAATATGTTTCCCCAAACAGCAGGCAATAATGTCAAAATTCAAAAGATTCCACACTTTATTTGTTTAACTTCTTTCAGTTCATTACTGTCCACCACATTAATATTTACCAATGTTTCGCTGCTTTAAAAATACAACTTTTTCAGTGTAGGTGGTTCTATGATATATAAACAGGATTAAACTTAGTTACAGGATCAAACTTTGTTGCTTATTTACACAGTTACATAGATACTGAAATGCTGAAGGCAAAAAAATGCACTTGGCCCCTACAGTATGTCTGCTTTACCCTTGTGGCAATCCACCCCTCTCTTCCTGTCTCCCCTTTTTCTAACTAAACCCACCAGCCTGTCCCACCCCCTGCTTGAAGCTTCTGATTAATTTGACCTGCACCACTTCTTCAGGTAGCTTACTCCACTTATTCTTCACTCTTTCCATGAAAAAGTACTGATGAACATCCTTTTTGACCCCCCCCCCGCCAACTTCAGTGAATTCCCTCCTATCCCTGTGTTTGAACTCAAGGAGAATAGTTTATTGGTTCCTTTAAGTGCATGCACAGCACTTTTATAAATTTATAACATTTTCAATGTAATATTGCCCCAACAGTATCATTGCCGTAAAATACAAAACATGTTTTTCCCTTGTAGCAAGTCTTAGCATTCCCCATACACATATAGTGTTGCAAAACCTTTTGGAGATTCCCTCCACAGATGCCATTCTTAGCGGAAGTATGCTGAGATGGCATCTTCCTCCTCTCTTCCTCTTATGTGATGCACTGGGGTAGCATCATCATCATAGTCTGACGTCACCGTGTTGGAGAGCCTTCAGGATGTATACTATAGATACATTTACTCAATTTACATCAGCACCACTATGGTGTGTACAGAACTGATGCGTTGCAAAATCCCAGGGTGCCCTGATAACTAAAATGGCAACCTCCTGTTAGATCACACCAGACATTTTAACAATTCTTTTACAGTTTTAACCGTATTGAGCCTCAGCACCTTATTTCTTATTCCCATTCATTACTATTCAAATCAAATATATTTATTTAATTAAACAATACCAAAGATAGTTAAAGAGCAGCCGACACCTTCAAGAGAACTTTAATGAAACATAACATTTAAACACACTTCAGCCTGTATTTAACATTCGTTTTGTATTCTTCCTCCTTGTTATTTATTACTGAGGTCATTTGCATGAAAACAGGATCTTTGCTCCTGAAGAGTTCATAACCTTCTGTTGCTTTCTCCCTACCTGAAGTCATAAAGCACTTCTTGTGATGTCGCAATTACTCGCATGGCAACAGATTGTGAATTCACAACAGTGCATTATGACTTGAAGTAGAGAGTAAGCTAGAGAGGCAGATAACATCTAAGGGAAATCTAAGGGATAATTATCATCTACTCATGAAAATTTGCTCTGTAATAAATAACAAGATATATATTATATTATATATATATATATATTTGAAATACATATAGAATGCAAGCTGAATTGTATCTAATTATTATGTTTGTCAAAGTGTTCTTTTTGGCGTCAGTAGCTCTTTAAAGTATCTATTTACTGTTTAAATCCACCAGCCTCATGTGGACAATACTAATCCATTCAAAATAATAGTGGACACATAATTGCTTGATGACCTTGTTGGGAAGTCACAGCCTGTGTGGAAGTTCAACCTTTAATACAGGTTCAAATAAATCAATTGATTTATCCATATTCCTCTCTTTCCAGATGCATGTGCTCCTAGTCTCCTCTTTGTCTGGGCATGTTTACCCTTCCAAGCCCCCAAAAATCTTAACTTTGCAATCTGTCATCCTGCACTGTTAAATTGGGACTATCGTTAAACTTTCTGGCATCAGTAAATTCAGAATTTGGATCAGCATAGACCCAATAAGCCTCATACCAAAAATGAGATCTCTAAGTCACGTTGTTTAAAAGTTACAAGTTATTTTACTACCCTAAATTTACTGCCTGTTCAAAAAATGCTAGTTTCAGTGCAGAGCTGACGATGATGTCATCTTCTGAATTCACAATCTAGTCCTCCCTGTCAGCAAGCTTATAGGACCTGTTTCTTCAAAGTTTAAAGTGATTTACGGAAGTTCCCCAAATGCCTTTTTCACATAGTATGCCATTGTCTGCTATGTTTCAGATGTTGAAGCTGCAGTTTGTTTTGTACAAATATCTGTCATTGTCAGTTTTGCTGATGTGTTATCAGCACTTTGTTTCTGCCTGACTTCCAGTTTTCTTTATGCGGCCACACCCCTAGAATGATGTCATTCAAGGGAGCTGTCAATGTTTTACATACAGCACCAAGGAGTTCTGGGTAACTTATAAAGGTTACTTAAATGTTAGTTACTCAGAAGTACAGTCACGTATTTTGGTGGTGGTAACTGCACCTAATATGTAGATGCATATAACAAGGCATTGTGGATACAATAAGAAGTTTTTTTTCAAGTTCCCTTGCTGTGAGGTGCAGTTTCATATCTCTGTAGTGGCTTCAACAATAAAAGCTTTCATATGTTTATTTTCCAAACAAGGCATTGTGCATATAGTATTTAGCTGACAAGAGTTCTTTACTGAGAGATGTAGTCTCCTAATCTGGTAGTACAGATGTCTGCATTACCAAGATTGACCAAAAGAGGTCTCTGTTTTAAAACAGTGCTTGTAAATGTTGTCTCCCTTGCACAGTGTCATGCTTGGGGGTTGCAGCATTGAGAAAAAAAGAGGGTGGGTTATGCAAATGGAGCAGAGCACAGAAATAAAAGCATTTATTTCATAGAAAAAAAGCACTTTTTGGCAGTTTGAATGGTAGGAGATTGAATCACAACTCCTACAGGTTAGTGCAGTTTACTACTCCCATTTATTTATTAGAATTTTGGATAAATACCTTTACGCCAATGGCTCTTTTACAAAGGTTTCATGTCAGTATACAAACAATAGAAGTACAGTTTGTGTGAGATTAGCAGGCAAGCAGTTTGAATACAAAATTCAGTACAGGGTATACATGGTCTAAAAGCTGCAGGTAATATAAATAACAGTTAGAACAACACAGTCAGGCATACATTTAAGAATGATGAGTAATAACAAATAATATTTACATGAATTAAAGCTGCCAGAAGGACACTGTCAAAGGGAAAGGTAGAGTGGAAAAACTGAGTTGATGCCAATTGTGCCAGGTAGTGTAGGAAAGTGGAAGAGAGAGTGGATGTAGAGGGGTAACTGGGAGGGAGGTAGAAGGACAGGAGGGTGGGAGGCAAGGATCGGGGACAAGTGCAACAGTGGGTGGGGTGAGCAGTTTAGAAAAGGGAGAGAGGAAGGGAGTTGAAGGAGGGTAAGAGAGGAAGGTGGTGGACCAGGGCTAGGAAGAGAGGCAGGGGTAGATATAAGGAGGGTGGAGGGTGGTGGCAGGCAGAGGTGGTAATAGTAGAGAGGTGCGAAGAACAGAAGTGACTAGCAGGGAGGTTAGGAGAAACAGTCACAGGTGGCTCTGGACACAAGCATTTAACGTAGCTTGTGTTTGAACGAGCAGAGGGTGCCTAAGTTAGTGAGTTCACTGCCCAGGGAGTTAAACATCTTAGGGGCTCTACCTGCAAAAGACCGCTGGCCTTGGGCAGTGCGACAGTGGGGAACAGATAGAGAAAAGTTGTCAGAGCTTCTTTTGTAACAGGGGTGGTTGGCTGGGCTTAAGAGAGACTGAATCCCAGGGGGTATGAGTCCCATCAGTGACTTTTTTGCTAGTAGGCAGGTTTGGAAAGTAATCCTTCCCTGAAGTTGTAGCCAGTTTGACTGTTTGTAGAGGTCACAGGTATGTGTGCAGTGGGCAGCACAAGTAAGGAGCCTACAGGCCCTATTCAGTGCTGTAATTATTCGCTGTAGTGCTGTAGCTGTGGCTGCTGTGTAGATAACAAGCCCGTAATCAATGATGGAGACAACAGAGCTGTGCATTGCTAGTTTAAGGGTGTCAGGTGTCAGGCAGTGTCTATATTTATAGAGAAGGCCTATACGGATATTCACGGATTTCGCAACTGAATCGATTTGGCTGGAGAAGGAGATAGTAGGGTCCAGGGTTATACCAAGGTATTTGAAAGTTTTTGATAACCAACTGTTGGTGTTTATGTTTGTTATATGTGCCATGAAACAGCATAGCCTTTGTTTTTTTTTGTAATTTAGCACTAGTTTCTGTGAGACGAACCAGGCCTCAACTTGTGTGAAACTTTCCTGTAGTTGTTTCTCCAAGAGGGAGGGGTCAGAATTCTTAGAGAAAATCACTGCATCGGCCGGCCCGGTGGCGCTGAGGGTTGAGGCGCTGGACGCCACACCTCGCACTACGCCGGCGACCCGGGTTCGGGAACGGACTCGGGTTGCCGGGGGTCGGTGGGGGGAGGGAGGATTGAGCGTCCCAACGAATGCTCTCCTCCCTCAGGGGTGGGAACCTCGAACACATTCATGTGTTCCAAGTCACCTTCATGACCGTGGAAGCACCGATTATGGAGGGACGGCAGGCGCCGCTTGTCGGTGCCGGGAGGGGGACGTCAGGTCGCATGAGGGCTTGGTGCGCCAGCACACCGCCACTGGACGATGTTCCCAGCGCCGGGGCGCCCCAGGGTGGGGAAACTAGGGGAGAAAACGAGAAAACCTCTCGGCAGCCCAGATGATAGCCTCGATCATCCGACCACCGGTGGAGGGACAGACCCCAATGTGCAAGGAGGAGGGGCACTTAGGGCAGATCCTCCGGAGGTGGAATGGAGTTGAGAGGAAGGAAGGAGAGGCTCCAGAGCAGAGAAGGGGCAAAAAGAAAGAAAGTAAAAAAAAGAAAATCACTGCATCATCCGCATACAGAATAATGTTTTCATCACAGGCAGAAGGGAGATTGTTCAGGAAGATGCTGAAAAGAAGGGGTCCCAATATTGACCCTTGGGGAACACCAGCCTGGACAGATAGTTTGGAGGCGTGGGAGTCACCAGTCTTAACTTGTTGTGACTGGTTGGAGAGATAACTGTTGAGCCATTGTAAA
Organism: Neoceratodus forsteri; assembly: GCA_016271365.2. Lineage (NCBI taxonomy): Eukaryota > Metazoa > Chordata > Ceratodontiformes > Ceratodontidae > Neoceratodus > Neoceratodus forsteri. Next base: position 334,726,744 of record CM028131.1, read on the forward strand.
GTATCATGAGAGAGCCCTAAGTTGCCAAGTTGTTCCAGTTGTAATGGATGGTTGACTGTATTGAAGGCCTTCTAGAAGTCTATAAAGGTGGCACTGGCAAGTTTGTTTTTTTCAAATTCAGGTTTATTGTTATACCATCATTACAGAGCAAGATGTAGATTAAAAGAAAAACAACAGAGACCAAATGTACAGAGTAATGTATACATCTTACTCTACCCAACCCCCAACCCCCTACCCACATCCCACCCATCCTGCATACCCACAAACACAGTAAGTTGAGGAGGTAACATTTGATGGCAATATACTCGGAAGAGGTCAACTAGATTGAACACAGGATCCTAATCTTCAGACTTCAGACATCAAGAATATGAATCAGAAGCTTGAAGTAAATACAGAGTATGAAAAGTCTCCCATGTTTTTGAATATCTGTGGAGGGAGTTATTCATACTTGCTCCCATTTTCTCCATGCTCAGATTAAATAGCAGCTCCTGGAGCCACTCCAGGTAGGATAAGGGAATATCATCAAGCCAATGTTTTAATATTACCTTTTTGAGTGAGAAAGAAATGGCAGCCATATAATATCTCCTGACCCTCACATCGATCCTGTTATAGTCCCCAATCATGCAAATTTACGGTGTAAAGTACTCTTCCAACCCCAGCAAGGGATTCACTTTGTTTTTAATCTCTTCCCATAGGATCTTCACTGAGGGGCAATCCCAAAATATATGGAGGAGGGAATCCTTCTTTCTGGTGACATCTATTGCAAAGAGAAGTAGGAATTCTCCCTATCCTATGGAGTTTGACCGGAGTTCAAAATAAATTATTCAGAAACTGAAATTGCATCAGCCTGAGGCGGTCCTGGGAAATATATCTATATGTATTTAGCCATATGGTAGGCCAATCGGCTACACAGTCTGGAAATAGATCCTCCCAGTATTTACGAGGGCACTGGCAAGTTCTGCTTGGTCTAGTGCTAGATGAATGTGGCCTGTAAATTCAAGGAGGGCAGAGGTGGTGCTATGTCCTTTGCGAAAGCCGTGTTGCTGTGAGCATTGCAAGTTGTATTTCTCCAAGTACTCCACCAATTGGACTGCAACAATTTTTTCAAGAGCTTTGGATAAAGGGGGTAGGATGGAGATAGGCCTGTAGTTACAGTGTAATGTCCTATCCCCAGACTTGTGTATTGGGGTCACCAAGGCCAGCTTCCACTTGAGCGGGAACTGGGACAGCGGGAAGGACCGGTTAATAATCTTGGTAAGAGGGTGCAGGACACCATCAAGGATGAGGGCGATGAGCTTCAAGTCAAGTGTGTCCCCACTTGATCTAGATTTTCTGAGCACCTTGAAGAGGTATTTTCTGGCATTCCTTTCAGTAACTGCCTTGAAATAGAAATGTGGATGATTTGTATCCTGAGTCTGTAGATATTGGGAGCCCGTGGTTTGGTTGGTGTTAAAGAAGTCTGAGGGAAGCACATGGCTGAGGTCAGTGAATGCCAGATTGAAAGTATTGGCAATTGTGGTGGGGTCCAGGGTGTTGCTACCACCAACTTTTAGCATATTAGGAGTTGCTTTGGACTTTTTCCCTATAACTTCAGAGAGACTTTGCCAGAATTTCCTTCCATCTGACCATGAGTTTGATAGGGTGCTCCGGTAGTAGCTGTCTTTTTCAGTGAGGATAGCTCTGGTACAGGCATTCCTGATGACCTTGTATGCCTGAACTTCTGCTTGGTTGCCAGAGGCTATAGCACAAGTCCATAGCAGGTAGCTTTTAGTTGGTCTAGGAGTTTGCCTGTGATCCAAGGGTTGTCAAGGCCTTTAATTCTGTGTTTCTTAAAGGGGGCATGGATAACACGTGCTGCACTGAACTTTGAGATGAAGTATTGAAGTGCAGCATCAACATCCAGAGCGGTGTCAATCGGGGACCAGTCTTGTTGTTGCAGCAGTGCCTTAAGTGGTGCAAGGTGATCCTTGATAGTATCCAGCTGTTGATAGTTTTTGTGGGGGGTTTATTGAATTCATTTGACCATATGCACTGGACTGGAGAATGGTCACTAATGACATCAGGGAGAATTCTAGTGTGTCTAATATGGTCAGGCTGATTTGAGAGTACCCAGTACAGTAAGGTACTGGTCCCTGTTCTATAGCTGATCCTAGAGGGTGAAGTAACTAGCTGTGTAAAATTTGCAGCTGCCAAGGCATCCTTGTAGTTACTTGCACTGGGGGCAAGCCAGTTGACATTAAAATCCCCTAGCAACACAACTTCTGAGTTAAGCTTTCAACTACTGATGCAGGTAAGGAATGGTTTTAGGCTTGTTGTTGTAAGTTTGGCTGGAATATATACAGAGGATATCATCAGAGCTTTGTTATGGTCCCCAAGAATGACTTTAATAGTAAGGACCTGAAGCTCATATTCATTATTGGGTAGAGTCAGGGCATGCCCTGTCATAGAATCTTTAAGATAAAGGGCACAGTCGCCCCCTTTTTTGGATAGTCGATCCTGTTGAAAGATAGTATACCAAGGTATTGCCACAGCAGTGTCAGGGATAATTGGAGACAACCAAGTTTCAACTATAGATAGTACATCTGGGCTATGCTGTGCTGTCCAGGCAATGAGGGCATCTAATTTTTTGGTAAGGCTGCAGATGTTGATGCTAGCTAGCAAGAGGGTCCCTGTTCTACGTTGCTCCCTAGGGATAGCTAGGATGGTCCAGGGTTGGGGTGAACGTTGCCTGATATTAGTAGGAGTAGCAGTATTAGTTTTTTTTAGGAGTTCCTTAAGATACCGTCAGTGACTGCTACGTGCATTTTTTCCCTTATACATATTCTTAGTTGTTGTCTGTAGTGACCTCACTCCCAATAGAATGAACAGGGAGAAATAGTTTGATGGTATGGTCAATTGTGGGCACAGTAGCATGTTCGTATATCCTGGAATTTGGGAGAAGAGATGAGTGTTGTTGCAGCTGAGACTACTGGCAACCATTCCACTTCTGTGCAAGGAGCTATCAACCAGGCGATCAGAGGTTGGTTGCAGTGGGCATTTAAATATATTGGTAGTGTGGCATGCCAGTAAGGTCAGAAGGAGCAGGTACAGCAGGAACAGGTTAGGCTGCATTCTTGATGTAGTCATATTAAACCATGCAAATAGTTATGTTCAGGGATATGTAGTATAGTAATCTTGTCCAAGGTACCAGGAGGCAAATAATGAAAAGTAATCAAATCCACAGGAAATGGTGAACTACTGGGGAGAAGTAAATTTTGTTACTGTAGATCAAAGACCCAGAATGTGTTAAATTCCTGAAGATGATGAACACTGGCCTGGGGCATACGCAGGATGTAAAAATCCTTTGTTAGTGTCTTCCATTTGTTCTCCAAAATGGTTGTAAATAGACCTCAAAGACAAGCACACATCCTTTAGGAACAAGTCAGACGGAAGTGTGGATTCAATGCAGCACTCCACAACTCAGTGCTTGTATAACAGATTTATTGACCTTACTTTTGGCTTTCATGGCTTCCAAAAAAGTTTATTTATGATGAGAATACCAATACCTGGTAGTGATGTTTTGCAGTTTCTTAGTCCAAGAAACATTAATAGATGTCATGTCCAAGAATGGTCCAGTTCCTCCAAGTAGAAACACATGAAAATCCAAAAAAACTAAACTACTGACAGAGACAAACACAAACAGCCAGCCATGCAGGTTTGCAGAAAGCATTTGCTATGGAAAAGCTTGCTAAATCACTTTAAAATGTTGTTTCCCCTTGCAAAATGTAAAGGTTGGGGGTTGCAGCACTGAGAAAAAGGGGCAGGACTATGCAAGTGAAATGGAGCAGTGAAATGAAAGGATTTTTTTTCATGGAAATTAGTATTTTTTGGCAGTTTGAACGGTAGGATACTGATTCACAACTCCTACCGGTTACTATTCCCACTTGCTATAGCAACCTTCCATAAAGCACTTTAAACTTTGGAGAAACAGGTCCCACTGTGTAAGCTTACTGACAGAGAGGACTATACTGTGAGTTCAGGAGATGACTTCATCAACAGCTCTTCACTGAAACTGACTTTTTTTAAGCAGGTAGTGAAAGCAGGGTTACAAAATAGCCCATAACTTTAAAATAAAGTAACATAGAAACCTACTTTTGGTATGGGATTTATTGGGGTTATGCTTATTATAATTCTGTAAAGTAACACTTTAGGTAGTAGTCTCACTTTAAAGTGCCCCACCACACTAGAAGTGGCATATTTTCTTCTAGTATTCAACATAAGTTCAGAAATGCACATGTGAAATTGCTGGTCTTATCTATGTAACTCATATTACAGTACATGAGCATTTCATGAGGTGTATCACATGTAAAGTGTTGCAACTTTTTTTTTTGTCTTATAGAATTCTTTTCATTCATTGCACTAAAAATGATAATATTTAATTCTGAAAACTAACAAGGAATTCTGCGTCTACATTAATCAGTTGACCACCCAAAACTGAGGCCATCACTCCACTTCTGTTTTCAGCATGCAAAGATATGTTCCATTTTTGAGCATGTGCACTGGCATGAATTATTGTTCTAAGGATAAATTATTATTTTGTGAAACCATGTTTATGTGGTTTCATCAGTTAGATATTTTTTTTGGTTATAAATTAGATGCTGTGAGAATTAGGGGTCCTGAAAACAAAATATTTTGTAAATGCATCAAAATAGAGAACGTTAGGAACAAAACTAGTTAGCAAAAAATCATACTTGGGCCACACTACATTTTAGATTGTATATCCCTGTCATTTTTGAGCTATTGAAGAGCAAAGACAGTCATCTTTTGAGGGGATTGTATGTATTTTCAACCTTCTAGCACTTTGCACCCACTTAATGGATCACTAGAAAATTGACAGTATTCAGAGATCCTGGCACTGACTCCTCTCATGCCAGAGCAGTGATGGGCGGTGGTAGTGGAGGTGGGAGACATTTCAGGACAAAGCAGCAAAAGGGGTGAAAAAGGTGATTCAGTCTGGCCAGGGTGGCCTTGGGAGCAGCACTGTATCCTATGTCACCATAGCTGAAGATAGGAGGTATCATCTTTGAGATGATCTCTCTTTGGCAGTAAGTAGGATACTCCCTTTATTTCTGTAAAGCACATCAAGTTTAGGGTGGAGTGTCTAGTGGATGGCATCCATATGTGCAGAGAAATTGAGGTGCCAGTCCAGCCAGACCCTGCGGTACTTGAATGAGGGGGCATCCTCAGTTGCTGCATCATCAAGGGAATGGAAGGAGGGGCCAGCCTAATGAACCTCTGGCTAGTGCCAAAGGTCATAGAGACTGTTTTATTTGCATTGAGAGACTGCTGATTATGCAGGAACCAGTGCTGGATGTTAATAAAGCTCAGTTGGAGCCTGCCTGTGAGGTCAGGGGCAGAGGAGTCGGAGGCAAAAAGTACAATGTCATCTGCGAACATACGGATGGATGCACAGGAGCAGGCAGCGGGAAGATCATTCAGGAAGATGGAGAAGAGTATAAGGCCAAGGATGAACTCCTGAGCTGATATGGAGTGGGGGGATATGGAGTCCCCAATTTGGACAGCCTGAGACCTGTGCTTAAAGCGCCCCTGACACCATTACAAGAACTTGAAAACGTACTATTTAGACACAGTTTAGTTTATATTTCATATATTTTCTATAAATCTATCCCTTACTTCTTTATTACTGATTTCAGTAGTATTAAAGAGGATTACTGCCCCTTAGACATTATTTGCCCTTTCTGCATACCTACGCCGGACATCATAATTCCCTGTTTATGGCATCATAATTATTTCCACAGTAACAGACTGTGATAGAAACATAGAAGTTGATGGCAGATAAGAACTGCAAGGCCCATCCAGTCTGCCCATTTCTTTTTTTGCCTTATGAATGTGCCATCGGCCTTTGCCCTGTCAATGGCCTATCTATTCATACTCATCTGTATTTCTCCCTTATGTCTATCCCATGCCTGTTTGAAGCCCTGTACTGCATTCATATCCATCACTTCCTGAGGTAGGCCGTTCCATGCATCCACCACCCTTTCTATGAAAAAGAACTTCCTCACATTACCCCTTAATCAGCCTCCCTCTAATCTCATGTTGTGTCCTCTTGTCCTGCTATTTTTCTTATATTGAAACATGTTAGATTATTTCACCTTGTTAATACCCTTAAGGGGTTTGAATGTTTTGATCATATCACCTCTCTCCCTCCTTTGCTCTAGGGTATAAATATTGAGCTCCGTTAATCTGTCATCATATCTTTTCTGATGCAGTCCCTGCACCATTTTGGTTGCCCTTCTCTGGACTTCTTCCATTTTGTTAATGTCCTTGTGCAGGTGTGGCCTCCAATACTGCACGCAGTACTCCAGATGGGACCTAACCAATGTCTTGTAAAGAGGGATTATTACCTCCCTCTTCCGGCTTGTGATACCCCTACTAATACACCCCAACATCCCCCAAGCCTTAACTACTGCTTTAGAGGTCTGCTTGGATGATTTTAGGTCATCAGTGATGATGATGCCCAAGTCTCTTTCTTCCCTTGTGACTGCCAGCAACTCCCCTCCCAGCCTATAGGTGGTTTCAGGGTTTCTCTTCCCTATGTGCATGATCTTGCACTTCCTTGCATTAAACCCCAGTTGCCACGCTTCCGACCATTTTGTTAGTTTATCCAGATCTCTTCTCGTTCTGTCCACCCCATCTAGGTCATCTACTCTGTTACAGATCTTGGTGTCATCTGCAAACAGACAAACCTTACCCTCCAGTCCATCTGCAATGTCACTGATGAAGACATTGAAGAGGACTGGCCCCAGGACTGTTTCCTGAGGTACCCCACTTGTGACTTGCATCTCTTCTGACTGTATACCATTTACCACCACTCTCAGTTTTCTGCCTGTCAACCAGTTTGCTACTCAGTTGACTGAATTCTGACCCACCCCGTGCGTTCCCAGATTATTAATCAATCTTCTATGTGGAATAGTATTGAAAGCTTTGCTGAAGTCAAGGAAGGTGACATCAGCTGCTCCTTCTTGGTCCACCACTCTGGTTACCCAAAGAAATCTATGAGATTAGTTTGACAGGACATTCCTTTTGTAAACCCATGCTGTCTTGGATCCTGTGCTCCTATGGATTCCAGCTGTTGCACTATCCTTTCCTTAAGGATTTCCTCCATAATCTTGCCCACTACTGAGATAAGCCTGACTGGTCTGTAGTTCCCTGCCTCCTTCCTGCTACCACTCTTGTGGAGCAGGATCACATGCGCCCTTCTGCAGTCTTCTGGGACCTCTCCTGTGCTCAGAGACTCACTAAACAGTTCTGAAAATGGCTCTGCTAGTCCCACCCTTGGCTCTTTTAGTACCCTGGGATGTATGCCATCAGATCCAATTGTCTTGTCCATCCTGAGCTTATTGAGCTCTTGTAGGGCCCTTTCTTTTGTGAAGGGACTACTGCACACCTCCTTCCCCCCTATGTCCATGGTTCTGAGCTGTGGGCCCTGCCCTACCTTCTCTTCAGTAAATACTGAGCAGACGTATCTCTTTAGGATAGATGCTTTTACATGGTCCTCCTTCTCACATGCCCCCTTATCCCCTTTGATCTTAGCAATACCCCCTCTGGACGTTCTCCTTTCACTAATGTATCTGTAGAAAGTCTTGTCACCTTCTTTCACTGTTTGTGCTAGTGTTTCCTCAGTTTGGGCCTTTGCCTGCCTTACTGCCTTCCCTGCTTCCCTTAGGGAAGTTTGGTATTCCTGCCTATCTTCATCCTGCTGTGCTCCCTTATATTTCCTGAAGGCCAGCTTTCTGGATCTGACCTTTTCTGCCACTGTTTTTGAGAGCCAAACTGGTTTCCCTTTTCTTTTGCACTTCCTTTTCCCTCTAACACAATGGGATGTTGTTTCAAGTATTGCATCCTTAATGCTTGCCCACTTTGCCTGTACCCCCTAGCCTGTATTTCTTTTTGCCAGGGATAGCTTAACTCTGTTGGCCATCTTATCAAAGCCAGCTCTTCTGAAGTCCCATAGGAATGGGATGATTTAGTTGTAGTGGCCAAATTGAACTACACCATGTGATGGTCACTGGCTCCCATGTGACCTTCTACCTGGAGATTTGTGATCCTTTCCCTGTTAGTCAGTACTAGATCTAGGATAGCCCTGTCTCATGTGGGTTGTTGTATTAGTTGTTTGAATCCTTCCCCCGCAGGGAATCCACTATGTGTCTAGTTCTGGCAGATGTTCCTGCTGGTATTGATCAATCTGTATCTGGCATGTTGAAGTCTCCCATTTTCAGAACCTCCCATTTAGCTGTCATGTTTTGTATATCTTCTAACAGTAATGTGCCTATGTCCTCCCCCTGGTCTGGAGGCCTGTACACAACCCCAGTTCATATGGCTGTCCCATTTCCTGTTTCCAGGGTGACCCACAGTTCTTCTGGCTCCTTATGTGTATTCTGAATTTCTGTAGCTTTGATATTTTCATTGACATAAAGGGCCACTTTATCCCCCCTTTTTGCACCTCGGTCTCTTCTGAACAGTACATAGCCAAGTACTGAAGTCTCTCAACTGTGGTTACTGGTAAACCATGTCTCGCTAATGGCTACTATGTCCAGTTTAGCCTCTGTCATTATTGCTTGCAGGTCTGGGATCTTGATTTACAGACTGCGAGCATTTGTGTACGTGATTTTCCATTGGCCAGATTTCGTTGTGTTAGTTGTTGGGTGAGGTCTGGCATTTTCCCAGTATGTCGTATAGGGAGCTGGACCTTTTTCCTTATATGATGAGGCAAATGAACTGCAAACATGCTGAACTCCTGTTTGACCACTAGCTGAGGGGAAGGGGTGTTCTTCCTATTTGATGTATGGGGTGCTGCACTCCTCTCCTCATTTGCTAGTTTACATATTCTGCAGAGACATCAAATGTCTGCCCCAATGCACTGACTCCCCCCTTAGTCAGATGCAGTCCATCAAATTTAAAGAACTTTTGCTCCCAAACTGTTGCCAGTTCCCACAAATTTGTGTCCTTTTTCCTGGCACCAGCCCTTGAGTCACATGTTTAGCTCCCCTATCTCCCCTTCTCTGACCATCTGTCCATCTGTCCCCTCTCCCAGACTGGTGGGATCTCAGAGAAGGAGATGCCAGACTAAATGGATGAAAGTTTGTCACCCAGCTTGGTCAGTTGTTCCTTGGTCTCCACAACTGACCAGCTGGAGAGATTGTTAGTCCCTATGTGTACCAGGACATCAATATTTTCTCCTGCTTCCAGAACAAGTTTAGCAATGTGGTCAGTGTCTCTCCATGCTAATGTACCTGTGAGACATCTGACCATTACCCCTGGCTGGAGATATGTATCAACTCCTGAATCATGGAGTCTCCTATGATCAGAAGTTTTTTGGATTTCCTTTTTGCTTTTTTTTGTTTTGGTTCCTGTTTTGGGTGAGTTTTGTTGTGCTAGCTCCTGTGCTGCAGCGTCCTGCTCTGCAGTGTCGTCTGCCCTTTTGTTTGATTTCGGAGATAGAGGCAGAAACCTGATTGTAGTTTTTATATGGTTTGTGGAGGTGATATGTTGGAGAGCACTGAGTGATGGGGCACCTTATTTGCCCCTCCTAACCACCTGCCAACCTCCCAGCCCAACTACCCTCTGCTGTCGAGGTGCTTCTGTTGGATGCTGGGGAAATGGCGGATGGTTCTTATAATATATTTCCTCTTGAATATGCAATTTGAGGCATGCAATCTCTGCCCATGCTGCCAGGAGCTGAACTCTTAGATCTCCAATGGCCCAGCATGTAGGACACTGTCCTAAATCCTGTAAAACTGCCCTTCTGAAAACTGTTCCACAGTACCTGCAGTTAATGATATCCATTCCAGATAAGTTGCTGGGTTTATAACCTGGTCAGAGTAATTGGAAGGAAGAAAATGAAAACAACAGTTTGATTTTGTGTTTTGTTTGTTTATTTTTGTATAACTTGTTATAACAAGTTAAAGTACTAGTGCCCCTGTAAATAAGGTCACTGTGTGCATACCCCTCTGATCCTCCCCTTCCTGTTTTGCTACAGGAAATATCATGACTGTGCTACCCTATAAAAGAAGTGTAATGTGGGGTGGTTGGGGATGGTGGTGGGTGGTTGGGCCCTTCCCCTGCCAAAAAAGAAGAACCATGGAAGAAAGAAACAAGAAGGTAAGAGCAGAAATAATCAACCAGCAACAAATGCAGTAGCCCTGAAAGCGTATCCTAATGATAGATAAAACTGTAAAACTTGTAAAGCACCACCTGTAATAATTTCACAGAAGATATACCCTGTAAGAAACACTTTGCTACAGAGAAAAATAAAGCAGTAACAGAAGATATACCTTGCAAAAGACAATTTGAATCAGAAGATTACAGCAGTAATCTGCAAGCACACACCTGTAGGCACAGCCTTTAATAATGCAGCAGAAGGTATACCCAGCAACAGCAATTTGAATCAGAGAAAAATAAAGCAATAAAATGTTAGCAACAAACAGTAACAATTCCTGTGAGTACAAAATAAAAATAACAACACAGAGTAAATCTGCCTAGCCAAAAGAAGCCTTAATCCTTTTCCTTGCTCTGGTAAGGTTATTTGCTCTGTCTTTTCAAGCAACCTAGAAGAAAACAGCTCAAGTGAAGCTTAGGTGCCTTGGCCAGCAAACCTAGTCTTCCACCCATGTCATGTCATGAGATGTCATAAACAGAACTGAGACGTCAGGTGTTGGCAAGTAGCCAGAACAGATAGGGCAGCAGTCCTGTTTATATGCAAATGTACTTAGTAATAAAGAAGTAAGGGTAGAATAACAGAAAAAAAGTATTAAATATAAGCTAAATTATGTCTAAATATTTAGTATTTTCAAAGTTGTCACAGCTGCTTCAGGAGCTGCTCCCATGGCATGGAGGGCTAAGCCACTAGCTGCTCGGTCAGCATGGCTTCATAGACCTGGGTTCTGTTCCCGATGGCAGATACTTTTGAGGAGGCAGTATAGCACAGTGGTTTAAGACTCTGAGCTGCAAACCTGGAGACCTGGATTTGAATCTCACAGCCTCTACTTGCATACTGTGTGACCCTGAGCATGTCACTTAACTTCCTTGTACTCCCAGGTCACACCTGAAATCAAGCTGTGGCTTAGTGTGCCTCTCCTGATTAAATAATTTCTCCTTTTCCTTTCCTTTCTTTAAGGATAGGGTGGAACTGCCCAACTGAGGAGTCAGAGAGTCCTGCTGTCTTGAGCTTGTCCAGGAGAAAGGGGTAGGCAACAGTTTGTGGCCAAGTTGACAAAGGTGGTTGAGGTGACCGGGCCCTGATCAGTGTCAGATAGAATGGAGTCAGTAAGCTGGAGAAGGGAGGTGGAGGTGAAGTGGGACTTTCAGAAGCCAGACTGGAAAGGAGTGAAGAAAGAGGATGAATCAAGGAAGGGGGAGAGCTGGGATAGCACACAGTGTTCCTGGAGCTTGGCCTGGTTGGGAGGAGGGATATAACTGTAGCCTGTTTCCTGTTTACAAGAATCGGGTACAGAGGCTAAGAAGAAGGAGGGGTTGAGAAGAGAATAGGTAGTGCAATAGCAAGGGCGGAGAGATGCAGGAGTTCTGGGTCGAGGCCATCGGGGCTCACACCCTTGTGGGGGTTTAAAGCCAAGAGGGTTTATATAGTTTTGTTTATTTATTCAGTTTTTGTTGACTTGAAATGGAGGGCTAGACAGTATTGTCTATTTTCAGTCTTGTCCCAGGGTGTGGGAGTGGGGCATGAATGACAGAACATCCCTCTTAGAATTTGACACTGCATTCATTCTGAAATTTACACCTACACCTATTTCTGTTATGCATGCCTACCCCTCACAGAATCTTTTCCTATTGCAATATACAGTACATACTTTCACTAAAGTGTACACCCTTATCCCACAAAACACACTAATATATTTCAGAAACTTGCAACTGTACTCTTAATGAGTTTTCTTTTCACTTTTTTTAAGCTGTTAATAGTCAGGAAATGTTTTGGTGGGTAAGTGGGTGAGTGTGAGAAGAGGGTTACATATCAGCATGCCTACCCCCCCCCCCGTGAAAGTGCTAACATTCAAAGTTAAAAACATAGAAACATAGACAATGATGGCAGAGAAAGACCATCAGTCCATGCAGTCTGCCCTGTTATACCCTATCATACCCCTGGATCTTTCGTCTTGATGGAGTTTTTGCCCTTGCCCTCATCTCATGTCTTACTGCTGCGCCCTCAAGTAACTAGCTCTTAACTCTCTTCTATCTGTGCTTGAAACCATTCATGGTTCTTCACCCACTGCCATCAGCTGGTAGGTTGTTTCATGGCTCAGCCATCCTGTCTGTTAAATAAAACTTTGTCATGTCTCTCCTATATCCCCCCCATCAGCTTCCACTTACATCCCCGTGTTACTGACGTGCCCCTCCTGCTCAGTAGCTTGTCACAATTTACCTTGTTCATTCCTTTCAGGAACCTGAAGGTTTCCATCATGCCCCGTCTCCTTTCTGGCCCCTAGTCAGTACATGTTCAGAGTCCCAAGCTGATCCTTGTAGGATCCGGCTTGTTGGCTCTGAATCATTCTGGTTACCTTTTACTGTACTGTTTCCAGCCTCTCTGTCTCAGATTACATTTCTATCTAATACCAGTGTTGTACATATTGTAATTGTTTTTGGTGTACCCAGCTGTGACTCTTCTAAGTATTTATTCCTGTGCATCTAATACTCTTTCCTGGTCAGTTTCTCTTAATTGTAATTAATCCTGTGTCATTCATAAAAAGGGACATTTCGTCACAGTGAACCCACCCAGTTACCAAAATTCAGTATATAAAAAAAAATCTGTCTTTCCTTAAGTGGGGACTCCAGATCCAGAACTGGGTGGAAAACCATAAGGATATCAGTACACCCCTAATTTTAATGGTCTAAAAATGCTCACTCCTTTCTCAGATCTCTTAAGACAAATGATTTGACAAAATCACCCAAGCAGCCATCTTCTTGGAACACAACTTTGGAAACAGAAACAAGTCTTAGCAATTTAAGCCTGCCTGTTGGTTGGTGTAGGATTGTGGACCAGCATTAATAGCTAGTGTGGTAAGCTGCGCTATAGTTAGGGTTTACTTGTATGGTTGCAATGTTTCTTTTTTTTAGTTTGTTTAAATTTGGGGCTCTGTCCACCCCCCACAACTGCTGTTATTTTTATTTTAATGAGATGTAGGAAATGGAGTCCCCCCAACATAAACATATTCAAAAAGGTAAACACATTACCTTAATCTGGCACTAATTGTAACTAGTATAACTAGCATAGTTTACTGCTGTACTTTACTACATAATTGATTCTGGTCCAGAGTCCACCAACACCAGTGACTTTAATGATAAGACGTGAATGTTTACAAATCCAAAACCTTAAGGAATGTTTTGTTACTGAGTTCTGCTGATGACAACTAAAGTGTTGTTTTAGTCCGGAGTTTCTTTTAAACTGGAATTGTAACATTAAAAAAGAACTGTAAGTATTATACACTTTACATGTAAGTGATAATGTTCACATTTTCAATATCTATGATAGCTAAATACAGTACCACATCTGAGGAATAAATATTTTTACCTTTTCACATTGTGGACATCAAGCCCTACTATGGAATGACGAGGATACCCACATGAAATAGTTAATGCCCAAAAGCAGCTCTTCTAATACTTACTTGAGAAGAGCTAGGAGAATAAACTTTGTCAAACTGGAACCTCTTCTTGACTCCATTGTAACTAACTATCACTTCCTCATCTGAAGGAAACTCTAGGCAAGTTTGATTCATGGGGTCTGGTCTGCAGCGACAGAACACGCGTATGTTACCTCGCAGCTCCAGGAGCTTGTTATGAAGCAGTTTTCTCTCTGAACTCTCCTTTCTGTACAAGGCACGAAACTCTTTAAGTTCTTTAACTAATTTTAATTCCACATCTTTAAATCTGAGAATGGGGTTTAGTAGCTGATTCATAAGGTGTTCCATTTCCGACAGCTTTAGCTTTACAGTAGCTTTTAATTGCCGATTAGATATGTTAAGCTCCCGAATCAGTGTACAGAGCTTCAGCACTGTCTCCGGCTCTACTGATGGCTGTGGTGGCAAAGATTCTGGAATGTTAACAGAATTTTGAGATCGCACATGCTGCAAAGCCCTAATTTTTTCCACTGCCTCCTCTTGATCTGCTTCTAACTCTGCTACTTTTTTATTTAAGGATTGAACAACTTCAGACAGCTGATAATTTTCATCTCGTAGGTATCCAGATCGTAGATGCAAGTTGTCCAGTTCTCTGTTCTTCTGTTTCAGTTTTTGCTTTAAGGTTTTTATAACTCTCTCCTGGTTTAGAAGATCTCTGTTTAATTGAAACAAAACACAAGTTTTATCAGTTTTTTAACCACTGTAGGATTTCCAAGTCAAACAATCAAGGTATTACAGAAGTATGTTAGTATATCATACAGATTGTGTGTTGGTAGTCTAATTCCTGGCCCCAGTTTGTGGCGAGGGTACTCCAGGGACAGGGTGTTGTGGTAAAGAAAAGGGCCCTTTTGATCTAGTAGTGAAGGGTGGAGGCTTGATGTATCAGGGGGCCCTCTTTGGTGCATATCCTCACACAGTATCAACATCTAAATGACCTGTTCTTTCTCACTGGACACAGCAGGGTGCTAGCCCTTGGCAGAAATATAAGGATGGAGATGTCCTCAAATGAAACACAATTACAGTCTCAGCATTTATCAGCACCCCAGGCAAGCCTGGCAGTCAGTGTTGGTTCAACGAGCAGTGTGAGTTTCAAACAGTCACTGAGAGGTGCCAAGTCTTTGATGGAAAACAGTTACAGCAGTCTCCAATGAGGGCCAGCATCAAAATTGCAAAATGTCACCTCACAGGCATACTCCAGAATATCTGAGTGTCATTACTAAATAATGTTTGTGCAAAGCATGTCCATTTAGAGTATGTCTCTTAAGGGAAATTGATATTAAACCATTAGGGATTTTGCAAGACTCTGTTCGTTGGGTGCCAGAGTGCAGACCCATTAGCAAGCCATTCACCTTACAGGTGTCTCAGTCTTGGGCTTGGCAGCAACAGCTGATGGCAACAAGGTCATTTTATGACAGTGCTACAACACGTGTACAAGAGGTGGTCATACGAGTAGCACCACACCCCCCAGCTGGTGAAGATGGTCCCTAACTGGGGTCACCATGCAGCTGGCTTGTGTCAACACTTTTCTGCAGTGGCCTAGGTGCTGTAGAGGGGCTCTTCTGCTTGAGGATGACTGTGTCTCCATATAGTGATATAGTGACCAGCACAAGCACCCTTCCCCTTGAAGGTCAGCACCCAAGTGGCCTTGCACAACACAGTTCTATATCACTTTTCACTTAGGGGCTGCATGTTCAGTGACTGCCAAGATGAAACCTGTTACCAGTCACATTTCAGAAGTGGTGTGACAAAGTCCATTAACAGATACAAATGACACAGTCAATGGTATGTCACTTGGTTCCACAATCCTGGATTTAAGGTTAACTTGTTCGAAGCCCTCCACACTCATGTACAAGGCACAGTTGTAGTAGCCACCAAGTGACTGTATGAATCAGAAAGTCACTATCATGGTGGTCAGGAGAGGCTGTTACACAGTGACTGGTAGGCCAGTGTGTGTGTGTGTGTGTGTGTGTGTGTGTGTGCAATGAGGTGCCTGCATTGGAACTGCTGCTGCCCCTCTGAAGATCCATGCCTGTCAAAGGAAGATTCTCCCCAAAAACCACAGCGACACTGCCAATCAGACAGTGGGGACCACCCCTCTCTTCATGAGGGTAATGGCTCCTGCACTCTTACTCCATTCTCTCAGTATATACTACAGATCCCCTAGCAATCTAAAATACCACCAATAGCTCAATCTGGTTTGCTATGTCATTTTCCAACCATATTACCCATTGAGCGGAGAATCCTTTTTCATGGGGCCAAAACATTCATGGCTACTAAAGTTATACATAAGAGTTTTTGATATAAATTTAGCCATGCATACATCACAACAGTTTAATATTGCACTTGTCAATAACAATATACAGTACTCAGTGGGCCTTATACTGTGCCTAAATGAGAAGTTCAATGTAATGATACAAAAGGAAATAATTGGACATCAGTGTATTTTATACCATATCAGTATATTTGTAACATATATTGGGCATCACAGCAGTTGTATGTAACAGGTCTTCATGGGTTTCTAAGGTACAAAATGGATGATGCCCTGGATTTTGATGGAGATCTCTGGCTAGGAAAAGGCATAAAACCACCACTACCTTTACTCTATCCATATGTTTTTTGGATTACAAAAATCCTCTAACTAAATTAAGATGGAGGCACCTTACTTGTAATGTGCATTTCACATTAAAATTTGATTGTTGTGACTAAAATAGCATAACAGTTACTACTCTGCACACTGTAGTATGCATTGGTTGTGCCAGTAGATATGACGCTTCCTGCATGCTACCCCCAGATGCAAAAAGCTGATCAGTTAATGGTAATGTGTCTCCATTGTGTGTATACTGTATGCACATCATTGTGTTTCTGAGGGTTTAATAGGTTTTAAATTAGAAACATGGCCACCACATAGCATGTATCATTTTATAGCCCTTGCAGTTTCTAATTGTGATGTATATATTTACAGTATATATTAGCTGTGAAAAAAAAATCCATTAATGCATCATTTAGATTTAAAGCAACAGAAGTAGGGAAATGTGGTTTTAGGGTTTCCAACCCTAACACCCCACCCCCACCTTACACACACCAACAGGCATCAGGGATGTGCCTTGGGGTCGTCAGCCATAATGCTCACTGCATTCCATAAGAAAATAAGCTGAGATGGGTACAGTACAGGAGAATGGGGTGAGTATTAGGGCTAATGACCCTAAGGTACACCGTGACGCGTGTTGGAGTGTGCAGGGTGGGGAGTTAGGGTTGGAAACCCTAACACCACATTTCCCTACTTTTGTCACTTTAACCCTAACTGATGCATTAACAGACTTTTTTTACAACTAATTTTCCTACTTTTTGAGGTAGAGTAATCCATATCCCTATTTGACTGTGGAAGCGCAAGGCCCTCTGGGCCCTGAGCTCCCATCCCTCCATAGATGCATATATGTACATAGCTGCAGAAGCATAGGGTCCTCTGGGACTCTATGCTTTCATTTATAGGACAACAATGACCAAATTGTCAACATAGCCATCTTATTACCCCACCTCATGTACCTGGTACAGAAAATTTCTGAGTCCTCAACAAAATGTAATTCTGCACAAGTGCAATGTCATTCCACGCCACAGGTGTGAAAACACATTTTGGACAGGATTTGAAAAATGACAGCTGTGACATACATGAGGTGGGGTAATAAGAAGGCTATGTTGAAAATCTGGGGTGAAAATATTTGAACTTTCCAAAGTTACAAGCATGTGTAGCAATGTAGCAATGAATGGTCATAACTTTGCAATTTTTAATAGTTTTTACCCCAATTTTCTATATAGTCTTCTTATGACCCCACTTCATGAACAAGGTCAGAATAAAATTGTCAAATCCTGCCTGAAAGATGATTTCACCAACCAACAGCAAACTCACCTTTCAGGTGGGAGTTGCACAATGACAGTTGTATTGTTCATGAGGTGGGGTCCCCAAAAGGCCATGTGTAAAATTTGGTGTACAAATCTCAAAAAATGGCTAAGTTATGCATAAAAAGTTGAGACCTCCACTGAAATACATTGAACCTCATTTACCTTAGTTTCTCACATTACAGTTGCCAGTTCCAGCAGCAAGACGTGTCTTTGATTGGACAGTGGGTCTTGAACCTGGTTCCTGTTCAAGTGAATTAGGGTGTATGTGGGGTTTTACTGGGAAGTGTGGGGTGGTGGGTGCTGAGTGGGAGGTGGGGGTGGAGGGCTGAACAGTGAGGGACCGTTTTCTTTTTTTCAGGGTTTGGCTACATTGGGAGGATGGTGTGAGTGTGTGTGTGTGCCACTAGACACCAGAGAATTTTAAAATAAAAATGGGGACTGTGATCGGTGGTTGGGGGTGCCACTTGACACCAGGGAAAGCTGGAACGGTGATAGGCGGGTGGAGGGGTGCCACTAGACACTGGGGAATGCATTTTCTTTACTGCATCCTTTCAATACAGGTTAAATACAAGCCTGGCAAATGGACAAACTGCTGCAGAAAATACAGTACACAACATGCTACCCATGTCCACATTTTTAGATAGTGCTCTCTTCTCTGTTCTTTCTAGGATCAGCTCCTAAATGGCATGTGAACCATTTTGGGTATATCCCCCTGCTCACTGACTGCAGGTCATGATTTTTAAGCTTACCTTTAGGCTACTGAGGCTCAAACTCTTGGAAGTTGTAGTATGTTTTTCTGGTAACAGCCAAAAAGGTGGTTACAAAAAAAATGGCTTTCAGCTAATATACCCACTATACAACAATGGCAAGACCTGATGCTTACTGTTTATGAAATGGAAAAGCTAACTACTAGACTAAATCATATGTTAACCAAATTTGAAGATACATGGCGTAGATGGGTACATTACATGTTAGTCCAGAGGCAAGATTGTGTACCATGACTTACTTTTGTCACTAGGTGATCAAATTCATTTGCCTTGTATACTGTACTGAAATATGTATGTATCATTAGATAGCCTGCAATAAATGTTATCGGCAGTTGTTTGCCTTGTATTTATTGAAAAAAAAAATAATAATAATAATACAGAGAAAGAAAAAAAAAAGTCCCCCAAAACTACCAGTCCCTGGAAACTTTTGATGATCATCAGGTCTGTCAATCCTTGGAACCACCCAAAGTCATATTCCGTTGATCCATGTATGTTGCCCACTGTAATGTTCTCCCTATATTGTATTCCCTACACAAAAATATTGCTCCCATTCCATTCATCCTGCCACCAATTGCAGCATCTTAAAAGGGAGATTGCAATTGAACAAAGTAGAAACCAGTCTGTGATTCATGTTATACCATGTGTGATCCAACTACCCCACCCATCCACTCATTATCTACCTCCTTCTGAATTAGGCGGGTCTCCTGTAAACATGATGTGGGCATTCAGTTGTTTTAAATGTAGTAGTAACTGTTTCTGCTTAATGGGGTTTGCCACACCCTTGACATTTCCTGCGGCCCACACCATGTCAGCTATAATTATTTTTCATCTCACATAATTCTCATGCCATGCATCTTCCTGGCCCTTTATGATATTCTGGTGCAGATTCTTTGTCTGCCTCCTCCCCTCTGCCATTGTTGCTTAACAGTGCACTTAGTACAAGTCATAAATACATTTGACACTTCACATACAAACATTAACCCTTCTCCTTCCCCTCCCCTGGACACTTACCATAGTGTACTCTTGTGGCTCCCTCATGCTACCCCCATCTCCTTCTGTTTCTTTCCCGTATTCTTCTGTTCCTCTGGTTTTCACTTCCCCCTTCTGTTTCTCCCTCCTTCTCATGAAACCTTCTTGCTTCACTCTCCCCATGATTCCAATTCCCACTACTCCCCCTTTGTATCATTCAATATGAAATCTTCCAATGATTATAGTTATGAACCCCATAAATTGCCTTCTCCCCACTTGTTTCCCATCCTTGGTAATCTCCATGTCCCTCTACTGGTGGAAACCACTTCACTCCAACCTTCACTCTGTATTCAGGCACCTTCTTGCAAGTAACTGTTTTTCTGTATATCCATATTCCTGTAGGGTAAGTGAGCCACATCCATTCTGCTGAACCCCCTGGTGCATGAGACGGAGACAGTGGTTGTTGTAACAGCTGGCAGAGCTAGAACCAAAACAAAAAGGCTGTGACTCGACAGCAGAAAACAAGAAAAGGAGGATGCTCTGCGAATAGAGGACCCCCACCCCCTAGAAGGTAAGGGCAACAAATGAACAATGGCTTGGGAAGGCATTTTAGGAAGTCTCTCAGTTTAACTTCGGACAGTGCAGAATGCCCAGAGTTCAATGCAGTGTATGACGAGTGGTGTACAAAAATGCCTTTTGCAGTGGAATTGTTACTTTTATTGGGATGTTTATATTTTCTTGTTTTGCTTTGTTAAGAATCATGTAATAATCCAGACAGCTAAGGAAGCAAAATGATGGCAACATACATGGCATATAATGTTAATGAGCTGCTTGTTTTCTGTCAAATCATGCATGAATTAGGGTTTGCAATTTTGTTTCTTTAGAACTTGTTCTTTCTAGAAGGGCAATACTGTTGGAATGTTGATTGGCAGGTGGGGGTGCCACTAGACACCAGGGACCAAGTGAAAATTGGCAAATGTGGGTGCCACTAGGCACCAGGGAAAGACGGAGCAGCAATCAGCAGGTGGGGTGCCACTTGACACCAGGAAATGGGAAATGGTGACAGAGGGTCGGGGGAGGGACCACTACACTATGAACAACTATTTCATAGGGGATCAGTGACTGGGGAGGGGGGGAAGGGACCACTACACTATGGAAAACAATGGGGACCATGATCGGAGGGTGAGGGTGCCACTAGACACAAAGGAATACAAACAAAACAAGGGGAACAGTGATCAGAGGGTGGGTGGGGGTGCCACGAGACACCAGGGAATAAAATGATGGGGATGGTGATTGGAGGATGGAGGGTGCCACAAGACATCAGGGAATATATCTTTTTTATTCAGGAGGAGACTGATCAATGGGTGGGGAGTGCCACTAGATACCAGGGCAAGGGCGGCTCACAGCAGAAAGTGCAGCCAGCAACATCAGTTCAGCTGTGGCCGCAGATGTCAAGAAATTCCTGGTGTTCTCATATAGAGAATGTGGGGGAAGTGCTCCTCTTGCTAAGCTGGGCAGTTGGGCTTTTGGGTGCTCAGAAAAAGTATTTCTGGCCATAATTATGAAAAACAAACATCAGAATCTAGCTGAATGGGGCCTGTTTAGCTAGGTTCTGGTTGATTACTAAAATGACATTTTTATGTATTTTCAACATTTTTTAGTTCATGAAAAAAACAACATGATGGCGGCTCATGAAAAAGAAATTTTTCTGGCAAAAAAGCATTGGTCCCTCATGAAAAATAATCCTTTTTCATGAGGCCAAATCCTTAGTCGAACTTTTTACCTCTATTCTGGAAAGTGATCTTCCCTTCAAAAACAATGTGAACTCAAAAATTGAGTAACTTTGCAATACATTAATATTTTAGGGTGTGCGGTCACGCTCTGATATATACATGACCACCCAAGGTGTGTGTATATCAGTGCGTGACCGCACACACTACAGTGGGTTATCTATCTTATAAAATGGCCAACATTTTTTGGGGTTGGGGTGAAAAATTAGTCTTTGTGTGCCAAAAATAAAATGATCTGGTTGCTCCTGCATGCTTTTGCTGGTTTAATAGTGTAAAAAATAAATAATTTATTTGGTTGATCCTGCCATAACTGTGATAGAGTTTAAGTTATTGGTGATATTTATCTGGTTGATCCTGCCTTGGGTTCTGAAGAAAATAGTGATTTGTAATGTATGTGGTTGATCCTGCAATTTTTGCTGTCTGTTTCATTTTAAATACTTTCACTTTCCTAGATGTCCTGTAGCGTGACTGAGCGGTGTTAATTCTAGGAATAGACATGGTGGTGGTCATTTAAAAGAAGGTATCTTTTGCTGAAAAAAAAAAACATGTACACTTGTTTTGTTAGTCAAGGTTATGTAGTTTTTTTCTTAGTGAAGCTGCCACTGTAAAGGTTGGAGAGTTAGCGAGCAAGCTGCTTCAGAAGGAAAGACCCAAGCAAGAGGGAGCGTTGCTATAGCAATGCTCCCTTCCATCTTCCTTTTTGAAGCTGCCAACTCACTTGCTCTCCTACCTTTTCAGTTGGCGGCTTCACTAAGAAAAAACTACATAACCATGACTAAAAAAAACAGGTGCACTTTTTTTCAGCAAAAGGTAACTTCTTTTAAACGTCTACCACCACGTCTATTCCCAGAATTAACACCACATGGTCACGCTACAGGACATCTAGGAAAGTGAAAGTATTTAAAATGGAACAGACAGCGAAAATGGCAGGATCAACCAAATACATTTTTTTAAGAATGTTGATAGTTAAAACATGAGACATTAATGGTAGGCTCAGCCTAATGGGAACAGTGTGGGACAGGTGCGTTGATTTGCTATGTCTGTTGGTGACAGGCTGTTTGTGGCAGCCTGCCTATGCTAGGTGTGTGTGTGTGTGTGTGTATGGCAGCCTTCTGTGTCAGGTGTGGAGTGATCTTACTACTGGTGAGAAGGCTCTAAGGACTGGAAGGGGGATGAAAAGTAGCACAAGCGTGAGGTTGTGCTGGGAAATGTGCGGTTGTTGTAGAGTAATGCACAGTCATGTGACATGTTTTGGCCAATAAGGATTAGATTAGAGGTAATGTGAGGAAGTTATTCTACACAGAAAAGGTAGTCAACGCTTGGAATAGTCTGCCACAGGAGGTAGTGGGGGCAATCACAGTGAAGGGGTTTAAGCATGCCTGGGACAGGCACAAGGGAAGTTTGAGAGGGGAGAGAGGGCCTATGGGCTACTGGATAGGCCTAGCGAGCCCTATCTGCCAACAATTTCTATGTTACAATATTCTATGTTTATATATCTATATATATATATAGATATATATATATATTTTCATGGCAAAAAAATCCATTTAATGCATCAGTTAGGGTTGTTCCACAGTGGCAAAAGTGAGGAAATTTGGTGTTAGGGTTGAAAACCCTAACTGTGCATTCCGCCCACCCCCACCACAACACACACACACACACATACATGCAAGTAGGGGAAGGACCAAGGCAACACAACCGATCACACACAACCAGCAGCAGGTAGCAGAAATAACATACAACTATCTAAACTACAAAACCACACACCCATGCTCCCATTGGGCTGTGTCATGGGGTCATTACTGCTAACTCTGATCCCAGACATTCCATGCACCGTAAAACACATATCGCTATGGACAGCTGGCCATCTTGGGCCACATGCTGCCACCAACGCATAACACAGACTACACATATGGTATTTTGGGGTGTACAAGACCCAAACAGGATTTTCTATATTCCCTGAAATACTTTCAAAAATCACTTTTGCAAATGCTACAGTGTCGTACTATGCATTTGTGACACTTCCATGTTTGCAACAGTATTTTGTGACACTATTTTGCATGCTATCACAAATGCGACACTGTCGTGTGTTCCGTTTATGACACTTTCGTGTTTGCGACAGTATTTTGCGAAAGTATGCTCCTGATGACTGCAGATCTTTGCCATCATCCTGTTAGCAAAAGTTTAGGTCCTTTGGGCTGAAATTTGGAGGGTGGCAAGCCCTGGTCCCACATATGTGCATTTTCCTTCTTTGGTGCTAAAATACTTAAACATAACAAAGTTACACTGTTCCGAAATGGAGCAATTTCCCATAGACTAACATTGCGGCACTCATGACGCCTTTCACCACCCAGGAGGCAGTATAGTGCAGTGGTTTAAGGATCTGAGCTGCAAATCTGGTGACATCCAGCAGACCAGACCTGGGTTTCAATCCCACAGCTTCCACTTGCATGCTGTGTGATCCTGGGCAAGTCACTTAACTTCCCTGTGCTCCCAGGTCGCACCTGTAAAAAAGCTTTCAGCTTAGTGAGCTACTCCTGGTTAAACAACTAAATAAATAAAAAAAATGTAAAAAATGTAGCAAGGTACACAGTTTTCACTACTGCCACCTTGTTTCACCTTTAGGTGAACTAACCTTGTGAAACAAATTTGGAAATACTGTATGATACCTGAAGTTAGATTTCTTACCAACTTGCTATGGTAACACAGGTATACATCTCCTGCTGGTTGTGTGTGATTGGTTGTGTTGCCTTGGTCCCTCCCCTACTTGCATGTATGTGTGTGTGTGTGGTGGGGGTGGGGGGAAATGCACAGTTAGGGTTTTCAACCCTAACATCGAATTTTCTCGCTTTTGTTGTGGTGGAACAACCCTAACTGACGCACTAAATGGAGTTTTTGCCATTAATATCCCTTATTTTTGAGAATGTGCACAATAAATAGTGAATTGTATGTGGTGGTGGGAGCGTGGGGTCTTTTGGGCTCCGCACTCCCACCATGTGAATTTTTTTCACTTTGCTGTGCAAAAACTGTATAACCAACTGACATGAAAACTGGTAAATGAAGACATGCACCATACCACAACATGTATTACAAATGTTATCTGAATTTGTTCAACAGTTGCACAGTGTCACACCAGGAAAACTGTGCAGGACTGCCGAAAAGAACATTTTTGCCATTTCTCTACACAAGAACCATATATCCGACAGAACCAAAAATTGGTAAAAGAAGACATGTACCATAGCACACCGTGTGTCCAGAATTGTGTGAACATCCGTTCAACGGTCACACAGCACCACGAGCAAACAACTTTACAGGTACAATTCAGCAACTATAACTGCCAGCGACCCCAAAACTGTCACGCTCAAAGATGTATTTGAAATCTTTCTACAGTCCAAATGTCAGGTAAATCGGACAGACCGTTCAAAAGTTTTTGAAGCAGAATTAGCCAAATGTTCATTCATTGGAGTGGCATAATTCCATGCCTGTTAATGTTTTACACACCAAACCACTGCAAGACACCTCCGAACCAATAGGGCTACCTGCGCTATAAATTTCAAGCCAGTAGCACCATGCAGAACACTATGCACAAAAAGGTAACTGTGTCATGTAGTATATCTGCAGCTAATTATTTTCTCAACATGTAGACAGCATAGTTCTCATCTCCAGGACATCCACTCAACACCCTCCAAATTTCATGTGAAAAGACCAAACCGTTCCAGAGATATTCAATGTTTACATTTCTGCACCTTTAAGAAGTCCTACCACAAAATGGTGGAAATCGCAGCCGAAAATGCACTAAAATTGTAGACCTGGTGGCTGAAAAATCTTTGCGCAAGGAGGGGCAACTTCAAATGGCAATAACTCTGGAACAGAACAATATTTGTTCACCAAACAAAAACTGGCATGTTCCTTGAACAAAGTTCTTTCAACTTGCCAAGTCTCAGGCTAATAAACCACACACTGGCAGCACTATGTGCCATGCAAGGTAGTGCAAAAAATAGGAAAAACTGTATTGTTTGCACTTCACTGTGCAAAAGCCGTATGTACCAGTGAAATAGGAATTAGTAAATCAATAGATATACCATTCCACTCCATGTATATTAAATCTTATCCAAATCTCTTCAACGGTTGCAGAACAGCATGAGCGTAAAACAGCATACGAGTGCCAAAAAATAAATTTTTGATGCTTCATTGTCCAAAAAACGTATGCCAATGTCAAATGAAAATCGGTAAATGCACAGAATTACCATAGTAGACCAAGTATGGCAAATGTCACACAAATCCATTCAACAGGTGTAAAGTTATAATCACACAAAAAATTTGACGTTTAAGCACAAACGCAAACAGGAATGCCAATGGTAACACAAACAGAAACAATAATGCAAATGGTAACAAAAAGCAAATGATGATAATGGAAGTGCAAACGCAAACGGTAATGCAAGCAGAAACTCAAACGCTAACAGCGATGGTGACACAAGCACAAACAGTAAGACAAACGGTAACGGTAACATAAACGCAAGTGCAAAAGCAAATGGTAATGGTTCCGTTAATGCAACTACTAATGGTAACGATAGTGATGAAAACAAAAATGCAAACACAAATGGTTACGTAAACGCAAGCGCAAACGTAAACGGTAACAGTAAAGTAAACAAACACTAATCATAACAGTAATGGTAATGCAAATAGAAACACAAACGGAAATGGCATAGGAAACAGAAGTACAAATGCAAACAATAATGGTAATGCTGATGGTAACAGTGACTCAAAGGGAAACGGAAAGGCAAGCGCCAATGCAAACGCTAATGGTAACAGTGATGTAAATGCAAACGCAAGTGGTAACAGTAACGTAAACACAAATGCTAATGGTAATGCTAACAATGATGCAAATGGAAACACAAACACAATCAGTTATGCTAATGCAAGCGCAAATGGAAACGGTAAAAATATCGTAAACAGATATGCTAATGATGATGATAACAGTGATGCAAACATAAACGCAAATGGCAATGGAAACGCAAGAAAAAACGCAAACAGTAATGGTAATGCTAGCGGTAATGGTGACGCAAAAGAAAACGGTAACGAAAATGGAAAAACAAGCAGAAACGCAAACGCTAATGGTAACAGTAACAGAAATGCAAACACAAATGGCTATGCAAATGCAAATGGTTACAGTCACGCAAACGCATGTGCAAATGCAAATGGTAACATTAACAGAAACACAAACGGTAACGGTACAATCAGAAGTTTGTATTTCTAGGATATTGTTATCTCCATTTTATAACACACACATTGACGCAAATGTTATCGGTAATGCAAATGGTAATGGAAGCGCAAGCAGAAACGTAAACGCAAATGATAGCAGTAACAGTAATGGAAATGCACATGCTTTTTGTCCCAAAAAGGTGCATTCTGAAACACAGTGAATAGAAAGAATGTAGCCATAATAATGGCCCTCGTACCAGAAAATGAGCACTTGGATCACTTAATTCCTTATATCTCAGGAACCGTACGATGTAGAAAAAAAATTAAAATCTCGTATTATTAATGACTTCCCAGGCTAGTTTTGCACTTAGCTCCCTAGTGGGGGACTAAGCACTTTTCCAAGGAAAAGTCCGTATCTCAAAAAGTTTTTGAGATACGGGCCCCGAAAAGTGCGGCAGATGCCGTAATATTATCCTATGGGAAAAATTGTCAACTTCAGAGTGTCATAACTTTGCAGCCCTGTAATATTTTGTCACCAAACCACCGAAAGGCACATCTGTGGGATCTTGTCTTTCTTCCCTGCAAATTTCAGCCCAAAAGACCAAGCCGTTCTTTTGCAGCAGGGTGGCAAAGATTCCCTATTGTTTTGAGCATAGTGTTGCAAAGTACTTTCACAAATCATGACACTAAACCACGAAAGTGTCGCATATGTGAAAGTATTTTACGACACTACTTTTTACAAAAATTTAAAAAACATATTTCTGGGGTGTTGTACCCCCGAAAAAAAGACATGGCTAGCATCCTCAAGGTTCGACTAGGTGAACACAACAAGAATTGTGTCCCTAGAGCAATAGTTCTCAGACTTCGTCACAGTGAACCTCCCCAAATCCATGGGAAAGATTTTGAACCTCCCCAAAAACTGAAATAATCTTGGGCCTCCCCAAAGAAAAATAACATACTGTACTTTGCGCAGTACACCATGAATAAATTGAAACCTCTTTGAGTACTTGGCTCACATTCAGTTCTTTGTCTTATTCTGACTTGGAACTTTTGAAAAAGAGCTCATGTGCTCAAAGGTGTTATCTGAATAACAAATAAATAAAATAAACAAATATTATTATTCAGCTTATTGTAAACCCCCCCAACACGCGGCCGCGCACACACACACACACACACACACAGGCCAACCTACTTGCTCTGCTATTTTCATTCTTGGACCATTGTTACCCCTTGTTGCAGTACCTGCATGGGTCAGACTACTTCCTCTGTTTCCTCTCTATATGAAATAACCTTCCTACATACTTTGCCTCTTCCCCTCCTTCTCTTCTCCTAAGCAACATCTCGGGGATTACTTTGCTCCTTCCTGCCATTCCTCTTAGCACTTCTGTGCTGAACCCTTGTAGTTGGGCTGTTCTGCCATCAGTTTACAAATTGATCAATTACCACCACTCATTATTAATTCATATTTATTTGCACTATTGCTCATTGTATATTTCTTGATTGTTTTGCAGTTACCTTTTGAAATGTATTCACTCCCTACTCTTCCCCGGGTACACCTGAAATGAGCATTGGCTCATTTACCTTCCCTTTTATTAGTAAACAAGAATATAAAATTCATCTACTATTATTATCCTCTTTCAGTTTGCTTCATCTCTTCACACAAAATATATAAAACCCAAAATTTAAATACAGTACTTTTTCAGACTTGCTTGAGCCTCACCTGGAACAGGTTGGGGCCTCCCTAGGGAGGCTGGTCTCACCATTTGAGAACCCCTGCCCTAGAGGGTCCCAAATTTAAATGCCAAGCATTTCTCTGACCACCAACTGAAAAAAAAGACTGAATCATGAAAGTAAAGGGGTCATTTGCGACAGTAAAAACAGCATTTGCAACACTTGAATATTCTGTTAACTTTTCCCATAGACTATAATGGGATTCAGTGTTTTTTGAATAACTTTTGAACTGTTTAATATTTTTTCATGAAATCTTTGAAAAACACATTGGGGACCCCGGCTGCATGTTCCCTGAAGTGTTTGGACTGACCACTCAAAACATGTTGGCTGTAGGCGTGAGCAAAGAAGCACACAAAACCTATAATGTATCATTGTTTGGTGCTCTGTAGCTCCGCAACTGTACATTTGACCATAATAAAACTTGGCAGATCCAGAGATCTATGGTACCAGACCATGTGTTCCAAATTTCAGACAAATCCGTCATCTGGTGCCAAAGTTATTAAGGTGCAAAATATAAAATTTAACGTTAAATGGGGTACTCAACCCTAATTATAGTGGCACTACTGTGCCACTATTTTATATATATATATATATATATATATATATATATATATATATATATATATATATATATAGACTTGTCACTGATATTTTTCCATTCTCCCCATCTAGAGTAAGTATATTGAAATGTTCTCACTCTAAGTCACTATGAGGAAAAAATATCCTCACTGTAGCTCCCTATAGGTTGGAACCGGCAGCACAGCAGAACAATCAGAACACACCTGCTCCCCCTGACAGCTTCACAGCCTCGGCGGCAACAAAATGCTTTTACTTTTGCCCCATCTTTTTTTCTCACCAAAATAAGAGAACTACTACCAAAACTTCTTTATATCTAGCATTAACTTGCTTATTTATCCGTTCGTATAAAATCAAGCTGTCTCCACTCTTCCTTGAACTCATTATTCCCCAAAACAGTCTCCTCTGCTCAGACCGAGTCCCCGGTAGTATTCTTAATGAACAGCAGCACTCATTCTTGTTGTCAGTGCAAAAATGTGGGTTTAACATTAAACACCTTACTTAACCCTATCTGTACAGTGTTACTATGCCAGTATTTTATATCTATATGTGTATGTGTGAGTGTGTGTGTGTGTGTGTGTGTATACATATATATATATATATATGGCAAAAAAATCCATTTAATGCATCAGTTAGGGTTGTTCCACAGCGACAAAAGTAGAAATTCAGTGTTAGGGTTGAAAGCCCCCTTGGATCCCCAGCCCACCCCAACCAGCATCGAGGTGCGGGCGTTGGTATTCGCCCTAACTCTCACCCCATCACATGTAAAGAAGCTGAGGTATAGGAGAATGGGGTAAGAGTTAGGACGAAGACCCCAACGACACCCTGATGCCAGTTGGGGGTGGGCTGAAGGGAACTTCAATCTTGCAATTTCCTTGTTTTGTCACTGTAGAAACTCCCACCACATGATTTTTTGTGACATAGAAAAGGTAAGTGCAAGGGAAACACAATCGCTAACGGTTAAGCACATGGTGACTGAAAGGTAAATGGAAAAGCAAACGTTACTAGAAACGCAAGCTCAAAGTGACACCAAAGTGAACAGTGACACAAAATGAGATGCAAGCACGTAAGGAAATGCAAGCCGTGATGTGCACGGTAATGGTACCACAATCGGAAATGCAAATGGTAATGTTAACAGCAGAAATAATGCCAAACAGAACAGAAATGGAAAGGCAAATACAAGCTCGTACAGAAATGCAACGTGCAATGCGCACGGCATGGCACTGCAATTGCAAACGCAAATGGTAATGGTAACAGCAGAAATAATGCAAACCGGGACAGAAACAGAAAGGCAAACGCAAGCGTGTACAGAAACGCAAAGTGCAACATGCATGATCATGGTACCGCAATTGCAAACACAAATGGTAATGGTAACAGCAGAAATAACACCAAAGGAAACAGAAATGTAAAGACAAAAGCAAGTGCATATGGAAACACAAACCGTAATGCGTGGTCACGGTACTGCAATTGGAAATGCAAATGGTAATAGTAACAAGTAAAATAACGCCAAAGGAAACAGAAACGGAAACGCGACCACAAGCACCTACAGAAACGCAAACCATTATGCGCATGGTCATGGTACTGCAATTGTAAATGCAAATGGTAATGGTAAAACCAACAGTAACACCAAAGGGAACAGAAACGCAAACACAATCACGTATGGAAACGCAAACCGTAACGTGCACAGTCACGGTACGGCAATTGGAAATGCAAATGGTAACGTTAACAGCAGAAATAACAGTAAAGGAAACAGAAATGGAAATGTGAACACAAGTGCGTACACAAATGAGAATGCAAAGGGTAATGCACATGGTGGCGTACACTGGAACAATGATGCAAATGGATACAGAAACAGAAGTGGTAATGCTAAGTGTTACAGTAATGTAAGCGCACACCCTGGTTTTGCCCAACAGCTGTATAGAGAAACACAGTGTGTACAAAGAATGAATGCATAATAATGGGCCTCAGAGCAGAAAATGAGCTGTTGGAATAGTAAATTGCTTATATCTCAGGAACCGTATGACGTAGAAAAAAAAATTCACATAATTTATGATTTTCTTAGCTACATTTTCACTAAATGCGTAGCCATAGGCTACCATTGTTATGTGAAAATTCCATTATCTACGCACCGTTCCGAGATCTGGATGGCAGACGCCATATGTTAGTCTATGGGAAAAACTTCAAATTTGGAGTACCATAACTTGCCAGTCGTGCAATATTGTTTCACCAAACCACGAAAAGGCACATCTGCGAGATGTTGGCTGCCTTCCCTCCAAATTTCAGCCCAAAAGACCAAACGATTCTTTTACAGCAGGGTGGCAAAGAACACCTGTCATGTTGGCCATAGTCTGAAAAAGTAGTGAGACAAAAATTTGCGAAAGTGTCGCAGGTGTGACACTACTGTGCGACACTACTGTTTACAGAAATTTGAAAAACATATTTCTGGGGTGTTTAACCCCAAAATAAAGACATGGCTAGCATCCTCATGGTCTGACTAGGTGAACACAGAAAGAATTGTGTCCCTAGAGAGTCCCAATTTTAAATGGCAAGCATTTTTCTGATCACTAACTGAAAACAAAATGGTGGATTTGTGACACTGCTAGGGCCATTAGCGACACTAAAAAGTGCATTTGCGACACTTTCAAACTTTTTGTTAACTTTTCCCATTGACTTATAATGGAAACTTGTTTGCTGAATAACTTTTGAACCGTTTAATATTTTTTATCGAAATCTTCAAAAGGCGAAGCCACTCATGAGTATCCAAAGGTCACTGTGCAGGAGTGAAACTATTTTCCATATCACATGAGTGCACATCATTTATCCGATTTATACAATAGGGAGTGTGTTTTCTGCAGTTTTTTGGTTTGATGACATCACCACAGTGAAAATAACTGCAGGTGACATCACCACAGTGAAAATAAATCCATTCATTTTCACTGTAATGATGTCGTCAGCATTTAGTCTCACTCTGGTGAGAATACATGCTTTTATTTGAAATGTTTACAACTCACCCCTAAGATATATAGATATGTAATAGATAAACCACTCTGAGTTGTGTGGTCATGCTCTGATATATGCACGCCTTGGTATGCGTTAACCACCCAAGGCGTGCGTATATCAGAGCGCAACCACACACCTCAGAGTGGTGTATCTAGCTTATAAAATGTCAAAATTGCTTTGGAGGGGGTTAAAAGTTGAGGTGTGCGGTTGCGCTCCGATATATGCACGGTCGTGATGTGTTTTATACAATCAGAAGTTTGGATTTCTAGGATATTGTTATCTCCATTTTATAAGTGTGTGTTTGTGGTTGTGTGTGTGTGTGTACATATATGTATAAAATGTGTGTGTGTGTATATATATATATATATATATATATATATATTATCTACTACATATATATATATATATATGTATGTATGTATTCCCCCTCCATACTTAAAGTAGCAATGGAAGTGGTAGGTGGAGGAAATAGATGTTTAGTCAGTGTTTTGGGCACTTTGAGCCTTATCTTTAAATTTGTGTCAGGTAGTGTGGGGAAACTAGCTCAGGAAATTACTCTTGGGGGTAAATAGATTAAGAAGGCCCTGTGAAACAGTGTGATTGGTAGGTGGAACTGCCAAATGCTTAGTGCCATCTAACAAGAGACAGCAGATTTAAGGGACTATTAGTTGGGATCCTATGGTGGATGTGCTAGAATTGTTGACAAACAAGAGAGTAAGCACCTAACTTGAACCTAGATATATATATACATTATAGGGGTGTGGTAGTGCCCCTATAGTTAGGGTTGAATAAGCTGTCTAGTAGGGCTGTTCAGGGGCTGAATATTATTTCTCAAATACCATGAATGTAGGGCTTCTAAAATATTTGGAAGCCTTTCATGAATAGGGAACTATTCATATTCAGGAAACAATACTGGGCTCGCTACAAAATGTAATAAATAAATAAATAAATAAATAAAATAAAAAAAACCCTTCCCAACCTAAAACCCAATAAAATAAATATAAACCCTGTTCACCCACCCTCTCTCAGTAGCCTGATCCACACCGCTCCCAAGCACCAACAGTTACATTTATTTTTATTCATTTGAACAGTGACAAAAAAGAATCCTCCGATGGACAACCGACACCCCCCCCCACCTCCAAGGCCAGCTGATGTTTTTCTTAGCACTGGTTTGTGTCTAAAAAGCATCCGAGTTGTGTCCCTGACCCCACCAGCACTAGCTCCCAATTCTAATACAAAGAAGGCGACCAGTACAACCTGACCACCTCAACGTCCGGCCGCCATCTTTTTTTAGCACTTGTGTCTAAAAAGTATTACAGTTATGTCCTCCCCCAGCAGCACCCTGACCCCATAAGCACTCCATTCTCTTAATACAGAGAAGGGGAACAGCACAACCTGACCGCCTCAATGGCCGGCCGCCATCTTTCTTAGCACTCGTTTGTGTCTGAAAAGTATTACAGTGATGTTCCTTCCACCCCTCCCCTTGGAAGCACCCTGATCCTGACCACAACAGCACCCAATTCTCTTAATACAGAGAAGGTGACCAGCACAGACCTGCCCTCCTTCACAGGTGGCTGCCTTCTTATGAATGAAAGTGCTCAATTGCTTGCTCTCTCTGTATAGTAAAAACTAACTGATCACTGAATCCTATACTTACCATTGTGTATTTTTTACTCTCACCTACATTTGGTGTTGTTTCATGAGATAACACAAAATTTTGCATGCATGGTCAGGATGTCAGAATCTCAAGACTTGAAAAGTTTCATGATGGCATCTTGTTCAGCTTTTGTGATATACAATGCCAAAAAATGGGAAAAATCCCTGTACTTATTTTATTTATTTTTTTATTTAGTTTTTTGTTGACCGGGTAAGTGCACTAGAAAAATCCTGCCTATTTTCAGGCACAACCCAGGGGAGGGGGATACAGATGAATGCCAACTGACCTTGAACCAGATTAAGCTTTTTTGGTGGTATTTTTAGTGAACTTAACATGGTGATCTCACCTACAGCCTAGACAGCATTGGATTTTTTTTCATGAACTTTTCAGGGATGAATGGGCCTGTGCTATGGGTGCGCCTTTCGAAGTTTTGGTGAAAAAATATTATATGGTTTCAGAATCATAAGCATTTTTGAGTTTACTGACAAATGTAAATGGTTAAAAAAACTATCATGAGTGCTTATTTTCATGATTTACTTGTGTGGGAAAAAGAAATACTGATCGTGTGTAAAAAAAAAATACAGATTGTGTTAAAAAAAAATACCAATCATGATGACTGCTGTTTTTTTTTGACTCACATTAAAAATACATAAAAATTATACATTTTAAAAAGACAAAAACCTGAAACTAGGTAAATGGGAGCTGTTTATCTAGATTCTGGTGTTTGTTTTTTAAATTGCAAGAAATACCTTTTCTGGGCATCCCAAAATCCAGGGTAACCAGCTTAGCGAGAGGACCCATTCACCTGTGTTCTCTGTATCAGAACAGCGGAACTTCTTGAATGCTAAAGTTACAGCTGAAGTTGTGCTGCCAGCTTCAGTTCAAGCAGTGAGCTGGGGATCCCATTTGCTCTGTCTCTCTTTTTCTCTGTCTTTCAATCGGTCTATCTATCTATCTATTCATCCATCTATGTATGGTTGCTGCTCTACATCATACCTTTTAGATCAGTGATGTACGCCAGTTAATTACTTATTTAAAAGAAGAGCTGGCATACATGTTTCCCTTTTTAAATCACTGCCAATCATAGTTGAGCTTTAACCACCACTTTGTCAGTTCCCCTTAAGTTCCTCAGTCTCCAGCAACCCTGCAATCATCACAACTTCACCCTCCTTCACATACGGAGCAATAGCAGCCAAACAAATTCCTAAAGGTCCAGAGATCCAATCTACACTGGAGCTTATTTACTGTTTTGTATGTTTTTTTTATTTACAAATCAGCTCTTGCTTCACATTTTGAGATGTGAGGAGTATGTTATTTGAGATAACATTTAACACCAGAGAGTCTCAGGTAGTACTGGAACTCCAGGGGCAGCTGAAGTGAGGCAGAGAGGCAGAGGGATATCCATCATACAAAAAAGGAGGCCGGGACTGTCTTCCTGAACTAGTTGAACTCCAAGCTGCCTGGACTGCCCGCTCTGAGCCCAGTCTGAGGTCAGGGGCATCTGATGCCCCGAGCCCTTTGTTGTAATCACTTAACCACTGGGTTGGGCTGCAGGCCCCTATATATTTCAAATATATAACACACGCATCTAATGGTATCTAGGTTTGCTGCCCTCTTCCCCAGTTACTGTAGCCACAGATGCCTGGCTTGAGAAAGAGAACCTTTCAGTAGCAAAGAACACACTGTCTGCGAGAAGAGCACCAACTCTGTGATGTAGGGCAAGAAGACACTGTATCTATTAAATCTAAAGTGGACCAGGGTGCCCACCCCAGTACTTCTTTTCTTGACCCCCTCCTCTCCAGGTCGCCTGCCCCACCTTTCTCCTATGTATGTGGTGGCACTGGGATGCCCACCCATGGTGCCACCAAAAAGTAGCCCAACACAGGTGTTCCTAATCTTAAGTGTCAGATTATCCCCTGAAATAAAGATAATGATCTTTCAATGTTTTTTAACCCTGTAGCAAAGAAAATAGTCCCTCGCTGATCTGACCCCCACACACACCCCGCTCAGCACCCACCACCCCACACTCCCCATCCTCACACACCCTTACTCACCTGAACATGTCCCATGGCATAGATCCACTCTCCAATTGAATACATGTTCTGATGCTGGAACCAGTGACTGCAATAAGAGAAAATCAGGTAAGTGCAGTTTAATGTATTTCAATGGGGTTTGAACTTTGATTCATAACTTTGTTTTTTTTACATTATTTTGACCCCAGATTTTCAACATGGCCCTTTTGGGACCCCATCTAATGACCAGTGGTGGTGTAATTATGCAAATCTGGCCTGAAAGGTGATTTCGTGTTTGCTTTGTGAAATCATTTGTCAGGCAGGATTTGGACATCTTTACTACCTTTATTTATCTTTATTTTATTTATTACAATAATTGGAAGTATGTCTTTGAGTCATAGATTCCTTTGCAAAGGTTCCATGTCATCGATACATAGAATAAACATACATACATAGGAATTAGTCATACAGTAAGTAGTAAGTAAAATCTTAGGGCAATACAGGCCCATCGTCAAATGTTAGATAAGCAGAGAGACTCTAAAACCTTTACCAGACATAGAATTGGATGAGTTGCAAGTAAGTCCAAGTAATGAAAAGAAGGAGGGACACTAGGGACTAGCTGCGGAGGGTGAGTATAGGGAAAGTGGGGTGGAGGAGGTAGGACTAGGGACAGTTACAAGTTGATAGTGAAAGGAGCAGGTTTTTGAGGTGGGTCTTGAAAGGACCTAGTTTTGTTTCATGTATGATGGGTGCTCATTGAGCCATTTAGGGGCCCGACACTGGAAGGCTCTTTCGCCAAGGGAGGTCCTACAGTGGGGGACAGCTATGAGAGACTTAGCAGCACTTCTGGTGGGTCTGTTTGAGGGGGCAGGTTGCAGTAGAGGGATAAGCCCAAGGGGAGCAAGACTGAGAAGTATTTTTTTGGCTTGGAGACAGGTGTGATATTTAAGCCTCGAGTCGAAGTTTAACCACTGGGATTGTCTATATAGTTCACTGGTATGGATAGATCGGTCACAGCCTGTGATAAGATGACAAGCTTTGTTTAGGGTGATTTTGAGGTGGCTTAAGGCTGTCTGATCAGCGGAACCATATATAACAATGCCGTAGTCCATAATGGAGAGTACAGAGGAAGACACAGCAACACAGATGGCTTCGGGGGAAGATAATGCTTGAGGCGATAGAGGAGACCAAGTCTAGTGTTTAGAGAGGTAGATAGGAGCTGGATATGTAAATGAAAGGAGAGAGATGTGTCTAAAGTTATGCCCAGGTATTTAAAGGTGTCAACCTGTTCTAACGTGTCACCCAGTGAGTTGACAATGGAAAGGGTTGCTCCAGAGTGAGAACTCTGGCAGTGGGTGAAAATCATAGATTTTGTTTTTTTGTTGTTAAGTATAAGCCTATGGTCCCAAAACCTGGTTTCAGCTTCTGAGAAGTAATTTTGGAGAGAGTTTTGGAGGGCGAGGGGGTGCTGGTGACTGATGAAAATGACAGCATCATCAGCATATAAGAGAAGTTTACCTGAGCAGGCCTTAGGTAGTGCATTCAAAATATGCTAAAGAGGAGTGGGCCCAGTATGGAGCCTTGAGGGACACCAGATAGGACAGGGCAGCAATTGGAGAGGGTGGAGCCAGTTTTGACACATTGAGTCCTACCAGCTAGGTAGTCTATGAACCAGGATATGGTTTCCTTGTAGAGTCCAAGGGCAGGTAGATAGTGAGGCAGCAAGGCATGATTGACCATGTCAAAGGCCATAATGAGGTCAATGTAAAGAGAGCCGACTATAAGCCCATGGTCAAGGGCTTGATGGATGTAGGATATGTATTCAATGAGGGCCATGGTTGTACTATGGCTCCTATGAAAGCCATGTTTTTCTGGGAAGAGGAGATCATGTCAGATAGGTAGTGCATGAGCTGGTCGGCTACAACTTTATCTAATGCCTTTGGGGGGCAGTATGGATATGGGTCTATAGTTATTAGGGGAGGTTTTGTCACCACTCTTTAGGATTGGGGTTATGACTGCTTGCTTCCAAGGTGATGGAAATTGGTTCAGGCAGAGGGATTTGTTGAGAATTTTGTTAGTGGGAGGAGGAATTCATCAAGAGTAAGACTTAGGAGTTTTAGATCCAGGAAGTCATTACTATACCGGGACTTGGATGGAAATTTGGATAAGTATTTCTTGGCTTGATTGGGTGACAAGATATGAAGATGAAAAGGGGGTATATTTGGCAGGGGGGAGGGAGGAGGATGAGCTGGCGGAGGGTCAAAGAAGTTGGGTGGCTGGAATTCACTGAGGTCAGAGAAAGTAGTGTTTAGGATGTTACCTATCACCAGGGGGTCTTGGGTACTAGTCCCATCAGTGGATAGTTGAGCAGGGGTTGGGGAGATGGTTTTTCTGTTAAGTTCTCTAATATTTTTCCAAAAGTCATGACCAGAGCCCCAGGAGGAAGTTAGGGCTGTTTTATAGTGGGATGCCTTGGCCTGGTGCATGGCCCAGATGCATGGATTTCTGGCCTCTCTGTAGAGCTGTCTGTTGCTCAGGAGACGAGAGTCAATGGCTTTGTGCCAGAGATTATCACAGTGATGCATCATATCCAGGAGGGCCTGAGAGATCCAGGGGGTGTCTTGGTTTTTTGTGAAGATCTTAGTGAGAGGGGCATAGCAGTCACAGGTGGCATTGAAAGTGGCAATGAAGTGTGATAGTGCAACATTAACACACTCAGCCCTGTCAATTGGGGTCCAGTCACAAACCCGAAGGTGGAATGTGGGACTTGAGATGAGAGAGGGACCCTCATTTTAGTTGTTGCTGGAGGAAGGGGGTCGGGGGCGGAGTAGGATTTTTATTGGACTACCAACAGGCAACTGGGGAGTGGTCACTGATGGCATTAGGAAGAACCTTAACTCATGAGATTTTATTGGGTCTGTAAGTAAAGATGAGGTCAAGAAGGGTTGCATTGCCTGTATTGTCATTTAGCCTGGTAGGGAATTGAACAACTTGGGTGAGGTCAAGGGCTAAGGCAGAGTCATGGAAGTGAGAGGAGGAGGGTGAGAGCTAATTGATGTTGAAATCGCTAATGAGGATGACTTCATTTTGGGGGGGAGTTGTGTAATGTAGTCCAGGATGGTTTTGAAAGTGAGCTTTTGGTTGCGGGGAGGAAAATAGGCCACAGAGAGGTATAGGGTTTTCCCTGGGTCTCCAAGGAGCAATTTGATTGTAAGAATTTGGCCTTCCTGTTCAGGGAAGGGGAGGTTAACTTCGGTAGCTCGCAGTGTATTTTTTATATAAAAGGTGCAACCGCCACCTCTTTTAGAGAGCCAGTCAGCATGGAAAAATGAATAGCCATCTAAGGCTACTGCAGAGTCAGGGGTAACCCTGGTAAGCCAGGTTTCAGTTAGGGCCAAGATATCAGGTGAGTGCTGTACAAGCCAGCCTTGGAGAGAGGAGAATTTTTTTTGCAGGCTGCATATATTGAGAGAGGCTATGTGGAGTCTATTATGTTTAGTACCAAAGGAGTTGAGGAAAAAAGGGGGACCTGGATTGGGGTGGACATTTCCAGAGAGCAGAAGGAGAAGGACAGTATACCGTAGAATGGCATATTTTGGGAGATTTAGTTTACAGAGGCTAAGACTGGGTGGGGGGTATCGTTTTACAGTAGGGATGGGTAGGAACCTAAGGCCAGGGGCTAGCTAGGTGAGAGGAGGGAGGCCCAGGCACAGGATCACCAGGCTGGTGGTGGGAGGTATGTTATGCGAGATGAGGTTACCATTGGTGGGACT
This sequence comes from Neoceratodus forsteri, assembly GCA_016271365.2. Lineage (NCBI taxonomy): Eukaryota > Metazoa > Chordata > Ceratodontiformes > Ceratodontidae > Neoceratodus > Neoceratodus forsteri. Next base: position 334,765,806 of record CM028131.1, read on the forward strand.
GTACACTACATATAGGGGTGCAGGGTGGATGGCTGAGGGGGAGGCAGGGGTGAGTGGGTGGAGGAATATGGGAGAGGGGCCTTGGCCCAGCTGTGAGGAGGGGAAGCAATAGTGGGAACATAATAGGGTTGGGGAGTGGTTCTATGGCTTAAGAGAGATAGAAAGGGGTTAGTAAGTAGGCCCTAGATGATGGTGCAGTGGTAGGGTGCTCGCCGGCAGTGTAGAGGGTACAGGGTTCGAAACCTGCACCAGGCCATAGGCTGGAGGGTAGAAAGGCCTAGGTGAATCACAGTGGTTCTGGTATGGAAACCTGGGAAACTGGAGGAGAGGCACGGCAGAGAGGTGAGGAAGAGACTTTAGAAAATAGGGTGGTATGGGTGCACAACACTGACCCCTGGTGGCAGATTCATATAACCTGCAAAGGGGAAAACAGACACAGACTGGATGTGACTAATAAAGGTAGGGTCGAGCTTGGGTGGGAGGGTGGCTGGGATGGGTGTTGAGTCGACAATGCGTCGATGGATAAACACCTCAGTCAAGTGATGCAAGGGGGTAGGGGTGCCTTTACCTCTTGGCAGCCCTATGTCTACTCCCAACTCCTGTTGTGCAGCAAGGCCCCTGGATCCTGGGCCTGTGAGCAAGGGAGGAGGCCAACTGCAATGTGCTGGGGGGGGTTGGTGAGACCTGAAGGGAGAAAACAAAGACAACGGAGATCAGGTTTCTGGCGGGAAGCTGCCACATGAGCTAAGCACAACAGCACATACGCGACGGTCGCAAGGGCTGAGGGAGAGAAAAATAATCAGAAACTGCAGTCAGGTAAGTAACTGGAAAACCAAGAAACACTGGCAATAATGCAGGCTAGTACAAGAACAACTACAGCATGTTATAAACACTTCATGAGGTGGGGTCATGAGAAGGCTAGGTTGAAAATGTGGGTAAAAATATGTAAAAATGGCAACGTTATGAGCATATACTGAAATTTTTCTATGCTCGCTCATATTTTTGAACCTAGCCATTTTTTCACACCACCTCATGAACGTGACAACTGTCATTTTTCAAATCCTGTCCAAAATGTGTTTTTGCACTTATGGCATGGAATGACATTTCAGTGGGGATTAAGGTTTTCACCCACCAGGTTCATGAGCTAGGGTGATAAGAAGGCTATGCTGAAAATTTGGTGTACAAATATGACCAGGTTATAAGTGAACATTGCAGTGTTTCAACGTTCACTCGTAACTTTGCTAATTTTCAATATTTTGACTCCAAACATTCAACCTAGCCATTTTTACACACCACGTCATACACATGACAGGGGTTACTTTTTAAATCCTGGCTGAGACACGTTTTTGCACTTCTGATGCAAAATCACGTTTTGGCCAATATACTATAAATGTCAGATGTCTTGTTTATAAGGGGAGTCACCGAACAATTATCCTGAAATTTTGGGGTCAATATTTAAAAAAATAATATATATATATATATATATATATGTATATAAATTATTAAGACATTTTGTGTGTAGTACTGATCTTATCTCCAGCTGGTATGCTTTGGTATCCCATCCCGATGACATAATTTCAAGCGCGAGCTCAGTGACCCAGCTGGATGGGGGGAGGGTGGGGGGATGGTGCTGTTATGTGATCCCCCCAGCCAGGGAATGAGAGATACAGGGTTGCCTGCACAGGCCCAGGTACCATACAATGAAGATAAATCTTCTCGTGGCATAAGACCCTGCACATCTGCACCTGTGAGTGGCAGAGTACCCTGTGCACTGGCTGACAGATATACTCTTTACCTTGTGCTTCTGCATCTGTGCCACATGGAAGCACAGGGAACAGGGGGCCCTGTGCTTTCATGGCCCACCAGACAGCCCCATGAGTTTTTGGCACCCATCGCTGCATGGAACTGCAGGGTTCACAGGGGCCATGTACTACTGGAGGTGGACAGAGTTTTCCCTTTTTTCCCTTGGGCCCTGTACATCCACATCTGTTCAGACAGGTCCCTTTGAGGATATAATTCCACTATATCAAAGAGGAAGGGAATTATTTGTAAATAATCTGTGTTAATGCACCAGTTAGGGTTCAAGTTAATGCAATACAAGTAGGGAATTGTGGTGTTAATGTTTCCAACTCTAACTCCCCCCCCCCCACCAAAGCAGCAAAAGCAAAAGACATTAGGGTTTTGGATCTCCAGTGTCTTGATGAATCAGTAGTAGGATCTTCCTTGGGGTTGTGAACCCTCACCCAAAGAACTTGTGTGCACAGTGGTAACAGGAGCATTGTGGCTAACCCCAAGTCATGTATACAAATCCAAAGAAACAGCACTCGTGGTAGTTTGGAATGTTCTTTCTAAACTGGTATTGTAACTTTCTTTCCACTGATTCTGCCCAAGAACATGAGCAGGAGCATCCTTGGCTAGTGGATCTTGATCTTTTTGGCCAGGACAAAATATTTCCTAGAAGGAAATTCTCATTATCATGGTCCAACTTTGACTGCTTATGTTTAATCAGTTCTTGTTCGTGCGTCTGCAATTTTTTCTTTAACACTTCAGCTAGCTCATCAAATGCCGGGTTATTTTTAAATGTAGATAATTCCTTTTGTACAATCTTACTCTCTTCCCTAATTGTTTGATGTTTGTCTGTGTCCAGCAATTATTGACTTCATAAAAGTGTTGGTACATGAAACTGCAGCATCTTCCCACTTTTTTTGTACAAGAGAAATTTTCCAAACTACATGAGGGAACTTTATTTACTTTCCATCCCCTTGGTGACTGTGCTTTCTCTAAATAAGTTTCCAGTGTTATAATGTTTTATCTAACATTCAGCTCAACAAAGTTCAGTTTCTCAAGGTTCAAAAACAACTGCTTTAGGGTAACATTATCTGAATCTCTGTTACTGTTTGTAGTGGGTTCAGAGTTCTTAAGTTTGCCTTTAGCACTTATCTTTCTAGCAGCAAGTTCATCCAAATCTTCCAGACAATCAAAATCTCTCACAGCTGATGCTTAATTTTTTTTTTGGATGAGATAGCTCAGAGCATGGGTGCTTCAATCATTGTATTATCTCATGAAGGAATAACTTTCTCCATCATCACTAAATCATCTTAAGCCAAATAGTCCAAAATAGCCAAAAATGATTGCCAGATTACTTCAGTTTTACCAAAATTATCAGCCAAAAAAGTAAATAAACGTATCTATACTGCTGTGATCCAGCATCCTCCGGATTCATTCCCTATAGGTTGGGGATGCTGTATTTTTCCAGTTTTGTAAAATTAATTTGATAGCAACTAAAATTCCAGTGTTGCATAGAATTTTCTGATACCTTAGCCGATCCTGAATATCAACCAGGAAAACAAAAATTATAATTCCTGGATCAAAAGGAAAATCATACCCCAATACTTCAGAAAGAATGTATTGTATAGATGTCCAATATGCTTCAATCTTAGGCAACCCCCTTCCCCCTCGACACCTGTGGCAAAGATCTGTGTTCTGAGCATCCATTTTGTAAAGATTGACAGGCATAAAATAAGTCCTATGTAAGAGGTTAAAGTGAATTTATAATAACTGGTTGTTACCTATCTTAGTATTTTTCAAGTTAATAATATGAGACCAAGCCTTATCTGGAAAATTAGTATGTATCTCTTTTTCCCAAGCTGTCTTGGTGAGAAAGGGTGCAGCCCTAATAGATAGTTCTTCAGATAAAGCTTTATACAATCTAGAAATCAGTTAACTGTTGGATTCTAAATTTGTAAATAGTTCTTCCAATGGAGAACTTGAAAGACAGAACGACCTCTGATTGTTTTTATAAACATAATTCTTAACTTGTAAATATTGCCATCTCTGAGAAGATGGAATGCCATATTTATTCTGGAATTGCTCAAATGACATACAGGAGGATCCCACATAAAAATCACCAATGGAAAAAATTTGCATACCAAAATACCAATCCTTGAAAACTCTATGTTTCAAACAAGGCAGGAAATATTTATTATTATATATCAGAGGCAAAATCGATATTTTTTCCGAAGCATGAAAAATATTTGAGGCACATGACCAAGCATATATGGTAGAGTTAGTTGTTGTTAAGGAATCTGAAACAGACCTCTCAGCACTAACAGATGATAATGATAATAGGCCCGTTAATTTAAGCCCTTTAACTGAATCTTCCTCTATTCCCATTCCTGCTAACAATTTATTAGTTGGATTATTGAACCAGTGATATACAATTTCTAACTGGGCAGCTAAGTAATAAGCCCCAAAATTTGGGCAGCCTAAACCTCCCTTTTCCTTACTCTGATAGAGTTTACATAGGCTACCTGAGGGTGCCCACCCTTTCACAAAAATGTTCGTAATGTCTTGTCCAGATCCTTAAAAAATTGTCTATCTAATCTACAAGGAATAGACTCAAAGAGGAAAAGGAGTCTGGGGAGGACATTCATTTTCAGAATACTGATTCTACCCAGGAGAACCAATGGAAGATGTTGCCATCTCTCAAGATCTGACTTTATTCTGGATACTACAGGGTCATAATTAAGTTGCACTACCCTACTTACGTCTCTAGCCAGACAAACTCCTAGATATCTGATTTTATCTCTACTTATGGCCAATAATGTTGTATCAGTTAATGTTAAACGGTCCTCCAAGTATAGCATTTCGCATTTACCCCAATTTACTTTATACCCTGATAAGGAGCTAAATTCCTCTAACACACTATTAAGGATAGGATAGGAATAATTGCGTTTATTCAGAGCAGCCAATATGCCATCTGCATATAACATGATGACAGTATGGCCTGCTGCCCCTGAAAGGCCCAAATATTCTGCTTTTCGCCTGATCTTAGTGGCAAGTGGCTCCAAAAAAAGTGCAAAAACCAAAGGGGTCAGGGGGCAACCTTGCCTAGTCCCTCTCAAAAAGTTGCAAGTAGGTAGATAATCTATTATTGATTCTAACACATGCTAACGGGTTAGTGTAGATCAAATGGATCCACTTCAAGAAATCTCCCACAATGCCATAACCCTTACAGGCCTCTAACAGGAATGGCCACCACACCCTATCAAATGTTTTCTCAGCATCTAAAGACAGTAGTGCAGTGTCCGTCCCTAAATATGCCTGAATGATGTTGAAGGCCTTCCTAGTATTGTGTTGCATTCTTCTTCCCTCAATAAACCCTACCCAGTCCTGATGAACCAGCTCTGAAATTACTTTGTCTAATCTCCCAGCTAAACGTTTGGTAAAGATCTTATAATCACTGTTGAAAAGGGATATAGGTCTGTAAGAACCACACATTTCTGAGGGTTTATCCCTTTTGAGCAGCAAGATAATCTCAGCTTCATTAAAAGAGTGTGGTAGTTTACCCTCCTGCAAAAAGGATTTAAAAAGTATAGTAAGCCATGGGACTAACATGTCTGAGAGATTTTTATAAATCTTGAAGGGGAGGCCATCTGGGCCAGGGGATTTTCCATTGGGTAGATTGTGAATAACTTCTAAAATCTCCTCAGTAGTGATTTCAGCATTCAAGTTTGTTGATACTTGTTCTGAAATGTTTGGTAAATTGGTGTCAGATATATAATCCTTAATCCGCTGTACCTCTGTTTCTGCCTCAGGAGTATATAATTCACTATAGAATGAGTAAAAGGCTGAATTTATCTCTTCCTCTGATGTGACTAGAAGACCATTTTTATCTTTAACAATATTGATCCTATTTTGGTTCTGTTCTGACCTAAGTTGATATGCAAGTAACTTGCCTGGAGTATCCCTCATTTTTTACAATTCTCGTTCTGATTTATCCTGAAGTATCTTCTCTAATCTTTTCCTAACTAACATCAGTTTTAATTCTGTTTGTTCTGACCCTACAGCTATATGGTCAGCTTGGGCAGAAGCCAATTCATTTTCCACTGAGGACAGATTGTGGGCATATTTCTTTAGAAACATAGAAGTTGACGGCAGATAAGAACCGCAAGGCCCATCCAGTCTGCTCATATTTTTTTTCTGGCTTTAACCTGGCTTCCTTCTAGCTAAGCCACTCCCCCTACTTCACAGCTCTTTCTACACTTAGTTAATTGCACAGATGACAATTCCCTTCAGCCACCTGAGACAAACACCTAGATAACTACACAGATAACAATTCACTTCAGCCAACTCAGACAAACACACTAACTTTTTTTTGTTTTGTTTTGTTTTTACCCTAAATTGAAGGGCCCAGTTATAGAGTTCTAGTTCTTTAGTCCCAGTGGAGAAGTATAGTTATAACAGCAGCTCCTTCTTCTTGGTGTTCTCTGCCTGTTCTCTGGCAGAAGCTTTCTTCTGATACTTATATGAGACATTGTCCAGCCCCTTATATATTCTTCATGGCATCTCAGACAGTTTGGAAATTAATACCCTGTTGTGCATTCTGCCCCATAAAAGCTGTAATTTCCTCCTGCATTTTATTCTTAAAGTCCCTACTAGACCAAAAGGAACTATCAAATTTCCAAGTTTTCATATGAGGCTCTCCTTGAACATCAAATTTAAGCTTTAAGATGACAGAAGCCTGATCTGAAATTCTTATTGTCTGATAAGAAACCTGGGTCAGAGAATTAGTTAATCTAGTATAGAGTAAAAAAATAATCGATTCTTGAAAATGTTTTTTATGATTTAGAATATAAAGAAAACGTTTTCAAAGAAGGAAAAAGATGTCTAAATGGTTCATATAAATTTAAATCCACTATTGCTTGCTTTAGCACCCAAAGGTTTTTCTTCTTTCTCTCCCTAGATGGGGGCTCTCTATCAATCAGCCCGGTCAACAAATTAAAGTCCCCCCAATATAATGTTAGAGTCAAACTGAGACAATTCCAGAAGAAATTTGGAAAAGAGTGCTGGGTCTTCCTGATTAGGGCCATACATCAAGGCTACAGTAAGAGGGTTACCATATGACTGAATATGTATGATTACAAATCGGCCAGATCAATCTATAACAGTTTTAACTAGGTTGTAGCCTAAACGCGTTTTGATAAAAATGGCAGCGCCTCTCGCCGTATTAGAATAATCTGTAAAAAAAAAATCCATCTACCTGGAGCAAATTTCCATCAATCTTATCAAAATGAATCTCCTCTAAAATAAAACATTCTATACCCCTCCTCCTAGCCAATCGAACAACCTTCCACATTTTAATATTCTTTCTTTGCAACCATTAAGATTCCAGGACATGACTTTCAGTGACTACATTAAATATAAAGAGATAACCAATTAAGGATGACTTATCCCTTCCTTGCCCTGAATGCCACCCCTGTAACCAGAAGTGTGTGTGTGTGTGTGGGGGGGTACGCTTCACCAACATGCAGATCCAGAAAATGCATATGCCAAGGCTGAATTCCTTTTGGCACTGTTTGATTCCACATCAGATTTTCCTTTTGTCAGCCATATGCACCTATGCAATCCTTCCTTTTGAGAAAATACACCATTTAAGAGAGAAATTTTGTATTTTGTTTTTGCACAATTACGTTTTTCAAAATTTTTATCAATTACCACTGCCTCCATCCCATATCCAAGCACAGTGTTAGGAGAACAGAGATACTTAGTTCCCAGTTCACAGAGAGAAAAGGAAAGATAAGGTACCTCACATAGATTGCCCAGTAAAAAAAAATGAAAAGCTCACCCTCCCCACTATGCCCACCCTCCCCCTTAAAAACAGCCTGATTAATTCTAGAGATTAATTTCTGATGTTCAAGGCTGTCTACAGAGAACCAAAAGGGAAAGGAAAGAAGAAAGAAGAAATAAAAAAACAACAAGTGTCCCAAATGCTGTTGGACACTTACCCCCTTGAGAATGCTGAATCCTCACTGTATGCAAAGATATGGTAAGGAACTCTAGGAGGGAACCAGTCCCTGGCCCATCCCACTGTCCCGACCATCCAATACACTAGAGATCCCCTAATCCTTATAACCACCGAAAAGAAGTGGCTTTTAAGAGATGGCCACCAGTAATAAATCCAGCTACATATAGATTTCTGAGCCCCCCATACCCTCCAACCTATTGTATGCAACCATTTCAAAAGGAGAGTGGAAATACACATTTTTCCCATCTAAGTTTATCCATGGTTTAGCAGGATATAACAGAGTGAAGGAGATTCCTTCTTTCCCTAGTCTGTCTCTGATTATATCAAAACTTTTCCTTTTCACTAGGATATTCGGTGGAATGTTGGGAAAAATTTGTAAAGCCATGCCATTGTGATGTAAACCTTTCTCGGCTCTCGCTTTATACATAATCTTTTCTTTATCCTGAAACTTCAGAGGTTTTACATACATAAACCTAGGTCTACCAAGTTTATCCCTAGGGCCAAAGGCACGGTGTGCTCTGTCTAATTCAATCTTTTTTTCTGGAAAAGACAGGCCCATTGCTTTAGTAAGTAGTTCTTCACAATACTGAAGTGGGTCCCTCCACTCTACATCCTCTGGCAGGTTACCAGTCTTGAAGTTTGCTCTTCTTGACCTGGACTCCAAATCTTCAAGCTTTAACTTTAGAGATTCCGGTTCTTTATTACTGTTTTCCAGAGTGTTAGATATTTTAGGGAGACTATCTTCAATCACACATATTCGTGAGTCACACTTGGTGGTTCTAACGGATGGAGAATTAAATTTTTCCGTCACTTCTACAAATTTCTGGGTTAAAGGTGTAACAGCCATGTTCAAATTTTCAAAACCTTGCCTCATTTCCTTTAGAATAGCTTCATGTGCTTTTCCTAAGTTGTCCTCTGAGTCTCCTGGGGAGTCGTTTTCACAATCAGAGCCCCATTTCTTGTCTTTGTTATCTTTATCTGTAGTTTTCTCAGTTCCCCCACCTCCCATCTTGCCTTTACCAGGGCTCTTATCCCCTTTCTGTTTTGCTGAAGAAGCCATGTTTTCCATAGCTGTCTTCCTGGCATTTAATTTTTTTTAGTGAGAATATCATACAAACATACAAGAGAGCTAATAAGAACAGGAGGTTTAGGCCCTTTATCTCCCTCCCCATCCAGCACTCCTTCACTTGTATTATTCTTCTCCCATTTTTTTTAATGCCTTTTTATCTCTTTTAGAAGGTGTGTTCTTCTTCTTTTTCTTCTGGCTACTTAAAGGTGGAGAATTAATCATTTTCCTTTTGTTAGGAATAGTAGCCGAATTAGAGGAGGCTTTAAAACTAGGTGGGGTATTAGAGGGAGAAACTGAAGATTGAGGAGGACTAGATGCCACTGGTACAGGTTTTTCCTTAATTTCACTAGATCCAAACAAAAAAATCCCCTCCACCTGCTTCATCCAAGTGGAGGGGTTACCTGGAGTAGTTTCCATAGCTGATGTATTTAAAGATGCAGTGTGGTTCTCCGCTCCTGTCTTGCTCCCAAAAAAAGTCTTGTTGAAGTTGGCTTGAAGACAATGGATGGGCCTGGATATCCTTTTTTTTTAATCTATTATTTATCCTTCTATTCCCGCAGTGTCCCCACTCTTCAGGGTCTCAATGCGGGCCTGCCCCAGAGTCTACTCCAGAAAGCCCTCACATATGGGTGCCCTGCTCCTTTGCTCCTAGATTCTGGATTACCCCCCAGAGGGGTGGAGGAGCCCCAGACCTCCTCCTGACAATGACTGTAGAGTGCACCTTGCATGGACTCACCGGAGCATCCTGAATGCCGTCTCCCGAGACCCGTCTACCGGCGACACCACAGGATCCATTTTCTCCCCCATGCTTCCTCTGCCCCTGAGATGCTGGTATGCAATGAGGGCCAGTGAGCTATGAGATGTGCTGAGATGTTCCTCCTGCTCCCACACTCTGCTGGTGTCTGATCCCTGCTACTGTTTCCCCCCATACCACACCTATCACATAAGCTCCCCAGGTGGTGGCATTGTGGTGGGAACTTGCAGATCCCCTCCCCGGAGAAGGAGAGCAGCCTTTGGGTGCCCCCATCCTTCTCTACCCCTGCTGACCCCCGGTGGCCCGTGCTTGTTCCCGAACACGGGTCGCCGGTGTGGAGCAAGGTAAGGCATCCAGCGCCTCAGCCCACAGCGCCACTGGGCCAGCAAGGGCCTGGATATCTTGATTGGATACAGAAACTACGAGAGGGGGAATAGCAGTTGGTACAGAATCATCTGGATTATGGCTAGTTGACAGATGTGCAAATTCGCGTACCCATTTTTACAAACTCGACTTAACCTACCATGAGAGGCCATAGTGTAGGGTGCTAATACCGCGCTGCCAAGAAAAAATTGAGAAAAGGTTTACTGTCTGGAGCCATACCATTTCTTCTACTGCCGTGAGTTTTCCACAAGAAGGCCCCCACGCTTAAACTGTGCTTCCTTGAGGCACACAGAACAACCTAGCATACTCAAAAAAATGAAAAAGGAAAACTTGCAGCTGGCACCACTACCGGAGACCAGAAGCAAACACCAGCTAAGGAGAAAAAAAGGTATTTACATCATTTTTCCCCAAAATCGACAAACGTAGCAGGCTAATTCCTACTTAGACGGACCAGACGGGGTGAAAGGACCATGTTCCCTCTCTGTGCACAGCTAGCTCATTCAGCTCCACATACTGATGAACATGCAGTCATGCGCAGTATGCTCTTCACCCCGCTGATGCTTCAGTTGGTTGATTTTCAGAGGTCATACTCTCCATGTGTTTTGCTTGTGTGAGAGACTGGAAGTTACAGGGGTCCCACTATCGAATAATGTTCTTCCCTCAATGTAATCCAAAGCTTCCCTCTCAGTAGTGCTCTGCTACTGTCTGCAGCTACTCAGAAAGAGCTTTGTATACAGTCGGCACCCAAAGAACTCATCTGCACAGCAGTAACGGGAACCGGTGTTTAGCGTGGGATGGCTAACCCCAAGTTATGTGTACAAGTCAAAAGAAGCTGAGCACTCAAAGATTAGCCTTGGTTCAGTCACAAATGCTACTGACAGCAAACGAGTTGCAAAATGAGATAATTAATAGCTCCCCTTTTATTTAATACAGCATTAAAGCATAATGCTGCCAGCATTGCAGGGCTGGATTAATGCATGGGCCTAGAGGGCCAGGGCCTAGGGGCCCTAAGAAAATTAGGGCCAATGACTCAGCCCAGGCAGCAGATACTGCAAATGTAGGGAGCTAGAGGAGGGAGGAGACAAGGCCCCTTTAAGTAATGGGCCCTGAATGATTGGCTGCTGCTGTGCAGTCGTCAACACTGACTGAGTCAGTTGTTCAGCTAGGTCATGGTGGGGTTGATGGGTCAAGCTGGAGGTGTTAATGAGATGGACATGGGTGGGTCTTACTAGAGAGCTGGCAGCCAGCATGGAAATTGCCTGCCACAAGTTTTACTGGCACCGTACAACCGTCAACCAACCAAGGATTATATTGTCAGCAGCACATCAGTTGGAGTCTCTACTGCACCCCTGCATGAGTGCGTGAGCTCTCTCTTGGCTGTCCTGTCGGTTGGCTTGTTGTTGGCTTGGGGGTTGGGGCCGGCCGGGCCAGTCTGCTGGCAGTGGCCCACTATGGTGCAGGGCAAGCTGGTAGCAGTCGAAGAAGCAAGTCAAGTTGAAGAATAAGAATTCAACATCAATGGTCAAGATCAAGAGTAAGGTAAGCCACAGCACTGACAGCAGCCAGCAGCACGCACACAGTGAGTGATATATACAGTTTCAATCAAACTTGTCTTCAGCTTGAGCTGGTTCAGAACCAGAGCATGGCGGGGGGATTTACTAATGCGTGGGACTCGGCCCTCACTCCTGACACAGTGTCACAGTGGGGCAGCAGCAAGCTTCAGTAACCATAGCCATGATCCTGGCAAGCCTTGCAGCAGCAGGGAGGGCCAGGTTACCGGTTCTATTTCTGGTGGATTTGGTAATATTTTTTAAATGTTTTTTATTAGACAGACTTAGTTAATACATAGGGTAGTAGCACAGCAGGCTGCAGTTCAGAGGAGGCAGCCTGCGTGGACACACTCAACAAAGTCACGTCATGGTCACATGCAGGGCAGAGGGTGGGAAGCTTGAACCTTGCTTGCAGGTAGTTTCTGCTATCTGTCAGAAGGTGGTGGCACCATTTGTGTGTTTTTTTTTTGCTGTACTGTACAGCCAGCAGCCAGTGGGCAGCAGCAGGCACCCAGGCAGTCCAGAGATCTGAGTGTGTGTGTGTGTGTCTCAAGTGTGTCACTTGACTTGTGATTATTCTGCTAAGTAGATGATCAGATTCTTCTACAATGTATGACTGTGACAACAAACTGAGTACAACACAGAACAGTTCTGTAGACTACTACTACTACTGGTCATTGTCAGGTCGGTGTTGTTAATTTGGGCAGGTGAGAAACCAACAGGAGCTCAACAGCAGTTCCATCATCCACCTCCTGACACTGCTATATCTCCACTGGTCATTGTTGTGGTAAATGAAATGCTATGGATTCCTCTAGCAACCATCGTTACCTAAGTGGGTGTGCTAAGAGAAAGCTGAAAAAAGAAAGGGAGATGAAGGGGGTGGCTTTGCTGGGGAAGATCACAAAAATAGACCAATTCTTTAAGAAGCCAGAGAACTCTGAGAAGCAACAATTATTTGATGATGACAGCAATGAACCCGCCCCAGACAGTGGTGCTTCTGAGTCTGACCATGTGCAGCCACAAGGAGGTATTGTAGAAGCTAACATACCTACTAGTAGTCCAGATGTACTAGATGTGGACAGGTGGTGGTGGCACTGGCTACAGATGACCCTCAGGAGGAGGAGGATCATGACTCAGGGTTGGGCTCGAGTCAAGGCAAGAAAAATATTATTGAAGTAGATCGATTTACCAGTGATCCTGCATTGTGGAGTAACATCGATGATAGTTTCAGGAGTTTTTGGATCGCTAAGGGTTCAGCAGCTTGTAAGAATAAAAATGTACAAAATTTCTCTGCTTCTGCTCGGGTGATTGCTGGGAAGACTCGGATGCTATCCAGAGATTTGTTTTCATGTCGGCTGCACGATGGTTAAGTGGTTATGCAGGAATGGCTTATTTACTCACCATCTGTTGGAAATATTTACTACTTTGCCTGCAAACTTTTATGAACAAGATTGCATGCCTTTACTGATGGGTTCAGTGACTGGAAACACCCCAAGTGCATTTCTGAACAGAAAAAAAAGCCTGGAACCCCAAAACGGTATCCTAGTGTGGAAAGGGCATATAAATGCAACAGGTACAGTAGATGCAGATCTAGCTCAGCAGTTTCTTTCAGAATGCCAAAACTGGAGAGATGTTCTTAAACGTGTTGTGGCAGTTATCAAGATTTTAAGTGAGCATGGACTTGCATTCCATAGTGAAGATGAGCTGTTAGGGTCACCACATAATGAAAACTTTTTGGGGATTTTGGAGCTGATCGCTCAGTATGATCCATTTTTGGCTGATCATATGTAGTAGTAGTAGTAAAATGTTTTTATTCATCAAAAATCGTATGAATAAGTGATTAACTCAATTGAGTACAACTCATTTTCAATGAAGTCCCAAGCAATGTACAAAAATATCAGCTTAAAAATAACATTCACCAGCTTACAACAATATAAAATAGAATATGCAAAAAAATATAACTGTAGGGGAGGGAAAGGATACAAGCACAATACATTACATAACAATCGGCAGAGACTAAGAAACAGCATATACATATGTTAATAATCCACCCCATCCCATTTCACTTTCCTTCTACTCCTACTTTGATTTAAGCCATATAAGTTAAGCTATCTAAATACACAGCATTACCTTCCCTAGGGTTTCAATTATATGGCTAAGTCTGGACACAAGGTTAGAGGTAATACCTGATAGGGCAGAAAGTTAAAAACTCAATAGCCAGAGAACTGCAACAAGCCAAGTATTTTTAGTGATTGTCAATTCAACACCATATCTGTCACATGTGGATCAGTTGACTTTCTCATTCTGATTTGTCAATTCAGATGGACACATTGTGGAATGAGTCATTGGATTTGAGCCATTGGAGAACCATATGGGTGCAAGTCTGACTGACACTGTGATTGCTATGGTAAATAATTTGGGTTTGGACATCTCTAACTGCCACAGAGTGACGTGCTCTGTCCCCACTTTTAAAGACAGGGTGATCACTGCAGCTTTCCAAATCGAGAGGAATTGACCCAGCCAGAGAGATAGGTTCATGAGATGTGTTAGTGGCAGAAGCACATCATCCAGAGTCAGAGCAAGTATCTTAAGGTCCAGTGTGTCGCTGCTATGTCTGCATTTGCCTAGAACCTGCATGAGATATTTTCTGGCTTCAGAGGTAGTGATTGCTTTAAGATAGAAGGGCAGAGGGTGCAAAGGGGGCTCGTTTGGTAGAGTCATTGGTCTATGCACATTGACATCAGATGCATCAGGAAGGTCAGGCAGCAGTACGCTGCTGAGGTCTGTGAAAGCGCCATTGTTGGTCTTTGCGATGGTGCAGGGATCCCGAGTGGCTACCCCATTCACAAGCAGCATACAGGGAGATGTCTTGTCATTTTTACCAGTAAGGTCTTTAAGGTTTTCCCAGAATTTCCTGCCATCTCCCCAGGAATTAATGTGGCAGTCCCTGTAATATTGTGATTTAGCAAGTCTGATGTCGCGATGCAGGCTTGTCTGGTCATTTTATATTTCTGAAGGTCAGCCTGTTGGCCTGTAGCCTTGGTTCTATGCCAGAGATTGTCCTTGGTGGACATGAGATTCAGCAAAGCAGGGAAGATCCAGAAATTGTAGTCTTCCTTCACTTTACACTTTCTAATCGTGACATAGATGTTGCATGCTTTGTTAAACTTAGTGACACACTAAAAATAACACCAACAGCTTAATCTGGTTCAGTTTCAGTTGGTTGTCATCTGTATCCCCCTCCCCCTGGTCACCCCAGAAAAAGGAACTTCTAGTCTCATTGGGCCAACAAAATTCAATAAATAAATAAATAAAATTATCCAGCACCCAGTCAATATCTAAGGCAGAGTCGAGGAAGGACCAATCTATAAGGCTAAAGAAGGTCTTGAGTACATTTAGCAGCCCCCACTTAAGTGTACGACTCATTATGAATTGGGGGGGGAGCTTAGAGGCCTTATTGGCCCACTGGCAAATAATAGGGGAATGATCACTTAATGAATCAGCTAGGACTGTGGTGTTGAAAATTCGACCCGGTTGCTTTGTGATGATCCAATCAAGCAGGGTACTGGAGCTGTTATGACAGTTGATCCTAGTGAGTGAGCCAACTAATTGTGTGACGTTAGTTCAAGATAGGGCATCTTTATATTGGGCTGCATCGGGTGCCATCCAGTTGATTCTGAAGTCACCTAGGACAACCACCTCCCAGTTTTGCTTAGGGCCTTGTATAAATTCAGTGATTTTTGTGGAAACTAGTGACTTGTTCTCTAGAGGCAATGCATACAGATACAATTATAAGTGACTTGCTATGTGTACATAACAGCAACCTAATAGCTAGGTCTTGTGCAGTATTCCCAGTGTCCATTTGAGGAAGGGCATTGCACACTAGGTGATCCTTAACATAGATAGCACAGCCACCACCTCTTTTCCCTAACCTGTCCAGTCTGAAGAGGGCGTACTCATTTAGAGCTATTGATACATCAGCAACCTTGGGTGAGAGCCAGGTTTCCACTAGGGAAAGGAAGTCAGGGTTGTGCTGGCTTACCCAAACTTCAAGCTGGTCAAAATTGGCCAATAAGCTACAAATGTTAATTGACACAATTTTTAGAGCTTGGTGGTTGTTTCCACCACCTTGAGGCAGTTGAGGGGGAGTTCGGGATTGGGGTGGATATTACCAGAGATCAGTAGAAGCATCATAACAAGGTGTAGTAGGAAGCTTTTTAATTAAGTCAGTTTACCTTTCTGTTAATGATTTTTGTTAGCACCCTTATGTGTTGTATATGGGATGATAGCTGTGTGAGGCTGAAGGTATGTTATCACGACCGAATGGTTGGAGAGCAGGTAACCATCTGGGGAGTAAGACCCACCAAAGATATGGGGTGGGGGTACTAATAGTGCCAGTGACATGTCCCTGTGTTAAGGTAACATTGGTTGTACATGAGTAGAACATGGTATGTTTGATTTGATATTTAAGAGGTAGGAGAATCAGGATGAGGGTTAAAAAAGTTAAATATATACAGTGAGCCAAAATTTGCAGTTGGGGGGAGGGGCATCTCAATGGAGGTGATAAAGACAAATTGAAACAGAAGTGTAAAAACAGTGGGAAGTACTAGGAAGGGTGGGAAGAACCATGTGTGAGGCAGACAGAGTTAAGGTATAGATAGTCAGAGCTGCTTGGAGAAACCAGAGTGCAGGGTGGCCCAGCGGTTAGAATTGCATGCTGTGGTGTGGTCACTGAACCAGAGACTTGGGTTCAAAACCCAGCAGTGTTGTGGTTGGCTGGAGGGGGAGTCAGTTGATAGAGTCAAGAATTACCAAATTAAGCCTAATTAATTGGATAGGCCTACCATTTTGAGAAGCAAGTGTAGGTTACTGTAAGACAAGAGGGTCAGAGGTAGTAGTTAACACAACTGGCAGGGTGGCTTAGGTGGACTTTTGAGCACACACCTGAAACAGTTAGGGGGTTCAAATCCGGGGAGGGAGAAAAGAACCACAATGGATGAGATTGGGTTAGCAGAACAGTGAGAAATTAGGAGGCCTGCAAAGGTCTTGAATTACCTATTAAGCCTGATTGATTGGGTGTGCCTGCTGTTTTGATAAACAAGTGTAGGCTACTGAATGACAAGAGAATATGAGGTGAAAGTTACTATAACTGGCAGGGTGGCCAAGGTGATAGTGTTGTGTCCTCTGGCACAGACACCCGAGACAGTAAGGGGTTCAAATCCCATATAGTGAGGAGGGTATTACTATGGTTGGAATTGAGTTAGCTTTATAGTGAAAACATTATGAGGTCTGTAACTGGTTTAGACTACAGGCAGTGAAGACAGTATAAATTGAGCAGCTAGGCCACAGCTAATGTTTAAGAGATGTTGGCTTTAGCCAAGATACAAGAGGTGCAAAGGAAGGGGTGGGATCCCACAAGTCTGGGTGGCTTGATGGTATATGCAGCCCTTAGTAGCCCATGTTTTTAAAATATTTATTTTATTAAAAAGTTTTGTTCACACATGAGTCAACAGCACATATATTACATAAATCTGCTACATGACAACAGTCATATTATAAAATATTCAGTATGCATGTTTTCAACCCAGAGGTCTCGTTAGTTTATTAGAGCAGGGGTAACCCTGTGTGTCAAGATCCATTCATAAGCTAACGCACCATCTCCATGAAATCTTCACTTTCCCTACAGTAACTAATAGCTTTTATCCAATCTTGTTACCCTGGGGGTTGTGAGTTCCCTCTCCTCTTGCTGGGGACTCTCGAGTTATGGTGAAATTCTCCATTCCTTTATCTCCTTATATGATTTTTCATCGGCCCTTCCAACTGACCCCCTACAGATCTTAGCAGTTTAAGGGCAAAAATTAGGGTCCACCAAAGCTTGGTAGAACACCCACCTTTGCCATTTCATCATGTAAGATGGAGCTTTACCCCAAATCTTAGCATTAAGACGTTCTATTGAATAAAGATTAGACATAATAGATCACCATTCTGTAATAGTTGGAATTGTGGTAGTCATCCATCTGCATGTGATGGACTTTTTCGCAGCTAGAAGGCCAGCAGGTAGTAGAGTGTTTGCTCATGGAGGAGAGTGGTCTAGAAAGATCCTGAGCAGAAACTGCTCGGCTGTTAGTTCTACCACCTGTCCCAGTAGGGTTCTGAGTTCTGTTTGTATCTATAGCCAAAAGGGCATTAAACAAGGGCACTGCCAGAATATGTGTCCATGCGAAGCCATCGGACATCCACAGTTTCGCCAACACAGTATTTTTCCAGGAGGAACTTGAGTAGAACCGCAGGTGCTCAAAAAAAGCGAGAGCAGCACTTCCACGCAAATTTCATTTCATTTTTATTTGTTAACCGGGTTAGGACTCTGGTCCGAAGCCCTTTTTCAGGACCGACCCAGAACATAAAACGCAACAAACAACATTAATACAACAATTTTACAATTTTACAAATTATATAAACACTTAGACTGTGCTAACAAATAGTTTTTAAGTTTTACCTTAAAACTTGTGTAAGATTTAATTACCCTTATTGCAACTGGCAGCCCATTCCATAGTCAAGAGGCCTGATGATCAAATGCTCTTAATCCATAATTATTGTTAGCACCTTGTACTACCAATATAACCTCCTGAGACATTCTCAAATTTGCCTGAAATTCCCAAACCTGAACCAAATCAAATAATGGAGATAAGCCATTTGAATAAATGGCCTGATGAACCAATTTTCCCAAAGCAAATTCAAATTTAAACTGAGGCGACAGCCACTTCAATGAAGAATATAAAAAACAATGATGAGTCAAATAAGGAGCATCCAAAACAAATCTGCATATGCTGTTATAAACCACACTCTAAATCTGCTTCTCCTTAGTCCCCAATTTAACATATAAAGAAACATAATCAACATATGGCATCAAAACACCATTTGCCAACTTAAGATGTGAATCATAAGACAAATAGGATTTAAGTTTATATAATTGGCCCAATCTACAATTAACTCTCTTTTTTACTGATTTTACCTGAGAAAGATAGGTCAATGAGGGGTCTAAAAGAACTCCCAGATACTTAAATTCTGACACTTGGTCAAATAAGTTCCCCTGAACATCATATATGATCATAGGAGGACATTCGCCAAGTCTTACAGAACTTCCAAACAACATAGCCTTGGTTTTATGAATATTCAAAAGCATTAAATTGTTAGAAAGTCAATGACATAACTTCTTAAAATCATTTTCCAAAGTCTGATTTATATACACTAAAGACTTACCCTGACAAAACAATATCAAGTCATCTGCATACAAAATATATTTACATTTATCAAAAATAAAAGGAACTTGATTAATAAACAGTGAAAACAACAGGGGGCCAAAAATAGACCCCTGAGGTACTCCACATACAGTATGGCAAAGTAATGAATTAATTGGAGCAATGGAAACATACTGAGAACGCCCCTGCAAATAATCAAAAATAAGTTATACTGCAGAAACAGCCAATCCAACAGCTGCAAGCTTTTGACTAAGAAGAGAATGATTCCCTCCATAATGGAGAGGAGATGGTCTTTACCACACTTAAAGCCAAACCCAACCACTCCTCCATAGATATATCTAAAAGTAAATTTTTGTTCCATTCCTATAATATGGAATTAGTAGATTCTAGTTGTCCATTTCTCAAACCCTTATATATGGTCCCAATAATATGCTTTCCCAAATTCCCCCTTATAGCTTCCATAAATAGTTTGATGAGATCTAGGGTTGGTGAAGGGATTTTAGGTTGAATTATTCGATGCCGGATAATATGATTCCTGACCTGGAAATATCAGAATAAATCTGATCTATGGAGATTATATTGGGACTGTAATTTCTCAAAGGAGAGAATCCCTTGGGGTGACAGGAAATGGAAAAAATGAAAGAGACCCAATCTTCTCCATTCATGGAATGTGGAGTCCATATGTATGGGAGCAAAGTTGTCATCTTCTGAAATTAATTTGGCATATTCATATATTGTATGGATAGGTCCTGATTGCCTTATACATTTCAAGCATTTGTAGATTTGAGCCGTGATGCCCATAAGAGCAGTGGGTGACAGCGATCTCTCATCTGAGGAGAGGAGAATCTTTTTGATATCACATAGATCATTTAGGTGGAATTCAATATCTTTCCAAGGGGTTGAGTAGGTCTCTGTTAGCCAAATTAACATTATCCTGAAGAATGCCACCTTGGTATATCATTTAAAGTCTCGGAGGCAAAATCCTCCCTGAGCTAGAGATAGTTTAAGTACTGATAGCCATATCCTGGGATGTCCTTTACCCCAAATAAAAGCAGATATCACTCTGTCCCAATATTTAATGTAATATGTCACTGGGAAGAAGAGAATATTCTGGATTAAATCACTCAGCCCCATAGCGCATATATGCATCATCAGGAAAATTCCTCTATTCCCCATAGCGCATATGTGCACCAGGTATTTACTTCTTCTCATCCCCAGAGCGCATATGTGCGTCCTGCACTTCTTATGCATTTTCTGGATCAACCAATCAGGGATAAGTTTATTGGAAAGTGGAGGTCAGTAGGAAACATTCCTACCTACCAAAATACTGACTTTATATTGGACATATTTGCTACTTTTCAGATTTTTTTTTAGGTTTTAATTTGGGTTAAAAAGTGAAGAAAATGCTATTTTTCTCCATTGCAGGTAATGTTAAAAAAATGTAAATGCTAGAAACATGTGATGCCTGATGTGAATGCTCTTTTCATTGTGAAAAATTAGTATGCTGGTGTCTGGGAACTAGGAGGTGTACTTTTTAGTTTTAGTTTTTTAAGATAAAAAAAGTGTAAAAATGTGATTTTCCTCCATTTCAGGTACTGTAAAAAAATGTAAATGCTAGAAACATGAGTGACCCAACATTTGAAAGGCCCCTTTAATGTGGAAAATTATTATACTGGTGTCTGGGGTCTAGGAGGTTTACTTTTTATGATATAGGTTTTTATTTGGGAACAAAATGTAAAAAAAATGCTCTTTTTTATCATTTCAGGAATGGTAAAAAAATATCTGCAAATGCCACTAACATGAGTGCCCCGTCATTTTAAAGCTCTTGTTATTGTGAACATTTTCCATGCAGGTGTCTAGGGGTTCGGAGGCATACTTTTTCAGTTATCGTGGTTTGTACATCATGTGGGCAGTTGTGCAGAGCATTTTTCCGAATTCAGTTTACTGGCGTTATGCGTTGGCACATGCCTTAGTTTATGGTCTTTTTTATTATGTAAAACAGCTCATAAATACTCTAAACTGTGGCAGTGTAATGCACACATGTTGGTGTGATGGAAAACCATCATACAACAGACATTTGCCACTTCTAAGGTGTTTTTTTGATTTAAAAAAGAAAAAAATGTCAATTTTCATCATTACATGCTCTGTAAAAAAAAAGCGTTAATGCTACTAACATGTGACCCCTCATTTTAAAGATTTTTTTATTGTGAGCAAACTTCATACTGTAAGTTTTGTGATAGGAGTTATACTTTTTTAGTTATTTATACTCCAAGTTGGAGTGTTACCATTTTAGTTCTGAACATTCTAACTGATCAGGAAAACAGCCATTTTTACACAAGAATACAGCACTCACTCAAGATTCCATTCTAGAGCTGATTATGTCTTGAAATTCCTTATCTTTTAAGGTTAACGGGCATAGCCTCCATAAAGTCCTCTTCCTTTCCCGTCCTAGATCCAGTTTCAATATTAAGGGGTGATGGTCAGATAGTAACTTTGGTCCTATGGTTATATCCTGAACTGATGATAAATGTTTGCAGGTCACCATGAAATAATCTAGTCGAGAATACGACTTGAATCTGGGTGAATAGTAGGTATAACCCAGCATAGAGTGAAATTAAAGTCTCCAGACATCAATGATGCCCAGATGGTCCAGGGTATTTTCAAATTGTTTTACCGTTGTAGTTTTCCTATGGCTTTGTTGGTTCAAGCAATCTAAATGTGGGTATAAGGTCATATTTATGCCCCCCCCCACAAAATCAACAGGTCCTGGAGATGATCTAGTATAGTCGATAAAAATCCCCTCAATATCGGGAACTTTGTCTGAGGGGGGAAGTAGACGCTGGACAAGGTGACCCTCTGGCCATATATATATATTACATAACAACCCTGAGCATCAATATGTGTGTGTTGTATTTCCAAGAGGCCACCAGCTTCCATGTGAAGGATGTGAGTACAAGCAGAAGGGAAAAGATACCATTATAGTTCTCCAGGGAAGTGGCCAAGCAGGTGATGAAGAAAAAAAGGTGGCATTCCGAAGGTATAAGGAAATGCAGAGGGAGGAAGACAGGGAGGTGTAACTAGTAAAACAGAGGGGAGCAGGAAAGGCAGTGATAAGAGCAAAGCTGCAGACACAGAAAAGAATAGCCAATGGGATAGCTAAAGGGGATAAGACTTTCTTCAGATACAAATGTGAGAAGAGGAAGGCAAGGGGTGGGATAGTGAGGGTAAGGAGGGAAGCGAGTGGTGGGGAACTGCGAAGAAGAGGACCAAGTGAAAACAGACACTCTGAAGAGGTACTTCTGCTCAGTCTTTACCATGGAGGGAGGGGGACAGACTATCAGAGAGCAGCAGGAACAAAGTAGGGGAGGTGGACACAAGTCTATTTTCAGAGGAAAGAGTCTTGAAGGGACTTGCAGCTCTGAAAGTAGACAAGGCTATGGAACTGGATGGAATACACCCAAGGATACTAAAAGGAACCCAGAGAGATGCTAGCTGCCCCATTGACGGCCGTATTCAATAGCTCTCTGAAAATGGAAATTTTTCTGAAGGACTGGAGGAGAGCAGACATAGTCCTTCTTCATAACAGCAGCAGCAGGGAGGAGGCTAGCAACTATAAGCTGGTTAGTCTCATCTCAAGGGTTGGAAAATAAATAGAAACCCTGTTAAAAGAAAGGTTGGTACCATATCTTGAATAAAATGGGCTAAAAGACCACAGGCAGCATGGATTCACAGGGAGAGGTCATGCCAGATGAATCTGATTGATTACTTCAACTGGGTGACCAGGGACATAGAGCAGGGGGAGGGCAGTGGATGTGACCTATCTGGACTTTAGCAAGGCCTTCGACACTGTGGATTCAGTGGTGAATTGGTTTAGAAACTGGTTAATAGACAGGAGACAGAGGATGGTGGTTAATGGCACTTAGCCTAATGATGGGATAGTGACCAGTGGGGTGTCACAGAGCTCAGTGCTGGGACCAGTTCTCTTCAGTGTCTTCATAAGCAGCATTGCAGAAGAACTGGAAGGGAAGAGATGCCTTTTTGCAGATCACACCAAAATGTATAATGGGGTATACATTAAAGAGGGAGTAGAAAACGTGTAAAGATCATGGGAAACTCAAGGAGTAGTCAAGAGCATGGAAAAATGGGTTCAATGCCAAAATGTGCAAAATCATGACCCTACAGCATAGGAACCAATGAGCTGAGCATAGGATGGGGGAAGTACTAAGCTCTAGTTTCCAATGTTTTGAACTTGAGTTTCTCTATGTATGATGTTGTTGTTTCCCATATATTTAGTATGTGTTCCACATTTTAGTAATGGAAAGTGGACAGGCATGTGCCCCACAGCACAGACATACACAACCCGCAGCCTGCCTGTTCTGTCTTCTAGCACGCCCCCTTCCCCAGCTTTACCAACATCTCAAGATTAGGCTGCTACTGTGTACCCAACTCAAGAAACTTTTATCAGGCTCCTAAGACTGAAGCTGGACAAAGCAATGGGACCTGACGGGGTTTCATAAGTTTCATAAGTTAGTTCAAGCTGTGAGACTTGCGTCCATAATGCTTGCCTTATTTAACACTAAAATTTAGTAGTTTTGTAAAGCAGATGTTTGTCTAAACTTGTTCTAAATATATCCATGCTTGAGCTACCTACCACACTTTCAGGTAAGTCGTTCCATGCTGACACCACCCTTAGAGTAAACCAGTGCTTCCTTATGTTCGTATTCCATTTAGGCAATACAAATTGCAACTTGTGTTTTCTGGTACTAGAGCGTCCTGTTTTATAGGTCATTTTTAAGTCAGCTCTCAATGTATCATCTTGTGATATTTTGTACATCACACAAAGATCTCCCCTTAGTCTTCTGTAATACAGTGAGTATAAATTTAACTTAGTTGATCTCTCATCGTATGGTAAGTTTTTTAGTCCGGATACTGATTTAGTCGCTCTGTGCTGCACACCCTGCATTCTTACAATATCCTCTTTGTACTGTGGGGACCACAACTGCGCACAATATTCCAAATGAGACCTCACCAGGGCCTGGTACAAGGGCATGATAACATTATGGTGTCTGCTAGAAATATGTCTCAAAATGCAGTTCAAAATCTGGTTAGCTTTTTAACTTGTTGTTTACAATGTGAATTAAACTTTAAATCTGATGTAATTTTGATACCCAAGTCCCGCTGTACAGATGTTGTTAATAAAGTATTGTTCCCTATGCTATAGGTATGATTGTTGTTTGTTCTGCCCAAGTGCATAATTTTACATTTGGAGATATTAAGTTCCAATTTGCTAGCTTTTGTCCACTCATATACTTCATTTATGGCTTGTTGTAAGGGTTCACCCCAGAATTCTAAAAGAACTAAGGGGAGAACTAGTGACACCACTGACTACCCTTTTTAACAAATCATGGGAGGATGGTGTAGTACCTAAGGACTGGAGGAGGGCAGATGTGATTCTCCTTCACAAAAGGGGGAGCAAAGCAGAGGCAGGAAACTACAGACCTGTTAGCTTGACCTCAGTGGTAGGGGAAAATGATGGAATCACTTCTGAAACAAAGAATTGTTGAGTACCTAGAGGCCAGCAGGGCACATGACCCAAGGCAGCATGGATTCAAAGTGGGAAGATCATGTCAGATGAATCTAATAGATTTCTTTGTCTGGGTGACCAGAGTAGTAGACCCGGGAGGGGCTGTGGACATGGCCTACCTAGACTTCGGCAAGGCATTTGATATAGTCCCACACGAAAGATTAATAAACAAATTAGCCAGCCTGGGAGTGGGTTGCAGGGTGGTAGCCTGGGTAAATCATTGGCTGGACAACAGGACACAGAGGGTAATAGTAAATAGAGTCCACGCTGAAGAAAATGGGGTTACTAGTGGGGTACCACAGTGTTCAGTATTGGGTCCAGTCCTTTTTAATGTCTTTATAAGTGACATTGCAGAGGGACTGGAAGGAAAAGTATGCCTCTTTGCAGATGACACAAAGATCTGCAACAGGGTTGATACACGGGGGGGGGGTAGGAAGGATGAGAAGGGACTTGGCAAGGTTGGAGGAATTCCTTGACTGGGTGACCAAAGTAGTAGAGCAGGGAGGGGCTGTGGACATGGCCTACCTAGACTTTGGCAAAGCATTTGACACAGTCCCACACAGAAGATTAATAAACAAATTAGCCAGCCTGGGAGTGGGTCCCAGGGTGGTAGCCTGGGTAAAACATTGGCTGGACAACAGGACACAGAGGGTAATAGTAAATGGAGTCCACTCCGAAAAAAGGGGGTTACTGGTGGTGTACCACAGTGTTCAGTATTGGGTCCAGTCCTTTTTAATGCCTTTATAAGTGACATTGCAGAGAGACTGGAAGGAAAAGTATGCATCACTGCAGATGACACAAAGATCTGCAACAGGGTTGATACACAAGGGGTGAGGGGTGGAAAGGATAAGAAGGGACTTAGCAAGGTTGGAGGAATAGTCAAAAGTATGGCAGCTTAGATTCAATGCAAAGAAGTGTAAAATAATGCACCTGGGAAACAAAAACCCTGGGGAAGAGTACACAGTGGGGGGGGAGGTAGTAACAACAACAAAAATGGAAAGGGACCTGGGGGTAATCATATTAGATGATCTAAAGGTAAGCAAGCAATGTGAGAAGGCAGCAGGGATGGCTGGGGGGATACTGGGATATATAGGGAGAGGCATCACCAGTAGAAAACAGGAAGTTGTTATCCCTCTGTACAGACAGTTGGTGAGACCCCATCTGGAGTACTGTGTGCAGTTCTGGAGACCCCATCTCCGCAAGGACATAGGCAGGATAGAGGCATTCCAGAGGATGGCAACTAAAATAGTGCAGGGTCTGCAACAGAAGCCATACAAAGAGAGAATAAATGAGTTTAATATGTATACCCTTGAGGAAAAGAGGGAGGGGGGAGACATGATAGAAAGGTTTAAGTACCTTAAGGGAATCAACAAAGTTTAAGAGGGTAGCATCTTTCAGAAAAAGAGATGTACAAGAACAAGGGGACACAATTTGAAGATAGAGGGGGGACGGCTCAGGGGCAATGTGAGAAAATATTTTTTCACAGAGAGGGTGGTGGACACATGGAATGGCCTTTCTGTGGAGGTCATGGGGTCAAAAACAGTGGGGGAATTCAAGAATGCATAGGACAGACATCAGGCAATTCTTGTGGAGGGTAGGAAGAAGTAGGCTGTTGGTTAACTAGGATCTGCAGTTTATCCAATAGGTAGGGAAATGGGAAGACTAGGTAGGCCAAGCGGTCCTTATCTGCCATCAAAGTCTATGTTTCTATGTTTCAGGCACAAGCTGCAACCTGCCACAGACTGCCTGTTGCGGTCAGTCTTACTCTGTTGCAAAATCTGCCCCCCTCCCTCCCACCATCCTTCCAACTTTATTGCATGTCCTGTAGGGCGAAGACCAAATCAAGTGATGCACTGCTACTTGAAGAGGGTGTAACAACTGGGCTTTCCTCTTGTGTGTAATAGCCATGAAAAGGGTTCATATTTGGCCACAAGACTCGAGACTGGTATTGTGCCCTGATCCAAAGTATAGAGGGATACTCTGTGACCTCATGGCAAGTGTTCTGTTGTAAACCCAGTGAACACTCTGGGTAGACACAAGGAAAGTATCCCTGTTTTTCCCCCTCCCTGTCATGGTTGCACTTAGGGGTGGGCACTGTGAGCTCAGTGAGCTGACCCTCATGAGTGAGTTTGTCACAAACCCACTCGTGAGGGTCAGATCACTGAGCTCACAGTGCTGACCCATAAGTACAATCCATGACGGGGGGGGCAGGGATACCCTCCTCGTGTACACCCAGAGTGCTCACTGGATTTACAACTGAACACTTACCACGAGGTCCCAGAGTATCCCTCTATTCTTTGGATCAGGGCACAATACCAGTCTCAAGTCTTGTGGACAAATATGAACCCCTTTTCATGACTATTACACACAGAAGGATGGCCCAGATAATTACGCTTTCTTCGGTGTAGCAGTGCAAACACCTGATTTGGCCTTCGCCATATAGGACATGCAATAGTCCAGTTTACAATCCCTGCAGACCCGTATGAGACTCTGGTATTCTCCCAAAATCCGTCCAGATGTCCCCACTGATCCTTTTCAATTCGGTTGCTATTTGGTGACCCTTCTAAACATAAACAGTTGTCACACATTTGTACTAAAACTTCTACAGTCACACATACAATATAAAGAATCTCACGCACGTAGAATTCTTTAGAAAAACAAAAGTCTTTACTAAAATAAGTAAATGCAGTTACAAGAAAAAGAGATCATATACAAATTTAAATTACAGTCAGAAAATGAAATGGACAAGTATACAGGAAAATACCTTGAAACTGGTTAACTGAAGATCTACCTCACAAGCATGAAGTTTGTTCAGTCTGCAGTTGTGCCTTGTTGATTCTTAGGATTACAAAACAGAAGCCTCCCCTGCACTCTTACTGTGTTTCTCTGCCTCCAAAGTTGTACCAAGAGCTTGTCCCCACTGCACGCTACACCCACCGCTCCTGCCGTCCCTGTCCCCTTGCGGGGTTTCTCTGCATCCTGCAAGGGCTCCTTCTGGGACTTGGCCTCTCTTTTCTCTCACCTAAACCTGTCTTCTGGCATTCCTTAAACCTTATCAGGCTCCCAGCATCCTGAAGCATACTCACTCTCATTGCCTAACAGCCTGCTTCCCTCCTATTGTGCTCCATCTCTGGGTTCTCAACATACTGGAGCGGTCAGACCCCAGCAGTCCTCTCTCCTCTTCCCTCTTCCTTCCCCTTCCCCTTCTCCTCCACTGGCTGTCTCCTGAAGGGGTTGTCAGCTTCCCTAGGGTCTTAGCTCTTGATAAGCCCTTACCTCTCTCCCCCTTTCTCTATTTACCCTCTCCACCGCTCTCCTACTTCCTCCACCACTTTTCCCTAATGCTTGCCTTGCACCATCCCCTGGCAGGGTTCTCAACATCTGGAACTGGTCAGAACAAGTCAAGCACTCTGTCTCCCCTATCCTCCTTCCCTTCCACCCCCATCTACTTAGCACCCATCACCCCCCTACCCTTTCCCTAAATCATCCTCTGGCTGGGTTCTTATTATCCTGTAAGTCATGAATCTTACATGACTCTCACCTCCCTTTCCCCTCCCCATTTCCCCCCTTTTCCCCCCTCCATTTATTAGCCTTAGTTTTGGCTAACCATAATCTATTGCACTTCTAGACAAATTTGCACCTCTGTTTTACCTTAGCTAACTTGTACTGTCTGTGTTACTCCCAACTAGCTTCCCCTAGATCAAATTACCTGAACTCCATTCAGACAAATTCAAGCTACTCATTCTTGTCATTTGGAGTTTACCATAAAATGTCATTTTGTGCTATTGTATTTATCAAGTTCTAAAGTGTTATCATTGTACCCATCTAGTTTAAAACTGTTAGCACCCCACTATTTCATTGCGTCATTACAGTTTACTCACTTTTATTCGAATGTAATCATATGCAAATCTTTGTTAGTGTGTAAAATCTATGAATTTACGAAATACTATCCTCATGTTCCCCTTCCCCCCTAGGTTGCACCAGGAGACAAGCAATTGTGCCTTTCTGGTGCAACATTTCAATAAATAAACTTTAGATACCAATGTATGATTTTCTGGCCTTGACTGTGTCTTCATGCGCATGCAGAAGATAGATTACAGTTCACTTGCCATCAATGACTTGCACTAGTTTGCTGCCTCATTTATTGCAGCCACTCACTCTCATGCTCCCTTACTTGCTGTCAGATGGTCACACTTGTCATTCAAATTAATGATGAGTAAGCAAGGCAGTAGCAACAGATTTCATTTTTTTTAACTTGTGTGTAGCGGAAGAGGCTGCTGCTCTCATATTTTACTGAAGGGTGTAGGGCACAGAGACCTGTATAGGGCATAGGAACTCCTTAGGAGCATATGTTTGTGTTGTAGGTGGGGGCCCCAAAAACCAGATAAACCCAGACCCCCATAGCAGTCTCACCGAGGAGAAATGACTCCAGCAGGGGAACTAGATACTTGGTTAAGGTACGCCACCATTGCCTCAAAACCTAGTTCTCTTTCCAGTACAACTTGTGTGGCTTGCTTTCTGTGCTGCTTTCCCTGCTGCTGCTGTTTTTTTCCTTTTAGGGATTTGGAATTCTGATGGTGGCCAAGGAGCCTGCCCACTAGGAAGATTGGAGGTGGCTCTGTGGAGAGCCGACCATTGGGAAAGCATCACAGTGGAGATAGGATTGTGGTGGTTGACCCCCCACCCCAGGAAGATTTTACCTGACTGCTTCTTACCAACACGGGAGCTCAATGTTCTTAAGAAGGCACCGTGAAGTATATGTTCATACTACGGGGAGTTTAGAGAGTTTATTCCTTGGAAAAAAATATTTCAACTTGGTGTTTTATTTCTTGCACTTTGTAGCTGATCGATTTTGGAGTGTTGAGACAGCTGATTTCTTGTGTGAATTGTTGTATGAATAAGTTTGGCTTGGGATCGGTGTTAAGCTAGTTGCTGTACCTCATGGAATAAAATAGACAATTATAATTATCCCTTTTTTTAATTTGCAAAAAGTTTCTTTTTATTTATTTATTTATTTTTTTCAAATTTGGTGCCTTGAGACAAGGGACCTATGAGCATAAAATGCATGCGCTGGTGTCTTGCAGACAGATTCTTCATTTGATCTGCCTGAAACTGCAGTGAGACCTCTGTAAATTGGAGTTCCGAGGGATAGCTATTCCCTATTTTCATTCAACAGCACTTGATTTTTTTGTTTGTTTGCTAACAACTGCATAGTGAAGTGCTGTATCTGTTAGAAGTTGGAATTTGGAATGCATCAGTGCTTTGAATTTTCTCTACCATGCGACTTTTCCTGAGATGGAGTAAGTAACCACATATATCGACAGCTTATACAGGCTAAAAGGACTGAGTAGCCTTTAGCACCCTTTGCTTGCAAATGCTAGCATTAGCCAGCATTTATGTCCTGTTTCTCTGGTTACTCATCTTGATAACTGAATGTTTTTAAGCTTTATATTTGTATATACACTTTCTTAGAAGTAGATTATTCTAATCTTAATGTCGGTATTTAGGAATAGTTTGATAGTAGCTTATTGGATATTAACATCTGGTGGAGGCCTATTAATATTTATCTAATCTCAAGGGGTAAAAAGGGATACATTGGGTATATATTGAAAAAACAAAATTAGTTTTATTTCATTTAAAGAGGAAGAATTAGTCAAATATTAAATTTGCTGCTTTTAAGCTGAATTTCTTTTGTTACTTTAAAATTGTATTTTTAAGCTGTCTTAGTTTTGGCATTTCTTTCTTTCCATTTAAGATTTAACACCCTTGGTCAAAGCCACTGGGGAATACTGGAAATGGCCGTTCAAGATTTTTTTATAAAAAGAAAAAAAGATAAGGACCTTTTGACCTGTATCTTCACAAGAATTATCCTGATGGTTCTGACTGACTGCTTATTTATTATCTATACCTTGATAGAACTTCAATCAAGCTGTGGATTGTTGGTTTTCTACAATCGAGGACCCTTAATTATTGAATACATCAAGCAAGTTATATATAACTCTTCTATAACTCTGTTCTATCCTCTACTTTTATGACCTTTGCATTATTGTACTGTTGTTGAACTGTTAAAAAATGCTTAAGTATTGTTTTACAATGGTGTCTCTATTATAAATTTATACAGCGACAGATACATTTTGCTAGATTGCTAGACTGATATTATTGTATACATAAAGAGAATAATGGATAGCTTACTGGGTATTACCGGTGAGTAATACCATCAAGAGGTTCTGGACACGTAGGGAACTCGAGAGCGAAGCTCGAGAGGTTACAGTGTCCAGAACCTCGAGATGGTTTGCCTCACTGGTAATGCCCAGTGAGCTATCTATTATTTTTTTTAATATATGGATGCAAACTTTGTTTCTACAGTGAGGACTTTCTATGTGCTGGCCAAGCACCACAGGCTTTCAGTGCACCCTCCATCACACACAGATGGGCACTGGCTGGACACGACTTTTTTTTTTTTTTACAAAACATCCTACCTTTTCTGTGTTCTGGAATGGAAGATTGTGACCATCTGTCCCTTTTTGTGATGTACAGGACAATAAAAAAAATTTCAATAATTCGAGAGAGAAATGGTCTCACTTAACGAGAAACTGTCCGCCATGTTGTTTTAATTTTTTCTGGTTGCCCACACAGGAAAAGGGGCCAATGGTAGGGCATGCTTGGAGACATGGGCACAGAGACTGGCACCTGCGCTGTTAGTCTTCTGTGATAATACTATTGTTCAGGTCCCAAACGATACTATTACGGGGCCTGAACGATAGTATTATCACTCTCGAAGTGTGATATTATCACTTCAGGAGTGATGGTATTACCACAAATTTTTTGTATGCTTTAGAAGCATATTAAATTCATGATCCATATGTTAATCAGCCTTATCAACAGCCAAGAAATTAGTCTCCAAACACTGGTAATAACAAGGGGGGGCAATTAATTTGAAAACCTTGGAAAGAAATTCTTCTTCCCATCTGACAGAGGACATGGGAAAAATGGCAATAAGGTAAAATATGGTAAAAAGAAAAACTGTGGAGGAAAAAGGATGCTGTGACAAACCAGGGCACTAAAAAGCATAAAAAAAAACCTAAATTAAAAAAAAAAATGGAGGTGTCTGCTGACGAAATGCAGTCTAGAATTTCTCCTCTTCTAATTCAAGTAAAGCCAAAAGTTATTCTTAAGGCAAGTTTTAATAAAAAGGATTTAGTGAAGTCCCACCGTGTAGCCAATATTGTACATCTACTCCTATATTACAGGTTACTTGGCCCCTGCAAAGAAGGAAGTTTAACCTTAACACCAAAGATATTTGACACACCAGAATCCAACAATGAGGCAATTTTAGATAGAAAAGAAACAAAACATACAGGTAATCATTTTTTTGGATACAGCTGATAAAAATTGTTCCATTAATTTAGACTTAATTGGGCTTCACTGCAAAGCTATTCTTCTTTGTCTTCTGTTCAGGTATTAAATACTGTGCAGATGATTCACTAATTAAAGTAAATGAATCAACAACAAGGGAGACATTTAACACTAACACAGAACTTAGAGAAATCATTACTGATGTGCAGAATACCACACACGGACTTAAAGAACTGGAAAACTTTCAGAAAAGTAGGGCGTATAAAGGTGTTAGTGATAAGAGTAACATAGATGGATGGTTGGTGACTAATTCAAGGGTAGAAAAAGATAAATAGTGAAAAATACAATAGTGTTTCTCATAACTTGAATTTGAATAAGGATGATATGCCAGTTAATGAATCACAGACCTACTACCCTTCTTACCTTAGCCAAGATATTATAACAGTTATGAAAAATCAACACATAGCCAATTTAATGTTATTGGAACAATTGATTATAGCAAGGAATGAGATTGAGACTTTAAAGAAAAACAGTGCTATTAATGTGGCAAGGATGGACAAGATTTTAAGAGTTTTAAATAATGTCTATCTGCCCTGAGAGTCTTTTTCTAGTTCTGTAATAGAAAATGATGTCTGAATTGCTTGTAGACCTGATTTTACCATATTAATAATGCCCAGTACACCTTATACTCCTAGTAAAACACTTTGGGGGAACAAAAGTAAGGACATGGGAAAAAGTAAGGTTACCATAAACAGATGTCAAACAATTCCAGAGACAGAAAGTAAACAAAGTACACAAGTAATATAAAATGTGCTAAAGGTCAAAGAATTTGCCTCTAACAACTGACTACTCAAAGGAAATATGGATTCAAGAAAGAAAAAAAAAACAGATAATGATCTACTCAGAGAATTTGATACAATAGTGCCTACCCATACCCAAGAAATAAATAACATTAAAACTACAGTGTCAAATAATTCACTTGAAAACTCACTTGAGAAAATTCCACACATAAGGACTTTTCCTCTAAAGAAGGGGGAGATTGAAATTCCAAATACCCTCAAAAATAAAATATTGAAACTTTTCAAGATAGAGCTGGATCTTCTGGTAGCAGAAAATGGCATTCTTAGGGTTTATAGAGTCAATAATTCTTTAGAGAACAAGTAGGTGGATTATGTAGATATTTTCTGTTCCTGCCCAAGGGTAACAAACTATATCTGTAGAAATAGACACTTGTTAAATATACTCAATTTAAAAGCAGAATTAATGGACAAGAACAGTGATATACAAAATATGTATACCGATAGAGGACTATACAAACCTATTACATTAAGTATATTTGGATGCCCAAAAATTTTTATAAGGAGACAGACTTCAAATTGATGTATGTTATATGTAATATTTTAATAACATATTACAGATTAGACTGGGAAGAATGAGTAGACTGAAAGTTTTCAGACACAAGAGTCTGAGAGGAGACGGACAAGTTGACATTCTATTCAGAAATCTTGAAACAGCAAACAGAAGCTTACAGAAAGCCCACATTCATGATCAAATGGGCCTCTAAGTAATGGATTTAATAACTATGGAAGCAATAATTCCTAAAATGGATAACTGTAGATCTACTAATGCAGTGGCCTTACAAAAACCCAATAAAGATACCCAACAAAATGGAGACATAAATACTCTTTATTAAATCCCTACGCAAAATAGATTCCTGGCCTTAGCAGGCTATGATGGATGACTACTGCAATCCATTCCTGAAAATCTCTGAGTCTTTATATGGAAATGTCTGTAAGCAGTCTCCAGTTGGGTAATTCATCTACTTTTATATTTGCCCTCATCTCTTGGAATATTGCTGTCCTCAGTTCCAAATGACAGGATCCAGATTAGTTTAAATTTATTAAAAATGTTTCTATTATTTGCCTGCAAGAATCCTGGTAGGATTCAATAGATAATGTTGAATTAAATGGGTACCTCAGCTTTCAAATACCTCTGGGACAAAATTAGTTAGATCAGGTAGAAGAGCCAATGGCCTAATAACTTATATTAAATTGTGAATATTTAATGCTGTAGAGAAAATATAGGAGAATGATTTTTTTATGGTGTTTAGAATAAAAGGGTTCCATTATTCAATAATTTTATTTGTTATATACCTCTTACTAGATCAAAAAAATTCTAACAATATCTGGCTTAAGTTAGCTGATATCGCTAGCCTAGTGTAAAAAAAAAAATATATATACTGTTTGACAATGCTCACTGAGCGGCTCCCCCCCCCCTTCCTTTCCCTACTAATTCCTCCTCCCTATCTCCCTCCCTTCTACTCCCACCAGCTCTCCCCCGACCATAAGTTTTGCACCTTTTGTTATCTTTTGCTTCGTTGGAGATTGTATTCTATTGTAACAAAATTGTAATTGAACTGTAACTTTTTTGTTTGTAAGTACTGTGTCCCTTGTACTACTGTTCTGATGTCCTCTTTGTGATGAGGTACCTTTGTAAATGAGCCTCTGGCTCAAAGGTTTCTAAACTGATGTTTAACTAAATAAATAAATATAATTCACTTTTAATGGAAGGATTATTTATTATTAGTGGGAGACATGGCCCTTTTATAGGAGATAGGAAATAATTGTTTGCATATTCAACTGCCCTTCAATCTTCCTTGCCATACTAATTATGTATTCTGATATGCTTTGATGATTTTTTGATAAATAAATAATGTAGCTTTAGGGTGCCCTCAGATCTACATTGAATTCCATTCTCCTCACCAGCTACTGCTCTGGATTTTCATATGTCTAAGACATTCCATGACATCACAGACTCCCATTCCATGCAATTCATCTGAATGGTCTGGAAAGGAGTTTGTGATGACATAGAATATTCAGGAAGTATGAAAAGAGACAGCAGCAACTGCTGAGCAGAGAGATAGATTCATGGTGGTCACAAAAGCAACAACATTAGATTATTAATTTAACAAAAAAGGTCAAAAGTATATCAGAATACTAGGTATCCAATACAAGAACAACTGGAGGGCATCTAGAGATGTAAAAACTATTTCCTATCACCTTTAAAGGGCGAATGTAATGCTACAACACTAAATTGGATGTACCCTTTAGCTGATAACTATAGGAGATCTTCAACAGATCCTAAGATTAATTACAATGCCCGCTGATTGTTAGAGCTATTGAAAACTAACCAAATGTTTCACTTAAATGGGAGGTTAAAATGTGTTTTAGGTGGATGCCCCTTGTCTCACACTACATACAACAGGGCTCTTCTGTACTTGACTTAGCAGTGTGGAAGGGACCCCCAGAATTTTGGAATGAATTGATCATATGCCCTAAAATGGAAAGTGATAATTTCCCACTTATTCTCTATGGGGAAAAATTAATTTCAAGTAATCAGACAGCCATTGTTAATAAAACCTTAGATACCATAACAATTAGATATTATGACAAAAATGATTATGGACAGAAACACTGGAAAGCTGCATAAAAGTAAAATTAACTTATTTCTGTTAAACTGGTTTTCAAAACTAATATTTGAGTATGACCCTGTTTACATAGATGTGGGCCCACAGGAACTTTTTCAGGCAATAAGAGAATCCATATATGTTGAGAAAAGTGGTAAAAAGAAGTCTTCACTCTATATAGGATGGTCTGACTATGAGTGTAGATTACAAAAAAAAAACAAACTCACAGGAGTCCTTAGAAGGAAAGTTTACAGAAAGTAAAAGCTGCTAGAAAAGAGTATAAATCCTTGCTTAATTTAAAAAAGGCTTTTTTTTAACCCAAATGAGACTGTGTGCTATCAGCAATAACTTATAGGAACCAGAAAGTTTTCTAGACCCCAGTAGCTAAGAATTTAAAGGTAGAAAGGAAGCAGTATGGTGCAGTGGTTTAAGGCTCTGAGCTGCAAATCTGGAGACCTGGGTTTGAATCCCACAGCCCCCACTTGCATACTGTGTGACCTTGAGCAAATCACTTAACTTCCTCATGCTCCCAGGTTGCACCTGCAAACAAGCTTTCAGCTTAGTGTGTCTCACCTGGTAAAATAATTGGTAAAAAAATAAAATATATATAAAATAGAAAGTAGACCAGCTCTGTGGTGCTGAGAAAAGGGGTTCACTCAGAACACTGGTGACCTGTGTTCATGCCCAAAGCCCGGGTACCAGGAGTGGAGACTGGCAGGGAGGATGTCCATAAGCATCCATTGGATGCTTTCCTCCTGGGGGGGTGGGTTCTGCCTGGGGACCTGTGGGTGGATTGGTGGCATGCTTGGGGGACATGCTCCCTTGACATGCACCCGGTACGCCCCTGCCCCAGGATGCCCCCGTGCTCATGCAAGGCTGAGAACTGCAGTGGGTGGGGCAAAGAAAACTAGAAAATGCCCCCGATCGACCAGACGATGAGTGCTCTTGCTGTCCACCCCTTGAAGCCCCAGAGCCAGCCCAGATCCAGCCCTGCAGTGCCTGAGGTGAATAGCTGGCCATTGAGGCCATTTCCTCCTGGAAGAGGGGGACCCTCCCAGCAGAGGGATATGCCAGGCTACTCAAGGTAGGCTGAAATGGGGAGCTGGTGGAGGTGGCAGGAGGTCAGAGGTTGCAACCGAGGGCATTGGCACAGTTGCAGCAAGCTCTGCGGCGGATGCAGTGCATGGTGCAAGGTCACTGGTGCTCTGAAGGAGTGGCTAGTCAGGGGGGAGGTGCATAAACAAATAATACAAAAAAAAAATAAAGGTAGAAAGACTGAATTAGTTTTATTTCTATGGAAAAGTAAGCTCTGGGACCTAATAGGATACAAGTGGAGATCTATGCATGTATAAGGAGTGACTGGGCAGATACCCAGAGACTTTTTTTTTATAAATGCATACAGAAAAATTGTATCCCCTTCTCTTGGAGAGGATCAGTGATTGTACTCGAACTAGAATAAACCATAAGGCCATAATCAAAAGCACTGAGCAAAATGCACCAATAATCTGCAAGATTCAGGAATAAGATAAGCCCTAGCTCTTAACAACATTCCCAGTCTTTGATGAATTCTTTTGACTAGTTTGCTAACATGTGATTCAAAAGAAAGTTATGAATCCAGTGTCATCCCAAGGTAATTAATACTACCTACAAGTTCAATCTTATCCCTCTTTAGGTCAACAATTGAAACATTAATGTCCCTTGGTGTCCTTGGGCCTGAAAATACCATGGGGCCCGATTCCAGAATGTGAATGCAAGCTTGCACCATGCTCTGCGTCCGCCGCAAAGTTTGCCGCAACTGCGTCAAAGCCCTTGGTTGCAACTCTGTGCTATTCCAGAAGGACTGGTGCAGTTGCAGCAGTTTTCAAGATTTACTGCAGCTTGCACCAAAGGTATGGCACAAGTCCTGTAGTAAGGGTACCTCCATGGACGCAATGTTAGACCATTGGGGGGATGGTCTAACTGTGCGGCATCGGGGATTTGCAGCATCGGCTTCTGGAATACCTAGTTTGGCGCAAGTTGGCACTTGCGTCAAACCACCTGCCGCAAGTCCCCTGCGGCAATCACAGCTGCTTATAGAATTGGACCCCATAACTTTTGTCTTCCCTGTGTTTAAAACCAGTTCACAAGAAAACAGACACCTTAGGAATGAGTCAAAATCCCATTGAACAAGAGCTAAAGCTTGATCTGGATTAATTCTTGATGTAAAGATTACTGCATCATCGGCATACAAAATCATGTTGGAGTTCAGACAGGATAATGGGGCTTTGTTCATAAACAGGGAAAACAAAAGTGGGCCCAGTATTGAACCCTGTGGTACTCCACAGGTAATTGAATGAGAGTCTGAACATTTTTGAGCAATTATAGTCCTATGTTCCCTATTATATAGGTATCTGTTTAACCATGATATAACTTTCCCTGAAAAGTAAACATCTCTTAATGATTCCAACAACAGGGTATGACTGACCAAATTGAAGGCCTTGGTGTGATCCACAAACACTCCTGCAATGGAGTGTCCCAAATCTAGGGCACCCCGTACTCTGGATGTGAACTCCTCCAAGGTTGTCTCAGTATTATGGGTCAGTCTAAATCCACATTTGGAACTTGTTAATAAATTATGCTTCAGCAAAACTCCTGAATCTGATCAAATACAATTCTTTCAAGAATCTTTAATAAAGGTACCAAAAGGGATATGGGTTTATAAGACCGTTGACCACATTGCTCTGCAGTTGCTTCCTTCTGGCATTGATGGACTTGGAGTTTGTTGTGGGCACCTGAGTGGGAATGAAGAAGGGTGCTGAAATGGTTGGCGCAGCCAGCATCTTTGTATATGTGACTCTGCTGCTTCACTTAGCTGTCATTGAAGAGAAATGTATGCGCACTCGGGACTTCAGGACTTCTCCCAACACTGCCCTGATGACAGGACACTTGTGACCCAGGCAACATAGCAAATGGGCACAGAAATACTGCTTAAGGGCAGGAACACTATAAAATAAGAACTTTTGGTCAGTTTCTTACAACAATATGGCCGCTACCATCTTGTCAGCTTCTGCCCTGCCCAACATGGTACTGGGATCAGAGGTCACCTACCGGAAACAATCAGGCCACTAAATTCTGCAGCCAAGTCCAAAGGGCTCCTGGAGGACTGAATTATTTACATGTGTGATACACAATCAACAGGATGTCAAGTAAAGCCAGACCACCCTCCTCCTGTGACTGACACAAGACTGACTAATTGGAGGGCTTAAAATTTGATTGAAGTGAGCTTTTACAATAGCATCATTGTTTTCTAGAGTCAGCATCTGAGACAGCTTGGAGGCAGACCTGCAGAGGCCTACCTGGGCTCCCACAGTGAGGAAGAAGGAGGTGATAGCTGAATTTAGAGAAGAGGGCTTTATTACAGCAGATAAAGAGAGACGTTCTACAAGAGCAAGACACCCTACAGTTTGCACTCCAGTGTGAACTGAAAGACACTGTGCCAAATCAGACCTAAGGGTCTGTGACCTAAGAGACTGCCTCAGCTAGTCTGAGGAGTCATTGCCACTAGCCACTACAGCTTGGTGATTGACCTGCAGTGCTGTGGGGTTGCCATGCATTACCACTGGTTGGAAGGATGGGTGGGGTTCTCCTCAGCAGGTGCTGTATCCAGGAGTGAATGACTGGACCAACAGGTAGAGCCAGAGTCAATGTGATACACCAGAGTCACTGAGAGACTCATCACCTGAGAGATGCTTGAGTTGGCAACCAAGGGAGCTGAGTGACCAGACTGATGGAGACAGCCAGAACTATGCTGATCCACCCGTCCATAAGTAACCAAGAGCTGAACCAGAGACTGCAGAGGAAAGCTGGTGCATCCAGTGAGGGCTGCAATGCCTGGGTTCCATAAGTAACTAAACAGGGCCTTGGTTCTGTAACTTTGGATAGGTAGCTTAGTTAAAGCCTGGTTTCGAACTTTGGAATTTTAATTTGAGTAAAATCATCCATCCAGGTGTTTGGGATTACAAATAGACCAACTAACCTTGGATACAAACAGTGCATATTGAAGTTTTTTTCTTGTTGCCCACCACATCACTTGGAACACAAATGTTGACGGGCCTGCACAGATTCAGTGGCTGGTTACCCAGTGAAGCACCAGGAGCTCCCTAAGGAACCAGGGGTGAAGTTAACTCGTACCAGTAAAGGTTGGGGCCTAAAGTAAATACTGTGGGAAGAGTGAAAAGGTGAAAGGGGGACATTTGGGCAAGAAGTATTACCACTGCTGCTTATTGCCAAATGCTTTATTAACCCTTAGCCTTTTTCTGTACTTTATATCTTTGTAAACAAAATCCCTTTGGATGTTTTTACATTTTACTACTGTGTCCATCGTGTTCTATTTAGATCAGTTGCATTTGACTTGAATTGTCATTGCACTGTATTGATATTGGATAGGTTGAACCACAATGGGTTGGTATTGTTTCCTGGGGGTATTAGCTTGTCAGCTATCCCACTTAATGTTCCCGGGGTGGAGGCACTGCACAACTTATTTACAGCTTTGGATCATGAATACCAATAGGAGTTTAATCACTCAGGCCTTTCAAGCTTATTTGAGCTCGTATTGTATAATACCATGACGGCCAGGTACAGAATAATTTGAATGTGGATTTCAGCAACCAATGTGCATTACTTTACATTTCTTGGCATTGAATTTCAATTGCTAAATACTAGACCACTTTCCAAGCCCCTCTACATCCCTCTTCATGCTACTAATTCCCTCCTCACTGTCTACTCTCTTTCAAAGTGTTTAGTTGTCTGCAGACAGACTCACTTTCCCCTGCATCTCTACCCCCTATATTACTTATGTACATGTATGGTTAATCTTCGCATTTATTTCAAGTCCACTCAAACAGAAACATAATGATGTTTTAGGGTCAACTGACCACTTCATCAGAACTGTGGTGGTTTGTGTAAGTTTTCAACTCTGGTGTGTCCTACCTCGGACTTCATAGAGCTGTACATGGCTGCTGTTATCCCTTTATAGACAGAATAATGATTCATTCCTCTGTTACTTGGCTTTTCATCCAGTGGCTGTCTGCCATGCTCATCTGGATGCTGCTTGGGCCCCAGTGGGGGTTCGGCAGAGCATTTTGCCACATCAGTTCTGGCACTTCCCACAACTGGCCACCATAGCAGGGTCATGAATCTGCCACTCTAGCTGAGCTGATGCTCTGGATACAGGGGAAGCAAGGAGAGAACATATTTGGTGTCTGCATGCAAAATGGGAACCTGAGAGTTAGCCAACATGAGAGAAGGGAAGGCAGCAAGTGGTTAGTGCACATGTTAGCAGATACAGTGGTGTTGCTGTTATTAACTTTTATTTTAAAGAACAACAGTCTACTCTTTTTTTCACTTAGTATTTATGCCCCCTTCACCATGGTCCCCCTTCCATTGGGGTCCCCAAATGCGCAACACAGGCTACGTTGGGAGGACCTGAGGATGCCTGCCCCTATCAAGTGCTCCGCGTCTGGAACATACCAGCCCCGGATAACCCCCCCCATGAGTGGGGTGGTGGTAACTCCCCAATCTCTCCAGACCTCAGGAGGAGCGGACACTCTGAGCTGCTCTCCAGGCTCCCCCCAGTCATTGGTGCAGGGGCCCATCTCCTTGTGCAACTGTGTTTTTTTTTCCTGTGTTTTCTGGTCCCTGCCCCCTGCAGACACCAGCACTTGAGGAGAGTCAATGGGATGAAAGCATGTCGAGATGTGCCTTTGCTCAGGCCCTCGGCTGATGTCTGCCCCTTACGATCGTGTCCTTGGCTGCACCTCCACCTGTGGTCACTCAGGTGGTGGTATAGCTGTGAGGACAGCAGCCCACCCTCCCGGCCAGCCCTCTAGTGACCCAGGCTTACTACTGAACCTAGGTCTCTGGCATCGTAAGCGGTAGCTCTACTGTTGCGCTGGTGGACCGGCGACCACTCTATTTATTAAAATGTTTTTTTCTGTGCTTACTTTTTGTGTTAACTACCTGGATCTCCATGTTTTCATATTTGATGCTTGTCATTTTAATAAAATAAGTGTTTGATGTACTGCTTGTGACTCCATTTTAAAAGAAGTTGCACAGTGTCTGACTCCTGGGGCCCAATTTTAAAAAGCTGAACATTGACACAAGGTGCCTGCGACAAAGGGATTTGACACGACTGGTACCTTGCGCCAAAGTTTGCATCAGTCCTAATTTTTGAACAGAGGCCGTGTTGAAATCAGGATGCCTTGCATCAAAGCACGAAAAACACCACCAACAGCTTAATCTGGTTCAAGGTCAGTTGGCATTCATCTGAATCCCCTTCCCCCGGGTCATGCCTGAAAATAGGCAGGATTTGTCTAGTGCACTTACCCGGTCAACAAAAATGAAATAAATAAATAAATAAAGTCACCCTGTGCCACCCTTGCAGCAGAAGTGCCGATGTGCCATTGAATTTACATTGCTTTATTCAGTAGGGCTGCTGCAGCATACTGCAGAGTGCATTAAAAATGTGTTTCATCCTGGGGGATGCCACTGTATGTGAATTGGGTGAGCGTTAGGGCTGACAACCCCAAGGCACACCCCATACCTGATTAGCAAAGGTGCATGAGAGGTGAAATAGTAATGTTTTTTTCCTGTTGCTGTCTGGTGGGTGGGGGTGAGGGTGGGGTGTTAGAGTTCGAAACCCTAACACCACATTTTCCTAGTTGTGTCACTTCCACCCTAACTAGTGCATCAACAAAGTTTATGCAAAGAATTTCCTTACTTTTTGAGATAATATAATTGTATTTTCATTTGTCTGTGGGAGTGCAGGGCCCTCTGGACCCTGTGCTCTCATTCCTTCTTAGATGTGCACATGCAATATATGTTGCTGTGGAAGCACAGGGCCCAGAGAGCCCTGCGCTTGCATGTATAGTAAAACAGGGATGAAATTGACAGCATAGCCTTCTTAGTACATCACCTCATGAACCCAGTAATAAAAATGTTGAAATCCCAGCCAAAATGTGATTCTGCACCACCACAACGCCATTGTGCAACACAGGTACAAAAACACATTTTTTTTCAATTGTTTAACCAGGAGGGGCACACTAA
This sequence comes from Neoceratodus forsteri, assembly GCA_016271365.2. Taxonomy (NCBI): domain Eukaryota; kingdom Metazoa; phylum Chordata; order Ceratodontiformes; family Ceratodontidae; genus Neoceratodus; species Neoceratodus forsteri. The sequence continues at coordinate 334,808,118 of CM028131.1, forward strand.
ACTGAAAGCTTGTTTACAGGTGTGACCTGGGAGTGCAGGTAAGTTAAGTGACTTGCTCTGGGTCACACAGTATGCAAGTGGGGGCTGTGGGATTCATACCCAGATCTCCAGATTTGCAGCTCAGAGCCTTAAACCACTACACTATAGTGCCTCCCTTTGGCCAGGGTTTGAAAAATGACACCTGTCACATTCCTGAGGTGGTGTAAAAAGATGTGTATGTTTACAGTTTTGAGTGAAAATATTTAAAATTGCAAAAGTTTTGAGGGAGTGTATCAAAATTTCAACATATAGTATGCACATAACTTTGACATTTTCACATATTTTGACCCCAAAATCTCAACATAGCCTTCTTATGACCCCACCTGATGAACAAGGAGAATGAATACTTTAAAATCTCACCCAAAATGTCATTTCACCAAGTGACTGCAAAAATCACCTTTCAAGTCAGATTTGCATACTTCCACTGCAGTTGTTCATGATATGGGGTCTTACAAAAGCCATGTTGAAAATTTGGTATAAAAATATGAAACAGTTGCAAAATTAGGCACACAGGTTGAAAACTCCATTGAAATACATTGATTCCCCATACAAAAAAAGAACTTGCTTCGTATCTCGTCATACGAAACAAGATTTATAATGTTAAAAAAACATATTTTAAGGGAATTTCTGTAACAGATAAGTGCAGAATTCAGCTAAGGGGTCCATATAGGCAAGCTACATGTGTGGTATGCACAAAAGTTGAAAACTCCATTGAAATACCTTGATTACCCACACAAAAAAAAATAACTTGTTTCATATCTCGTCATACGAAACAAGATCTAGTTTCGTATCACACAATAAGAAACACAATTTATAATGTATGTAAAACATATTTTAAGGGGATTTCTGTAGCAGATAAGTGCAGAACCCATCTAAGGAATTCTCAATAAGCAAGCTACATGTGTTGGTTCCTCCCCAGAATATAATTTTTGGGGGCTTCTTAACTTTAATTTTGAATGTCACTAGATGTGCACAACTTGGCCATTTTAGCATATTTTGACACAAAATTTTTAACATACCCTTCTTATGACCCCACCTCATGAACAAGTATGGTGAAAATGTTGAAATCCTGCCCAAAATGTAATTTTGACAACCAACTGTGAAATTTCCTTTCAGGCAGGATTTGTGAAATGACACCCAATTGTTCATGAGGAGATGTCTTAAAAAGGGTATGTTGAAAATTTGGTGTCAAAATATGCAAAAATGGCAAAGTTATGCACCAAAGTTGAAAATCCCATTGAAGTACATTGATTTCTCATACGAAAAATGATTTTTTTTTCTGAGAGTTGTCATACGGAATAAGATTTTTTTTTCGTATGATGCTGATACGAAAAAAGAATTCCGGCATTTAACAAAACACATTTTAAGGTTGTTTCTCGAGCAGTAAAGTGTAAAATGCAGCTAAGAGATCCCAGAAAGCAAGCTATGTGTGTCAATTCCTCCCTAGAATATCATTTTGGAGGGGTTCCAAATTTGAATTTCCCAGGCAAAACTGAAAACAAGATGGTGGCCATATAAAAAAGAATTTTCCTCAAATGAAAAAGGCTAATGTTATATGAAAAAAATTATTCTGTTTTTGTATCAAACAGCTATCTTGAGGTGCTCGCTGAGCATGCTTAGAACCAATATATGAATATTTTACATAGGAATAACTTTGGAACCGATTTATATTTTTTCACCAAACCAGCAAAAGGCACGCCTGTGAGTCAGACTCTTTCTATCCTGAAATTTCATACAGAAATTCTAAACCGTTTGGGCTGAAGACAAATTCAAAGAAAATTCCATTCAAATCAATGGGAAAAAAAACTATGAAACATTCACTGATTTACTATCCAAATCTCGGAAACCGCACATCTGACCTGAATGAAACCTACTACATTCAGAGATCTACCCCACAAGACTTCACATGCAACCTTTCGTGCAAGTCTGTTGAGTGGTTGTAAGGGTACTAAAATGCAAAATTTCAAGTTTAACAAAGAAACCCCAATTCAACCCTAACTATAGTGGCGTTACAAATGTATGTGTGTATTTTTCATGCAGTGACTACCACATTGTTGTTTGCTTTTTGTTGTTAAAGGGAAACAGTGGAAAAGGTACAGTTTCACCCAGGCACTACAAAAATGCCTGATTAGTGCTTTCAGACAGTAACATTTTTTTTAGCAAATTACTCTAACTGATTTTTTAGTGATTTAAACAGTGGCCTTCAACTTTCACTTTCTGTTGCTGGCAGCCACCATTTCATGAGTAGCAGAGAGCTTCCTGAGCTCAGTTTATGCTAATATGTCCTGCCAACCAATAGCTGAGGTGAAACAGGCATATTAGCATACAGTGAGCTCAGGAAGCTCACTGCTGCTCATGAAATGGCTGCTGCCAGCAACAGGAAGTGGAAGTTGTGGGTAGCTGTTCTAAATCATTAAATAAAGTTGCTACTGTCTGAAAGCACTAATTGAGAGTTTCTGCAGTGTCTGAGAAAAGCTTTGTCTTTTCCATTGTTTCCCTTTAATGAATTTTTACTGTATGTTATAAATGTGAATTCATGCATATTTATTTATGAATAAGCCTTAAACCTTGAAGGACCTATCACCCATGCAAGCAGATGAATGAGTTAATCTAGCTGTACTTCTACAAGAACAGGGGCATATTTTAATGACCCTACCCCCAATTTCTGGCCTGTTTCAGGGTCATAGGAGCCTGGCTGTGTCCTCTGTTGGCCTTGGTCCACAATGAATTATAGATGAGGGACATTCAGTGCTAAACAGTTCTAACTCTGAAGATTTAAACATACTGGCTAGCCCTGGATGTCCTACTTTATTGATCACTCAAACAAATGACTTAGAGGGGAAAGAAATCATTTATAAAACACCAGGTGCCTGATGATATACAATTTGAGAATTCAATAAATAGACAGTACTATATACTGACCGTTTTTTCACAACAGGTGATAAACTGAACGTGACCAGCTGTAGCTATAGGGGTGCAACTGTAAAATATATATCTGAATTGTTGCCAGGTATATTGAATAAAGCTGAAGAACAAAAAACTGTCATCCTACATGCTGGCAAAAACAATATAAATAAAGCTAGAATAGAGGACATTACTAAAGAGATGACCGAGGCTGTGGAAATTTTAAAGAGTTTAGATGCAAATATTATTATTTTGGAGATTCTACCAGTACCTAGAGCTTCAAAAACTAAAATCCAGAAAGTAAAGGCTTATAACAACTGGCTCCACAGATGGTGCTTGGGGAATGACATAAAATGTTTAAGCACATGGGAATTATTTTTCTCAAATGACCACTTGTTTTGTCAAGATGGCCTTCATTTAAACACACATGGTGCTAAACTATTAGTTAACAACTTCTACCAGGCTATTAATAGCCCACATGAAATGCCAAAAAACTAACTTACAAGGGGTAAAAGGGGGCAAGTATTAAATTAGCATTGAATAAAGACACTTCCAAAAAACATGCTGATACATTTACCAAAGTAGCTAAACTAAAGTTAAAAGTGTTACTTACCAATGCAAGAAGTTTACACTATATAAAAAGAGATGAACTTGAGCTATTATTATTAAAAAACAACATTGAAGTTGCAGCTATTTCAGAAACCTGGTGGGACGAGATCACTAACTGGAGTAAATCTATCCCAGGATACAATCTTGTTCATAAAGATAGGGTAAATAGAAGGGGTGGGGGCGTGGCACTCTTTCTGAATAAAAATCTTACATTTAGACAAATGAATGCTACCATTAATGAGCCTAATGAAATCATATGGGTCGAAATTGAGATCAAAAATAGTAAAAACTTATTGGTGGGCATGTGTTATAGACCTGATACTAGCCAGCCAGATCATATTTCCATAGTAAATGATATCTCTAATAAACTAAATCATAAGGACATCTTGTTACTTGGAGACTTTAACTCCCCAGGGATAATATGGAATGATTGTTTTGCTTCCACCACTCAGGAACAAGCCTTTTTGGATCTCTGTATAATAAATGGGCTCCAACAAGTAGTTGATAAACCAACCAGGGGCAGCAACATATTGGATCTCATCATTACTAATATCCCTGATAAAATAATGGATCTTGAAATCTCTGATCCACTGTTTAACAGTGACCACGGCATCAGAACTTTCTCTATTAACAATGAATATATTAAACAAGCTGGTATAACTATAGTTAAGGATTTTAGAAGAGCTAATTTTGAAGCTATTAATAAAGAATTATATGATAGGAGCTAGAAGGAAGAATGTGCATCAGCCTATTAATGGTGCCACAACATAAAAATTAAGATCCATGAGCTGAGTGATAAATACATTCCAAACTGCACATTGTACAATAAGAAAGGGAAATTACCCATGTGGTATACAAATAAAGTCAGCAAATCTATATTAGCAAAAAAAGGGCCTATAAGGCTGTAAAAAGAGATAATGATTACAGCAAATACAAATATAAGGAGGCCTTACGAGTCTGTAAGACCAACATAAAAAATGAAAAAAGGAAGATAGAATTCAAATTGGCACACATGAAAGATGGAGGGAAATCATTTTGTTCCTACTTAAATAAAAAACTTGCATCTAACATAATTGGCCCCATAAGGGTTTTGAATATAATTATAGGTGAACCATTAGATATGGTTAGTGAATTCAATCATTATCTTTGCTCAGTCTTTGCCCAGAATAACAATAATAGTCCAGTTAATTTAGTGAATATTGTCACCGAGGAACTGAAAATAACTAGGGAAGACATACTCTCTAAATTAAAATCTATCAAAATAAATACTTTCCCTGGTCCAGATTCACTCCACCCCTGGGTTTTGAAGGCTATCAAATTATGGCTAGTCGAGCCAATGTACATCCTGTATAACAGATCTTTAAGTACTGGTGAGGTGCCTGATGATTGGAGGAGAGCAATGCTGGTGCCGATTCATAAAAATGAGGATCATAGTAGTACTGCAAACTACAGACCGATTAGCTTGACTTACATCCTAGGAAAGGTGATCAAGACTATAACTATGGATAAGTTAGATATTAATCAAGAATCAAGATGCGTTATCGATAGAGCCCAACATGGCTTTAAATCTCATAGGTCATGCCTAACTGCAAATCTGAGTTTTTATGAACCTGTAAGTAAATTGTTGGAGGATAAAAAACACTTGAAATTGTGTTTCTTGACCTCTATAAAGCCTTTGATAAGGTCCTCTATTCAACCCTGATATAGAAAATGTTAAAACTTGAGATCAACAATTTAATCATTAGATGGGTCAATGAATGGTTAAGGGATAGAGAGCAAGTTGTAAAAATTAGAGGTTTTCTTTCAAACAAGTGGAAGGTTACAAGAGGGGTGCCTCAAGGGTCTGTACTGGGTCCCTCCTTGTTCTCTATCTTTGTCTCAGACCTGGACAAAGATTTGAATGGCTATACAATTAAATTTGCCAATTATACTAAAAATTGCAATAGATGTAAGCTGCAAGGAAGAGTATCATAAACTTTGTAATGACCTCTTAGCAATGGAATGTTGGGGGAGATAGAAATGGTATGAAGTTCAATCTGTACAAAAGTGTTGTCATACATCTGGGAAATGATAACCCATGTAATAATTACATATTGTCAAGTAAACCACTGAAGTCTGTAGAAAATGAAAGGGATTTGTGGGTAATCGTTTTGAGTGACTTTAAGTTCAGCACTCATTGTACAGAATTAACCAAGAAGGCTAATAAACTTATTGGCTGTATTAGACGTTCAGTCACTTCAAGAAATAGGTCTTGCTTAATTCCTTTATACAAGGCATATGTACGGCCTGTCTTGGACTACTGTTCACTATTGTGGAACCCTTTCTTATGTAAGGATGTTAAAAAAAATTGAGGGGGGGGGGCAAAGGAGGATCACCAAAAAGGTTGATGGACTCCATGAAGTTGATTATGGCACTAGATTACGTTCTTTGAATATTTACTCTCTGGAAATCAGGAGACAAAGAGGAGACCTTTGACTAATGTTTAAAATTATTAGGGATCCATTATTACTAGCAGAATTAGGCTTTATTTAGGTCCAAAGGGATTTTTATTAAGAAGCCATAGTTTCCAACAAAGACTTACTAACCCCAAAAGACAGATGAGAAGAAATTTCTTTACTCAGCGAATTATTCCCATGTGGAATACTCTTCCAAAGGACATTGTAGAAGTCGATTCCTTTAATAGCTTTAAGATCAAGCTTGATGACTTTCTACTAAATTCTGGAAGATGGGAATAAACCTGCTATGGCAGGAGATGTATATAAATGGGCTTTTAAGCCTTCTGTACATCTACATTATCCTAGTATGACCATCAGTGGTCTGGTACCCAAACGTTTCCAGAGAAATGTTGCTCTTCCTTGGTTATTTAATACTTGTGGTGAGTATACAGTGGAGACTGACAGCATGCAGCTGAGTTTCTCAGATTGCTGCTTGAGAAAAGGAATCAACTACCATTGAAACTGCCTTGTTTCCTGTAGTAACTCTCCTTCAGAATGCTGCCGTATTGCATTGCATCATGATGGGCTACACAGTAGATGTTCAATGTATGCACACACACTTTAGAACCACAAAAATGGACCATGATGCTCTAGACTAGTGTTGCACCCAAAAGGGACAAACTTACTTGCAGGCAAAACACATAAGCACTCTTCAGGAGTTGAAAACTCCACTGAAATTGGCATTCATTGTGTCTGTGTGCTCCAACACTTTTATCTGTGCCCACACAGCACATGTAGTAATGTTGCCATGCCCAATCCCTGGTATGGCAGACAAAGTGGTGACCCACTGATTTACTGTATAATGCAAATCTCATGTTGCTTACCCTAGGTGGTCCAGAGTAACCAATACGGAGTGTAACTTGCCCATGCAGTCCCAGTTTGTGTGAATTTAATTATTGTCTTGGTCATAAAAACTGGGCCTGTTCATTTTGAATACCGGGCTCTTCTGCATTGTGATTTATCACTTATAAACATGTATCATATTGCAATCTAAAATTCATACCGGAAACTGATTTCTGTCTCATCCTGGTGGTCTTCTGATGATTCTGCTTTGCAGTCTCCAAAGATTGCCAAATAAATGGAGATGACTTCATCTGGGTTATAATTGCACTGCCTTAGAGCTGCTATTATTTCTTTGTCATCCAAGAGACCAGGATGGGCTGTCTGCAAAGAGAAAACACTATAGGGCAACTTTGTAACCAATTCTTGCTCATTACTCATTGTGTTCTGATTGTGAAGTGGTCTGAGTCCCTGGAAAGGGGTGCTATATAAATAAAGTATCTATCTACCTCTATCTACTGAGAAAAGTACAATTCTTTTAAATTAAGATGAAGTGTTGCACCAGAGGTAAAAAGCAGGGTTAGGTGTGCATAATAACATATACATCAATACATAGACACTAATGGCAAGAAAAGGCCTATCGGCCCATCCAATCTGCCCATCCTACCTAACTACTCTTCACTAGCTCTAATGACCATTCCAATCCTTACTTTCTGCCCTACTTCTGACTAAACCCATATGCTTGTCTGATCCCTGATTGAAACTGCTTACTGATTTGGTCTTTACCACTTCTTTTGGAAGCCTCTTGCACTTGTCCACCACTCTTTCCATGAAAACCTTCTAGTGGACATCTTTCTTGAATTCTCTCTCCCCTCCCCGCTTGTTTCAGTGAGCTCATCCCTGTATTTGCACTCAAAGAAATGAGTTACTTGGCATCCACCCTGTGTATCCCTTGAAAGTACTTGTATGTTTCTATCATGCCATCCCATTCCCTTCTCTTCTTGGGAGCGTACCTGTCCAAGTCATGCAGCCTCTCCTCATATGACTTGCCTCCTAATCCCTAGCCATCTTGGTTGCCCTGTTCTGTACTGCTTCCATAATGTCACACTCTTTTCTCAGGTATGAACTCCAGTACCTTGAGTGGCAGTGCTCCAGATGTGGTCTCACTAATGACCTGTACGGTGTCATGATCACCTCCTGACTTCTGCTGCTTATTCCTCTACCTATGTATCCCATCATCCTGTTTGCCTTCCTGACAGCTCTGTTATAGTGTGCTGTAGATTTTAGGGTCTCTGATATGATCCTTTAGTCCTTTTCTTCTCTGGGGCTTCTCAGCACCAGATCTCCTTACCATTTTGTACTGTACTTTTGGGTTCCTTTTTCTAATGTGAATCACCTTACATTTTATTTATTTATTTTATTCTCAGATTACAATCTTTGAGCAAGAGCTCATTTGCAAAGGTTCCATGTCTTGAAGGAACATACAATAGTGAATAGTAGTGATTACAGCAGGTAAGGAACATAAAGATTACAAATGGTCTGTTTACAAATTCATGATTATAAAGCAAAGAGAAAAAGTAATTAGCTCCTATTGCAATGTCGCCATCTATAGTAAAAGAAAGAGGAGTTGAGGTATGCAGGAGGGACCCAGTAAAGGGTGAGGGGTTGAGGTGGCCACAAAGCAGGGAACTAGGAGACTTGATTGCCTTTGTCGATACGGGATTTTTGCATTGATGGACTACTGCCAGATCTACACTATGACCAGCTCTACAAACTGCCCAGATCTTCCCTACGTTCCCTTATACCCTTCTCTGTCTCAACCCTTGTGCCGATCTTTGTGTTGTCTGATAAGAGGCAGACCTTAGTCATGATGCCTTCCCCTATGTTGCAGATTAACACATTGAGCCCAGATCTGATCCATGTGGTACTGTGGATGTAGCCTACCTTATTTCTGAGAACTCCCCATTTACTATGACCCTTTGCTTCCTTCCCCTCAGCCAGTTTTCCACCCAAGCCACCAATTTGTCTTCCACATGTAAGTCTCTTAGCTTCTTGACAAGTCTCCTGTGGGGGACTGAGTTAAAGACCTTGCTGAAATCTAAGTAGACAGTATTGGCTGCCTGTCCTTCACCTGCCTCCCTGGTCACACAGTCAAAGAAGTCAACTAGATTCATCTGTTAAGACCTCCTCCTCAAGAATTCATGTTGCCTTGGGTCCTCTAGCCCATTTCCCTCCATGAAGTCCACTAATTCCCTCCTTTGTATGGACCTTTTCCACTATAGATGTCAGACTGACTGGTTTATAGTTCCCTGGCTCATCTTTCCTTCTGCTCTTGAGTAGAGGGGTCATGTCTTCTGTCCTCTAGTCCCTACCAACCACCTCTTTGCCAGTGAGCATGCACACACAACAGTCCCATGCATACTATAAGGATTTTTGTAAACCTTAATCTTTTCCTGTTTGGCTTTAGTAGGTAAGTTTATGAGATGAGATGTAACCGTTGTTGACTTTTTTTTTTGTGTCTTTGGTAACCGGGTAAGGCCCACTAGGCACAAGTGCCTGTTTTCAGGGGCAACCTGGGAGCACTGGGTGGTTAAGTGACTTGCTCAGAGTCACACAGTATGCAAGTGGAGGCTGTGAGAATCAAACCCAGGTCTGGTCTCTGCTGGATGTACCAAGCTCATTCACAGCTCATTACTTTAACCTCTAGGCTATAATGCCAGCCCAAGGTAATTAAGATAGTTACTCATATATTTACATCCTAATGTTTTTTTTGTTAACTTTTTCTATGCTTCCAGTTCAGGTAGGGGGATTTACCCCCTTTCAGTGCCCAGACCTTGCACCCGGCCTGCAGCTTGTCCCATGTGGCAGGGCTCCCTCTGGGGGGGGAGGACCAAGATCTACCAGAGGACCCAGCTGAGGCTTGAGCCTGGAGCATCATTTGGGAGCACATCTGGGAGGCGTCACTGTGCTGCCAGTCCAGGGGTTTTCTACATAGGTTTCCCAGAAGTGCAGACACACAGGTTGAGCGTGGTCCTGTACCCGACCTACAGATGTCCATCGATGCCTTGCCATTGAAGAGTGGTCTGAGCTATTGCACACCCTGCCTCTGCCGGGTGTTGCTGACTTACCAGGGGGCCACAACTCTCCTCCCAGAGGAGGAGAGCTGTCTGTGGGATGCCCATCCTACCTCCCCATGCGGACCCTCTGATGCACTGTGTTCTCTGCTGAACAAGAGTTGTCAGCACCACAGGTGGTAGCGCTACCACTGTACTGATGGGCCGGCCATCTCAATGTAATTTGGGAACATCTTATAGTTTAGAATCTGGCCCTAATGTATGTACAGAGCTGACTCGATCACCCTGCCCAAATAGCACTGGTCCAGTGGTGCCTGTCAGTTGTCAGCTGCATGCCAGTCTCTTGATGGCTGCCTCCAAACCTAGGTGGCAATGCAAATCACACTCCTGTCCCCTTTGTGATCATTTTATATCTTTATAGGAGACATTGCAGAAGAACTGGGAGTGAAAGTGTGCCCTTTTGCAGTTAATACCAAAATCTGTCATAGAGTGGACACTAAAGAAGGGGTGAAAATAATGGCAGGGATCCTGAAAAACTCAAAGAATGGCCAGAAACATGGCAGTTGAGGTTCAATCCCAAAAAGTGTAAAGTTATTCACAGAGAACATTAAAACCCTAAAACTGAATATAAGATGGTCTAGGAGTACTAACAGACACTAAACAAGAGAGGGACCTAGGCGTTATCATATTCAAGGATCTCAAGGTAGCAGGGCAGAATGACAAAGCAGTGGGAAAGGCTAGTGGAATGCTAGGTTTCATAGGGAGGGGTATCTCCCAGTAGGAGGAGGGAGGTGTTTTCGCCATTATGTCACTCACTGGTGTGACTGCACCTGGAGTACTGTGAACAGTTTTGCAGACCACACCTTAAAAAGGACACAGACAGAGCAGAGGTGATCTAGAGGACAGCAACTAAAATGGTACATGCTTTGCATGAGAAGCCCTACAAAGAGAGATTGAGGGATCTCAACATGTATACTGTAGGGGAAAGGAGAGCAAATATGATAGAGACTACAAGTACATTAAAGGGATAAATAGGGTATAGGTGGGTAGTCTTTTTCAAAGGTGAACAGGCTCCAGGACCAGGAGCGTGCAGTGAAGTTGGTGGTGATTTAAGACTGATATGAGAAAATATTTCTTCATGGAAAGGGTCATTAACACTTGAAATAGATTGCCAGTGGAAGTGGTGGAAGCCAAAACAGTGTGTGTGTGTGTGTGTGTGTGTGGTGTGTGTGTGGGGGGGCATGGGGACTTCTACCATGCATGGGCTAGACATGGAAGTATATTAGATATTAGGATGCTGGGAGGTGGGAGGGTCATCAGAGACCATGGGCCAGATTCACAAAACTCTGCCTGGTGCAAACCCACTTTGCCCGAGGCAAACTGGGTTTTGCCCAGAGTTGGTATCCATGAAACCCAGTTTGCCCATGCAAACTGTGTTTGCGTCCAGGAAAAGGTATGAGTGGGAGCTGCAATGCAAATGAAGGGAAGGGGACCTGCATATCCCCACAGCACTATCCACAAAGCGTGTGCTCCATGCAAGGGCTGTTTGTGAAGACCGTTGCATGGAGAAATTACCGCTGACAAAAACCTGGGGGTAATACGTGCAAACCAAGTGGTTGGCAGAGGTATTGTGCCCCCTTCCCGTTCTCCAATCACTGTCCTCAAATGCTGTGAAACTGTTCCATAGTGTAGTGGTCCCTCCCCAGCCCTCAATTGCCCATCTGATATGTAAAACATATTTTCCATAGTGTAGTGCTCCCTCCTCTGTCTCCGATCACTGACCCTATGTGTAAAAAATACATAATTTCCATTGTGTAGTGGTCCTTCTCCCCTCCCTGGTCACCGATCACCATCCCTAAATAGAAACCCCTGTGCCCAGTAGTCTACAGTCCCGCCCCACAACCCTGTCCTGTGTGACCCACCACTCAACTCTCCCCCATCCCAATTGATGATCGGTGACCAGCACAGCCCTCCTCACACCACCATGGCCAGCTGCTGACTGAGGCCTCATGGAGTGTGTTCTGATTACAAGGTCTCCTACAGAGCCACGCCTCCCTACACCCTATTCAGCATGACTATCCTAATATGTTCGCTTTGTACATGCATGCAAGTAAACATAAAAAAGGAAACTGGGAAGACATGAACAACTAGAGGCCTGGCAATCTCACCAGCATAGTTTGTAAGGAAACTGAAGGTGTGGTAAAATCTCTGATTGAATACCACTTATCCAAAGTGCATCTTTTAGATAGAACACAACATGGGTTCATAACAAAAATATCTTGTCAGACAAATCTAATAGAGTTCTTTGAGCTGATCGCAAAGCAATGGGTAGGGGCATGGCAGTTGATGTTATTTGGCTTGCCTTAAAGCAGCAGTGCAGCAAAATTGGGCAGAAGAGTTGACCCTGCCTTCTTTTCACTATCTAATATTTCAGGTACACTGTACCGCCTAGTTTTATTAGGTGGTAAAATTTTGAAGTTTCACCAAAATGTAAGCATTTTATTAATATTTTAAGTTAGTTTTTTTCTTGTGAAAAAAGATGGCTGCCACCTTTGTCTTAGAAATACTATTGTAGACCTGGTAACTGTTAGGATCGAGAAATTAAAAACACTTAAGAAGCACAACACAGAAGGTAGCTAGAAAAGTATATTTGACATGCATGTTTGTGTCAGTGGCTCAGCAGGTAGCACACTCCTCTCTGAGGCCGGGAGATCAGAAGGCTATGAGTCCTATCCCCACACCAGGCATTTGGGTTAAATCCCAATACTGACACTGCAGTGCAGCATGAGGGGGATGCTGCACTCCTGAGGTGCTGTCTTTTGGATGAGACTTTAAACTGAGGTTCCATTTGCCTGTTCTGGTGGTAGTTCAGGTGGATGTTAAAGATCCCATGGCACTTCTCAAGAAGAGTATGGGAATTTTTATTGAGAAAGGACTTCAAACAGAAAAAATAAACATATATCTAAAAACTATGCATACAAATAAAATACATGCATAAAATTAGTCCAAATTAAATACAGATATCATTGCTAGGGAATCAATCATGGTGGTTTAGTCCATTGTTTACAGTTAATCCACAATAGTTTTACTTTTTCATAGTCACAATTTTTACTATCCAAGCACCATACTTTCTGGATAGAGATTTGGATGTTCTTCAGAATTTCAACATAACTTATACATCTTTGCTGGGTTACCCAAACACAGCATGATTGCCACATATAATATCTGATTATGGCAAACATAATGTATAAGGTTTCTGCATAAAAGTAGGGGAATTTTTTATTAAAACCAAAAACAAATATTACAGAAAAATCTTACATTATCACATCAAACATGCCACATTTATACATATTTCAAAAATATTCATTATTTCCCAACATTTTATTACCTCTTTCTTCCCTTGTATATTGATCTTACTAAATATTTTATCCTATTGCTTTCATGTTTTTCCATAATTTCTTTACTCTCTTTTCCCCATATATTGTATAATCATTCTGATATGTTTTATCAAGCTCAGTTTGAATCATAAACATTAAATCATTTTGCTGTAATTCCTTATTTTGTAGAACCCTTTGATATCTTTTCTGCCATATTCCCCACTTTAATACTGCCAGAATTATATATACTGTTCCATAATGAAAGATTTCCCATCCTTTTATTAGTTGTCCATATACTAATATGTCATACGTAATTTCCTTAAATAATTTAAGTCCCAAAACTTTGCTAATTTTTCCCAAAAATTCTTAATAAAAGAGCAGTCAAAAAATAAGTGATACATGCTTTCCTCAGCCATGCCACATAAAACCTCAGAACATATTCTCTCCTCTTTTGCTTTGTGTTTCTGATTTCCTTTTGTGTTAAGTTTACCATGGCTACACATCCATACCACTTCTCTCATTTTTAATATGATTCTTTTCTCCAGAGTTATAATTAGTATTGTTTCTGTACTTATAACTTCTTCAGCATTAAAGACAGGATCTTCATAATCATTTTTTTCTAACACTTTCTTATACATTTGTTTCCTATTAACTCTGGTTACCAGTGCTAATGATATTCCACATAGAGTCATATATTTTCTACATTCCTCCATGTAAACTAGTATTTATTTCTTTTCTTTAATGTTTCCTTTTTTTTCCAATATTTGAAAACATAATATTACTCCACTTTTGTGCAAAAGGGCTTCATATTTTCTTTTTTTCTTGCAAAATAGACAATATGTTTGCATAAACAAATATGCTTTGAAAGAAAACTATTGTGTGAACCATGTTTAGCCCACCTTCTTTCACTTGCCTATATGTATGAGCTTTCGTTACTGGGTTCAACCTTGTACACCATAACAGGTGAAAGAATAACCCCCATATCTTCATTTGTAAATCAGGTGGGACTAGGAATATATACACTATGTATAGAAAAACAGGAATAATAAAAGTCTTCGTCAGATATATCATTTTTTTTCTTTTGTCATTTCCCATTCTTTCCATCTTATTATTTTTCCTTGTGCTATATTATATTTCTCCTCCAAGTTTCTTCTCTCTGCATCCAGACCCCCATACGTGATTTCTAAGATCTTTATATCTCCTTGCACTATTTCTAATTCTCCTACTCCCCCTATCTCATATTTACCTAAAGGAAGTATCTTACTTTTAGCTTTATTTATTCCAATCCCAGTGTAACCCTTATATTCCTCAATGATGTTTAATGCTATTTCTCCTGCTTTAGAGTTTTTAACTAAAATGACGCAATCATCTGCATATACACAAGTTTTAGCTAAGTAATTATCTTCCAATGTTTTACGTTCCACCTGTTTTTCTTTCTCTATATTTCTTATTAGTGGGTCCAAACAAAGGACATACAAGACCGGGCTTAATGGTCAGCCCTGTTGTACCCCATTCTTAATGTAAATTGGTATTCCCAACTGCCCATTGATCACTGGGCACATTTGGGCTTCTATATATAATGCGTTTATTAGTTTTAAAAATGTTTTTGGTATGTTGCAATGTTTTAGTGCATCCCACATACATTCGTATTTTATGGCATCAAATGTTATTTCTTGATCTGAAGTATGCAAAAACATTTTAATCTTTCTTCGTTTGCTTCATTTATTATTTCTCTTATATATATCAGGTTTTGTCTGACATCTGTCCCAGGTACTGCACAAGTTTCCCTATGTAACACTAACTGCTCTGCAAAGGAACTTATTAATTTATTTATTATTTTGGCTGCTATTTTGCAGTCTGATGTCAAAAGACTTATTGGCCTCCCATTTTTAGGCCCTGTACACATTAGCAAGTAAGATTTGTTTCGTTTTAAAAACATTTTCTAAACGTTTTGAAAATCACCACAGAAGCCCATCCAGATCAGTCTTCAACCAAGTTTTAATTCGGTTATACCACAGCCGACTCCCGTCCCCATCTGCCTCCAGTAACATTTTTAAAAATGGGTTCTCCACGACTGTTAACACGCTTCCTAGAAGAGCAATATGCAGACACCGGCCCACCTTACCAAGTAACACGATTTCACGTCATAAAACGTTTTTAAAACCGGATTTAAGCCTAGCTTTCTTCATAGTTTTAGCACGGTTCACTAACACACTTTCAAACTGTGCTTTAATGCAGATGGGCACTGTGTTTGCACTTGTTAAAATGTTTTAAGCACCTTAAAATGTTTTAAGCACCTTAAAACATTTTAACTAGCCTGATGTGTACAGGGCCTAAATGTTTTCTTTGTCCCCTTTTTTATGTAAGAAAATCATAACTCCTAATTTCATACCATCAGTCATAATCTCTCTTTGAAATATTTTATTAAAAACTTCATACTTTTTTTATAAAAGGCATTAGGAATTCCGTCAATACCAGGCACTGTATTGATTGTTAAGGACCCTATTGCTTCTTTCACTTCACTAGGTTTAATTTCTTCATTCAAAGCCATGACTTGTATTTCCCCTATTTGATGTAATATAGCTTTTTCTAAGAATTCTGTTCTTCTTTCCCCTTTTTGTTTCTGAAATTTATCGCTTATACGTAACTGTACAATTTGTTTTATCTGATTAATATTCATTTGCATACTCCCTCCACTATCTAGTAAACCATACATAACTCTGTTTTTAACTCTTTCTGTGCTACTCTCAAAAGGATTTATCTAGAATTTTGTACCTTGAGTCCCACTTTTTCGAGCCATTATTAATGATTTAACTCTATTATATTGAAAAACTTTCATTTGTGCTTTAATCTCTGCTATTGTTTCTGATTCATCTATTTTATTTTGAACTTGTGATGCATATAGTTTGTATAACCTTGCTCCCCTAAATTTAAGGTGGATCGTGTTCCTCTTTTTGGCTTGTTTTATTTGTTCTTCTGAAAATAACTTCTCTTTTGTGTTTCCTTCCCACGCTTTTTGTTTTTCTTTCTCCTCTTTTTTGCTTTGTTCTTTATCCTCCTGAATTATTTTTAATTCTATTTCCACAGAATTCCCTTAATTTCCTGTTTGCTCTAATTCTTTTGTTTCATCAGCATTTTCTGTTTCAACATTTATGTCCTCTTTTATTTCTACATTTTGTACATTTTCATTTTCAGTAGCTGTTGAACAGCAGGGCCTATTTGGGTTCCATCCATTTCCATCAGCAGTTCTTTTCCATCCAGCATCTATCAAAGCTTTTGTAATCCATTCTGGGGTATCATTGTAATTTCCAAACTTTTCTTCCTCTATTTCTTCTTTTTTTCCCTCCACTTCAAGGGGGGGGGGCCTCCTTTTTCATCCAATTTATCCACGTTTCTTTGTTTGGTATTAATTTTACTTTTTCCTTTAACACTTAAGCCTAGTCTCTTACGACTTTTTGTGGCCATTCCCTTCAGGACTTTTTCACTAGGGTTTTCTGTTTCAGTAGGAGTGGCCTGCTCTGTCACTGCCACATCAGCACTTTCCAATTGTTTTTGACAGGCCTCAGGCTTGTCACATTCCTGTTTGCCTACTTCAATTTCTTTTAATAAAAATGTTTTCCTTTGCTTAATCTCTTCTTCTTTTTCCAATTCTTTTAGTAAAACAGTTTTTTACTTACTGTGCTCTGTGGAGTTTTCTTCTTCATCCATAAGTTTTTTCATCGCTTTTTGTCCCGTTCCATTTTCTTACTACAGCTACAGTTTCTGCACATCACTTTTACTCCTTCCTTTTACAGACATCTCTTTTTCCTTAGCTTCAATCACATCTGTTTCCCTTGGTATCAAGGCAGGGGTGGAGACTGGTTCCCCTGGCTCCTGCACATGCGAAGAGAATGTAGGCCTTGAAATTGGGCCTCCTACTTGCAGTACAACCTGCTCCCCTGCCACCTCAGCACTTCCTCCTCCTCCTGTGTCTAGCTTCAAACTGCGTCCCTCCATCCTGTCCACAGGAAGTGACGGCACAGCTGCAGGCAGAGTAGGAGAATTTCCATGGTGCCCTGGCCAAATTTCCCCCATTCACTAAAAATACCACCAACAGCTTAATCTGGTTCAAGGTAAATTGGCATTAATCTGTATCCCCATCCCACGGGGTCATGCCTAAAAATAGGCCAAATTTGTACAGTGCACTTACCCGGTCAACAAAAACTAAATAAATATTTTATTAATTGTAGCTTTAACTAGGTCTTTGGAAAAAATGTATATTATGCTGCTGCTTTAAGTGAGGCATTTAATGAAGTCCCACACAAGGAAGTGATCCTAAAACTAATGAGTGTTAGGCTCACCATGAGTATAGCAAATTGGATAAGTAGTTGAATTACAGGTAAAACCCAGCATGTCAAAATAATGGGCTTAGCTCAGATTGGCATACAAAGTACAATGATGTGCTCAGTGGTTAAATTGGAAATGTTTCAATGGGGTAACTCTCATTTAGATTTCTAGGTGGTGGAACTGTCATTTTTAGGTGGTGAAACTCTCACATCTAGATTTCTAGGTGGTGGAACTGCCATTTTTAGGTGGTGAAACTCTCTCATCTAGATTTCTAGGTGGTGGAACTGTCATTTTTAGGTGGTGGAACTCTCTCATCTAGATTTCTAGGTGGTGGAACTGTCATTTTTAGGTGGTGGAACTCTAGATTTCTAGGTGGTGGAACTCTCTCGATTTCTAGATAGTGGAACTGTCATTTTTAGGTAGTGGAACTCTCTCTAGATTTCTAGGTGGTGGAACTGTTATTTTTAGGTCATAAAACTCTCACATCTAGATTTTTAGGTGATGGAACTGTCATTTTTAGGTGGTGGAACTCTCACATCTAGATTTCTAGGTGGTGAAACTGTCATGTTTAGGTGGTGGAACTCTCACATCTAGATTTCTAGGTTGTGGAACTGTCATTTTTAGGTGGTGGAATTCTCACATCTAGATTTCTAGGTGGTGGAACTGTCATTTTTAGGTGGTGGAACTCTCACATCTAGATTTCTAGATTGTGGAACTGTCATTTTTATGTGATGGAACTCTCATATCTAGATTTCTAGGTAGTGGAACTCTCACATCTAGATTTCTAGGTGGTGGAACTTTCATTTTTAGGTGGTGGAACTCTCACATCTAGATTTCTAGGTGGTGGAACTGTCATTTTTAGGTGGTGGAACTCTCACATCTAGATTTCTAGGTGGTGGAACTCTCACATCTAGATTTCTAGGTGGTGGAACTTTCATTTTTAGGTGGTGTAACTCTCACATCTAGATTTCTAGGTGGTGGAACTGTCATATTTAGGTGGTGGAACTCTCACATCTAGATTTCTAGGTGGTGGAACTGTCATATTTAGGTGGTGGAACTCTCACATCTTGATTTCTAGGTGGTGGAACTGTCATTTTTAGGTGGTGAAACTCTCACATCTAGATTTCTAGGTGGTGGAACTGTCATTTTTAGGTGGTGGAACTCACTCACTCATCTAGATTTCTGGGTGGTAGAACTGTCATTTTTAGGTGGTGAAACTCACACATCTAGATTTTTATGTGGTGGAACTGTCATTTTAGGTGGTGGAACCCTCCTATAGTAGTCAAAGGAGAAAGATGACAGAAGTGATGAAACCATCATACAATGTTTACGTTGGCTGTGCTTGTGCACCCAACTTTTAGTGGCAATGATAAGGATTTCAGGGGACACTGCTGAACCCATTGCAGTTCACAAATGTAAGGGCTCAGAAGTCTACACCAATGACCATGGGCTGTGGTCCTGACATCACTCTCTGCTTGGTGGGCTGAAACATTGTGTATGTCAAAGGACTGAAGATGCTCCAATCAGAGAGGGCTTCAGTCCTTTGATTTGCATGAAGTCATCAGCAAACAGCTGAGTGGCTTTCAAAAGAGCCTGTCATTTTCAATCAGTTGTTAAAAAAAAAATAAACATTCATCATTGTCTGTTTCCGCCCCCATAACTGCCTCAATGTAATCCTCCCTCTCAGTACCCACTGCCCCACACACCCCCAAACATAACACTGACACTGGGGGTGCCTAATTCCCCCAGTGTCACCACCTCGTAGTTTGTTTTTTATTTTATTTATCTATTGCCTGTAACAAAGAAAAACCATGCCTCAGTGTCTGTAGCTAGGCCCTTGGAACTGCTCCATGCTACCTGGCCCACCCTCTGAGCAGTCCCCCCAAACATAACACTAACACTGGATGTGCCCAGCACCCACCACTCCGCATCCCCCGTAAACATAACACAGATTCTGGGGGTGCCCAATCCTTCAGTGTCATCACCTGAAATATAGGAACCCATCCCTCATCATTTTGTTGTTTTTTGTTTTGTTTTGAAACCTGTAAAACAGAAAACCATCTATCATTGTCTGTTGCACCATTACTGTATTACCCTCCATCTGACCCTCCCACTCAGCACCCACCACCTCATACTCCCCCAAGCCCTTACTTACCCACTGGAGATCCGATGCTATAATCTTCTCTGGACCATACACACATCTTTACTCTTCAACACCTGACAGCGAACCGAGGAAATCAGGTACTGTATGCAGTTCAATGTATTTTAATGGGGTTTTGAACTTAGTAGCATAACTTGGGCATTTTCAATATTTTTATCCCAAATGTTCAGCATACCTTCTTTGGGACACAGATTCATGAACAATGCAAGTGACATTAGGTAAATCTGTCCTGAAAGGTGATTTTGCAGTCACTGCACTAAGTCACCTTTCGGGCAGGAGTTCAAAATGTTCTCCACCATTGTTCATGAGGTGGTGTCATAAGAAGGTTATGTTGATAATTTAGCATAAAAATATTAAAAAACAACAAAGTTATGAGCCTATGTTGAAGTTTGTGAATGCAGCCATGTAACTTTGGTAAGTTTTAATATTTTGACTTCAGATTTTCAGCATTGCCATTGCATCACAGAATCTCATGAATCCGTCAGCTGTCATTATTCAAATCCTGGCCAAAATGTGTTTTCATACATGTGGCACGAAATGATGTTTTGTCTGGGACTTGAACATTTCACATACTGTGTTCATTAAGTGGGCTAATAAGAAGGCTATGCTAAACATTTGGGGGTCAGTTCTCAAAGGGTCAGTGCAAGCTGTGCCAAAGGTGACTTGTGCCGATTGCCATGTGCTGGGGACCTTGCACCCGATTCTCTATTGGGCAGGGTCTCGGAAGTCCCACAGCTTGCAGCAACCCTAGCAGTGCACCAAACAGAGGGTGCACCTGGACAGGTTGCCACAAGTGGTGTACTGGAGAAGACCACACGCGCCCCCCCATTCCCAATCTCTAATATGATTTATATTGCACTAGTGGGCTAGCGGCCTCCCCAAGCCCCGATCCCCCTGTGTTGCCAAATTAATTAATCATTGGTTGTCCAGTGGATCCCCCATAATACACATACATATAAATATAGAAAGTGATGGCAGAACGGTCCATCTAGTCTACCCAAGAACCTACCTGGTGCTTTTCCCCATCCCTCCTTTGTCTTTCTGTATGTTACCTTTATGTCTATCCCATGTGTTTTTGAACTCAACTACTGTTTTGGCCCCACTACCTCCTTGAGTAGGCTTTTTCATGGGTCCACCACCCTCTCTGTAAAGAAGAACTTCCTTGTATTACTCCTGAACCTCCCTCCCTTCAGCTTCATGTCATGCCCTCTCATTCTCCCACTCTCTTTCAATTGGAAAAGTTCCTGAATGTTAACCTTATTTATACCCCTCATATATTTTAAAGCCTCAATCATGTCACCCTATCCCTCCTCTGGTCCAGGGAGTACATGTTGAATTCCCTCAGCCAGTCCTGGTATGCCATATGGTGCAATCCGTGAATCATTTTTTTGACCCTCCTCTGCATCATCTTGATTCTATGTTCCTTTTGAGGTGCGGTCTCCAGTACTGTACATTGTATTTCAAGTGGGGCACACCAGTGCCCTGTAGAGTGGTAACACCACTTCCCTCCTGCGACTCATGATTCCCCTCCCAATGCAGCCCAGCATGGCACTTGCCTTTAATATAGAAACATAGAAATACATACCCAGCATACCTCATGGTCAGCTGCTGTCATTCACAGAGTGCACACTATATACAGTACGCACTCATACAGAACTCAGTCAGTGACTGGCCGCAGTGGTGTGCAGTGGGCTGTGCCACTCACCAGCTGGGTATGTGTTGGGGGCTGCAGGGTGGAAGGGCACTGCCGGGTGGGGGTCCACTAGACCGCCAGGTATGTTGGGTATGTGTATTACAGGAGATTGGGATCAGGGGATCCACTGGACCACCAGTAATGCATTCATTTGGCAAGGATCCAAGATGGGTGTTCGACAAATGCCCCAAAAGCGAAACCGGCAGGTCAACCACATTTTGCAGTTGGCTGACGGTTTCCAGTGCCACAAAGTGCTTTCTTTGGGGGGCTTTGCTCCTGAATTCTCCACATGGGGGCTGTGCCCCCGCACCCCCCACTTTGGATTATCAACTTTGAGTCAGAGCTGATTCGAAGGGGTGCAGGACCCCCGACAGACCATGTCAGGTTCCAGTGGGTTCCCTACAGTGACATGGCACTGTAGTCACTGTAGGGGACCTCGCTGTCAAGAAGTCACTGTCAGGTGGGTATACCATTTGGCAACACGGGGGGATTGGGGCTTGGGGGGCCACTAGCCCACCAGGGCACTATCATAATAATTATTGGATAGCAGGGTGGAGGTAGGTTCTGCTAGCACACAAGAGCAATATACTTAATATTGTTGGGGATCAGGGCTTGGAGGGGGCTGCATGCTCTATGTGGAATCAGCTGGGGCACATTGTTGCAACCCCCAGAGGTTGCTGAAGTACATTTACACCAGCCCCTGGCTGGTTTAAATGTGCTTCGATGGTTGTCCTCCCCAGGTGGTTTGGGAATATCATTTTAGAGGATGTGGTAGCTTGCATCTGCCACAAACCCCCTTGCACCATGTCGCTGTCCACTTTTTGGTGCAAGGCCCCTTTGCCATAAGCAGCCTGCTTTTGTCATAGGCTGCTTTTGATAATAGCCTGGGGCACATTTTTTGGTGCCAGGTGCTTCTTGCATCATTCATGTTGATGCATGAACCTTGCGCAATGTGTATCTTTTTGAGAACTGAATCCCTGGAGTACAGATATGGTAAAATGCCCAGGTTATAATTGAACATTACACCATTTCAATATTCACTCATAACTTCACTCATTTTCAATATTTTGACTCCAACCTTTCAATATAGCCATTTTTCTACACTGCCTCATAAATGTGACATGTCATTTTTAAAATCCTGAACAAGATGTCTTTTCGCATCTCTGGTGCAAAATTACATTTAGGCCAATATGCTATAAATGGCACATGTCATGTCTATAAGACAAATCCTAAAACAAATATCTTTACAATTTGTGGTCAAAATTGCAAAAAACAAATTGTTTAACAAGCAACAACATTCAGCATTGACAAATGCTTGTTTAAGGGATGGTAGAACTGGGTTCCTGTGGAACATAACCCTTGGGTGTGACCCAGTGCCTAGTCTTGGGACCAGCCTTTTTTAGCTCTTTCATTAGAAACATGCAGAAGGATACAAACATATGGATATCAAAGTTAACTAAGGATACAAACATACGGATACCAAAGTTAACTAAGGATACAAACATACGGATACCAAAGTTAACTAAGGAAACAAACATACGGATACCAAAGTTAACTAAGGATACAAACATATGGATACCGAAGTTAACTAAGGATACAAACATATGGATACCAAAGTTAACTAAGGAAATAAACATATGGATACCAAAGTTAACTAAGGATACAAACATACAGATATCAAAGTTAACTAAGGATACAAACATACAGATATCAAAGTTAACTAAGGAAACAAACATACGGACATCACTGTTAACTAAGGATATGAACATGGGTGCAGTCATGGACACCGATGAACAAAGGGCTAACCTACAGTCTAACCTTGACAAAATTTATGAATGGTTACATTCTGTAAAATGTGTAGTGATGCACTTCAGGTCAAAGAACCCAGGATACATCTCATGCTCTATATGATACTATATCATACTTCTGAGGTACCGTCTTTCAGATGAGACGTTAAAACCGAGGTCCCATCTGCTTGGATTGGTGGTAGTTCAGGTGGATGTTAAAGATCCCATGGCACTTATCGAAAAGAGTAGGGGAATTTCCCCGGTGTCCTAGCCAAATTTCCCTCATTCACTAAAAAAATACCACCAACAGCTTAATCTGGTTCAAAGTCAATTGGCATTCATCTGTATCCTCTCCCCCGGGTCGTGCCTGAAAATAGGCAGGATTTGTCTAGTGCACTTACCTGGTCAACAAAAGCTAAATAAATATGAGGGCACTGAGAGCATACACATCAGAATGGGACTTGGGAATAATGATCACTAATAATTTTAAGAGCACTAAACACCTTCAGGAAACTACAAGTAAATGCAGTAAAACTATGTTTTACATAAAAATGAGCATTGTAAGTAGGGATACGAGTGTGCTTTGCCACTGTGCAAAGCACTGGTGAGACACTGTTAGGAGTACAGTGTGCTGTTTTGGTCACCGCATAGAAGTAATGACCTGAACAAATATAGAGGCAGTACAAAGATCAACTAGGAGTATCAGAGGGTGTCAACATCTTGATTGCAAGGACTGACTGGCAAACTTAAAATTATACTCACTTGAATACTCAAGATTAAGCAGAGAAATGATACTGGAATTTCAGGCAGTAAATAGTGATGAAAGGCTTATGGGAAGTCTAAGTCTAATAATTCAAGATGAAGATGCAGGTATAAGAAGTCACAGAGAACACTTGAAGGGAGAAATCCCAGAAGCAAAGGCAAAATAATATTTTTTTACACAGAGGTTCTTATCACTTTGGAATATAGTCCCAGAGTCAGTGGTTAATGAATGTTCACTAGATATCTTTAAAAAAGTTAGGTTTTTAATACAAAGGACATCAACAGATATAACCACAGACAATGCGGTCAAACTTGTAGGGTCATCTTGGTCGGCATTAATCTGATATACCTAAGTACCTATTTATTTTCAGCTGCTTACCACTTTATGCAGATTGCTAACAGCGCCACATGAAGGTCGTTATTAGGATTACATTATGAAACGGTTGTGAAATATGGGGGCACTACACTTACAGTAACATGCCTTCTAGACTGTATCCATGCAGTCATGGGATTTGAATATATGGGTTGAAGACCAAGTTGCAGCATTGCAAATTCCATAGGGGGCCTGTTCCTGGAGGCTTCTATGGAAGCAGCTGTACTCTTGCTAGAGTGGGCTCTGAGCAGAAGGTTCTCTACCAGTCAATGTATAAGAATGAGAAATGAGATACAGGGCACTAGTCAGTGAAAAGTGGTCTTCCTTTGCCGCTGGGTGTCCTTTCTCAGTGTCACCATAAGTAGCAAACAGCTTGTTACTTTCACCCCTGAAAGACTCAGTGGGTGGGATATTCAGAAGTGTTGTACATGGCACAACTCAGTTGCACCATGCGCAACCCACTGATGCGCCCTGGTGCGATATTCAAAGGGGGATTGAGCCTGGCACAAATCCCAATGTGCTGGAGCGCATCAGTAATGTATGCAGCATGGGTGGGGGGGCGTGCCCATGCATACGCTGCACATCCCGATATTCAGCCCGGGATGTGCTGAGCCCATGCATGTGCAACCCCTACTTGCGCTGCACACAGGTGAGCCAAAAAAAAGAGGAGCAACAGCTGGCCACCCACAGGTGAGCTGCCATATTGCAGGGTGCAACACAGCAGCTGCCACCTGTGTGTGGCCACCCGAGCTCCAGTGGCACCTTCATGGTGGCGCCCCCCCATGCCCGATCGCGGGCATATGTAGAAAAATTATAGTCCCATATCCCTGGTGGTCCAGTGGACGCTGTGCCATGGTGCAGCTCTGTTGAATATCACCCTGTTCACCCCCCTACGCATCCAAGTTGTGCTGCGCCCATGTTTGCACCACAGCCTGGCGCAGTCTGAATATCCCACCCAGTATGTTTTTTGTAGCAGCTGTGTGCCCACTTAACATTCAGCCCATGGAGATTTGTTTGTATCTCCTGGGCCTACATGAGGTCTATGGGAGAACATGGGAAGTGTTATTAACTGATTGATATGAAATTCAGACACTACATTGGGAAAACATTCAATATGCATCTTAAAATCACATTTTCCTTGTGAAAGATAAGGCAGTCAGGAAGGCTAAAAAGCTTGCAGATCACTCACCTTTCTAGCCGAAACAAGCCATACTAAAAAGATCATATTGCAAGCGATTAATCGGAAGTCACAACTGACCAATGGCTCATAAGGCTCCTTCATGAGTTGCGGAAGAACTATGTTCATGTGCCATGAGGGGAAAATTGTTCATCGGGGGGATACATGTGATTTAAATCCCCCTAAAACTCTAAAACATCCATTTGAAGCAACCAGCATTTTACCTATAGGCTGAAACAAATGCTAAATGCACCTCGAGGGAGGGTGGTGTAAGATCTTCACTTTTAAGATACAAGAGGTACTCAGAAATCTGAGCTGTTCTAGAAATACCTAGGGGAAATCTGATTGGAGCCACACTATATGGAAAATCCACTTAGATAATTGTCTCTCTTGTAGCTGTCTTTCTGGAGCCCTTTAAAACCTCCAAAACCTGCACTGAGAGATTTAACTGACTACTCAGGTACAAAACCTTTGAAAGTAGAGATCTGAGGTCTGGGTGGAACACTCTTCATTTCAATAGAGACAGAATGTCCTATTTCCTAGGAAGTGACAAAGGAGGTTGTTGGGACAGTTTTAGCAGAAGGTGATACCTAGGCTATCTCGCCCAATCTGGAGATATGAGGTTAATTGCTGCATTTTCCCTGCTAAGTTTAAAAGTACTATCTGGACCAGAGGGTATGAGGGAATGTATATTGGACTTTTCCTTCCTGGTACATTGTAGAGCCTCTCATGGCTGTTTGCCTATTTAGGGGTGATCTGCAACAAAAGAGATTAAGCTTCTTGTTCTTCCATGAAACAAACAGATTTACCTCCATTTTCCCATTCTGAAACATGGAAGTCCACTACTGATGGAATCTGAGCAATCCTACTCAGTTAGTCTGTAGTACATTCAGCTTCCCTGCTGTATGTATTGTAGAAATCTAAATATGAATACCATCTGTATTTAGAACATGGCAGTCATTACATCCATCCTGACCTGCACCACACTGTTCTACACCAGGCTTGAAAAAGTTCTGAGGGAGAAAAAATCTGTCCTCAGTTTCAATAGGTTCATGTGCTCCAAACCTAACAAGGGGAGATCACGCATTGGCCACTGAATCTCACTTCAGATGTCTTCCCCAACATAGTTCGTAGGCATCTGTTATGAGAACCATGCCAATTTCTAAATGTGAGAAAGGGATACTGTCCCACAGAATCAAAATACTCTGCCTATCATCTCAATGTATTCACTAGTGTCTGGTACGCTAGAACTAACTGTTAGTGGAGCATAACTTTGATACCAGTAATTTTTCAGACACCACTGAAGTTTCATTATTTGCAACCTTGCTAAGTATACAAAGCTCTGCTTGAGGTATGACCCAGTAGCTTGAGAAACTCCAGAGCTGTACATCTTGTGTATAGTGCAAAAGTGGCTGCACAGGACAGTTGGTCCAGGGTCCTTGATACGGCAGGTAAAAGTTTCCCTTCTATAGTATTAAGCCTGATTCCTATGAATTAATTCCCTACATTTCTTTGGGTCGACAGTACGACAGATTTCTCTAAATTGATCAGGAACCCCACAGACTGCAAAAGTGACTGGACTTTTGCAAAGTATTCATTGTTTCTACCTTTTTCTTCCCACAAATTACCCAGTTATCATTCCCTGCCTTCTGAGAGGGGCTGCTACTACAGAGAGACATTTTGTAAACACCCTGGGGCAGACATTAGGCTCTTGCCTTGTATCAGGCATGTCACTCTCCCACTTTGAAACTAAGATACTTCCTGAACCCACACCCCCTACCAATCTTTTTACCAGTCTTTTTATGGCCTCCTCCCTCTCTCTACCCTTCCACTTACTGCTTCTTTCTAACAACTCTGTCTCTCCTACCATGCTGTTACACCTGTCTGCACAACCTCTCAACTCTGTTCTGCTCTCCACTCTGTGCTGTCAGCTGCTCCACAATACCTTTGATTCTCCATTGCTTCACTGTGCATTCTGGGTTTACCTGTTTAGCAATATAGTGTACATACAGTATGTGTAATAACCTGTATATTACTTGGAGCATTGCTGTATTATATTTACTGTTGTCTGGATTTTCTACTTACTGTATTCCCTCCTCCCACTGCTCCAGGATGCATCTGGAAACAAGATATTTCAGCTCAGTATGCCTTTCCTGGATAAACTCTTCAATTAAATAAATAAACACGTATTTATTCTTTTTTTCTATATACAGTATCTGTTTGGCTCGGATGGCCACCTGCTCCATTCTTTGGGTCCCCTTGCCAGTCCCCAGCCCTGACTGCCACTCCCCCGATCCATGCTGTGCAAAGCCCAAGAACCATCACACTTGGTGGCCCTGGCAGATGGGTTTTTCTGGTTTTCTCCCTTTTGGTCCCTCCCTCCACCCCAGGTGGCCAGTGTATCCTCTGTTGACCTTGGGCATGGCAGCATGATCTGGGCATGTGCCATCCCTTGTGATGGAGCATGCTCCCTGTCTCACTGCAAGGGGCAGCTGCTGGGCTGCAGCAGGGTCATCTCCCTGTCCTGCATGCTCCCTTTGGGAGTACTCCCCAACCTGACCATCTGAACCATGCAGACCCAGGCTCGCATCTGAACCCAGGTTGCTGGTATGGAAGTGTGAATCACTTCCATTGAGCCAGCAGGCACACCCCTGCCCCGTTATTTATTCTTATCTGAATGTGGAAGTATGCATCTTTTAGATCTACAGAACTCCTATCTCCTATATGAAGCGAAGGAATTGTTGTTTTTATAGTTACATTTTGAATTTTTCTTTTTCATGTTTTCTGATGTCCAGAATTGTCTGCTGTTCCCTATTTTTCTGAAGTACATAGCAAATTAACATTTTCCCAATTGGTTCTTCAGCACTGGCTCTATTGCTTTTACATCCAACAACTACATGACTTACAACTAAGGTAAAGCCAGGGACTCTGTTTGTGGAAAAAAATGAATTCACAGAATGTTCAATATGACTGGCTCACTCCCTCTTATTTTCTCTATTTCTCTCTTGTCTAGTGTGATATTTTTCCTATTCCTGGAGGTAATAAAAGAAGTGACCCCTCACTGGCTGAACTTGAGGAGTGACAGCAAGTACACAACAGTCAGATATTAATTTTTTGCTTGTACAAGATGGGCTGACACAGAAAGCTGCTCTGTCCTTTCCTGCTGCTACCTCCAGAATAGCATTTTGTCAAAGAAAAACTTATTTTGAAATAAGGCCTGCCCTGTGCAAACCTCCTAAAATGTCCCTTTGAATAAGGTCTTAAACAACTATGGTCTCTGCTCTCCTGTATGGTGAGGGTCATCTACAGAGGTAATTATCTTAATCTCCTGACTTACTACAGAACAGGTGTTGCCACATTAAGTTAGTGTGTGACAGCAATCACACATCATTGCCACTTTAAGGAAATGCTCATGACAGACAATTAGTTAAACTGCATCTGCCTGACTAAGAACAATAAGGTGACACTTCAGCTGATGAGGTACATGTACCTTGATGATACTGCAGTAAAAGGGAAGTGCAGGATGGCTGGCACTGTATGCAGCTTTTTTGTTAAACTTTTCCATATAGACTTCTGTTTTCTCTACAGTTTGAGTCTCTCCTTTAAAGGGGAAATCAGAAACATTTTGGTATAGGTCAATGGACAGATTGGTCATTCTGAGCCTTGCAAATCTTCTAGTGACTAGCTGTATTGTTTACTATTCTAGTTGCAGTGTCACTCCTGACCAGCTGATGTTTGGAGCTGCTGTTGTGGGGAGGCCTCTAAACTATGATTCACTATGAAGAGTGGAATGAATAAAAGGCTGAATGCCCATATCCACTCCTATCAATCACCCATAATAACAAAGGGAATGTTCAGCTATTAGGAAATAATCTAATCTTTTTTTAAAGACTTCTTTTGATTTACTAATGATTACATCTGTTGGTAGAGAATTCCAAGCTTTGATCATTCATTGAGTAAAAAAGAGTATCCACGTTTTTAGACAGAAAACAATTGTGTTTTATTTGTAAAGGGTGACCTCTTGTGTTGATGTTTACTTGTTTGAATTCTATGCCTGTTTCAGACATCATTTATGATCTGTCTGCAAACATGAGGTCTCCCCTTAGCCTTCTCTTCTCCAGCAATATAAAGTCAAATTTGGCTAATCTTTGAGTGTGCTTTACTGTATCAGCACCATCAATGTATTTTGTTACCTTTTTTTGTATTTTTTCGATTCTAATAATATCTTTCTTTTTATAACGACACCAGATCTGAGATGAGTAGTCTAACAGAGGACGTATATATGCTCTGTATAGTGGTAATATGACAGATTCTTCTCTAGATTTTATGTTACATCTGATAGACCACCACATTTTATTTGCTTTGTTTAAATTTTCTGTTATTTGTTTTTCAAAATTTAGATTACCAGATCTTTTTCAGTTTCAACTTTTTTAACTGTTGATTATTGAGGGTGTAGTTCATTTTAGTATTATCTAACCCAAAGTGTATAATGCTACCCTTGTTGGTATTGGTACTGAAGAATAACCCCATTGGTTTGACCATTTTCATAATTTATTGAGATAGTTTTGTAATGATTCAGTTTCTTCTAGAGTTTCACAAGGGCCTCTGAGCTTACAGTCATCCACGTATTTTATTATCCAATTATCTATATTATTTGATAAATTGGCTATGAATAACTGGAATATTAATGGAGCCAGTACAGATCCTTGAGAAACTCCACTCATTACTGGTTTCCACTTGGAGGTATAACCATCTATTAAAACTCTTTGTGAGCAAATTGATAGCTAGTTTTTAATCCAGTTCACATAACCCAGGTGTATTTTGCAACTACATAATTTCTGCAGAAATGCCCAGTGGGGAACCAAATCAAAAGCATTCTTAAAGTCTAAGAACACCACATCACATGGTGTCTTACTGTCCAGATGTTTACTTACTTGTTCATAAAAACACAGTAGATTTGTGATGCATGAATGTCCCTTGCAGAAACTGTGTTGATTTTTTCAAACTCTTCCAAGTTCTTTATTAATTTATCTTTAATTATACCTTCTAATAGTTTACAAAGTATTGGAGTCAGACTAATAAGCCTGTAAATATCTACTTCACCCGTGTCACCTTTTTTGTGGAGTGGCATAACATTTGCCCATCTCCAATCAGCTGGAATTTTTCCTGATTGAATACCGCTATTAAATAGTTTATGTAGCGGTAGTATCAGGTGTTTTTGCATCAACTTGAGTATGTCGGGTGTAATACCGTCCGGGACTGGGGAAGAACTTGATTTAATTAGCTTAAATTTAGATAGTATTTCTTCTTCAGAGATGGTAATATCCATTGTGGTATAACACCATTTTCTAAATTAATAGGAGTGTTTGTTTTGTCAAATGATTTACAAAAGTGATTGTTTAATATGTTGGCCATTTCTGAGGGCTCAGTTATTTGTAGCAGTCAGTGTGGCTATTTAGCCAATTTTGCATTTATGTTGTTTTAAAGAATTTATGTATCTAAAGAATATTTTGTTGTTTCCTTTTGTCGTCTGTTCTACAAATTTTATTTGGATGCTTTTTTTCCTTGTTGATTACTTGTTTGCATTTTTTTTTTGTATTTGTTTGAAAGCTGCCAGCCTTTACCACGTGCATTTTGTGAGCTCCATCTTCTTGTGGCACATATTTTCACACATAAGAAAAAAAAACTGAGGACCAAAGGGAACACTGATCATTTGCTGCATAACCCACATAGAAGTCCTGTCTAAGTGTCAATGTTCCTGCAGAAAATTTACTTTCTTTCCCTAGAATCTTTATCTGGAGCTGATGATGTTAATGCTATCCTGTGTCTTATTTTTCTGCAAGCAGCTGTCTGCACAAAACCTTCAAAAGAAGGTTGGGCAAACATTCAGCAGCTTACTTGGCCACATCATCTCTTTTACACATTATGGTGAACTGCTTGAGCAGCTGCAAGTTGTTTACAAATGATTTTGCAAACATAATTTTGCAACTCCTCACTAATAGGGAGTGATATCCCTATTTTTTTCCTTGTTTTCTGGTCTCCATCTCTTCTGCATCCTCTTTTAATGGCTCCCCCTCCCTGTTTGAAACAGCCCAGTGCTTGCTTACTCTCTCTAGACATCCTTCCTCTGGTCCTCTTACACTAGTCCACCCCTTTCCCCCACTGCCTGCCCCTTTTGTCACCTGGCCTTTTACTTTTGCAGCATACTGTATTGCGCGCTCTATTTTATTTGCTTGCTCTTTGCACCATGCATTCCTTTTACACCATTGACACTTTTGACTGTGACTATTTAGTTACCTTTATTTTTTAGCATTGTTCTCTCTTCTTTGTACCATTGCTAGCTGTTGTAATCTGAACTTCTGAATCTTGTCTCCCATGTACCCCTTCTCATGGGACACAGCTGGATTCTCCTGGAACACAGCTGGAAATGAGCATGGGCTCATTTCCTGTCACCAGTTTATACATCAATAAATACCCTTCTAGAAGGGGTTGATGTAAATTTTTCAAACATTCTGCTCATGGTTGTGGCTTGCCGAATTGGTCTCCTAACATCACCACCAACTGGTCCCAGATATTTTTAAGAAATGTATTGTAGGAAAAATAATCCTCCAAGGCATGAGGAAGGGAGGCAAAGATCTCATCACCCGTGTTCTCCAGAATTCAGATTGCCCTCAAATTCAGTGGGGCATGGAGCAACCAAGGCCTATGATTGTGTCAGGGCCTGAAACATTTGCCATGTTTTAACAAATTCTTCCAGGGATGTCACTTGCACAACTGAAGGACAAGATGGTCAGCCTGGAGCCTGCATAGTGAGTTTAGTCCCAGGATTGTTCACAAGTTCACTTCCACTATGCGGCTGACTATCACTTTTGCAACTAAGGTATTTAGTACCTGGGTCATTCACCAGTTTCCTTTCCTTGTGGGACTTCTTCATAGTGGCACCAAAGTGCTTAACACAATCATCAGCAGGTCTCTTGTACAGTATATCTTTTTAACATTAATGCCACTGGTGGAAAACGTAACCAAATTCAGAGGAAAACCAAGGCATACTGTATATTGTCCTCCATTCTGCTTAAATGTTCTTTTATAGGTGACTACTCTCTTGTAACTGGTGCTGAAAAAGATAGCCTTTTATTTATCACTTCTACTTTTTGTTTTCTTGCACAAGTTTGCACACGGATCACAATCCATAGGAAAATGCTTTGGGACAAAGCACTTACAACGTAAACTATGGCCATCATCACTACGGATTTTCCCACCACCAGACACACACTTTTTAAAAGCTAGTGCCCTTGAGTACTTTTTTTATTTTCTGTGGCAGGAGTTAAAACTAGTTCACACACACACAGAAAATACACCAAATATATTACCTGAGCAAAAATGCAATCATGAAACACAATAGCTGTCTGATCCCTTATAAAAATGGAACTGTGAAAAAGTTGTGAATTGCGATTGTGATCAGTTCCCAAAACTTGTGAAAAAAATCTTTAAATTACAGTAAACAATCATTGCTAGGATTAGAACAAGCATTTGTCCCCATAGGGTGAGGGTGCAGTTTTGGACCTGATACTCACCAACAGAGACAGAATTGCAGATGTCATGATGGGTGGACACCTGGGGTCCAGTGATTATCGCACAGTGTGGTTCAATATGAGTACAGTGGCAGAGTCAAGCCACACAAAAGCAAGAGTCCTGGACTTCAGGAGGGAAGACTTCGTAAAGTTGGGGTTATGTCTCAGGAAAGCCCTATCAGGGAGGGAGGGAGGACCCGGGGGGGGGAGAGTTGAGGGACAGTGGGTCCAGTTAAAAGGAGCCATAGTGGAGGCAGCAAACGTTTGTGTTAGACAAATAAATAAAGGCAAACAAAAATGAAAAGCACTATGGTTCTCAAAGGAAGTGGCTGAGAAGGTAAGAGTAAAAAAGTTGGCTTTCAGTAATTACAAGGAAACACAGAAGGAGGAGGACAGGGTAGTGTATCAGGATAAGCAGAAGAAGGCAGTCAGGAGTGGAAAGATGCAAATGGAGGAAAAAATAGCCTAGGCAGTAAAGAAAGGGGACAAGACATTTTATAGGTATGTTAGTGAAAGCAGAAAGACAAGGGTGAGATTGTAAGTCTTAAGGGGGAAGAATGGGAGTGTATGGAGGGGAACTAGGAAAAAGCAACAATCCAGAACAAATATTTTTGTTCAATATTTACAGAAGAGGGGGAAGGCGAGGGATCACAATTAAGTGGCAGGAACAATAAGGAGAGGGAGGTGGACACCAGCCCATTTATGGAAGACAGAGTTTTAAAGGAACTTGCAAAGCTAAAAGTGGACAAGGCGATGAGACCAGATGGGATACATACTAGAATATTAAAGGAGCTTAGGGAGGTGCTGGCAGCACCCCTGGCAGTCCTTTTTAATGAATCACTGCAAATAAGGGTAGTTAGAGAGGACAGGAGGAGAGCAGATGTAGTCCCTCTACACAAAAGTGGGAGTAGGGAGAAGGCTGGAAACTATAGACTAGTCAGCCTTGACCTGGGTGGTAGGAGAAATAATGGAATCACAGCTAAAAGCAAGGATTATGGAACATCTTGAATTCAGCAAAGCACAGGATCCGAGGCAGCATGGATTCACAGCGAGAAGGTCATGTCAAACAGATCTGACAGATTTCTTTGATTGGGAGACAAGGGCAGTGGATCGGGCCGGGGGAGGGGAGTTGTGGATGTGGCCTACCTGGATTTTTTATTTATTTATTTGTTTAGTTGTTTTTGGTAACCGGGTAAGTGCACTAGACATAGGAAATGCCTATTTTCAGGCACAACCTGGGAGAGCACAAGGCATACTACAGTAATAATAAAGAGAGAACAATTGACAAGGAACATCATTTTGGCAAGGCCTTTGACTCCGTTCCACATAAGAGGTATGTAAACAAGCTAGGCAGCCTGGGAAGAGGTTCCAAGGTGGTAAACTGGGTTAGAAACCGGTTGAGGAATAGAACACAGAGGGTGGTAGTAAATGGAGCTCAATCCTAGGAAAGGAGGGTGACCAGCGGGATGCCACTGGGATCAGTTCTGGGGCCAGTCCTGTTCAGTGTTTTCAGAAAGTGATATTGCAGAGGGGCTGGAAGGAAAGGTATGTCTCTTTGCATATGACACTAACATCTGCAACAGGGTAGACACTTTGGGAGGGGTGGAAAAAATGAGGAGTGACCTAGGTAAACTAGAGGAAAGGTCAAGAGTGTGGCAGCTAAGATTCAATGCAAAAAAGTGCAAAATCATGCATTTGGGGCACAGAAACCCAGGGCAGGCTTACATGATGGGGAGAGAGACTGACAGCTACCAAACAGGAAAGAGATCTGTGGGTAATCACATCAGATGACCTAAAGGTGGCAACACAATGTGCCAAGGTTGTGGGGAGAGCCAGTGGGGTACTGGATGCATAGGGAGAGGTATCACCAGCAGAAGGAAGGAGGTCGTGATGCCTCTATACAAATCATTAGCGAGACCTCATCTGGAGTACTGTGTCCAGTTCTGGAGTTCGCATCTCTGTAAGGACATAGACAGGGTAGAGGCAGTTCAGAGAAGGGCACCAAAAATGGTGCAGGACCTGCACCATAAGTCATATATAGAGAGACTGGAAGACCTCAATATATGTATACCCTGGAAGAGAGGAGGTAAAGGGGGGATATGATAGAGACCTTCAAATATCTCAAGGGCATAAATAAGGCACAGGAGGGTAGCATCTTTCAGAAAAAGAGATATTCTAGAGCAAGGGGTCACGACATGAGGCTGAAAGGAGTAGACTAAGGGGTAACATGAAGAAGTATTTCTTCACAGAAAGGGTGGTGGATGCATGGAACAGCCTCCCAGTGGAGGTGGTGGGGAAAGATTCAGTGGGAGAATTCAAAAATGCATGGGATAGCCATAGGGGAACCACGGTGATCAGAAAGAGAGCAAAGCCGGAGAAAAGCAGTTGATGTTGCCTACCTTGACTTCATAGAAACATAGAATTTGATGGCAGATAAGGACCGCTTGGCCCACCTAGTCTGCACATTTCCCTACCTAACGGATAAGCTGCAGATCCTAGTTAACCAATAGCCTACTTCCTCCTACCCCCCACTAGAATTGCTTTATGTCTGTCCCATGCATTCTTGAATTCCCCCACTGTTTTTCACTCTACGACCTCCTCAGGAAGGCTATTCTATGTATCCACAACCCTCTCTGTGAAGAAATACTTCCTCACAATACCTCTGAGCCATCCCTCTTCTATCTTCAAATTGTACCCCCTTGTTTTTGCACATTTCTTTTTCTGAAAGATGCTATCCTCTTGGACTTTGTTGATTCTCTTGAGGTACTTGAAAGCTTCTATCATGTCCCCCCCTCTCCCTCCTTTCCTCAAGGCTATACATCTTTAGTTCCATTAGTCTTTCTTCATATGTCTTCTGATGCAGACCCTGCATCATTTTGGTTGCCCTACTCTGGACAGCCTCCACCCTGTCTACGTCTTTGCAGAGATGGGGTCTCCAGAACTGTACACAGTACTCCAGATGTGATCTTACCAACTGTCTGTACAGAGGGCCAACAACTTTCTATTTTCTACTGGTGATGCCTCTCCCTATGCATTCCAGTATCCCCCCAGCCCTCCTTACTGCCTTCTCACATTGCTGGCCCACATTTAGGTCATCTGATATGACTACCCCCAGGTCCCTTTCCATTTTTGTTGTTGTCAGTATCTCACACCCCATTGTATACTCTTCCCCTGGGCTTTTGTTTCCCAGGTGCATTACTTTGCACTTCTTTGCATTTAATCTAAGCTGCCATACATTTGACCATTCCTCCAACCTTGCCAAGTCCCTTTTCATCCTTTCCACCCCACCTTGTGTATCAACCCTGTTGCAGATCTTTGTGTCATCTGCAAAGAGACATACTTTCCCTTCCAGTCCCTCTGCAATGTCACTTATAAAGACATTAAAAAGGACTGGACCCAGTACTGAACCCTGCGGTACCCCACTAGTAACCCTCCTTTCTTCACTGTGGACTCCATTTACTATTACCCGCTGTGTCCTGTTGTCCAACCAGTGTTTTACCCAGGTTACCACCCTAGGACCCATTCCCAGGCTGGCTGATTTGTTTATTAATCTTTTGTGCGGGACTGTGTCAAATGCCTTGCTAAAGTCTAGGTAGGCCATGTCCACAGCCCCTCCCTGGTCTACTGCTTTGGTCACCCAGTCAAAGAAATCAATTAGATTTGTCTGACATGACCTTCCCACTGTGAATCCATGCTGCCTTGGGTCCTGTGCCCTACTGGCCTCTAGGTACTCAACAATTCTTTCCTTCAGAAGTGATTCCATCATTTTCCCTACCACTGAGGTCAAACTGACAGGTCTGTAGTTTCCTGCCTCTGTCTTGCTCCCACTTTTGTGAAGGAGAATCACATCCACCCTCCTCCAGTCCTCAGGTACCACCCCATCCTCCCATGATTTATTAAAAAGGGTAGTCAGTGGTGTTACTAGTTCTTCCCTTAGTTCTTTTAAAATTCTGGGGTGAATCCCATCAGGCCCCATTGCTTTATCCACCTTCAGTTTTAAGAGTTCTTTCAGAACCCTTTCTTCTGTGAAAGGACTAATATCAACCCCATCCAGAGTGCTTCTATTGACTGGATTAGGTATTTCCCCCTGCTTTTCCATTGTGAATACTGAGCAGAAGTATTCGTTCAGTATCCCTGCTTTTTCACTGTCGCTCTCTGCCCAACCACCTTCCTGTTTGTTCAGCCTCAGTATCCCTGTCTTTGTCTTTCTTTGCTCCCTAGTGTACCTATAAAAGGTTTTATTCCCCTTCTTAACCGAGTTGGCTATCTTTTCCTTGGTTTGGGCCTTTGCTATTCTGACTGCCTTACCCGCTTCCTTCTGCTTTAGCTGGTACAGTTCTCTGTCCTGCTCCTTCTTTGTTTCCTTATACTTCCTGAATGCTATCTTTTTTCCCTTACCTTCCCCGCCACTTCTTTTGAGAACCACAGTGGTTTTTCTTTCATTTTGATTTGTTTATTTGCTTCACACAAAGTCTTGTTGCCTCTTTGATGGCGGTTTTGATGTTTCCCCATTGTTGCTCCACCCCACCTTCTTGCCTGTTTGCTAGTGCTTTTCTGAGTCACTGTCCCATTTTGTCAAAATCAGCCTTCCTGAAGTCCAGTACCTTCACTTTTGTGTGGCATGACTCTACAGCTAAGTTTAACGTGAACCACACTGTTTGGTGGTCGCTTGTTCCCAGATGGCTACACACTTCAAGATCAGAGATCCTCTCTCCATCCCCATTTGAGAGCACCAGGTCTAAGATTGCTCTCTCCCGAGTGAGTTCCAAAACTAGCTGTCTGAGGCATGCCCCCTGTAGGGCATCGAGAATGGCCCTGCTCTTGGATGTGGCTGCAGCAAAGGTGCTCCAGTCAACATCTGGCATATTCAGGTCCCCCATCAGCAATATCTCCCCTTTCTCAGCCATCCCAAGGATGCCTTCTATCATTTCCTTGTCCATTTCCTCCCCCTGAGATGGGGGTCTGTATACAACCCCTGTGCGGATTGTGGAGCCATTTCCAGTCTCCAGGGTGACCCACAGTGCCTCCTCTCCTCCCTGTTCACCCTTTAGTTCTGTTGCTTTTATCCCTTCCCTTACATAGAGAGCTACTCCTCCTCCTCTTCTTCCCTCTCTGTCCCTCCTGTAGATTGTGTACCCTGGTATGTTGACATCCCAGTCATGGTTCTCTGTGTACCATGTTTCTGTGACTGCCACAATATCCAGGCATCCCTTTCCATCAAGGCCACCATTTCAGGGAGCTTTTTACCTAGACTATGGGCATTGGTACTCATTACCCTCCATTTTTTTATGGCTTTATTTCTTTTGGCCCCATCTCTGTCCCTACTGCCTTTGTCTTTTTCTCCATTTACCCCTGCCCTTCTCCCTATTGACTGCTCTATTTTGGTGTTTACCTCAGTAATTACCCTGATTTTTTGGGGGGAGGGCTAAGATTTCCCTTCTCCTGTTCAATGCCTCCCCCCTTGGCTAGTTTAAATGCTTGCTACTGGAGCATTTAAGCCTATCACCTAGGATCCTGGTTCCCCTCCAGGATAGATGCGGACCATCATGCCTGTATAGGCCTGCATCCCTCCAGCAAAGTTTTCGATACTGTTCCACATAGAAGATTGATAAATAAGCTGGGTAGGCTCGGGGTGGGTCAGAAGTTGGTCAACTGGATGGCAAACTGGTGGACGGTCAGAAAACAGAGAGTGGTGGTAAACAGTATACAGTCAGAACAGATGCAAGTAACAAGTGGGGTACCTCAGGGATCAGTCCTGGGGCCAGTCCTCTTCAATATCTTCATCAGTGACATTGCAGAAGGACTGGAGGGTAAGGTTTGTCTGTTTGAAGATGACACCAAGATCTGCAACAGAGTAGATGATCCAGATGGGGTGGGCAGAATAAGAAGAGATCTGGATAAACTAGCAAAATGGTCGGAAGAGTGGCAACTGGGGTTTAACGAAAGAAGTGCAAGATCATGCACATAGGAAGAGAAACCCTGAAGCCACCTATAGGCTGGGAGGAGTTGCTGGCAGTCACAAGGGAAGAAAGAGACTTGAGCATCATCATCACCGATGACCTGAAATCATCCAAGTAGACCACTAAAGTAGTAGGTGAGCTGGGGATGTTGGGGTGTATTAGTAGGGGTATCACAAGTTGGAAAGGGAGGTAATAATCCCTCTTTACAAGACACTGGTTGGCCCCATCTGGAGTACTGCGTGCAGTACTGAGGCCACACCTTCACAAGGACATTAACCAATTCGAGGCAGTCCAGAAAAGGGCAACCAAAATGGTGCAGGAACTGCATCAGAAAACATATGGGGACAGATTAACGGAGCTCAATATGTATACCCTAGAGCAAAGGAGGGAGAGAGGTGATATGATCGAAACATTCAAACACCTTAAGGGCATTAACAAGGTGAAAGAGTCTAACATATTTCAATATAAGAAAAATAGAAGGACAACAGGACACAGCATGAGATTAGAGGGAGGCCGATTAAGGGGTAATGTGAGGAAGTTCTTTTTCACAGAAAGGGTGATGGATGCATGGAATGGCCTACCTCAGGAAGTGGTGGATATGAATTCAGTGCAGGGCTTCAAACAGGCAAGGGATAGGCATAAGGGAGCAATACAGATGAGTATGAATAGATAGGCCATTGACAGAACAAAGGCCGATGGCACATTTATAAGGTAGAAAAAGTAATGGACAGACTGGATGGGCCTTGCAGTCCTTATCTGCCATCAACTTCCATGTTTCTATGTAGTAGTAGAAAGATAATTTATTCATCATCGTGTGAATCAGACACTCAGCTGAGCAGAGCTCATTTCCAATCATCCAGATCAAGTAGGGTCTGTGGTTTCTGCAGCAGGTAGAAACAAATTCAGGTCAGAGCCAATAGGGCTGCAGGTGAAGAATTTGGATAAAAATATTGAAAATTATCAAAGTTATGAGCTTGCATTAGCAAAATTTAACGAAGGCTCATAAATTTATTGTTTTGTTATATTTTTACATTAAATTTTCAACATAGCCTTGTTATGACCCTGCCTCATGAAGAAGAGCAAAGAAAATGTTAAACTCCTGCTCTAAATGTGATTTCATGCAGGGCCTGCAAGATCAACTTTTGGGACACAAAAACACATTTTGGGCAGGAGTTGAAAAATGA
Organism: Neoceratodus forsteri; assembly: GCA_016271365.2. Lineage (NCBI taxonomy): Eukaryota > Metazoa > Chordata > Ceratodontiformes > Ceratodontidae > Neoceratodus > Neoceratodus forsteri. The sequence goes on from CM028131.1 coordinate 334,848,390, forward strand.
CAGCTGTCACATTCGAACCTTGTGCTTGTGGTTATATTTTGCATCTGCTAACACACTTTGCCATGTACTTGCCAACTTGGTATAATTCTTAATTGTATGTGCTGAACATTTATTTTCCCCCTAGGTACGTGTAACTAATCCCGGGTCGCCCCTGAAAAAAGGACTGTCACGGTCTCAGCGGGCTCACCCGGTTACCAACATTTAAATAAATAAATATTAAACATTCATGAGGTGCTGCAAAGAAATGGCTATGTTGAAAATTTGGGGTAAACATATTGAATATTACCAAACTTATGAGCCTGCGTTTGCAAAATTCAACATAGCCTCATAATTTTTATATATATTTTTACACCAAATTTAGAACATAGCCTTCTTATGACACTGCCTCATGAACAAAGGGCAGAGAAAATTTTCAGCTCCTGTCCAAAAGGTGATTTCATGCAGGGACCACAAAATCACTTTTCGGGATGTTAAAAAAACAGTTTGGGCACGATTTGAAAAATGACAGCTGTCACATTCATGAGGTGCTATAAAGATATAGCTATGTTGCAAATTTGGGGTAAACATATTGAAAATTACCAAAGTTATGAGCCTGCATTCACAAAATTCAATGTAGGCTCATAACTTGGTTGTTTTTTAATATTTTTACACCAAATTTTCAACATAGCCTTCTTATAATGCCACCTCATGAACAAGGGCAGATACAATTTTCAGCTCCTGCCTAAAAGGTAATTTTGTACAGAGAACATGAAATCATCTTTCCAGACAGAGTTGCCTAATGTCAGTGCAATTGTTCATGAGGTGGGGTCCCAAAAAAGGCATGTTGAAAATTTAGGCCAAAAATATGCAAAAATGCCAAAGTTGTGCCACTAAGTTCAAAACACCATTGAAATATATTGAACCACATACCAATCTCTTCAGTTTGCAGTCCAGCTTTGAAGAGTGAAGACATGTCTGCTGTCCAGAGAGAATTATGGCGTTGGACCCCGATCAGTAAGTAAGGGCTTGGGGGAAGGCGGCGTGGTGAGTGCTAAGTGGGAGGGCTGGGTGAGGGAAGTCTAACGGCCCAAAAGACACTGATAGATGAGTTTCTTTTTATAAGTATATATAAAAAAAAAAGACCAAGGATTCCTGCACTGGGGGACTGGGCACCCCACCAGTGTCAATATTACATTTCCTGCGGGGTGGGAGTGGGTTGGTCGGTGCTGAGAGGGAGGGTCGGGTGAGCGATTTAAAAAAATAAATAAAGTAACTGCACATACATGGATGGGGTGTCACATAAAAATACAGGATTGGTGATCGTGATGCTGGGGGATTGGGCACACCCAGTGTCACTCTTATGTTTCTGGGTGGCTTGGGGGTGGTGGGTGCTGACAGTGAAGGTCAAGTGGGAGGGATGTCTATAATTTAATTTAAAAAAAATTGGCTGTCACGGCAGAACACGGCACACTCTGCCATGTCCAAGATGGCCACCACAGGCTCCTGCACATGTGCGACTACTAGCTTATGCGCAGTACAGTGCGGCAGCCATCTTGGATATGGTGGAGTGTGCCATGTTCTGCTGTGATCACCAATTTGTTTTTATTAAATTATAGATATCCCCACCCAACCCTCCCTTTCAGCACCCATTATCCTCCACCCCCCAGAAACATAAGAGTGACACTGGGGTGCCCAATCCCCCAGTTTTGCAATCAGGCCACTGCTGATTTTTACAGTAAAAAATAGTGCAATGCCACTGGAGAAAATGAGTAGAGATCTCCATGGACGTGGAGGCGACTGTGGTGCATGTCCAACATGTTGTTCGGTTGGAAGAAATGCGTGGAGTTCATTTTTTGATAGCAAAAGGTCTACAGGACTATGCCTACTGCAGTCCTAAAGATGGGCAGACTGGGTGGGCCTAGCAGTTCTTATCTGCCATCAGTTTCTATGTTTCTAAGGTGCATTTGTATTCACAACTCCATTGCATTTAGTAGAATAAAGATCGTGGTGTTGAGCCTTTTTTTTGTAAAGTGCTAGTAAACTGCGTTACTACGTAAAACTAATATTAGTTTTTAAAAGCAGTCAACCATTATCTTTTATAGCTGGGGTGCTTTTTCTTTTCCCTTTGTTTAATTAGAAGACTGTTTATCTGATGTTAGTAGGTGCAATGTGTGGAACAGCACTCTGCCTGGCAGTTGACATATCCATCTCTATTGCACCCCCTCCCCCCCACAGCATCATCAGGATTGTGTCCTCCCTGACTGTGATATCACTGCTGCTAAGGAACAGCCACTCAGTGACTGACAGGTTAGTCACCTATGATGTCACAGTTAGTGACATCACAATGCTGATGATGTAGTGGGGATGGGGGTGGAGGGAAGAGAGTCAGATATGTTAGCTGCCAGACTGAGAACTGTTCCACACATCCAGCACAATATTATCACATTGATGACTTTCTAATGAGCAAAAGGAAAAATAAAAATACTTCAGAAATGAAAAGTTACAACTACTTCTTAGAATTTGTATTATTGTACTTTCTGCCTGCTTTGGCTCCACTAGCTTTTTAACTTATTTTACAGTACTTTTTCCCCTTCTAGCTGTCTGTCTGGCTCCCTTCTATCAATGTCTCCCAACCAAATCACCCACTGTCTCTAGGTCTTACTGAGAGCTACCTGGATCCTTCACAGCTTGCCACCTGTGGTCTGGCTGTGTGTGTGTGTGGGGGGGTACCCCATGTCCCCTCTATATGCCACATTTGGTCAGGCAGGCCGATGCCCAGTAGGCATTTTGGGGTCTTCAAGGGGGGTTTCAGCATCATCCTGCAGCCACCAAATGGTTTTCCCTTATTTGTCATCCCCAGACCCTCCGTGCTCTGAGGAGAGTGATGGCATGACGTCTGCGCACAAGTGTGCTGTTGTATTTCATTGGTTAGTGTTCCCCTCCCGCAGTGGCTTCTGCCTGCACCTCCACCTGTGGTCACTTAACCTCCCTCCCTAGAAGAGGAGGAAAGCATTCTCTGGGATGCTGGATCATCCTCTGGGATGCTGAATCCTTCTCTGGGATGCTGGATCATCCTCTGGGATGCTGGATCCTTCTCTGAGATGTTGGATCCTCCTCTGGGATGTTGGATCATCCTCTGGGATGCTGGATCATCCTCCCGGTTGGCCCCTGGTGACCTAGATTTGCTTCCAATCCCAGGTTGCCAGTGTTGCAAGCTGTAGTGCTACTGTAGTGCCAACTGGCCAGCTCTGGTGTTGAGTCTTCACTGCAGCTGACGATGATCAGGCAATGGAGGGACTGAGGTCATGTGATTAGTGCTGGAATTGGTCCAAACCACCTGAATGTTCCATGGCAGGGAGAATGTGCAAGCTGTCTATGTAGTGTGTCAAGCGGATTAAACAATAATGTTGTTAGAGGGGAAATGATGGAAGAAGCAAGTGAATCAAGTGATTGAGAGTCCCTATCTATCTGACAATTGCAGAAGAGAGTGCATACAATGACTGGGATCTGGGGGAAATTCTGAAAGTTTCTGGTAATGAAAACATGCATGTAGAGGACACACAGCCTTCCAACAAAATGTCTCAGGAACAAAGAATTGTTGAGTTTAAAATGGAACGGTGTCAGTTGCTAGTAACCCAAGGCTACAGCATGTCAGGGAGCTACCTGACAGACTTAAATATTAAAGACAATTTTAAGAAGAAGAAGTAGTGTTTTAATTTTTGGGGGAATGTCTGTAAGAGAATTTAGCAGTTATAAAAAGGTCATTTCTGTTGTCCAGACCTCATGGCACAGAAGGCTGAGGTGCTATGCACCTTACCTCTCACCACACTGGTGACCTGGTTTCAGGAATGAGTTCAGTTGGCCAGGGGTCAGATAAGGAGGGAGAGGACTGAGTGTCCAGAGGGCAGCTCTCCTCTTCTGGGAGGGGGGGAGCCTTGTTGACTTGGCTGCCCCTGTGTAAAGGTCCAGAGGTAGTGTCGGCAGCTCGAGCGGCATAAAGGGCAGGGCTACAGTTATAGTGTGTGAATGCCTTCATGTACACGCACTTAACCCGTGGCAGGGATAGTTGGGAAAAAATGGGAAAATGGTGGTGGAAGGCTATATGAAACCTTGCCTGCCCACCCTCGCCCCCCACTGTGACTGATTCACCAACCCACAAATCTGGACATGAGTATCCAGGCGGGGGAAGCAAGTCCCTCCCCTTCTTGGCCCCGCCACAGGGGGCAATCCATGGGGATATGGGGCTTGGTGGACCTGGGAGGCAGTTGCCAGGTTGGGGGGGGGGGGAGAGAGACAGGGCTGAGCAGTTGCCTGCAGTGTGCCCAGAGGAAAAACCGTATATGAAAAAAAAAGGAATTTCAGTAGCTCTTCAGAATATTCCCTTCGGCTAAAGAAGCTTTGGAACTTTAGTAGATGTTACATCCTGTCTCCTGTCCTGCTGCTAATATCTGTCTTGTTTTGTAGCTAGGAAAGAGCAGTCTCCATTTTGAGTGAATAGTAAAAAAGCAGCTATGACCAAAGATGTATAATACAACATGTGTGCATTGATAAGTACAGGATAAAAAGTGCTATCTTGACCCAGCACATCCACATACATGAAGTTGGTCACTGAGCATGCTCAGGAATGTATCGCACTCATTTTAACCACACTGAGCATGCTCAGATATTTATTCTCCATTTATTTTTAATTGAACTTTGAGTTTGGGTTATGGAATAGTTTCTCTAGTGCTGATTCATTGAACTGAGGGGCACATTTTATATTGTGTCTTCTTTTTCTTTTGTAAGTTTTTACCATTTCTATCACAATACTGCCTAAATACCTGTTGTATAAATTGAATGACATAGGCTGACTTAAGATATCATGCTTATCTTCATTTGAGGGTATTGGTTTATTGCTGTCTTACACATGGCTTTACCACTTGTGAGATAACAGCATACCAATACCCTATCATGCAGATAAAATTTTTTATCTTAAGTCAGGCCATGTCATATCTGGCATGTTCTCTATACATAGTGCTAATTTGTAAATATAATAAAATACCCATGTTTTAGTAAGGATGGAAGATAGTGCTTCTTTATACACAATAGTTCATAAAAATATACCTCAAAGGGTGGCCTGATGATGCAGCAGTAGTGCTGCCACCCTTTGTGCTGGCAACCTGAGATTGGGAATGTTCTCAGGTTTCTAGAGGTCGTCCGGGGGAGAAGGGTGAGCACCCCAAGGCTGGCTCTCCTCTCCTCTCCTCTCCTCTCCTGTCCTCTCCTCTCCTCTTCTGGGAAGAGAGAGCTGTCAGCACTGTTGCTACAGTTCCACTAGGTGGAGGCAGTGTGAGTCAGGGTCAGCATGAATGTTGAGGAGCTGCAGGACTCTACAGTACGTGCATGCCTCCACAGGCATGTGCTGACCTACATACCCTAGCTTAGTGGAACAGGGGAGAAAAACGTCGGTGGAAAAATGGATGGTTGGGCAGGTGTGAATGATGCTTCAAGTGCCAGCCCCCAGCCGCTCCACCACCAGGACCCCAACTGGAAATCTGGATTGTGCCTCTCTAGCAGAGTGGCCTTCCCCCTCCTGGCCACACCATGGAGTAATCCATGGGGCATAAAGCCAGCAGACACATCCTGGGGAGGTGGTAGCTAGTGGAGGGGTGGTGTGGACAGATGTCCAAGGGAGCCTAGCCTGCCCTGGCTGTGAAGATATAAAACCTTTATAAAAAACAAATATATATATATATATATATATATATATATATATATATATATACACAGATAGATATAGATATATAGATATATCACAAAATGTTTTATATTGAAGAAATGAGCAAGTAATAAAAGATTTAATGAATTTATATAAAGTCCTCTAATTCAAACACTATGGTATTGTATCTCAAAAACTGTAAAGATAAGTTGCCAAATTAGACGTGCTATAAAGGGGTTGAAATATCAGCCTCCAGTGTGCAAGAAAAAAAAAGAAAAAGCATTTTTTTACCTTCACTTGTTGCACTTGATGCCTTACAAAATCTAAATTCATTTCCCATTGCAGAGGTAAAACAAGCCAGGCTCCAGAATGAGCGTCAAAATACTTGCATACATTTGTTCTCTCCTGTGATTAATATGAGAGAAAATTAGCCTGTTTAACATGTGGTGCACTCTCTCAAATATCTTATCTAAGGTATTATTAGAAACTTGACCTTACTTCAAATATATATACCGAGACCATTCCTTTTCCAGGTATGTAAAATCCACTGGTACGTCCATGCCCCACAGGGCTAGGTACAAAGGTCATCTGTTTACTCTTTGCCTTATCTGAATCAGAAGACACCTGTTTAAAAGAACATGGCATTCAAATGATATTAACGGTAGGCCAGTTAACGTTACTGTAATAAACATTATGTCAAATGTTGATTTTTCTAGTGCTGCCAGCTTCAGTTGTAGTTAGTATTAAGCACTGTAGGTTAATTCATATTTTCTTCATTATCCTTCCTAAGAAGTTCTGTAGGATGTGATTTTCAAAAATTGTGTTTTCTACAAAATATTGCATTTTTCACTATCAGAATGAAAAACAAAATCACAAAACAGAAAAAATGATGGGTCAAAATTTTAAGTGACCAGTTTGTGCTTCCACCCACTAAATGGAGTGCTCAAAACTGTACATTCATCACCTTTTACAAAATTCCTTGACAAGCGCACAGCAGTGGCCATGTTTGTCATTGTTAGCAATAGTATCAGACCTAATGTATTTTCTATTCTTTTTCCCTTTTTCTTGCTGCTTACCATAAGGTATGTTTCAGTCACCCACTAAGATGCATCTTCCATTCTGACTCACATTAATTTCCACCTGACTTTCCCTTCCCATTAGGGCCCTATGGGGTATCACCAATCCAGTGCCCAAAGTGAAACAGCTTGGAACTTGCCTTGAGGTATGGTGGCATTAGTAGAGTGGTTCCCATAGTACTGTTCCACAGGGGTGGCAAATTTTCTCCCTCGTTCCCCCACTGTGGAAGAGAGTTTCAATCACACCTAATGTCACCTAGGGCAGTGGCAGCATCTTGTGGTTCCTACAATGTCAAGGAATCCAGCAGATGACTGAACACTTCCCCCAGTCAGACCGTACTGTACTCCCATATCCACTGGTCCTGTGTGGGAGCAAAGTTCAAGAAAAGAATCTGGGTTTCCCACGTACTACTGGGGTACTACTGGGTACCCCTCCCCCTTCCATGCCAGAGTAACTGGACAGTATTTGTTTTGCTTTCCATGTTTATTTTTGTTTTAAAGCTTAGCTGATTTTTTTAACTTTTGAAAGATGCCTCATGTCATAAGGGCCCAAATAACAAAGAGAGAGGGTCTGTGGGGAGGAAACTGCCCTGGGGTAGGGGTGCAAGAAGAAAGGGGTGCAGACAAGGCAGAGGATGGAGGGTTATAAATCAGGCATGGAAGAAGAGAGGAGCAAAAGAGATAAGAAACAGAGAGGGTAACAAGTGAAGAGGGAGGGCAGGAGAGCTTCAGGGAGCAGCACAGGTGGAAGGGGGAGGAGGGATTTCAGGCAGGAAGGGAACAAGATATGGAAAGCCATGCGCAACAATGCAAGGAGTATGGGAAATAAAATTCCAGACATGGAGGCCATCGTGACGGAGGCTAGCCTGGATTTGGAGGCCATAACTGAGCCATGGTGCACTGACAATCACGACTATGACTTGGCCATACCAGGCTACTTCTGTTCTGGAGAGATAGGGAGGGGTTGTTCTGCATGTGGGGGGGGGTGAATCAAGGGTATGGAAATACAGTGGCACCCAAAAGAAAAGGAAGGGCATGAGGTTTTGTGGGTCATCCTAGAGACAGCATCTGGGGCCACTGTCTGTACATCCTTTCGCTCTTTGTTTCTGTGGGACAGACACTCATGCTGGGAATGAAAATCAAATACGTTTGCTGTATGCTTGTCTGTTTTAGGGTGTCACATTTAATGATTTAATGGAAATAAAAAGAAAAAGACATGGTGAGTTCCAAGGGTTGGCAGGAGAAGGGAGAAGAGGTGCGTGCCCTCGTTCTCCCGTTCCCCTTGCAAACCCAGTGGAACCATCATGGGCTTACTATCTTATTAAAACTATCTTTTGAGATTAAACAAAATGGAAAAAAAGAGGAGCTGACTCTTGGCTAGAAAAGATAACAAGTATGAACATGTATGTCTCTACTGTTTGACAGGGAACTATTGAGAATAAGAGGTTTGTGCTGGTTTTAGCAAAAAGGGGTGGATCACCTGATGGTGATGTCATCCATGAAAAGTATAACTTGGAGTAACAAAGATAGATAGGGGAATCAGTTGAATACTGACTACCAAGTGATGAGGACCTCAGAAGTGTGTGCTTATTTCCACACTGTTCTATTTGCAAAGGCTAAAGCTAAGCCTCAGGAATTTTCAAAATTAGAAAGTTTGCTGGATACTGGACATTGAATAACCTTTTGCTTTCTGCATGTTTATTATTTTTTTTTTATATCCTGATTTGAATAAAATAACAATGCACGTTTGTGTTTTTATGCACCTGGATTCTGGTTTTGTGGCTGTTTTTTCCCACACCTTTACAGTGGTGTCAGAATTGGGATTTCTGGTACATCTAGACTGCCTGGGAGATGTTATCAGTGGATATTGAACCAATACCCAGACAGATGCAAAAAGATCATGGTGCTGAGGCAAAAACATATCCATTGACTCATGCCATGGCGGAGAAGACTGGAGAGAAACACAGACCTGGGTTGGATCTTGGAGCCAGAAGAAAGGTGAAGGACGAGCTGGAGAGTGAGACAGAAGGACAGATGGAGGAGAGAGCCCCGGAGGATTCCAGTAACCTCCTACAATGGCTTTGTATGAAGCAGCTGGAGATGGAGCGGGAATGAGTGGAGGATTGACGACAACAGGAAGAGGATTGACAATGGTAGGATAAGAAGTGGATGGATACCCTGTGAGCAATCCAAGCCCTTAACCCAAGTCAGCCAGATCAAAATATACCCAGAGACATTAAATTGACTAAATTGATGGAAGTCAATGATATTGAGGCCTATCTGACAACATTGGAGCAGATTGCCCAAACACGTGCCTGGCCCAGGGATCAATGGGTTATTAGACTGGTTCCTTATTTATCTGGGCAGAAGCACCAACCCTTCCAGGGTTCTGGTGGGGTGATTGCCAACAGTAAGGACTGTTGCCCTCTTGTGCAGGAGGGGTGTGTGTGACAGGGTGAGCCCTGTCTGGGGTGAATGTCCATGTGTGGGGTGTCCGGGCCACTCCCCATGCCTTTCGCTCTTTGTTTTTGTGGGGCGGCAGCTCGCACTGGGAATGAAAATGAAATACATTTGCTGTATGCTTGTCTGTTTTAGGGAGTCAAATTTACTGATTTAATGGAAATACAAAAAAAAGATATGGTGAGTTCCAAGGGTTGGCAGGAGAAGGGAGAAGAGGAGTGTGCCCTTGTTCTCCTGTTCCCCTTGCAAACCCAGTGGAACCCTCATGGACTTAGTATCTTATTAAAACTATCTTTTGAGATTAAACAAAATGGAAACATAAAACCCCCTTAACCAAGAACAGAGGAGTTGAGTCTAGGCTAGAAAAGATAACATGAATGAACATGTATATCTTTAATGTTTGACAGGGAACTCTTGAGAATTAGAGGTTTATACTGGTTTTAGCAAAAAGGGGTGGATCACCTGATGGTGATGTCAACCACGAAAGGTATAAAAACCTACCACTTGGAGTAACAAAGATAGGGGAATCAGTTGAATACTGACTACCAAGTGAAGAGGACCTCAAAAGTGTGTGCTTGTTTCCACACTGTTCAATTTGCAAAGGCTAAAGCTAAGCCTCAGGAATTTTAGAAATTGGAAAGTTTGCTGGATACTGGACATTGAAAAACCTTTCTTTGCTTTCTGTATGTTTATTATTTTATTTTTTTTAATTTTCTGATTTGAATAAAATACCAATGCACGTTTGCATTTTTATGCACCTGACACCTGGTTTGTTGTGTGTGCTTTATCCCACACCTTCACACTGTTCTGGATCTCATGATATTTAATTTTGTTCCTGTTTATTATGTTTAACTTGTATTAAGATGTGCAATGGGCTTAGTTAAGACACAAGGGGATGTGGAAAGGATGGGAAGGGACTTGGCAAAGTTGGAGGTATAGTCAAAAGTATGGCAGCTTAGATTCAGTGCAAAGAATTGCAAAGCAATGCACCTGGGAAACAGTAACCCGGGGAAGAGTACACAATGTGGGGAGAGGTACTAACAACAACAAAAATGGAAAGAGACCTGGAGGTAGTCATATCAAATGACCTAAAGGTCGGCAAGCAATGCAAGATGGCAAGAAGGAGGGCTGGGGGGATATTGGGATGCATATGGAGAGGCATCACCGGTAGAAAACAAGAAGTTGTTATCCCTCTGTACAGACAGTTGGTGAGACCTCATTTGGAGTACTGCATGCAATTCTAGAGACCCCATCTCTGCAAGGACATAGACAGGATGGAAGCAGTCCAGAGGAGGGCAACTAAAATGGTGCAGGGTCTGCACTGGAAGCCATATGAAGAGAGACTAAAGCAGCTTAATATGTATACCCTCAAGGAAAGGGGGGGCATGATTGTAACATTTAAGTACTCCAAGGGAATCAACAAAGTCCAAAAGGGTAGCATCTTTCAGAAAAACAGATGTGCAAGAACAAGGGGGCACATTTTGAAGATAGAGGGGGACAGCTCAGGGGCAATGTGAGGAAGTATTTTTTCATGGACAGGGTAGTGGATGCATTGAACAGCCTCCCTGAGAAGGTTGTGGGGTCAAAAACAGTTGGGGAATTTAAAAATGCATGGAACAGACATAAAGCAATTCTGGTGGGGGGGTAGGAGGAAGTAGGCTGTTGGTTAGCTAGGATCTGCAGCTTATCCAATAGGTAGGGGAAATGGACAGACTGGGTGGGCCAAGTGGTCCTTATATGCCATGAAAATCTATGTTTTTAAAATTAGTTTTTACATAATTTCAGCAAAGGGCCCTCTCACCTTTTAAGAGCTTGATGACTTGACCAAACCTTAATAGTAACTATATAGTGTTTACAATAATTGACTGTTTTTATTATTATCTTGTTTTTTGTATTAAATTATGTATGTTTATGTATGTATATTTCATTAAAGGAAAACTGCACCCTCATATCTTCTAAATGTTACTTGTTTACATGTCAACAGACAACTCTTTTCATGTAGCTATTAAAGATGTATGCAACTGCTTTCAGTTAGTTTTCACACTTCATACTAGGCTCTGTCACTCTCCTGGGAGGGTCCATGTTGTGGTTGTTGAAATCTCATTGACCCTGAGAGCTACATTAGCATATGAGAATATGATGTCAGATCAACCATTTATATACTGTATCTCTATGCTAAAATAACAAATACCCTGTAAAAACTCTCTGGAAACTTATAAGCCGAATGGAGTTTAAAGGGGAAAAAAACTGCGTTACAGCTCAGATAGCTTGTAAAACTCACTGAAGGTAAATGTGGTATTTCACACCTTCTTGCAGCTTTGTTCTTTTAAAACTATCTAAACAGACAGGTATACTGAGGAGTTTAAAGGTTGATTTCACATCACATTCTCATATGCCAATGAAGCTGTCAGGGAAAATGAGATTTCAACAACCACGAAATGGACCCTCCCAGGAGAGTGACAGAGCCTAGTATGAAGTGTGAAAACTAACTGAAGAAGTTGCATACATCTTTAACAGCTACATAAAAAGAGTTGTCTGTTGACATGGAAGCAAATGACATTTAGAAGATATGAGGGTGCAGTTTTCCTTTAAGAGCGTAATTTGTCAGTGTTCAGTCGATTACTCTTTTGTATTTTTGCAACTGTGTATTTGTTTATGCCATACCTGGATCTCACTGAAAATTAGCCTTGGCTCAGTTGAGTTTTCCTATTCATTTCCTATTCAAACTCAGGCAGCACTTCCTTGCACTTAGTAGCTGTGATTGCTCATAGTACTCTGTCAAGTCAATTTGCCTAATTGCCCACAAGCACCACTTCAGCCCTGCTGCCACCTTTTCCTCTCTTCACCCACCTCTCCACCCTCTCCCCTGCTACTCCCCTTTTTCTCCATTAATTTCTCTTCCTACCTCCCCACCTGACCTTTTCTACTCCTCCTAACTTCCCCTACGCCAACACCACTCAGTTTTCCACCTCCTTACCCTAAGCTAATTTATGCGACAAAGACGTTCTCTTCCTTGGCTCGCTCTCCGCACTGGTGTACTTGTTGCTAGCTCTGGCCACCTCCTTAGCAACTTCCTACATGGTCTGCTTCTGATGCATATGCATTCAGAGCTTGACACTATTGACAATGTCACCTTACTGACAGCACCCCCTACCTACCCAACCACTTTTAATGCTCCTGCAACTTATCTGTAGGAGCCATTGTTGTAACTGACACTGTAGCATGATCGGAAACTCTGTTAGTGTTAACTCTATAACGATGTATAAATGTGATTTGGTACTCTCTGTATCACTTGACTTGAATTGTTGTAATGACGTTTTATAAATAATTGCATGATGTTGTATTATCCGTTTGTCCCTGTACACTCTTGACATAGAACCTTCACAAATGAGTCCCTGGATCAAAGGTACCATAATTCCAAGACTTAAATAAATAAATAAAATAAATTTGATGAAATGAATAAAAGTTTTCCTACTACTATTACTACTACCCTTGTGCCAGCAGAAGTGGTGCACCACAATGCAAGGGGGATTGCACTATGATGGGGCTGCGGCATCCTCTTTTGGGGATTTTGGAAGACTTATCATGGTCGCAGAACAGGACTGTGGTTAGAGCAGCCATGAAATGGTATCATCATCATCATCATCATCTTTATTTTTAATGCGCCTTTCAAATTCCAAGGCGCAGTACAAATTAAAACAATTTAAAACAATGCTGCACAACAGTAACGAATATACAGTATAATATAATTAAAAAATGTTTTCCACATCACTGTATGCCATGCTCCATAAATAGGTCTTTAATGCCTGTTTGAAACTCCCCACGGTCATGCACTCCCTAATCCGACGGGGTAGAGAATTCCAGAGGGTAGGGGCCATGAACATAAGTGCCAGAGACCCTGAAGATTTTAAAAAGACCTTCCCTCGGAATCTCCAGTAACCCCTCGTCGGCTGAGCAGAGCGGATGCACAGGGAGGTAAGAAACCAGAAACTCTTTCAGGTAGTCAGGGCCCAGTCCATGTAGGGCTTTATATGTCAGTAATCTGACTTTGAAAGTGATCCGCCACTGAACTGGCAGCCAGTGCAGTTCCTGCAGCACTGGTGTAATATGGGAAGACCGAGGCGTCCCCATCAACAACCGGGCTGCAGAGTTCTGCACCAGCTTGCAGGCAATGGATATCAACCCCTGGAAGCCCAAAGTAAAGGGAGTTGCAATAATCCAGATGCGAGGTCACAAAGGCGTGGATCAATGTCGGCAGGTCACCAGACGGAACAAGGTGCTTGATCCTAGCGATGTTTCTTAGATGGTAAAAGGCTAACTTAATGACAGCTGACACCTAAAATCGAAGAGTCAGCCATTTGTCCAGTATCATCCCCAGGTCTCGCACCCATTCAGAGGTATGGAGCGCAGAATCCCCCAGGAATATTCCCGATGGTTGACCTGCTCTCAACCCCCCATCCGGTGACCTGGATCCACGACCATCACCTCAGTCTTCCCGGAGTTCAACTTCAGCCAGCTGGACTTCATCTAATCTTGGATTTCAATGAGGCAATCATTAAATACCAAGAGTGCTCCATCTTGGTCGGGCGAAAAAGACAGATAGAGCTGGGTATCATCAGCATAGCAGTGAAACCTCAGCCCATATCATCTTACAATGTCTCTGAGGGGCATCATATACACCGCAAACAACATTGGGGACAACACTGAGCCCTGGGGAACCCCACAAGACAGAGAGATGGGATCAGAGGAAAAAAACCCGGACACCACCCTCTGAGTTCTACCAGTGAGGAATGATGTAAACCATCTGTGGACCGAACCAGAAATCCCACAGATGAATCTCAGGTGCTCGAACAGTACCCCATGGTCCACGATGTCAAAAGCTGATGACAGATCAAGAAGTACCAAAATGGACCATTTTTTCTGTTCTCTCACCATCAGATCATTGAGCACCCGAACCAACGCAGTTTCGGTATTGTGCCTCTTTCGGAAACCAGAGTGGAGAGGTTTGTAGATGCTATGGATGGTCAAATGGTTCTCCAGTTGTACTGCCACTACTTTCTCAACCACCTTCCCCACAAAGGGAAGGTTAGCGATAGGTCTGTAGTTTACGAGACAGTCCGGGTCCAATTAAGCTTTCTTAAACAAAGGTGTCACCACTGCTTCCTTCAAGGAGCAGGGATATTCTCCAGAGTCAAAGGAGCACCAGACCGTCTGCGCCAGAACCGGGCCAATGACTTCCTGTAAATCCATAATCAGGGCTGTCAGGCCCGGGTCTAAACTACAACATGTAGGGTGCAGACCCTGGACAATCCGCATAACATCCAGGATTTCTGTCTGGTCGAAGGAGCTCCAGGAGAAAAGAGGGACAGCGGCCAAGCATCGATCATCAGCAACTCCCATAGAGTGTGTTGAACGGGTCTCCAGCCTGATGTTGGCCACCTTATTAGCAAAGAACCGAGCAAGCTCATCACGTTGCAATTGTGAAAAAGCTCTTCGAACTTGAAGACAGGCTGGGTTGCACAGCCTGTCCACAGTTCGAAAGAGCTGAGATGGTCAATTCTGAGCTGCAGCAATCTCCCTGGACAGGAACTCTGCCTTCTTATGGGAGATTTCTGACTGATAGTCTCGATTATGCTCTAGCAGTCTATGATGGTCGGCATCTAAGACGGATTTCCACCAGCATCGCTTTAACCTACGTCCTAGTTGCCATAACTCCCTCAAGGTCCCATCAAACCAGGGAGACCGAGGGTGGAGGGAGAGAGGACATACACGGACTGGAAAAATGGAATCCAGTGCTGAGGTAATGGCCTGGTTATAGGCCAAAACCAAAACCACATGATCCATGCTTGCCACAGGAAATTCTGATAGATCAAGTACTGCTGCTAGGCCATCAGGAGTCACATCCTGTAAATGGCAGTAGCTGACCATCTCCACAGGGGTTGGCCTACAAGGAGGGGTGCAAAAATTGAATTGCACAGTGTAGTGGTTGGACCATGCGACGGGTTCCACCCCCACGTCACAGGCCTTGATCTCCGGAGGAAAACGAGGTCAAGAGAATGGCCACACTTATGAGTAGCAGAGGTAACCACCTGTGTAAGTCCCAGTGAAACCATTAACTGGAGGAAGTGTTATCCAAATTGTGAAAGTTCATCATCGATCCAGGCATTGAAGACACCCAGGACCATCAGCCTAGGTGACTCGAATGCCAGGTCGATGACGAAGTCCGCCACTTCTTTAAGGAATAGGTTCACATCACCGGGTGGACAGTAGATGAGAGCCATCCTATAACCCACACCTGCTACAATGACACACTCAAATGACCTGGCCTCCTCAACTGGTACACTTGTGAGATTCAATTCGGTCTTAAAACAGACCGCAACCCCCCTCCCCTGCTGTCCGGTCTCGGGCGGTGTATCACCAAATACCCGGCCAGTACTGTGGCCTCCAGCATGGGGTCCGCACTACCATCCAGCCAGGTTTCGGTGATGCATGCCAGATCTTTTGTCCCAACAAGATCTGTAATAATTGCAGTCTTGTTCTTGACAGATCTGGCATTACATAGCACTGCCCGAGTTGGACAGAATTTCTGGGCCGCCCCAACTTCCTACCCACCACCAATGGTGGTGCCCTTGGGTATGGAGACTAGGCAAGATGGCCCATGCTCTAGACTTCATTTCGCCCCAGGGCGTCTTCTGGACTTAACGACCCTAATGGGAGCACCCTGCTCTTTCAGCCTCTGCTGTTCACACCCACCCACCCCACCCTCCTGTGAGTAATACCCAAGGCTCAACAGTACTGATAGGTGGAAAAAGGTAACGGTGGGGAAAAGAAGGGGTGGAGGGCGTGAAGTGCGGAGGCTGAATAGAGCATGACCGGGGGGATAACCCGATGACATAGATCCCAGGCCCAAGACATAAAGCAAAAACATCAATATAAATAAATAAAATGGATTTACACAAATCCACAGCAATACAAAATATACAGTCCCACAGATCTTAAACCTTTCCTGAGATTCCCTACTCACTTTCCCCAAAATATTCCACAATTCACACCCAAAACTAATAATAACAGATAGCTAACATAAATAACTAATTTAATTAACTAAATCCAAAAACAGACCTTCAACCATTAATCAGCCCAGGTCCTCTCATTGCCTAAGGCCTCACAAAGCCTAAGCTAACCAATATTAACTAAAATCCTAAAACAATTAAACATCACACAGGTCCTCTCATTACCCGGTGCCACTTAAACTAAGTAAACTCTCACTACTTAACACATACAATAAATACACAAAAAATAAAAAATTAAAAGGGGGAAAACCAAGGACATACTGTGGAGAAGCTGCCCCCCAGACACTTCTCTCACATATGTCTGAGAACGGCAGAATTTCAGCTGCTAAAAAAGTACTCTCACTGCAAACAAAATTTCTAAAAAGTTAAAATGAAATCACTGAGTACTTGCAGACAGAGAAAGTACAAGGAAAGTCCAGCCCGGCCATAGGTTCATCAAATGGACGATTTTTGCACACTAAGGGCCAGATATTCAAAACTTTGCCCCGGGGCAAAATTAGCACTGCCCAGCGGGCAAACTTAGCCTGGAGCACAGAGCAAGCTATATTCAAAAGGAATAGCCCAGGGCAAACAGCTTCTGAATATAGCACGGGAATGAGGCCGGGCAAACTGGGCTTGGAGTGCAGGGCAAACTTAGCCCTGGAATAAGACAGCTCTGAATATGGCAACCAGGAAGTGCAAACCACAACAGCAACACAGTGCACAGCGATGTGAAGGTAGGTAGAGATGAACTATGTGGTCAATGTGTGTGCCAGCAAATGCGTGGACCCAGTACAGCTGCAGGCAGCAGTGTATGTGAAAGTACAGTGTGCAAAACTGTAAAATATTCCCCGAACTGTTAGCGTAGCACTAACACGTTTGCGCGGGTTTAGCGCAGGGCTAAACTGTTAGCCCGGAGCAAACACGTTTGCCCGGAGCTAAACTTTGCCATATTCAAAAGTGACATGCAAATGAGCCTACTTAGGTAGTCTGTGGGCAAACTTCCAGACTAGCATCTCATTATGACCTGATTTGCATGCAGTTTGCACCGGGCTAACTGTTTAGCCCTGCGCTAAACCCGCGCAAACGTGTTAGCGCTGCGCAAACAGCATGGGGAATATTATACAGTTTTGAACACTACTTCCACATGCGCTGCTGCCTGCAGCTGTACTGGGACGACACAGCATAGGCACAGATGGTGGTGGTGCTGCATGCAACTGTCACATTGTAGGTCAAGCTACAGTGCACAGCAGAAACTACAGTAGCAAGGGGGCCAGTAGTGTGTGGACACAGCATTGCCCCTGGTGTGTAGGGCAGTGATGATGACTGCACTATACACAGTGAGAGGCCCAACCTGCAGGTGTTTACTAACAGTGGACATTACTGTTACGCTGTTGTGTGACCCACAGATGCTGTACCCGTGGCATGGGATGCTCACAGTGACATGTACATTTCTGGCTTTGTTTCCTGTGGCAGTTGTACAGCTGTGCAGTATGTGGCCGGGGGAGGCATATATTATCCGAAAGGCACACTGGTGTTGGGGTATTCCCAATACTGGCCCATGTGCACTGCATGATGTGTCCCAGCCTTGTGGCCACATCTGGTCTGTGGCACAGCCTCGCCACCCATACATACTCCCCTCAACATCCTCCATTCCCACAGTGCTGCATGTGTGTGCTGGCATCTGTTGGTGTCCACAGAAGTGTGGTCCGCAGGTGTGTGCTGTATGGCCACACTGCCATGCTGTCCATTGGCAGCAGGGTCACCACTTACTGCCTGGCATGGCTGGGACTGGTGGCAGATGATGGCATCATTGTGATGCCATCAGTTAGCAGCATGCTTCCTCTATGTTTGACTTTATCTATGTGTCATATTTCTTTGTTAGAGTCACGCAAAACCCGCGCTAAACCCGCGCAAACACTGCGCCAAAGCCATAGTGTCGGCGCAAAAGCTAGTTGCCTATGGTTAAGACAAGCTTTTATGGGCAGTAATGTACACCATGCTAAATTAATACCGGCTAAGTTAGCAAAAAACCATAGCGGTAAGCTAGATGCTGAATATAGCATTGCGCCTGTATTCATGTCAGTTTGCCCTTGCATACATTATAATTTTGCCCAGCGCTAATGCAGTTTACCCGCACTATTTGGCCTTTTGAATATAGCAGACCCGCGCTAATCCCGCGCTAAACCTGCGCAAACGGTTTTTGCCCGGCACAAAGTTTTGAATATCTGGCCCCAAGTTCCAAAACTCCATAAAATCAGTGGGATCATCCAATTGGCCTGAAAGTTCCAGAAGAATTCCGGTCCCAAACTTCAGCCCCCAAATCCCAGGAGAGCCGTCCACTAAGCCACAGGATCCTGCCAGAAAATTAAGAGGTGACTACTTAGGCTATATTAGTGACCCACCACCTCAACTCCAGGTTCAATCCACACTCCAGCTGACTAAACTGGGAGTTTAGGGGAACAGGGTCACTGGGCTAGCCCTCCAGCAAGCCCCGCTCCCAACCCCTGAGTGGGGCACTATCCCATGGACACCTCAAGAGACCAGCAGGTCCCAGTTACATAAGAATCAGTTCCTTAGATAGCACAAGTCACTCGATCAGCACTCCAAAACCAGACACTGCAGGATCCTTTACTGACTCCATGGTCTTTAATATCCCAAAAGTAGTACAAATGAACTTCTTAGTGGACTTGTCCCCAGCAAATTCCTCCTCCTTCTAATCCTGTTTGATGAGTAGCCAAACCACCAGAATACCGGGGAAAGACACACTCAGGGGGAGAAACACTGCCCAGATCCCACAATGAAAGGCCGCCATCAAGCCACAAAGCCATCTAGCCACAGGACCCCTCGAGTTCATACAGTAGTCCAGCACAAAAAACCCAGGAGTGCCCAAAAAATGCTCAATATTAAATGATGTTGAGTATTGCTAGAGTCCCAGCCAAATAATCCAGCTGAGCGACCTCAGATCGCAATACTGGCTCAATCAAATAAAACAAAATGTCGGAAAACTCAAAACACAGTCTGCATTACTGTTAGCGTTAAAGCACTCAGCAACTAAATAACTCACAGTGAAAAAGTGCTTTTCCTTTTTTCTAAAATCAATACCACGGCTCATGATACATGGCAAGTGGAAAACAGTAAAATAATGAACACAGCAAGCAGCAGTCCGATGGCTAGCCCAGCGTAGCCGCCATCTTCTAGAGGACATGGTATAAGGATCCGGTATCGGTGCTTTGGTGGGAGGCAAGTAGAGGGACCTGCAAGGTCAGGAACCAGGGTATAAGGATGAGAGGGGGTGCAAAACTGGGCAATGGGGGCACAACAGCAGTGGCAGGGTACAGAGCTGGCACCTGGCAATGGTGCCATGGCCAGTGAGATGGAACTGCATTGACTGGGTACACTATGGCAGGGATGCACAGATCCTCAGGTGCCACCAGCTCTGGCACCTGTCCCATCACTGACACAGTCCCCAGCATGTAGCAGGTGGAATAGGCTAAGGGGTACTAGGTGCAGTCAGTGGATGGGGATGTCCCATGGGCACTGCAATATTCCCCCATTATACAGCCCACCATGTGTAGCCATGCTAATGCCCCACTACACCATCAGGGACTGTGTCATTAATGGGGCAGGTGCCAGGGCAAGTGGCACCAGGGGGTCCGGACAGAGTCTGTGCATGCCTCACACAGTGTACCCCATCTACATGGCTGTGTCCCACTGGCCATGGCCCTACTGCTGGGTGCATTTCAGTACCTACCACTGCCACCGAGCCACCATTACCCAGTTTGGCACCCCCACTGGGTCTTATGCCCTAATTCCTGAAAATGCAGGCTTCTTCTCCTCCCAAACTCCGCAGCTGGACCAATGTTGCTCTGGCAAAGGAGGGCTTGGTGGGACCTTTTGTCAAACCCCTTGGGTGTGCTACAGGTTTGCCGCACCACTGGGATTGTGACAACTCTTGGGACTTTGGCACAGGGACCCTCTTTTTTCTAGAATAGGGCACAGGGTCCCTGAAACACTTGGAGTTTGCCAGAGTCATGGACTGGCTCACGGTGCACTGATATAGTGGCTGTTAGAAAATCCAGCCCTTCGTGTCAAAATTTAAGAAAACTAGTAGTCCGTGTTTTCAAGGAATCAGTGGGCTTACCAGAAGAGAAGAAAACTTTCTCTTTATCTCAAGGGTGTACAGAATACCAGCCACAAGATACACTTAATTACCAAAACAAAATGGTTCATCAAATCAAAATTTTGCAGTTATCCCTGAATCTCAAAAAAGAGAAGTGAAAACAACAGTTATGGTAACCTTCTCCTTTGAGACAGACTGTGATATGGTTAAAAGGCCAGCAGGAAGTAAAGGGGCTTTAAATTTTAAAAGTTATCATATACAGTTCTGCTTTAAAGGTTATCACATATATTTTTTTCCAGATATTTCTTCTTTGACCCTGTACAAGAGAAGACAAATCTCCTGCAATGTAGAGAAGAAATCAAGTAGGAGTAAGCTGTACTTTTCCTTATTGCACAAAATGCATTGTAACTTTTTAAATTAAATACCTTCTTTTTGAGCCTGAACAAATTGTGGGACTTTTAAGAATGAAACAGAAAAGGAAAAAACAAGCTAAAAAAATACACAGGACACTAGGGGCAAAACTGTTTAGAAGAGGAACGCTCAGAAGAAATGGAAATTGATGCAATGTTGGGGAGGGTGGAAAGAGTACTTCGTTTCTGGGATCGCGTGCATGCCTCCACATGCACGCACCTGCTATGCTTGCTGTTGTTCCTGGAGGTGGGAGAAGACCAGAAAAACCCATGTCTCTTTCTGGCCGTATGTGATACCAGACCCTGCTCCTTGTGGATCCCCATTGGTAAGACAGAGGGGGAGAGGCTGATGGGGTTTGGGGTGGCAAGGGGCCTGATGACAGGAGTAGCTGGTCATGGAGGAGCAAGCGGCTATATAAAAAAAAAATGAGATAAATATATATGTAAAGACTACCTACAGTATATGTAAAGGACTTTTGATTGATGGACTGAATACAAAATATAAAAAAATAATGTATAATTCTTTTATTTTCTAAAGTATTTTTAACATTTTTAATAACTAAGCCCAAATTATTTTTTTGTATGAAGGCATCCATTTTTTGTATGAATGAAAAAAACTCACAAAAAAGTATCCTTTCTTATGAAAAAATAATTTGGACTGAGTTGTTTTTGAATTCTGTTTTTGTATGAAGGGATCCTTTTTAGTTAGTTTTTTTTTTCCATTCATATGAAAAAGGATGTCTTCACATGAAAAAAATATGAAAAAACCTAAGTCCAAGGTCTTTTGTAATATGAAAGGATCCTTTGTCATATGGCCCAGTTCCTCTTTAGTATGGCCATACAAAAAAAGAAAATTGAGTCATGAAAAAAGATTTAAAAATGTATGCAAAATACATTTTTGGGCCATATTTGGAAACAGTAACTCCAGAATCCGCCTAACGGAGTCCCAATAAGCGAGATATATGTGTTGGTGTCTGTGCAGGATCACATTTTTATGGGTTTTCAAACAATTTAAAAAAAAAACATGAAAACAAGATGGTAGCCATATGAAAAAGGATTTTTTTCTCACAAAAAAAGGATTACCCCCAAATGAAAAAGAATATTTTTTGTTGTATGGACCAAATTCTTTTTTCATTCAAGCAGCTAGCCAAACTTCTACTGCACATTCTCAGAACTGAAATTTCAAATTCTTATAACTTTTGAACAGAATAATATTTTTTCACCAAACTAGCGAAAAACACCACTGAGGCCCAAGCCCTTTCTACCCTGAAAATGTCAGAGCAAAATTCCTAAACTTCTGGGAGCTAGGCGATGACAAAAAAACAGCAAAACACCAGATTGTTTTCACTTTTTCGCTATCTGCATCTCAGAATCTGCACATCTGGCCAGAACAAAATGTGGCACGTCAAGCTATCTTAGCCCCAAGACCATGCATGCAAATCTTTGTGCAAATCCATTGAATGCTTATGAAGCAATGAAAGTGCACATTTGGGGTTTTACATAGACACCCCTGCTCAACCCCAACTATAGTAAGCAAGGAGGGCCGGGGGATACTGAGATGCATAGGGAGAGGCATCACCAGTAGAAAACAGGAAGTTGTTATCCTTATGTACAGACAGTTGATGAGACCCCATCTGGAATACTGCGTGTAGTTCTGGAGACTCCATCTCCGAAAGGACATAGACAGGATGGAGGCAGCCCAGAGGAGGGCAACTAAAATGGTGCAGGGTCTGTACCAGAAGCCATACAAAGAGGGACTAAAGGAGCTTAATATGTATACATTAAGGAAAGGAGGAAGAGGGGGACAAGATAGAAACTTTCCAGTACCTTGAAGATAGAGGGGGGATGGCTCTGGGGCAATGTGAGGAAGTATTTTTTCACGGAGAGGGTGGTGGATGCATGGAACAGCCTTTCTGAGGAGGTCATGGGGTCAAAAACAGTGGGGGAATTTAGGAATGCATGGGACAGACATAAGGCAGTTCTAGTGGGGGGTAGAAGGAATTAGGCTGTTGGTTAACTAGGCTATGCATCTTAGCCAATAGGCAGGGAAATGGGCAGACTGGGTGGGCCAAGCGGCTCTTATATGCTGTCAAAGTCTGTGTTTCTATGAATAATTACTGGATCAGTAAGTTTTTACCTCCTTTCACAGGAAAAGCAGGAAGTCTCATTCTTCACAAAGTGTCATTCTGACACAATCAGCAAATACACATTCCAGTCTCTGTATTGTACAGGTTGTAGAAACCTCAAACTCACCTCTTGATGAATGGATGTAGAAGTCCCAGGTAGGCTTCCATCAGTGGCTTTGACCAGCAGCACAAGCTGTCCTCACACTGTGAAAGCTCACAGATGAGTGCCTCCTGGATCTGCCCTCAGACTTTCTCAGGGCAAGGGCAGCCCTCTGACTGGTGTAAAGGGCTGTCAGTCGCCTAAAAACATTCCAGGATGTCAATGGTCAGAGTGCCCATTTAAAATATGGAGTCCCTGACCTCTGAGGTACAACATTCAACCTTGGATTGTCCTTAGATACAGCCTCTGGTATTTTACCGTGTTTTGTGAGATTTCTATTAACTCCTTCCTTCTGAACACTGACAAGCTCATGTTTTAAACTGGTTCTTTTCCGAGCTGCAATGTACAATAGACAGACAGTCAGGCAGGCTGCAACAAGAAGAATGCTCCTCCAGTCCCTACACAGGCTGCAGTCCAAGTGCCAGAAAGAGCAACAAGCAGATGGTGCCACACAGTTTGGGCAGGCAGTTCAGGGTGGCAGAGGAGTAAAGGTAAGCCCTACCATTTTTGGGGTTGTTACGCTATACTTGACTACAATCACTATCATTTAAGAATTTCAGGAAAAATACTTTAATTTTGTATTTCTTGCATTTATTGGCAAAGTGACATTATATACTGCTAGATATGGTATAACAGGATGGGAAGCTATGACAAAAACGCATCTGTGTTTTATTTTTTTTATTTTTACAGTAGTGAAACATATATTACACTGTGTGTACAGATACAAATGCCAATACAGCAGCTAATTTTAGATGTCATGTGACGGTGAACAGGACTGATATTAGATTTCATAGGACACTGACTCTGTGATGAAAATAGCAAAATGCATCGCCACAAAAGATCTGGACAAGTAGAAGGAGAGCACACTTCTCAGATAAATTTGCATCATGCTGTCATGAGATCAGAGGACAGACTGGATGCACCATTCGTCTGATTTCATGTTTCAGATCCTTTGTTCCAGTGTTCTGCAAGCATGCCTAAAATTAATTGTGAGAGAGGGAACCAAAAGCATGGTAACTCACTACTAAGTCAACATAAAGTCCCTGTGCTTTAAAGGGCATGAGAGAGAATGTTACGCTGCTAGTTAAGGCACTGAAATCTGTGTCTACAACTTTTGAGGCACTAGCTAATAATGTAAGTCTTTGCATAGCATTTATCCTCTGGGAAAGAAGGGACAATAAACATAGACAAAGCACCATTGAACAATTGATCCAATATGACCAGATTCTGCCTGCACTGTCAGGTGCCCTGCTTGGTAGTAGATTTTTAAAGCACAGTCTGTCTGTTTTGGTCACAGACATGAACTGAAGAGGTTTTGTTAATGACAATATACAGCAGACAAGGTGAGTTTCAGAGACACCTGAATTACTATCTTAATTATTGTCTGTAGGGTAAATTGAGACCAGCCACATTGGGCCACATTTAAGGACCATATTAAAGAGCTGTGTCTTGCCCTGTAATGTGGGGACTGGGTGACTGTGAGAACTGTTTTGCCTGGGGCCTCAGCTCTATGATAATTGGAAGAGGGATGGCAGGAAGTAAGGGCTGAGGCCTTATATTTGAACCTACCAAAGTGTCCAATCATGTGTGCATCTCATTGGGAAGAGTGCCGCAGAGTGGGAGTGTGGTATCTGCCTAAGGGACTTCTGCAGGACTTCTGTAGGTGTGGCCAGAGGTTTGCAGGGAACGCTGCCCATGCACATATCTGGTACTTCAGCTTGAAAGCAGAACAGCAGGTAGGGTGAGGGATCCTAGAGATTCCCTATCTGGAGTAGGTTACGAACATATGAAAATGCCAGCAGAAACAGGCCTCATGGTCTATTGGGTCTGCTTGAGTGCACAGCTAGCACCTTATAATGCTGCTGCCCCTCCTTTCCCCCATCCTATTACCCCTTCCCCTATCCCAACCCCTCTTGAAGCTGCCTGCTGTCTTGCAGGCCACTAACTCACCCGGCAAGGAGTTCCACTTGTCCACCACTCTTTCTGTGAAAAAATATTTCCTCCTCATCTCTCTCCTGAATCTACCCCCCTCCAATCTCAGTTGGTATCCTCTTGTGTCCCTCCCCTTTCTCCTCTGGAAAATCCTCTCTGTATTAGTCTTGTTTATTCCCTTCAGGTACTTAAAGGTCTCAATCATATCTCCCCTGTCCCTCCTCTCTTCCAGAGAGTACATATTCAACTACCACAGCCTTTCCTCATGTGGCTTGCCCTCCAATCCCTGGATCATCTTTGTAGCTCTACGCTGTACCCCCTCCAACAAATTGATGTCCTTCTTCAGGAACGGGCATCAGTATTGCATGCAGTGCTCCAGGTGGGGCCTGACCAGCGACCTATACAAGGGCAGGATAACCTCCCTGCTTCTGGAGGAGATCCCTCTAGCTATGCACTCCAGCATTTTGTTGGCTTTTGCTGCCGCCCTTCTGCATTGAACAGAGTTGTTCATGTTTCCTGTTATGATCACCCCTAGGTCCTTCTCTTCTGTGGAGCAACCAAACTGAACCCTATTTAAGTGATAATCCCTCCCCTGATTCCAGGCTCTGAAGTGCAGAACCTTGCACTTCTCAGCATTGAACCCCAGCTGCCATTTATCTGCCCACTCCTGCAGCTTATTCAGGTCCTCCTGCAACCCCTTCCTCCCTCAGTGTCATCTACCACAGCTTCCATCTTGGTTTCGTCTGCAAACAGGAAAAAAAAAACTCTTTATCCCCCCCGGCTGCTGGAGGTCTGAATCCAAGCACGGAGGAAGGAGACTACTGAAGACTACAGGAAGTTCCTGTCCCAGAACAGGAAGGGTGAGAGATGTAAGGGCACATAGGCAGTAGGAAAGTAAGTGTAAAAATACAAGAGGGAGGAGACAATAAGCACAAGGCCAACAGGAGAGGGGACACAAAATAAGTCAAGATGGGAGTGGTGCAGTGCATTGGCTGTAGAGCAGCAGTGTTCGGGAGACATTCTGAGGCTGTGATGCTGCCTGTTTGCAGGCACCTCTCTGGTCTGAGGGAGGAGGTTGCCTCCTCCAGGCTGACCTGGCTAGGACTGTGAAACCTCTTCCCCCACCCAGGGACCACCAAGGCCACCACCGTTACCTCAGAGGTTGCCAAGAAAGAGGAGCGGTTGGACCAAGGTGGGCTTAGGGAGGGAGAGGGTGGTGGAACAGAGGTGCATCCCACCAGTTGTAGCTCTCCACAATTCATATGCTGTCCTGGCAAAGAGTGGTTCCTCTATGGAGGCACCTGCAGTGGAGACCAAGGAGGATGCTGGGAACCTCCACAAAGGAGATCCACAGGAGGGTGGCACAAGACCCCACAGGGGAAGGAAACAACTCCTGGTGGGGGACTCAGTCATTAGGGGGGAGACGTGGGGGAGGAAGGGGATAGGGAGGTAAGGTGCCTGCCTGGCGCCACGGCTTGGAGGGACAGGAAGTGAATCCTCAGGATCGCGGGAGCAGCTGCATGAGGGAGAAAGCTGGATGTCATTGTCCACCTAGGGACAAATGACCTGGCTGTAAATGGGATCAGAGCAGTGCAAGAGAAGTTTGTGGAGTTGGGGAGGGGCCTTAGACAAGTAGCATGTACGGTAACCTTCTCGGAGGTGCTGCCTGTCTATGGCAAGGATGATGCTAGGGTATTCCACACCATGGGATTCAATGAATGGTTGAAAAACTGGTGTGGAGCTCAGGGTTTTGGCTTCATTGGGGACTAGGGAGCCACCTGGAGGGATGCAGGCGTATACTGGCGCGATGTTCTGCATCTGTCCGGGAGGGATCCAGGATCCAAGGTGACAGGTTTAAATGCTTCATTGGCAAGCATTTAAACTAGCCAAGGGGGAGGCACTGAAAAGGAGCAGGGAAATCCCAGCCTCCCCCTACAAAGCGCAGTAGTTAGAGAGGTAAACACCAAGGCAGAGAAGTCAGTAGCGAGCAGGACAGGGATAAATGCAGAAAAAGGTGTTAAGGACAGGGATGGGACTAAAAGGGGAAAGGTCATAAAAAATAAATGGAAGGTGATGAGTACCAATGCCTGTAGCCTGTGCAACAAACTCCCTGAACTAGTGGCCTTAATGGAAGAGGGATGCCTGGATATTGTGGCAGTCATTGAAACATGGTACAAAGAGAACCATGAGTGGGAAGTCAACATACCAGGATACATAGTCTACAGGAGGGACAGGGTGGGTTAAAGAGGAGGAGGAGGAGCTCTCTATATAAGGGAAGGGATTAAAGCAATAGAACTAAAGAGTAAACAGGAAGTTGATGAGTCAGTATGGGTCACCCTGGAGACAGGAAATGGCAATTATTAACCGCATGGGGTTGTGTACAGACCCCCATCTCAAGGGGAGGAAATAGACAAGGAAATGATAGAAGGCATCCTTAAAATGGCAGAAAAAGGGGAGATATTGTTGATGGGGGACCTGAATATGCCAGATGTTAACTGGAGTACCTTTGCTGCAGGCACATCCAAGAGCAGGGTCATTCTTGATGCCCTACAGGGGGCATGCCTCAGACAGCTAGTGTTGGAACCCACTCGGGAGGAAGCAATCTTAAACCTGGTACTCTCAAATGGGGAAGGAAAAAGGATCTCAGATTTAGAAGTGGGTAGCCATCTGGGAACAAATGACCACCAAACAATGCGGTTCACAATAAACACAGCCATAGAGTCAAGCCATACAAAAACAAGAGTACTGGACTTTAGGAAGGCTGACTTTGGGAAAATGAGAGACTGCCTTAGAAAAGCACTAGCAAATGGGCAAGAAGGAGGGGTGGAGGAACAATGGGGAATAATCAAAACAGCCATCGCAGAGGCAACAAGCCTTTGTGTGAAGCAAATCAATAAAACAAAACGAAGGAAAAAAACACTATGGTTCTCAAAAGAGGTGGCAGGGACGGTTATGGAGAAAAGGATAGCATTCAGGAAACATAAGGAAACACAGAAGGAGCAGGACAGAGAACTTTATCAGTTAAAGCAGAAGGAGGCAGGGAAGGCAGTCAGAATAGCAAAAGCACAAACTGAGGAAAAGATAGCCAACTCTGTTAAGAAGGGGGATAACACTTTTATAGGTACATTAGGGAGTGAAGAAAGACCAAGGGAGGGATACAGAGACTTAATAAAGGGGAGGGAATGTGGGCAGAGGGTGACAGTGAAAAAGCATGGATACTGAACGCATATTTCTGCTCAGTATTCACAACAGATGAGGAGGGGGATGTGCCTAAACCAAATAAGGGAGAAACTCTGAATAGGGGGGGTTGATACTAGTCCATTCACAGAAGAAAGGGTTTTGAAAGAACTCTTGAAACTGAGGGTGGACAAAACAAAGGGACCTGATGAGAGTCACCCAGAATACTAAAAGAACTAAGGGTAGAACTAGTAACACCACTGACCACTCTCTTTAACAAATCATAGGAGGATGGAGAGGTACTGAGGACTGGAGGAGGGCAAATGTGATTCCACTTCACAAAAGTGGGAGCAGGGCAGAGGCAGGAAACTACAGACAATTTAGTTTGACTTCAGTGGTAGGGAAAATGATAGAATCACTTCTGAAGGAAAGAATTGTTGAGTACCTAGAGGCCAGTGGGGCACAGGACCCAAGGCAGCATGGTTTCACAACAGGAAGGTCATGTCAGACGAACCTTATAGATTTCTTTGACTGGGTGACCAAAGTAGTAGACCAGGAAGGGGCTGTGGATATGGCCTACCTAGATTTTAGCAAGGCATTCGACACAGTATCACACAAAAGATTAATATACAAGCTAGCCAGCCTTGGAGTGGATCCCAAGGTGGTAGCCTGGATAAAAAACTGGCTGGACAACAGGACGAAAAGGTACAGTAAACGGAGTCCACAGTGAAGAAAGGAGGGTAATTCAGTGGGGTACCGTAGGGTTCGGTATTGGGACCGGTCCTCTTTAATATCTTTATAAGTGACATTGAAGAGCACCTGAAGGAAAGGTATACCCTTTCAGATGACACAAAGATCTGCAACAGGGTTGATACACAAAGTGGGGTGGAAAGAATGAAAAGGGACTTGGCAAGGTTGGAGGAATGGTCAAAACGGGCAGCTCAGATTCAATGAAAAGAAGTGCAAGGTAATGCATCTGGAAAACAAAAACCCAGGGGAAGAGTACTCAATGGGGGGTGAGTTAATAACAACAACAAAAATTGAAAGAGACCTAGGAGTAATTATATCAGATGACCTAAAGGTGGGCAAGCAATGTGAGAAGGCAGTAAGGAGGGCCGAGGGGATACTGGGATGCATAGGGTGAGGCATCAACAGTAGAAAAATACAGGTTACTCACCTGTAACAGGAGTTCTAGGAATGGTATATGTTGTTCATCCACACTGTCTGGCAGGTATCCTTGCCGCTTTAAATCTTGCCGGAAGGTCTTCAAGCTGGCTCCTCCCACCCACCCGGGTGGTAAAACTCGGCTTAGCCCCATGACACCAGATCTGACCGCTGGAAGCTCAGGTTGTCTTGTCCAGCCGAGGTCGGAAATGTAGGATGAACAACATATACCATTCCTAGAACTCCGTTACAGGTGAGTAACCTGTATTTCTAGGGACATGGATATGTTGTTCATCCACACTGTCTGGCAGATCCTAGCAGTTCTCCGGGAGGAGGAAGCAAGCGCACACCCCTACTTAGGGAATAAAGACTGAGAACCGAGGCCCCAAAACCAGCATCCCGGCGTGACTCAAGGTCGATGTGGTAATGGGTGATGAAGGTGTGTGCTGACTTCCAGGTAGCAGCCCTGCAGATATCCTGGATAGGGACGTCCCTGAAGCAGCCACCATGCAGCAGTATGGCGGGTAGAATGAGCTCTTATCCTCTGGGAGGCTCCATGCTCGCCAACTTATAGCAGAGATGTGTGCAGGAGGTGACCCACCTGCTTATTGTCCGCTTGGCTGCAGGTCTGCCAGGTGCGGCTTCAGCGAGGTGACAAACAGCTGGCGAAACCTCTCCCCAATTTCATGCTCTGCGCCCTATAATAAGCGAGCGCTTCTAGGGTCCAAAGTATGGGAGCCTGTATTCGGCCTCCGAGATGTGATTGGGGTAGAACACCGCAGAGTCAACACCTGGTTAAGGTGAACCCCACACCACCTTCGGAAGGAATTTCGGTGGAGGCGCAGGACAACCTTGTCCCTGTGGAAGACCAGGTGATGAGACTCGATGCAGAGCACCTGGAGCTCTCCCATCCTTCTGGCTGACGGATAGCCACCAAGAAGGGTCCTCCATGACAGGTGAGAGAGTTCACACCTGTGCATTGGTTCGAATGGCTTGCCCATGAGCTTTGCCAGTACTAGCAATAAATCCCAATGGAGGTGGAGGGTCCTCGACCGGAGGGGAAATGTGATCAAGGCCTTTGAAAAAGTGCCAGACCACCTTCTCCTGCGCCACCGACTGCTCCCCGGCCCGCGCCCAGTAAGCAGAGATGGCTGCCAGGTGCACCTTTAGGGTCATCGACCTAAGCCCTTGACGAGAAAGGGACCATAAATAGTCCAAGATGCTTGCCAAGGAACAGGAGGAAGGGTCCAAGCCCTTGCCCTGACACCAAATGGAAAATCTCTTCCATTTGAAGGCATAGCATTTCCTGGTCGACTCTACGGGACGCCTCAACTACATTGAGGACCTCCGGAAAGACCCAAGGCCTGGAACTCTCTGCTCAGAAACCAGGCGTCAAGGTGCAGGGATTGAAGGTCCGGATGGAACACCTTCCCTGATTGACTGAGAGAAGGTCTGGGCGAGCTGGAAGCTGCCTCGGGAGCCTGGAGCTGAGGCTGAGGAGATCTGGGTACCAGAACTGGCGGGGCCAGTCTGGGGCTATCAGAATCACCTGCGCCTTGTACCTCCTTGCTTTGAGAAGCACCTTGTGTATCAAGAGAAATGGGGGGAAGGCATAGAAGAGGCCCGGGGTCCATGGCCTCGAGAAGGCATCCCCCTGCAGCGAGCCCTGCTGAGGGGGGCGGGCATGGAACAGCCTCAGCTTCGCGTTCTCCTTGGAGGCAAACAGGTCCACCTGAGGTGTGCCCCAATGGGAGAACAGATCTTGTACTAGCTCCGCAGGAGAGACCACTTGTGGGATGCAGCCCCTATCCGCCCAGGGCATCGGCCAGGGTGTTGGAGGCTCCGCCACGTGAATGGCTAGGAGATCCTCCTCAGCTGCGCACGAGTGACCAAATGCGGAGAGCTTCCCTGCAAGAAGCAAGGAGTGCCCTGCCCTGGCGGTTTAGATAGTACATGGTCGGTATTGTCCGCCTGGACTCGGACCACTTGACCCCGGAGAAACGGAGCAAAGGCGGTGAGAGCTGGCGGACCGCTGGAGCTCCAGCAGGTTGATGTGGCATCGGGACTCCGCGGGGACCAGAGGCCGGCGCCCGTGTTCCCCCAGATGGGCACCCCAACCCATCAGAGAGGCATCGGTCGATAGAGAGACTGTCGGCTCGGGGCGGACAAACGGGATGCCCTCCTGCAGATGAACTGGAACGGTCCACCACCGGAGAGCGTTCCACATCCCCTGGGTCACCGTCACTAGCTGGTCCAATGGATCGCAGCATTGTGACCACTGGCTGGCCAGTCCCCACTGAAGAGGGCGCATGTGCCAGCGTGCCCAACGGACCACGCTGGTACAGGCCGCCATTAGACCCAGGAGGTGCAGGAAGTCCCGGGCAGGGCACGATTGCCCAACCAGAAATGATTGGGCAAAGGAGGTAAGAACCTCGGCCCTGTCCGCCGGGAGCCGTGCTCTGGCTCGAAGAGAGTCGAGCTCTGCCCCGATGAAAAGAATCACCTGCTTCGGCTCGAGTTCCAACTTGGCCTCGTTGATGAGAAGGCTGATTTGAGAGAAAACCTGGAGGGCCAGATCTCTGGACCGCTGCACCTCCTGTCTGGAGGGGGCTGCTATCAGCCAATCGTCCAGGTAAGGGTACACCCGGACCCCTCGGCGCCGCAGGAAAGCTGTCACCACTGCTATGCATTTGGTGAAGACCCTGGGAGCTGGAGACAGGCCGAAGGGCATGGCTCGGAACTCGAAAAGGGATCCCTCTGCTCGAAAGCGAAGGAATCTCCGATGTGACGGACGGATAGGGACGTGAAAGAACGCGTCCTGGAGGTCCAGAGAGCAGAACCACACACCGGGTTCCAGGGATGGTATTATCTGAGCCACAGTGACCATCCTGAAGGTTCGAGACCTTAGGAACTTGTTTAGGTCGTGTAGGTCAAGAATGGGGCGCCAGCCCCCCGTCCGTTTCGGAACCAGGAAGTACCTGGACACAAACCCCGGGTCTGAGGGAGGGTCCGCCACCTCTCTGATCACCTCCTTTTGGAGGAGGAGAGCAATGTTGGCTCGGCGAGCCGACAGTGAGGCTGCGGACCCCGAGGTCCCCCGAGGTGCGACGGCTCTGAAGGGCGGGGCCTGCTCGAATTCCAGAGGCAGGCCTTTTCCCACCACCTCCAACACCCACGTGCCATGGTAATAACGGACCAGGCGGAAAGGAAGTGCCAGAGCCGTCCCCCCACGGGGGGAACCTGGGGTGAAGTGACGGGGTTGGGGGCGACACCCCTCAGCCCGTCACTGGGCAGGCTTGGAGGAGGGGCCGGCCGAGGGACCTCCTGGGCCTTTACCTCCCTGCTTCCTGTTGGAGGAAGCCCCGGGCTTGGGTTTGGGATGCCAAGCCCGAGCCTGCTGGCCCTGACGTTGCTGGGCCGGACGTGCCGTGGGCGCAGAAGGACGAAAGGGCTTAGGCTGTGGTTTGCGGCCTTTGTCCTTCTGAGCGGATGAGACCGAGTCCAAGGTAGCATTGGACTTCTCGATCCTCTGCAGGTGACCTTCCACCCCAGGGCCGAAGAGGTCGGTCCCCAAAAAGGGGACATCCACCAACTTGTGCTGGGTATTCGAAGTGAAGGTGGATATCCTAAGCCAAGCCCGACGACACATAGCCACTGCGGCCGCCACAGACCTGGCACATGAGTCCCCAATGTCCAAAGCAATCTGAAGCTGCTGTTTGGCCACTGCCCTGCCCCTGGTCCTGCACCTGCCTAACCGTGGTCTGCAGATCCGCGGGAAGATGAGGAACGACCTCATCCAGGGAGCCCAACAGGGCATGAGAGAAATGTGCCATGAGGACGGCCGAACTGGCCTGGCGAAGGCCGAGGGAGGATGCAGCGTAGACTTTTCGCCCGGCATAGTCCAATTTCTTGGACTCCTTGTCGGGAGGTTTGTCCACATCCCTAGCGTTCCCGGCACGCCGGAAAACGCTGTCGGTAACTAACCCCTCGGCCGAGGGGTGTTCCGAAAAACCGGACAAGGAACCGGTAGGGACCGCATACTTCCTGGCCATCCTGGCCGAAGGCGCAGGGCAGGAAGCAGGGCGCTGCCAGAGCTCCAAGGCCGGGCCCACTATGGCCTCGGCCACCGGAAAGGCCTCCGTAGGGGAATCCCCTCGGTCCAGAATCTCCGTGAGGGGATACCTGGCCCGCTTAGAAACGGGGTTCGAGCTTCATCCCGGTGGACTCCGAGATGAGCCGAAGCAATCCCAGGAAGGACGAAGGGCTATCGTCCACCGACTGTCCTCCTGAGGACTCCAAGTCCATTCGCTTGGAGAAAAGGGAGGAATCATCTTCGGACTTGGAAGAGTCCTCAAAAAGCTGCCTCGGGCCTGAGCCACCCTCCACCTGCCATGGTCAATCGGGAGTGAGGGTGACAGACAGCCTATGGGGCAGTCCCTGAGCCAACCGAGAATTCTTGGTCAGAGCCCCAACTAATGGCTGTGGAGGCGGAGGTTCCACCGGAATCGGTGGGGCAGCTGGTTTTGGCCGAACAACCGGCCTGGGAACAGGCTCCTCGGATAAAACGAGGGGTTGTTTCGGCCGCTCCGGTGACAGCCACTTAATGGCTGGGGAAGGCGACGGCGTCGGCTTGTTCCCGGTCAGAAGGAGCTGTTGCCACATGAGGTCCTCATATCGTCGACGCAACTTACATCGAAGCCTCCCCTCGTCCGAGGAGGAGGAAGAGGACGAGCGGCAGCACCACTTGCCACGGTGCCGAGACCAAGACCGCTTATGACGGGCGGGATCGGCTGGACCGTGAAGAAGTCCGGTGACCGAGATCGAGAACCTCGGCTTCCCGAGGACGGTGCGGTATGCGTCGGGAACCGCACTCCCTCGGTTCGAGGGTTCAACCAAGGCCCGGAACCGGAGGCACAGACAAGCCAACGGGGTCTCAACCCCACCGAGGAACTGGGAGAGGGATTTCGCTTCTCCTTCCGACAACCGTCTCAACGGGTCGAGAAAATTCTCGACCGTGTCGACTGGAGTCTCAGTCAACTGGCCTGACGGGGACACCGTGAGACCAGTGGCGGAGCCGAGCAGTCGTCAAGTCGACGGCCGACACCCGGGAGAGGGATCTTCCGCCCCAAGAGCGTTGACGGTGGGACTTACACTCTGTCTCTTTGGACCGAGAAAACGGTCCAGCAGAAGTTGGTCCCTCACCTTTAGTAGAGAGGGTCAGACAAAGCTCATTAAAGAAGCTGAATAAGAGGCACTGAGAGAGGCCGGACAAATGCCGCAGCGAGGTAAAGCGGCCGCTGCCGCCTCTTCTTAGGGCGATCATCTGCTCGAATCTGATCCGCCGAGCCCGCCGTGGAAACTGCCGACTCTTCAGGCCTCTTTGATTTCACCGGAGGAAAACGCTTCTCAGGATGCCCCAGTTGTAAACGGGCAGCACGGTCTTCGAGGACGTAGGCCGAAAAGGAAGAGCACAGGTCGCAGGTCTGCGGGTCGTGCTCCAGGCCTAGACAGTAGACGCACGTGGAGTGCGGATCCGTCCGAGACATCTTCTGCCTGCAAGGGCATCTCCGGAAACTGGGAGTCGATTTGTCCATCGCAGCTGCGAGGGAGAGAAGACCGAATTCTTTTAAGCAAAAAACTTTTAAATTCGAAAAATCGAAGAATTAGGAACCAGTCATACGCAGAGCGTTAAGGAGGGAACCTGAGCTCTGCGTAAGGAAGATCTGGCGTCATGGGGCGGAGCCGAGTTTTACCACCCGGTGGGGGGAGGAGCCAGCTTGAAGACCTTCCGCAAGATTTAAAGCGGCAAGGATACCTGCCAGACAGTGTGGATGAACAACATATCCATGTCCCTAGAACAGGAAGTTGTTATCCCTCTCTACAGACAGTTAGTGTGACCCCATCTGGAGTACTGCGTGCAATTCTGGAGACCTCATCTATGCAAAGACATAGACAGAGTGGAGGCTGTTCAGAGGAGGGCAACCAAAATGGTGCAAGGTCTGCACCAGAAGACATACTAGGAGAGACTAAAGCAGCTTAATATGTAAACCCTTGAGGAAAGGAGGAAGAGGGGGGACATGATAGAAACTTTCAAGTATCTCAGAGGAATTAACAAGGTACAAGAAGGTAGTATCTTTCAGAAGAAGAGATGTGCAAGAACAAGGGGGCACAATTTGAAGATAGAGGGGGGACGGCTCAGAGGTAATGTTAGAAAGTATTTTTTCACAGAGAGTTGTGGATGCATGGAACAGCCTTCCTGAGGAGGTTGTGGAGTCAGGAACAGTGGGAGAATTCAAGAATGCATGGGACAGGCATAAGGCAATTCTAGTGGGGGGCAGGAGGAAGTAAGCTATTGATTAACTAGAATCTGCAGCTTATCCATCAGGTAGGGAAATGGGCAGACTGGGTGGGCCAAGCGGTCCTTATCTGCCGTCAAATTCTATGTTTCTATGATTTTTCTCCAGATCCCAGCTGAGATATCTGCAATAAAAATCCTGAACAGTACTGGTCCCAGCACCGATCCCTGTGGTACCCCGCTTGTCACCACTCTCGGTGATGACAGTTCCCCCCCTACTACCACCCTTTGCTGTCTCCCCCTCAGCCAGTTCCTGATCCAGGTCACCATTTTTGGTCCTGCTCCCACATACTCCAGCTTCCCCCCCAATCTCCCATGTGGCACTGAATCAAAGACCTTACTGAAGTCCAAGTACAGGATGTCCACAGCATGGCCCTTGTCCAGTTCCCATGTCATCCAACCATAGAACTCTACCAGGTTTGTCTGGCATGATCTGCCTGTGACAAACCTGTGCTGCTGGTCATCCTGGATACTGTTTGCCTCCGAGAAGCTCACAAGCCTCTCCTTTAGGATAGTCTCCATGAGTTTGGCCACAATTGAGGTGAGGCTCACTGGCCTGTAGTTACCTGGTTTTTAAGGAGTGTGTAACTAACCGTACAACAGTGTTACTGCGTAAAATACTAATTGTAAGAATTTCCTATCTAGGGTAAACTAACACTGCTGTTAATGAGTGAATAACTACGTTAGTATACAGTAATTTAGTAGTTGTAGCAAACTCCCTATCTAGGTTAGGGTGTATTAGGGAACAACCTAAGGGGTGTCTGGCAGGTAGACTGCAACAATGTAGTCAGAATCTCTGGCAAAACTCCCTGTCTGTAGTAGGCTGTTTTGGTGAGTAACTAAAAAGATAATACGGAGGTGGAAGGAAGCAAGATATTAACACAGTATATGTATGGGGTGACAACTGACAGTATGGAGCATAGTTACAATGGGGAGGTATCCAGCTGCAGGGACTATGGGACACTTATCTCTCGGGTTATGCTATAGAGAAGGGGACATTGCCCCAAATGTAGGACCACTGGAAAGCTCCATGCATAACAGGTAGCAGTATGGCAGGAGATGTCTCAGCTGTGTCACCAGTTCAGTTTGTCCTCACACCCCCATCCCCACTACCCCAGAGGCCTACTGGTTCAGGGGCATGGAGTACAATGGGGAAGGGAAGGGGAGAAGAGTGTTATGGCAGTCACAATACAGTTGTCTGAGCCCACAAAATCTCAACAGCATATTGCTTTGCACCCCTAGAGGAAGAGTAAGTACCTGACTCAGAGGGAAGGATTGTCTCTATCCCAGCTGAGGAGGCTACGCAGGATGACTTGGCGGCACCTGGGGATAAGAACAGGAGGAAGATACCACGGAGTATTTTATTCATGGGGGACTCTATGGTTAAATGTGTTAAGAGGTGGGTGGGGACGGGTAAGGGAAGGGGGAGGTGGTCAGATGTCTTTCTGGTGCATCAGCCATCCTGGATGTGGCTAGGATAGAGAGGATGGAACAGGGGAGGGATGAAACAGCTGTGAAAGCTGCTTCATGTGGGTACTAATGATCTGGTGAACCAGCCTACTGAAGTGGTAAAGTGCAACTTCCACAGGCTGAGGGGCTGACTGAGGGCGAACTCAGCTTCCCTGGCCATTTACGAGGTCCTCCCTGTGTGGCATAGGGAGCATGGGGAGGATAGAATGAGAATGGAGGAGACTGAGGAGTTTAACAGGTGGTTGAAGGGATGGTGTCAGAAGGAGGGGTTCCATTTTGTAGGGAAATGGGGCACTTCTGAGAGAGAAGGCTCATTAAGGGCGATGGCCTTCATCTAAAAAGAAAGGGGACGAGTGTGTTTGGGCAGATGTTTGATGTCTACATTGGTAGATAGTTAAACTGAGTGCAGGGGAGTCTGAGGCTGGGGGAACCACTGAGAACTGACAGCAAGTTGGAAACCTAGCAAGGGCTTCACATAAATAGGAGCTTGGGGTCTGAGAATAAGGGGGGCTCCAGACCCCCCAAAAAAAAGAAATAGGGGCTTGGAACACTGGAGAGGGAAACAGCAAGGCAGGAGCTCATTGTAGGCTATGAAACAAGGCCAGGGAGGAAGGGCTTACTAAGCTGGCAAAAAAATAGGAAAAACTGGAAATTAAGGAAGCTGAGAGATGACGAAGGGGGGAGGATCTATAAATGATGGGAGAGGGTTGGGTGCAGGATGGAAGGAAATCTGCCAGAATGCCAGGAGCTGGTGAAAAATAAAATTAATGAGCTTCAGGAGATGGTGGCAAAAACAGGACAGTACCTTGAAGCCATTACAGAAACTGGGACCACAGGGAATAACAACTGGGACCTAGCTGTTCCAGGTAACACCATGTAGCTGTCTGGAAACCCAATGAAGTGGCAGAGGTTGGATGTGTTATGGGTGGGAACACTGTAACTGAATTGCTGTGGGTTCAGCTCACAATGGCATCAGGCAAGAAATTTTGCATGGGGGTGGTCTGTAGACTACTGTGACAGGGGACTTGAGCTATAGGGAATTAGGGGCAGAAATAAAGAAGGGGGCCTCAAAGGGGGAGGTAGCATAGAAACATAAACTTTGACGGTAGATAAGGACTGCTTGGCCCACCCATTTCCCTACCTACTGGATATGCTGCAGATCCTAGTTAACCAACAGCCTACTTCTTCCTACTCCCATCAGAATTACCTCATGTCTGTCCCATGCATTCTTGAATTCCCCCACTGTTTTTGACCCCATGACCTCCTCAGGAAGGCGGTTCCATGCATCCACCACCCTCTCTGCGAAACAATACTTCCTCACATTGCCCTTGAGCCGTCCCCCCTCTATCTTCAAATTGTGTCCTCTTGTTCTTGCACATCTCTTTTTCTGAAAGATGCTACCCTCCTGGACTTTGTTGATTCCCTTGCGGTACTTGAAAGTTTCTATCATGTCCCCCCCCCCTTTCCTTGATGGTATACATATTAAGCTCCTTTAGTCTTTCTTCGTATGGCTTCTGGTGCAGACACTGCACCATTTTAATTGCCCTCCTCTGGACTGCCTCCATTCTGTCTATGTCCTTGTAGAGATGGGGTCTCCAGAACAACATGCAGTACTCCAAATGGGGTGTCACCAACTGTCTGTACAGAGGGATAACAACTTCCTGTTTTCTACTGGTGATGCCTCTTGCTGTACATCTCAGTATCCCCCAGCCCTTCTTACTGCCTTCTCACATTACTTGCTTATATTTAGGTAATCTGATATGACTCCCCCCAGTTCCCTTTCCATTTTTGTTGATGTTAGTAACCCCCCCATTACGTACTCTTCCCCTGGGTTTTTGTTTCCCAGGTGCATTACTTTGCACTTCTTTGCATTGAATCTAAGATGTCATACTTTTGACCATTCCTCCAACCTTGCCAAGTCTCTTCTCATCCTTTCCACCCTACTTGTGTATCAACCCTGTTGCAGATCATTGTGTCATCTGCAAAGAGGCATACCTTTCCTTCCAGCCCCTCCGCAATGTTATGTATAAAGACATTACAAAGGACTGGACCCAGTACTGATCCCTGTGGTACCCCATTAGTAACCCCCCTTTCTTCGGAGTGGGCTCTGTGTACTATTACACTCTGTGTCCTGCTGTCCAGTCAATTTTTTGCCCAGGCTACCACCCTGGAACTCACTCCCAGACTGGATAATTTGTTTATTAATCTTTTGTGTGGGACTGTGTCAGATGCCTTGCCAAAGTCTAGGTAGGCCATGTACACAGCCCCTCCCTGGTCTACAACTTTGGTAACCTAGTCAAAGAAATCTATTAGATTCATCTGATATGACCTTCCCACTGTGAATCCATGCTGCCTTGGGTCCTGTGCCCCACTGGCCTCTAGCTACTCAACAATTCTTTCTTTCAGAAGTGATTCCGCCATTTTCCCTACCACTGATGCCAAACTAACAAATCTGTAGTTTTCTTCCTCTGCTTTGCTCCCACTTTTGTGAAGGGGATTCACATCTGCCCATCTCCAGTCCTTAGATACCACATCATCCTCCCATGGTTTGTTAAAAAGGGTAGTCAGTGGTGTCACTGGTTCTCCCCTTAGTTCTTTTAGAATTATGGGGTGAATCCCATCAGGACCCATTGCTTTGTCTACCTACAGTTTTAGGAGTTCATTCAGAACCCTTTCTTCTGTGAATTGACTGGTATCAACCTCCCCCTCCTCTTCTTTTGTGAATACTGAGCAGAAGTATTCATTCAGTATCCCTGCATTTTCACTGTCACCCTCTGTCCACCCACCCTACCCTTTATTAAGCGTCACTATCCCTCCCCTGGTCTTTTTTTGCTCCCTAATGTACCTATAAAAGGTTTTATCCCCCTTCTTAACTGAGTTGGCTATCTTTTCCTTGGTTTAGGCCTTTGCTACTCTGACTGCCTTCCCCGCTACCTTCTGCTTTAACTGGTACAGTTCTCTGTCCTGCTCTTTCTGTGTTTCCTTATATTTCTTGAATGCTATATTTTTCTCCCTAACCTTCGCCGCCACCTCTTTTGAGAAGCAGTGGTAGTGGGGAATCTCAGCCTGCCAGACAGGTACATTCCCAGCAGTAGCAAAGGTCAGGCCCTGCTAGATACACTGCATGACAGCCTGCTGCTGCAGCTAGTCAGGGAACCCACAAGACAGGCTGCCATTCTCGATGTGGTGCTCACCCACTCAGAAATAGTAGGTGGAGTGAGGGTGAGAGAGCCACTAGCCATAAAACCATCTAGTTCCAAGTGGCCCTTAGCACCAGCGTACCCTTGTCAAAGGCTGAAGTCCTGGATTTCAGGAGAGCAGACTTTAACCAGATGAGGGAATTAGTCTGGGGTAGGATAGTTTTGGTGGATGTAAGCAGGAGTGTAGAGGAACTGTGGAGAGAAATTAAAGGGGCCATGCTTAGGGCAATGAAGTCATGCTTTATGTTGGTCACCAATAGAAACAGGTACAGGAAATCAATCTGGTTCTCTAAGAAGGTCAGCGAGGCAGTGAGGGCAAAGAAAAAGGTCTTCATCAGATACAAGAAGAAGCAGGGGAATTAATATAGAGAATACTGGATGGGCAACAATGCACAGCCAGTGTGTTCAGCCACAGACGGGTTCTGATTCCCTCTCACCTGGAGAGTGAAGCTTGAGAGGTCCGTGGGACTCAGAACCCCGTGGAAGCAGAACACACTGGTTATGCATAAAGTTGCTCATCTAATATATTTTATAGTGTATAGTATTATGTGAAATGTGTGCATTGTGTTTTTTTCTTTTTCAGAATGAAACTGACTTGTGCAGCCTCTAGAGGTTCTAGAATGTTGTTCTACCACAGAAGGGTACAATCACATTCCTTTGAACTGTGGTACAACAGCATTTTGAAAAGAGTGGATTTCTATATAAAGCAATGCTCTACTATACACTATAATGGAGTGAGTACTGGGAGAAATCAAGGGCGGCCAAGAAGGCAGTCAGGGACGCAAAAGTAGACACAGAGCTGTGTATTATGGAGGGGGTTAAAGATGGGGAAAAAAATGTTTTCAATAATATTAGGGAAAAAGAAAAATGGAAGAAACTGTTAGGCTGACAGAGGGGACAGGATAGGGGGGACACACAGAAAACAGCCATTCTTAATGGCTACTTTTGCTCAGTTTTCACACTGGAGGACAGTGAGCCTTTGCCGGAAAGCAGCATAAGGGCTGCTGATAGGGTGATCCCATAAAAGACACAGAAGATATTTATAAGCGAATGGCTTCAGAAAATGGTTGGCAGCCCTGAAGGTAGATTAGGCTCCAGGGCCGAACAGAATGCATCTGAGGGCACTCAGGGAACTATCATTAGAACTGGCTGAACCCCTGATAGGGCTATTCAATAGCTCATTTCAGTCGGGGATGGTTCCAAAAGACTGGAGGTATTACTTTCTGTTCTGGTCCATAATGGTGAGTATAAGGACTAGTAAGGTAACTACTGGCCTGTCAGTCTTACTTTTGACAGTAAACTGATAGAGACACTAGTCAAAGAGGACCCAGTGGATTACGTGCAGAGTAATAGGCTCCATTATAGTAAACAGCATGAGACTGTGGCAGGAAGGTCTTATCAGGCCAACCTGATAGTATTCTTTGGCTGGGTAACTAGGGCAGTAGATATGGGACACATAGTAGAGTTCTCTACTTGAATTTCAACAAGGCATTCAACTTGGTGCCACAGAGAATGTTGCTGAAGAAGCTGGGATGGTAGCAGCATGGCAGGGATCATGGGGCAGTAGCGTGGGCATAAACTCTGTAGACTCTAGGTCTTGGAGCAGGATAGGGTACTACTGGCAGACTAGATGGACCAATGGTCTTTTTCTGCCATTATCTTCTATGTTTCTGTGTTTCTTAATAAAAGTAAAAAAAAATAAATAAAAATAAAAATGAGGTTCTTACTTGACACTTCATACACCACCTTCTTCCAGTTTATTAACTCCCTGAATCCCTTTCGTTTGTGGTCACTGACTACCGGGACTTCATGGAATTCAGAACCTCTGGTTTTCAAATGGTTACTTAAAAAGTCTGTGTCAACTCTGGGAAACCTTTAAATAACATAACATTTATACACAATCCTACTCATATTTCACATATTTTCTGTATTGATCTTTCCCTCGTGGTTTCTCACTGAGGACAGCTGCTTAATGATAGAATCCTTGTCCCTCTGATTTCATCTGCTCCTTCTGCCCTCTACACATGATATTATAATCCTGTTCATGAATCGCAGTTTGATTCCATGGTAATGATTATGATCTCAAGCAGAGACTATGTCAGCGGCAGCAGATGAAGTTCAATGGCAAGGATCCTGCTTTCACACAAATTGTCTTGGTGATGGGGGGAAGATAAAGTTCAGAAATATAGGAAATATAACTAGAACTGCGTATCCT
This sequence comes from Neoceratodus forsteri, assembly GCA_016271365.2. Taxonomy (NCBI): domain Eukaryota; kingdom Metazoa; phylum Chordata; order Ceratodontiformes; family Ceratodontidae; genus Neoceratodus; species Neoceratodus forsteri. The sequence goes on from CM028131.1 coordinate 334,890,984, forward strand.
TCCAAAGTGTTTTCAGGGGTGTTATATAGGCTTCCAAACTGGGTTTTTTATGGGTTTCCATATGTCTGCACGTGGCACTCTTGTTCAATATCAGCTGACTTGCGTCTGGACACAAAGCTGGAGAGCTGTCTTGTAATGTACTGGTGCAAATTTGGCTGCCATGTTCCACCCCAGAGGTGGCTGCACTTAAGTGACAGTTCATATATACTGCATATATATATATATATATATATATATATACACATGTGTGTGTGTGGACCGTAAAGTATTTTATAAAATTCGTAACAAAATTCCATCAATTTCATTGGTCAAAACCAGTTAGATGACCGTGCATTAATACAGCACACTGCATGCTCATCCTGGTACCTGGCATACTCAAAAATCAGTTGGCAGCCGCTTTTTTGGTCTCATTAATACTTCACCAGACCCTTCAATAGTGCCACTAATACCTGTGTGTCCCACACAATCTGTCAACAGCAAATACTGTTTTAAGATTTAAATATAAACTACACAATGCATTCTAAGGACAATAAAACACTAATATGTCTGATTGCAATCCAGAGACAAAGCAGATGAGACAGACAGAAGAATAACATTGCTGCCACTATGCACAAACCAAGCAGATCTCCTCAATCACACAATCAATTTCATTTTTCTCTTAGTGTAATCCCCACAGGGTGGGTTTACTAGCTCTGGCTTGTTTAAGCCCCCTCTTTTCCCAAGGCCCCTGTTTTATTCAGCTCAGGGAGGCAATTCCTGTTTCTGTCACCAGGGGGTAGAGTTTGCCAGTATTTAAGCCCTGGATTTCGGGCTGGACGGGAGAGATGGGGAGATGGCGGGCATGTTAGGGGCAGTGAGGCTGGGTGGCATGAAACCCCTCTGGCCCCAGAGGTGTCAGCTGCAAGCATCGGTGTGACACGGGGAGGTTTCTGAGGGAGGAATACAGGAGCTTGGCGGCCGTAGGGGTTCAGGGTCCTGACTCGCTTACAGTATGGGAGGAGTTTGAGATGGAGCAGGAAGGCTGGAACATCACTCTTAAGGCAAGTGGTCTCGGTACTCTCAAATGGGAAGGTAGTCTAGGCAGTGGGGCTGTTGTGGTGGTGGCAGGGTCACAGCAGGGCTATTTGGAGGTGGCAGGTCTGGGTAGCTTTCCTGTGTGGCATGCTGTCTCGAGGGGAAGGTGAAAGTAGGGCCGCATCCTGAGATTTGCCATAGGGCCTGGCATGCCCGTGTCTGGGGCAGGCCCGTTAGACCCTTTAAAGGGGTGCGGCTCTGGGGAACTGATGTGTGGTAAGGAGGCAGCCATTGTTTCAGGCTAGTCTAGTGCAGACCTTTTGGGGCTAGGAAGCAACTTGGAAAATTTCAGTACCATTAATGGCTTGGGTGAGAGGTACGGGCAAGTTCGGGAGCAGCCGTGGGAGGCATTAGGCTGCATTGCCGTGGGTTCCATTTTCAGGCCTGGTGGAGGACAAGGTCATCTAATTGTATGGTGGAAATATGAGTGAGCCGAAATCTCTGCTCAAGGAAGTGATGCGGTGGAGCCAGTAGGGTCTAGGTTTTAGGCCTAGAAACAAAAAACATCTTTTAGTTGTGGCTGGTACTGTAGCCTTGGTTTGCCTGCTGTCTACTTTGGAATCTCTCAGTCCCATGGAGTTACTCGAATAAATTATTTTTTATTGGACAAAAATAATTTCTGTCCAAAATGAATTATTTTTATGGTTCCTTGATTATGCCTGTGCTGTCTGGTTAATGAAATATGTGCACAACTGTGTATTCCTTCTCCTTAAAGTAAGGTTCCAGCCCCCCCCCCTCCAGACTAAGGGAATGGAGAATGACATGGTGCCTGAAATCTAAACATCTAGTAAGAGGAGGCCTGAATTCCGAAATATAATCAGCCAGTTAAAGACTTTCTTTTACTGCCAATTTTTGCAAAGGTGCCAGGAAGGAGTCTGAGTCTGTGCCCCACCCCCCCCCGCTATAACATTGGGACCGCCAGAGAAAAAGATGAGGACAAGGGGGGGAGTTACATCATTAACTCTACATATTGCAGCCACAGAACAGCTGACAAGGGAGTGTGTGAGATGGAGTGGATAGTCGAGTGAACAACAAAACAAAAAGATGAGTTTGAATGTTTCCCACTTCTATCTGTCAACCGAATGGCTCCTGCTCTCAGACTATGTGAATAAAGTACCCATTGCACATGTCATTGCTTTTCTCAGTTTTAACATATAATTGGTGCTCTCTGTCAGTGTTGGAATTACAGGGTAGTTTGTCAGGGCTTGGCCCCTTAGCTCTGAAATGAGCCCCAGTAGCTTACACATCACTGCCATTGACTTATATGGAAAGGGAGGCCCAGTTTAAACATATGAACCTTATAGGCCCTCCTAGCTGCCAAAGCTCATAAAGGTTAGTTCCAACACTGTTCTCTGTCTCGCTAACCTATCAGTTTCGTAACTCCACATATGGCAGGTGCACGGAGTGGGTAGGCGATCAACTCCCTTATCTAACTTGAGCAACTTCTGCTCCTATGCCAATGGAAAACCGGACAACGGCACAGCACAACATATTCAAAGCAGAGCATTTCTTTAGAAGATTGTGTGGCAGCATGCTTCACACACACACCTCCCCCTGCACCCACTCTGACTTATGTATCATTTTTCCCCCTCATTGCAGAAGCATCACACACAGCAAGCAGTCTGAGAGCCATTCTTGTAGATGGAAGCACAAAATCTGTTTCTTTCTCTCACTTACAGTTAGATCAAGTCATAACAGAGCCAACAATGAGAGGGGTAGGTTTGACAATGGCAGCAGCTAAGCCACCGCACAAACTGTCTCCTGGTTCTAATGAACATGAATAAGGGTATAAAAGAAAACACACAAAAAGTGTATAAAAGAAATGTAATCCTACTTTAAAGCAGCAGTATTTGTTAGTCACCATGTAGTTTTTACAGCTGTAATGCTTCTCTGACAGAAACATTGTGGTAGCACATGAGGTGGGCGCCTGACTAAGGGCCGCTCGAAACGGGCGACGCGATGTGGGTGAAAGCCCAAATGGCGAGGGGGAGGGAGGGCATTGATGTGGTGGGTAACTATAGCGACAGGATGTGTCGCTATATGTCACGCGCATGGAGGGGGAGTGAGCATGGCAAGCGTGGCCTGGGAGGGGCGGAGGGGTTAGGGATGGTGCGCCAAGCTGTTCCATGGCATCGGGGTTGGCCTCCGCTATGTGGTGGGGTTCTGGGTTCGGTCTGGATCTGGGCGCTACTGTGATTTTGTTGCGCCTGACCAAAATTTGTAATTTTTTTTCTTTCGCTTCAACATACACCCCCGGATATAAGAATCCATAAGTAGGGGGGTGCGAGGGGCGAACCCCCCCACATGGGGGGGTGCAGCTCCTGCAGAAAGCAAATGTTTTACATCCCTGGCACTGTTCTTCCGTGTGCTGAGGATGTCAGGGAGGCGAAACTGTTTTCGCTGCCCTGACGTAGCGATAATGTTGCCATTATCACATACAACCAAACATAAACATGCCCATTTTTATGTTGGCTTTCGTGCATGCTCAAGCAACATCTTGTGGTAGTAGCACATTTCAGAGGTGTGTCAGTGTTGTGGCAAATGCAGGGGGTGCTTTAGTGGGTGCATCCCTCAGCTGCCAATCAGTGAGCATGCTGGCAATGACAGAAAACTTCAAAGAGAGCCAAAAAGTTAAAAGATATCTGCCGCTGCAGTCAGGTGCAGTTTCGTCATTGCAGAGGCAGATGACAAGACTCCAGACATGCGCATTACAGTGCACAGTAATGCACATGGCCGGAGTTACGAGCAACATGTTTGGTCAGTATGCCTTTTCCTGGTGAAACATTTCAATTAATAATGTAGCCACAGAGCGGCTTTCCACAATGGCAGCTCCTACCGCCCACCACACAGTCCTGCAAAGCCAGCATCGGGGGTGCCCAATCCCTGTGTCATCATGTATTCCCCCAATTAAATGTGGCACACTGGGAGCCCACCCCAGTGTGCCAAAATATGGTGGCTACTGCTGCCCACCACACACTCCTGAAAAGTCGATATTGGGGTACCCAATCCCTGCATCAGCATGTTTCCCCCCCTTTAATGTGGCACACTGGGAACCCACCCCAGTGTGCCACAATTTTTTTTATTTTCTTCCAACACCGGGATGCCCACTCCCGGTATCAGTTGGGCCCCCTCTCCATCAATCCCCTCTACATGATTTGTTGATATCGGGGTACCCAATCCCTGTTTCAGCATGCCCCCCCACTATTGTGACACACTGAGAGGCCACCCCAGTGTGCCTACATTAATAAAAAAAATGTCCCTGTGAAAGAAGTAAACCATCCTTCGCTGTTTTTTTTTTGTACCTGTAAACAAGGAAATGGTCCATTGTTGTGTCATCATCCCCCCTCCCCTATCCCAACCCTCCCTCTGCACACCCACCTCCCTGCACTCCCCCACCCCATACTTACCTCTGGAGGTCGGACTCTGTCATCTTCTGTGGACTGGGACACATCTGCACTCTGCAAAGCCGAACCACAAAATGAAGACTCGAAGGTAAGCCCTATAATGGGAGTCAATGGGGGGGGTGTTCAACTTAGGTTGATATCTTAGCAATGTTTTTGAATTTTGGCCCCACATTTTCAACATGGGGTTCTTGGGACCCCACCTTATGAACACTGGCACTGTCATTTTGTTTCTTGGTCCCAAAAGGTGATTTCGTGGTCGCTGCATGGAATCACCTTTTGGGACTGATTAATGAAACAACAGTGCCACTGCTCATGAGGGGAGGTCCCAAAAAAAAACATGTTGCAAATCTGGTGAAAAAATTCGAACCAATGAGTGCATTATGAGCATTTGTTGTGCAGTTATTATGCACATTTGTAACTTCGCCAGTTTTTAATATTTTCACTACAAATTTTCAACATTGCCATTTTTCGCACCTCCTTATGAATGTACAGCTGTTATTTTTCACATCCTTTCCAAAACATGTTTTCGCACCTGTGGCACAGAATGGTGCGGTCGGTGTGGGAAATCAACTTTTGGAACAGATTAACACAGTCACACTGTTACTGTTCATGACGGGAGGTCCTAAAATGCCCATGTTGAAAATTTGGTGGAAAAATTCCAAAACATGATTGTGTTCAAAGGTGTGCATTGTGCAGTTTCTATGCATGCCCTTAACTTCGCCAATTTTTCATATTTTCACTCCAGATTTTCAGCATTGCCATTTTTTCACACCTCCTCATAAACAGTATAGCTGTCATTTTTTACATCCTGCCCAAAATGTGTTTCTGCACCTGTGGGGCCAAATGGCACAGTCACTGTGCAAAATCACCTTTCAGGATTGAGTAATGAAATGATAGTGACATTGTTCATGAGGTGGGGTCCCAAAAAAAGACCATGTTGAAAATTTGGAGTGAAAATACCAACAAACACCTGGGGCATTAGGGTTTCCAACCGTAATGCCCCACCCTGTAGAGACTGACAGGTGTTGGGGTTGTGACTTGGGTTCATCAGCCGTAATGCTCATGGCATTCTACCCCCGCCCCCCAGCCCTGCAGCCATTGACAGGCATTGAGGTGTGCCTTGGGGTCTTCGGGCCTAACGTTCACCCCATTCTCCTATACTACATTACTACATCCATTTCAGCATATTTCCTTATGGAATGGGGTGAGCTTAAGGGCTAAAGACCCCAAGGCACACAGGGACACCTGTTGCCGTCTGCAGGGTGGGGTGAGGTGGGTTAAGCATTATGGTTGAGACGACCCAAAGGCACACCCCCAATGCCTTTCAGTCTCTGTGGGAGGGACACCCCCAACGCCTTTCAGTCTCTGCGGGGGTGGCGTTAGTTCAATATTTCACTGCCATTCCTATTATGCATCTCTCTAACTCCTGCACTACCAATGCCAATGCCAGCAAGCCAAAATTTGGCATTGACAAATGCTTGTTATATTTGTTTTCCTTAATTCCTAAAAAAAGATATGGGATGATGATATTTTTAGAAGTTCCCACTCCGATGCCATGAACAAATTAAAAATATTGGTACATTGCTGTGCTGTTTACTGTCAAAAACATGTGACAGCACCATTCTAATATAGCCACTATATGAATCTAGTATGGATGTTGAACAGGTAATGATTTAAAAAAAATTGTGAGTGGCGGCCACCTTAAATGACGTGAGTCATTAATTCTAAAAATATTAGAGAAAAGGAAATTTTACTGAGGATGAATCTAATGATGTCACAAATACATTCTTGCTGAAACACTGAGGAAATTGTTTTGTTAACTAACAAATATACAACTTAACTTAACTTAAATTGTTTTGTTAACTAACAAATATACCTTTTACAGGTACATAAGTGAAAAAAGAAAGGCAAAGGGAGGGATAGTGAGACTGAAGGGGGAGGATGGGAGCTGTGTGGAGGATGACAACAGTAAAGCTGACATACTGAACAGGTATTTCTGCTCAGTCTTTACTGAGGAAGAGGAGGGTAATGGGTCTGAATGGAGTACAAGGGGTGAGAATGGTGCAGAAATGGACACATGTCCCACAGAAAGGGTCCTGAAGGAACTGGAAGTAATAAGAGTTGATAAAGCAATGGGGCCAGATGGGTGCACCTAGGGTCCTTAAAGAACTAAGAGAGGTGGTGGCTGAACCTCTTGCTATCCTGTTTAGCCGATCACTAGAAACAGGGGAGGTACCCAAAGACTGGAGGATAGCAGATGTAGTCCCCTTATACAAAAGTGGGAACAAAGAGGAAGCGGGAACTACAGACCAGTCAGCCTCACCTCGGTAGTGGGGAAGATCATGGAAGCACTACTGAAGGAGATTGGTGGAACATCTGGTTGTCAATGGACTACAGGACCCAAGGCAGCATGGTTTCACCAGGGAAGGTCATGTCAGACCAACCTCATTGAATTTTTTTTTGACTGGGTGACTAGGGAGGTGGATCAGGAGGGCAGTGGACATGGCCTATCTGGACTTCAGCAAGGCCTTTGACACTGTGCCACATAGAAGACTATTGCACAGACTGGGGAATATGGGTGTGGGCAGAACAGTAGTAGCGGTGGGTAGGTAACTGGCTGGGCAGCAGGACACAGAGGGTGGTGGTAAATGGCTGTCACTCCACAGAGGGAAGAGTGACCAGTGGGGTACCACAGGGATCAGTGCTGGGACCGGTCCTATTCAATATCTTCATCAGTGACATTGCGCAGGACCTAGAAGGCAGAATTTCACTGTTCGCTGATAACACAAAGCTCTGTAACAGAGTAGACACACCAGAGGGTGTAGACAGAATGAGAAGGGACCTGCAGAAACTTGAAGAATGGTCAGGGGTTTGGCAGTTGAAATTCAATGCAAGGAAGTGCAAGATAATGCATATGGGGAACAAAAACCCTGGCACAATATATCAGTTGGGGGGTGAGGATATAGCATGCACCAAGCAGGAAAGGGATCTTGGGGTTATCATCTCTGATGACCTCAAGGTAGGGAAACAGTGTGACAAGGCAGCAGGTAAAGCAAATAGGATGCTGGGATGCATAGGCAGAGGCATCACCAGCAGGAAAAGGGAGGTCATAATTCCACTATACAAGACACTAGTGAGGCCGCACCTGGAGTACACTGTGCAGTTCTGGAGACCTTACCTATGTAAGGACATAGACAGGGTAGAGAAGGTACAGAGGAGGGCAACAAAGATGGTGCATGGATTGCATCACAAGTCCTATGAGGACAGGTTGAAGGCACTGAACATGTACTCCCTGGAGGAGAGGAGGGAGAGAGGGGATATGATAGAGACATACAAGTATCTTACAGGGAGGAACAGGGTGCAGGAATGCACTATTTTTAAGCGAAAAAGATGTTCCAGGACTAGAGGGCATGGGATGAAGTTGGAGGGAGGACGATTCAGAGGAAACGTGAGGAAGAATTTCTTCACAGAACGGGTGGTGGACAAGTGGAACACCCTGCCAGAGGAAGTGGTGGGGGCTGAAACAATCACGGGATTTAAGAATGCATGGGATAGACATAAAGGAATTCTGGAGGTCAGGGATAAGGGGCAACAGACTTCCTGGAAAACATAAACTGAACTTGCAAACTTAAATGGGCAGACTGGGTGGGCCATAGGCCCTTATCTGCCGACACTGTCTATGTATGTATGTATGTAAATACTAATGCGTTAAGGTCACAACTTCAGTGGGTAGGGAGGACATTCAGACTGTAGTGCTGCAATACCAAAGTACAACTGGAAAGAAAACTACAACTAAGGAACCTCCATTAGGTTAAAAGACCTAAAGCAAAGCTGTAAAATCAACGAACTCCCAGTAGGTGGAAGAACTAGCTACTTTAGCCAAATAAAAACATTCATTAAAACTTTTGCATATTAAAAATTTAAATTCTAATTAAAAATGAATATCTAATAAAAATAAGAACCCATTTTGTAAGCACAATAAGTCACTTTGTGGTGTACACTGTGCTGAGTTATCCACACTTCCAGGGGCTAAAGGCACTTGTCCTGCGGTCTTATGCTTCATCGAACCCCTGGGCATGCGATTATCTAAGCACAATGCACACCTCATCGTGTTTTATTTCTTACTTTAGACTCCTGCATGAAAGGTGCTATACAAATAACTGATTATTATTATGTGTCGGGGTGCAATGAAAGTGAATGCTTGGCATGCCTACATTTTAAAAAGGCATTTTTCCTTCTTCTGTGAGCTAGATTATTTACATGACCTGGCTACCATTAACTGGTAGAAGTTCTGTCTAGCCCCTAATGGTGCCCTCAGCTACTGAATTCCTTAATGAGCAATAATGAATCTCAGTTATAAACAGATATGCCACCTTTGAGAGGCAAAGAGCAAAAAAAAAGTTTCCATTGGTTCGATCAAAACCTAAAACTATCTCTGAGGGATAAAGATAGTGCTGCACTAAATCAATACTTTTTGAACACTCACAAAACTTGGCTCTGTTTGGACAAAAGAGAAACCATTGCACCAAACTAATCCACTCAGTTAAAATCCATAAAAATTACTCTAAATTCTGAAGGTCAGTTAAGGCCTTGGAAGGAGGCATGATGACTTCTTCCCTGCCCAAACAACTTACTGTGGATAGTAAGACCATATCAGATAAACAAATCATAGTGGAAGAGTTAATTCTCACTTTGCATCTGCTGGTCTGGTGTTTGAAAATTCAGCTGCTGTTGCCTTCCCACTGCCCAGTCCAGAAAAATCCCTATAAGACAGTAGCCATACAGCCTCCTTCCACTTACAGACCATCACCTACAGACAGGTGGTATGTCTCCTGCTAAATTCAGATCCAAAGAAGAATACAGTGGCTGATAATACTGAGACATCTTTCTTAGGGTTGGATACTCAGTGCAGACTGTCCCTATAACCCATTGTACCTGCACTCTTAAAAACAGCACACGTTATCCCTTTTTTCAGTCTGGTGATTAAGCCTCGGCGGTTAATTATAACCCCCTCTCTATACTTCCTGTCTTGGCTAAAGTACTAGAAAAAATAGTCAATTACCAACTCTGTGATCACCTTGACCAAAACAGCATTATCAGTCCAACCCAATCAGGTTTTAGGATCTTGCACAGCAAGTCAGCTGCTCTAGTCATGGCTACCAATGACTGATTCTTTGCTTTGGTCCACAGGCTAACAAACGTTGCTATTTTTCTCGACCCTCAGCAGAGCCTTCGCTACAGTAGACCATCAGATCCTGCAATGTGAACTCTCTGGGACCGGTATCAGCTCTCATGCCTTGCCTTGGTTTACAAATTACCTGACCAGCAGACAGCAGTAACCCAGATTTGAAGGTCTTTCATCTTCCTGTTCTCCCATAATCAGAGCCCTGTGTTTTCTGCTAATCTGTTGCAGAAATCACCACAGAAACAGCAGGTTTGGTGCAGTAAAGATTGCCGCCACCCCTGAAAATTCCAGCTAAACTACTCATATGATTGTGAGCAAGCCTAACATGGAATTTATGAGTCTGCTGGCAGCTGCATTATAAATCCTCCTCCCCGGGTTTCAGCGATCCCTTTCCAGTCCACTGGCACTCAGTCCTGAAGCTTTCAACCATTAGTGCCTTCTACAAACACTGAATATTCTTCAGAAAGTCTGTTTCATGGAAAGAAAAATGTTGGGTTTGTGTGCCAGTAGCAGAATTGTGGAATGAAAAAGTATTAGCAATTATTGCAAAAACTAAGAAATGTGAGGTTTTGAGGACCTGTATCTAATCTGAAATGGTCCAGCTGTTCTCTAGCCTCACAGTAAATCCTCCTTATCGGGTGGTAGAGTAGGAGATGTGGAAGCCAAGTGGTGCCGACACAAACTGCACCACCAGTGTTGAAGAGGGCGAGCAGAAGGAAACAACTGGAGTGGTGTTACAGAACAAACCAGCACCACCAGGCTTGAAGTAAGTAGGTGGGATTGAGGGAGCCATTTGAGCAGCATTGCTTTGTAACCTGACAATACTGGTCTTCAAGCAAGTGGACACATGGGGTAAAATTCACAGGAGCACCACTGTGGTAAACCAGCACTGGGCAGGTGGGAGGGAGCCATGGGAGGATAAAACAGATTGCAGTAAAAACTAAATAAATAAATAACCCTTCAATTCTCCCATGCCCTACCTCTATCTAAATCATGGTGCCAGAACTGCTTTGTATTGTCTAGCCTGTTTATTTACTGAACTGCCCCAGGCTGCCTTTTTCTAGGCATTCTTTCGGGGCAGCTAGATTTTATTCTGGGACTCATTGGAGTTGCCACAGAATGCAAAGCCCTCATAGAATTGCCATAGAATCATTGCAAAATTCCTCATAGTCTAGTCACAACAACCATGAAGTCCTGCTGCAGAATGTAGGTCCATTTTGCCACAGCAAAACGGTACCAAGACCATAGTTGAAGCAGTCCCACAAAACCATCCTAGTGGTGTGGAGGGCTGAGGTGTTATGTGCCTTACCTCCTACCATGCCAGTGACACGGGTTCAGGAATGGACTCAGATCACTCTAGGGCAGGCCGGGGGAGAAGGAAGATTGAGCGTCCATAGGACTGCTCTCCTTCTTCACAGGGGAGGGGTTGCATGGCTCACTGTTGGGCTACCACCCAGCAGTGGCTGGCTGGCAGCACATATGATGCCACAGGAGTGGGAAGGCAACCCATGTACAGGATGCTGGAGATGTCTCTAGGGAGGCAGAGCTTACACATCATGCCCATTGTATGCATGTGGCCCAGGGTAAAAACTTGTTAAAAAACACCAAGCTGCAGGATGATGACCGACCCTTCGCAGGAAAGTAAGTCCTGGAGAAGCCAGGTGTCAGGGCTGGGTGTGGTCAGTTGGAAAGATGGTAGCTGGGGGAGAAGACGATAAACAGAATACAGAAAAAAAGAAGTCCCACAAGGCTCTGCACTAGGACCTCTCTTGCTCATGATTTATACAGATGATCTAGGAGTCAATATAGGAGATGTTAACTTGTACTGCTATGCTGACAACACAGTTATACAGTCAGCTTCTCACAGCCTACAAATCAAATACAAATACTCAGTTCTCTGATCTAACCAAATACACTTCTTTCTTCTCTGTCCTATCAAACTCCTCCCCCACTGATGTCATGGCACCTAAATTCTTTTTCAAGTCAGTCTCCTACCCCAATGTCTTAAGATTGCTCAATAATATATCTGAGTTTGCTGCGATCGGGTCTGATGACCTTGAACCTAAACTCCTAAAACTTGCAGTCCCTTACATAGCTGCTCCCCTAGCAAAGATATTTACTCACTCCCTCTGCCAAAGCTATGTTCCGGACATTTGAAAGACAGCTAGGATCACCCCTGTTTTCAAAAAAGGTGACCGTAAAGACCCATCCAACTATAGGCCAATTGCCATCCTGTCAGTTCTTAGTAAAATTCTTGAGAAACTTGTTGCCACTCAAACCACTGACTTTCTCCTGCAATCTGACCTTCTTACAATGGCCCAGCATGGTTTCCGCAAAGCTCATAGTACAACCATGGCACTACTCAAGTTTACGTCTGATACCCTACAGGCCATGGACTCTGGCTTCCTCACTGGGGCCATATTCTTTGACATGACCAAAGCTTTTGGCTTAGTTGACCACCCCATCCTCCTAACAACTCTAAAATCTCTAGGTTTTTCACCAAATGTTGTCAGGTGGATCGGAAGCTACCTAGCTGACCGGACTCAGACAGTAAAATTTAACTTAACTTTCTCGGACAAAGCTACTGTTAATATTGGAGTGCTGCAAGGATCCATCTTAGGCCCCCTGCTCTTTTCTATATTCATAAACAATATCACCTCCAATCTCGTTCACACAGCCTCCCTGCTATATGCTGACAACATTGTCCTGTACACCAGTGCAAAGAATATAACTGACATCAACACATGACTCTCCCATGATCTCCAAGTCATTTAACACTGGCTGATGACTAACAAGCTTATCCTGAATGAAGGAAAGACCCAGGCCATGTTGTTTAGTTCCAACACTAAACTCAAACTCTCCCAATCTAATTTCAAAGTGTCCACTGCAAATGGCTCAGCTGTTGGGGTTGTAAACTCGTTTAAATATCTTGGTATCACCCTTGACCCGACTCTCAACTTCAATCTCCATATTCAGCAGACTTGCAAGTTGGTAAATATGAAACTTGGTATTGCCTACCGGACTAGCTATGTGCTCACACCATCTGCTAGGCTTGCTATAGCTCATATAATACTCCTACCATGTCTCTCCTACAATATAGCAACCTATGCCTCCACCTGTAAATCTAGCTTTCAAAAATGGAATGTTACTTATAATAACATCTGTCGCTGTGCTTCCTCCTCACCTAGGTTGAAACACCATTGCCTCCTCTACACTGACCTTGGCTGGCTTTCCCCCCAGCTGCTAGATCTTATGTTTACGGATCACTCATAGATAATATTATCAGAGCCCAAATTCCCAAACCAGTGGCAGGACTATTTATAAATCATTCTTCCAACTATGGTCTTTACTCTCCTAATAACGCCCCTGTTCACATTCCCAGATACAGAACGTCCAAAGGTGCTTGTGCTTTTGCCTGTTGTGTCCCCCATTTCTGGAACTCTCTCTGCCTAAGTACTCGCCTAGTATCATCCCATGCCTCCCTTAAAAAAATTGCTTCGACTCTATCTTGTAGACTCCTCCTGTTGCTCCTGCCTTAAACCACCCTAGACTCTGTCTCCTCTCCCTATGTTTCCTACTACTTCTTAGTTTATTGACCACTACCGATGCATAGCTTTCTTCTTCCAACCACCTGTTTTCTACCTTCTTATTACCTAGGGACTTATATTTCTCAATATGTCCCTATCTTCCTATCTTATCCTACCCTCATCTTCCAATCCCCATTTCCCTCCTTTAACTTTACTCCTCTGCATTATCCTGTATTTTACCACTATTATGCCTCTGTCTCCTAGTTATAATCTTCCTAGATGTCCTTGGTAATATTTAACACTTATGACCAAACCAAATTGTTATTTGCTTTAATGGAAATGATACTCTCTTTACCTTAATTTTTGTTCCTGGCTTTTGTTATTTATTCCACAATTTGTCTGTAATGTAATCACCTGCCTGTTCCGTAGTCCTACATTTGATTAGTTGTGATCTTATATACTGTAACCTGTTATCGTAATGTTTTGTTTTGTACCCTCCCGGATCGTGCCTGAAAATAGTCATTGTTATGGCTAGTGCACCCACACGGTCATCAAAAACTAAATAAATAAAATCAGTCTATTTGCCTCCTTACTGCACCTAAATGGACAAAGCTCATGGTCTTTTCTCCTAGCAACAGGTAGCCAACAAGCACAGCCATCCCTAGTGTCTCCATACTTCTGGGCAATAATCTAAAGTAGGTAGTTTGTTTTTTTTTTAGACTTGGGATTATGGCTTGATAGTAAACTATCTTTCAGCATCCACATTGAACAACATTGCAAGAAAGTGTGCCCAAGGATAGGTTTTTACTACAGAAACAAGAAAAAAATTACTTACCATATTAATATTATTTTTTCCAAGGGATCTCCTAGTAGGATTAGACAGTATGCAGTCAACTCAGAATCTCTGACTGCCCCTGCAGCTCTGATGTGAAATGTATGCAAATCATGGAACTAGGAATGCAACATTCAAGCTGCTGCCTCTAGGAGGACTGTGTTCCATCTAACTGCCAGATTCAATTTTTGCAGATGAAAAAACACTAGATTGTTTGAATTAAATAAAAAGTAAGTTAACACCCTTAACAATAATATCCTCCCACTGGTAAAGAGGATGGGTTTGAAACAGGAAAAGAACTCAAAAAGGAGAGCTAGGTACCCTAGTCATACTTGTGTGCATTAACATATAAAGTTAAGTCAATGATTAATGGTAACATTGGAAACTCCCATAAAAATACTGCCGAACCTGTTCAGGTTATGTAAGGGGAAGACGAGATGAGAGGTCTAATCCTACTAGAAGAGCCCTTGGAAGAAACAATTTTACTATGGTAAGTAATGTTTTCTTCTAACCCCAGGAATCTCCTAGTAGTATTAGAGAATATGCAGACTACCAAGCAGTGCCTTGGGAGATGGGTACAGAACCTACTGTTATTTTATTTTTATTTAGATTTTGGTAACCGGGTATGCCCACTGAGACCAAAGGTCCCTTTTTCAGGGGCGATCTGGGATTAGATACATATAGCAGCGATTACATACAGTGGACGATTATACAGTGGTTAAAATTGAGACATAACATTGGAGAGACAGCAATTACAAGTTGACAGTCCAGAAATCACAGTAGCACAATGCATAGAATTAACAGGAGTCATGGTAGACACATTCATCAAATAGAGCAGTTATAGTACGGTGGTCACAGTTGATTAGGAGGAGAAAAGACCTAGTGATTACAGCCACAAAGGCTAAGTTCCAGGTGGTACACTTTGAGCTTGAATCTTTGGAGAGAAGACCTATCAACTAGGTTTGCTGGGAACGAGTTCCATAAATGGGGGGCAGCGTATTTAAAGAAGCGCTTGCCCGGGTTGGTGCGTACACAAGGGATGTCAACGGGATGACCAGCTGAGGATCTCATGTATCTGCATTGTGCTGTGGGGTTGAGCAGTCCATGCAGATGAGGAGGAGGAGGAGGAGGAGGAGGGCCAGAGGTGGTGAATTTGTAGGTAAGGCAGATGGAGGAGTATGCCAGCTTATGACGTATGGTGGGCCAATGGAGGTCAGCGAGGACCTCACAGTGGTGCCCCCGGGGGGGGGGGGAGTTAGTGGTAAAGCATGCCACTCTGTGGTAGAGCACCGTGAGTTTTCTAAGTTCCCCTTCTCGTGGAACTGTAACAGGGGGGCCCCACATAGGAGGTAGGGGAGAAGGATGCATTTAGTGATTGCACGCCAAGCCTCATCAGAAAGGCAGCTTCCCAGACGGTAGAGGAGTCCAAGGTTTTGGTGGATGGACTTAGTTAGTGAGTCAATGTGTGGTTTATAGGACAGTTCCTGATCAAGGAAGATCCCTAGGTATTTGATCCTATCTAGGACCTCAACTTGCTTCCCCTGGGCAGTTTGGAGCAGGAGTAGGTTACACCTGTCCGAACCAAGGCGTCCGGTTCCAAACAGCACAGCCTTTATTTTCTCCTCATTTAATACTAGGGAGTTAGCAGAGAACCAGGCTTCATGTGCTAAATGGCTGGTTTGTAGTTTGGCAGTGATGACGCTAGGCAGTGGGTCACTGCAGTAGCCGATAGTGTCATCTGCATACAGGATAAGTTTGCTCGGCCCACGAACCCTCTCTATATCATTGACAAAGAGGGTGAAGAGTAGGGGGCCCAGGATTGAGCTCTGAGGTACCCCAGAGACTACCGGTCGGGTGCTGGACTGTGTCCCTCTCCAGAGGACTTTTTGGCTTTGATTGAGTAGGTAACTCTCGAACCAGGAGTGAGAGAGCCCATCCAATCTGAGGAGATGGAGTTTGGAGAGAAGACTATGGCTGGCCAAGTCAAAAGCCTTTGACCGGTCGATAAATAATGCGCCCATCTGAGAGCCCTGGTCCATGGCGTCAAGGACATCAGATGTAAGCTGGATAAGGGCCATGTCTGTGCATTGGCCTTTCCTGAAGTCGTGTTGTATGTCGTCTAGGACAGAGTGCTGCTGTAGGTAGTCACACAGTTGGTTGTGGACCAGTCTGTCCTGCACCTTCTCCAGAGGGCAGAGAATGGAGACAGGCCAATAGTTCCCCACTTTGTCCCTGGGCCCTTTTTTATGGACTGGGACTATGGTTGCTACTTTCCATTTACTTGGGACAGTTCCATCGAAGAGGGACCTATTGATTAGCCAGGTGACAGTGAGGGTGATAGCAGGAGCAGCGGCCCTCAGCAGCCTTGGCTCAAGCAGGTCATGTCCTGGGTAGGAATCAGGGTTAATTTTAAGAAGAAGATGTAGCACTTCAGATAGTTTAACAATTTTCAGATGAAACCAGGGCCAAGCATGCTCCCATTTGGTACTGTGAATGAGTGGAGCACCAGGAAGGATGGGGGGAGAGAGTCCACCAGGGTTCGAAAAAGAGGCATTGAATGCCTCTGCTACTGTGGAGGATTCATTGGTCAGGGTATTCCCAACAAGTAGTGCTCCATCCTGGGCATTGGGGGCACCTTTAAGTAGAAGATTTACTTGGCTCCACAATTTTTGGGGATCCCGGAGGTAACTGGTGTGGAGATCACACAGGTACTTAGACTTGGCTTCTTTGGAGGCTTTCTTACAGTGATTCCTCAGTTCCCTGTATTTCTCCCTGTCAGTAGCATGGCTAGAGGATTTGTATAGTCCCCAGACCCTGTCATGGAGCAGCATACTTCGCTTGAGGCCAGGGTCTAGCCATTTGTGGCACTTTCCCTGTACTCTTATAATAATAATAATAATAAAAAATTATTTGTTATAGCTCCTTTCATATTTCAAAGCACTGTACAATCAAAATAAAACAGAATACAATAAATACAATAAAATCAGGAAAATACAGAATAGGCTTTCCCCCACAGAAAAGTCTTAAGAGCCCGCTTGAGTTTCTTTCATGGCATGTGGACATTAGCCTCGGACAGAAAGGATCGGGTGAAGTAGTCCAAGGCTTCATCCAGGGTGGGGAGGGTGACAATATGGTCCCAGTCGATGGCACGAAGGTCTGAGCAGAAGTCCGCTATCACAAGTCTGGAGTAGTTCCTGGCTTCAATCACCCTGGCAGCCAATTTGGGGGGCTTGTTAGACCAGGTGCAACAGATTGGTGAGTGGTCACTCAGAGAGTCGGACATGGTCCCGGCTGACAGTATGTGATCAGGGCAGGAAATAAGTGCCCAGTCGAGTAAGGAGTGATTGCCAGACTTGACATTATGCCTTGTAGGCAGTTCAATGACTTGAGTCAGGTTGGAATCAAAAACTGGATTCTCGTTAGTTGAGGACCTCAGGGTAAGCCAGTTCTGATTAAAGTCCCCAAGGAGAATCATTTCCCCCGGGGGGGGGTGTTCTGTCAGGGCAGGGGTTAGGAATTCTAGGGAAGAGGCAGCTGACTGGGGTGGGATATAGGCACACCCGACATACAGGGGCTTGGTATCTCCAAGGAGCAATTTAATGAAAATGATCTCACTTACTGAATTGCAGAGGGGAGGGTAGTCTAACTGTGTAGTGTTAAGATTCGACTTGGTGTAGATGAGAACCCCACCACCTTTCCCTCCTACATGATCCCGTCTGAAGGCATTATAGCAGGTCTACTTCATGTGGAAGGATTTGCAGCTTAAGCCAGGTCTCAGTCACCGCTAGTACATCTGGTTTGTACAATGTAGTCCAAGCTTCAAGGTCATGGACTTTATGCCGTAGGCTGCCAACATTCATGTGGACCAGCCAGAGGCCCCTGGCTGCAGCCCAGTGCGGGTTTGTGGGGTCAGTGAGATCAAGATTAGGGGAGTGAGGGCCAGGGTTAGGCTGGACGTCTCCTCCCAGAGCTAGCTTAAGCCTAGCAAGGTACCCAATGTTTCTGGATGGTGAAAAGGAGTACCTACATTTGTCTGTCATGTGTATGTAGTAGAAGAGGTTATAACAATTTCCATTACTGGTTATCCCATACATGGAAAGAAGCAGCAGATTAGTCCATTCCACATGAGGCTCAAGGGAGCATGGGGATAGACCAGTGGTTCCACCCTGGTTCAGGGGACAGTGACCCCAGGAGTAGAGCTCATTGGCCCCTAAGATAAGGGATATATAGGCAAAGGCTGCCATAGGTCCAAGGCCCTGCATAGTTGCTTGGGGTAAGACAGGGAATGTGTCAACAGCTCCTTAAGGAGGTGGAGGTCTGCTATAGGACTACTGGACGCCTGCAGCTCCCTGGAGAGGTAGGGTCAGCTATAGGGGAGGAGGACATCAATGTAAGATCAGGCCCGTGAAGGGACTTGGCCAGCAGAGGTTAGGGGCTAGCTAGAGGTAGAACCAGTTATAGGCAGCAAACAAGAGTATAGCAAGATCTAGCTTAGGAGGGATAAATATCCTTCGGGAGAGACAGATTGATAACGCTGGACAGGTGATCACGGCAAGGAGCAAGCAATCTAACAGGTGGATGTAAGCAGCAGCTCAGCTAGCTTCATTTAGGATCACTAACTGAGGGTGGTGAAGAAGTAAGTTATACTGTAACAGGCAGTCAAGGCAAGGGCAACCAATCTAACAGAGCAGCAATAGACAACAAGGCAGGCATTTAAATCAGTAGTACAAATAGAAGGAAGAAAATAAGTTGTACTGTAACAAGCAATCAGGCTAGAGCAAATTATTCTAATAGAACTGTAATTAAAAGATGAAGGCAGACATATGTGGCAGAACAGAGGGAGAAAAGTGGGCAACAGTTCTAATGTTATAGGTCCAATGAGCAACAATGGCACAAATACAGTGTGGGACTGTCACAATAGGATAGGTCCACCAAAATAATGGGAGGGGAACATCCATTTAAGGGAGGAGGGAACGGGTGGGTGGGAGGGACAAATTCAGCTCCAAGGATAAAGTCTGGAAAAAGGTTCTGCAGTGCTGCAGTGCCAAACCTAGTCCTGACTGGATGTCCAGGCAGAAGTGCTTTGTGGAGGTGTGGACTGTGCTCTAGGTAGCTGCTTTACTGATTTCAACAAGGGGATGTCCTTACAGCTGCCACAGAGGCAGCAATTCCATGAGTGGAATGTGCCTTGAGGCCTTATGGTGGCTGTTTTTTAGCCTTACTGTAGCAGAACTGGATGCAGAATACTATCCAACGTGCTATTTACCTCTTTGAGGTAGGTCTGCCTTTTCCCACTTCACCATAGGTGATGAACAGTTGTGAGTGGGAATCCCTGAGGTCCTTGGAATGAGTGATGTAATAGTTGAAAGATCTCTTTACATCCAAACTATGAAGCTTCAATCCCCCTGAACTGGATTTGGCTGTGAAAAATACAATAAGGGTGATGGACTGGTTCAAGCTAAACTCAGATACCACCTTTAGAAGGAACTTCGTGTTAATCCTAAGGACCTCCTTGTCCCTATAGAAGATAATGTAATTAGGGTCAGTGCAGAGAGCTTGGAGCTCACACACTCTTCTTGCTGAAGTGAGTGCCACCAGGAAAACAGTTTTCCATGTGACATATTTCAGATCAGCCATAGCCATAGGCTCAAAGGGAGGTTCCATGAGTGTGGCTATGCACAAATTCAAGTCCCAAGGACAGACTGGTTCCCTAACAGGAGGGAACACTTGTGCTAATCCTTTGAAAAATGTCCTAAGAATATGGTGTGAACCTATTGTTCTCTGAGCACCTGCAGACAAGTAAACACATACTGCTGCTAAGTGAACCCTAAGGGTTGCAGGCCTGAAGCCTAGAGCCTACAAGTGCACCAGATAATCAAGCAATGTAGATACACCTGCCTTAAGGGAATTAATTTCCTTAGGCATTCACCAGATGGAAAATCTTTTGCATTTTGAAGCAGAAGTCTTTCTTGTGGAAGTTTTCCTAGAAACTTTCAGTACTTCAAGTACTTCTTCTGACAGGTTAAATTCAAAACAATAACTCCTCAAGAACCAGGCCTTCAAATGAGAGCTCTCGAGGTTCAGAAATACTATCTGATCCTGAAGAGTTGTTAGTAAATTGTGTCTCTGGGGCAGACAATGGGTTGCTTAGTAGACAGGGTGAGCAATAGAGGGTACCATGGCTGCCTGGCACAGTCTGGAGCAACCAGCATCGTGGTTGAAGGATGACTCCTCAGCTTGTTAAGGACTCTTGACACCAGTAGAAATTGAGGAAAAGCATAAATGAATTTCCTTATCCAATCTATGGCTAATGTTTCCATGGGCACTGTGCCCAAGAAGGGGGACCTGCAGCAATAAAGGGGGAGCTGGTGGTTTTCTTTTGAGGCAAACAGATCTATTTTTGGGATGCTCCAGTGCGTCAAAACTGTGTCCATCACTTGCCTGTTCAAGGTCTATTAATGATGATCCTGGCTGATTCTGCTGTGTGAATCTGCCAGTGTATTGTTTTTCCTTGGAAGGTGAATATGCTAGGGACCAGATTTTTATGGCCTCTGTGCACAGCCTTGAGGATCTTGTGCCCCGCTGCTTGTTGATGTACCACATGATAGTTGTGTTGTCTGTCCTGACCTAGATTTCATGACCTCCTCAACTGAGAAGCACTGGTCCTTAGGGCAAGGAAGACTGCTCCCAATTCTAAAATGGCTCCTAAAGGGAAAATGCTGTGAACAACACAGGAGGCAGTGCAGGTATGGGCGGCCAGCCCAAATGTACAAACAGTCCCAAAGCCTTTGAACAAAGCCTTTACTGAAGCGCTGGGGTAAGGTGCCCGCTGTTGTGATGTGAACTTAATAAACCTAACTTTGTTTACTGAATTTTCGGTTGTTCGCATTTCTGTTTGAGTGTAAGGCTTTTGGGATTGTCTCAATTCTAAAAGATTGATCTGCAGCTTGGACTCTTGAGGTGACCAAATTCCACTGATTTTGAGGTCACCTGTGTGTGCCCCCACACTAGGAGGAGGCATTTGTTGTTAGGACCATAGTGTGGTGCTGTATCTGAAAAGGGATACCCTGTCAGAGTTTGTCCCTTTCTTTCCACCATTGCAGTGCTAGTAAAAGAGTTTTTGTAACCAGTACTAGCTCTGAAATGGCTTCCCTTCTTTGGGCAAGTAGGATCCGAGATGATATTAAATATCCCTCATCTGAACCCTGCAATCCGGCACTACAGCATTAGTCGAGGCCATGTGTCCTAGTAACACTAGAAACTTTGCAGTTATGTGCTGACCCAAGGCAAAGGGTTCTTACAAAGGGGTGATTACTTCTCAACTATGTTCAACTCAAACATCAACCACCCATCTAAATTCTGGAAGGTGGTTCACTCCTTGTTCTCCCCTTCTTCTCATCCCCCACCTCCTGTTCTAAAAGTGGGTAATATCTCCTTAGCTAACCCCCTCTCTGTGGCCATTGAGTTTAACAAGTTTTTTACTTCTTGTACCTCCTCACTTCTTTCTTTTAACTCTCCTTCCCTCTTCCCCTCCCCCTTGATCCCTCTCATGCGGAGTCCCCCTCATTCTCCTCTTTCTCCTTCCAGCCTTTATCCCCATCTGATGTTCTACTTCCTCTTTTGGCCCTTAACGCTACTAAGGGTAAGTGTCCATCTGGTCTCGATTCCAGAATGCTTTACCTCTCTGCTTCTGCTATTGCTGCTCCCCTTACTTCTTTATTAAACCTGTCTTTCACTCTTGCTTCTGTCCCATCTCTCTGGCAGCATGTCACTGTTATTCCCCTTGCAAAATGATGTGATCCCACCTCCCCCTGGTAACTACCAGCCTATCTCTCTGCTCCCCATTCTTGCCAAGCTACAGGAATGCTTGGTTCTATCCCAACTCTCTTACTACCCTGATTCCTCCTCTTTCTTCATGCCTTACCCGTATTGTTTCCGCAAACACCATTCCAACACCTCTTCTATCCCGAGGCTCTCTGATTCTGTACTCACTGGGATGGATCAGGGCCTCATCACTTCTGCTATCTTTATCAATGTAGCCAAGGCATTCAACACGATCTCCCACCTCCTTCTGCTTGCTAAACTCATGGCTGCGGGGCTCTCTACTGCAGCCACCAATTGATTTCATTCCTACCTAGTGGGTAGAACACAATCTGTTTGGATTAGTGATGCAAATTCCCCTTCCCTTCCCATCAATCCTGGTGTTCCCCAGGGCTCTGTGTTGGGCCCTCTACTTTTCTCTGTCTTCCTAAATGACCTTCCCTCTGCCTGCCCTCTCACTCCATCCACATGTATGCAGATAATGCTGTCCTGTTTGCATCTGGCCTTTCCCCATCTGTTGTAGCATCAAAATTTCAACATGGTTTTGACAAAGTACAGTTATTTTTAAATGCCAAAAAGACCATCTCCATTACCTTTAGTACAAAGCAGAGACTCTCTCAGCTTACCTCCCCTTCTTACCACACCCTAGATGGAACATTACTTGAGGACACCTCCTCCTTCAGTTACCTTGGGGTCTGACTTAACCAACATCTCACCTTTTCTAGTCTCATTGATGCCCTCCACAAAAATCTACACCCTAAACTGGGTGCTCTGTACAGAAATCTTGCCTGTATTCCTCTTCTGGCTTGCCATGCTCTGAGCCAGAAAATGATCCTACCTTTTTTTGACTATGGTGATATGATCTACAGTGCTACTCCTAAGTCTTACTTACTTAGGCTGGACTCTCTTTTTCACTCTTTCTGCCATTTCACTCTTCACAGTCCTCTCTCTACCCATCATCATTGCACCCTTTACCAGTCTCTCTCTCTCTCTCTCCCCCTTCACTAGCCGAAAGGTGTCATATCCACTGTGCCAACTTTCTTGCAAAATTCTGATTTCTTTCCCTCCCACCATATCTCTCCTCCCCCCTTTTTCTCAAATCGTCTTATTTTCACTCATTCAGAAACCATGACCACTGCACTTTTACCATCCCGCTCTGGACTGCCTCATTTGGTCAGACTGCATTCTCACATTGTTTCCCAAAAATCTGGAATGCCCTCCATCCTCCCATCCATCATGCTGTCTCACCCCATATCCTCAACTCCCTCCTCAAGGGCCACTTTCCCTCTTCCTGTAATTGTGTTTAACTGTTTAATTTTTATCCTTACCTTACTCGCCTCTGCACTCATTTGCAGATTAGTGCCTATCCTATAATAATTACAAAACTGTTCTTATTAGTGTTGTTGTTTATTGTAATGCATCACTATTTATTTTTGCTCCTATTGTGTAAGTTTGTATTCTAATTATCCACTTTGCACTGTCTTTTTGCTGCTGTATTGCTGTGTATTCCTTTCCCTTTTCCCTCAGGAGGCATCTGGAAACAAGCATGTCTGCTCAGTATGTCTTTCCTGGTGAAACTTTTAAATAAATAAATAAAAGGAATTTTCCAAGGTCAGTAGATTTTTCACCCTCTCCTTTGGGAGGAAAGCTTTCCCCTGGATGGTATCCAGTTCTGCTTTGGTGTATTCTAGTGTCTGAACTGGTTCCATCCTGGATTTTTGAAGATTGATAATGAAACCCAGTGACTCCAGGGTGACTCCAGGGTACTTTGAGTTACCCTGATGGAATTGTTTACCTGCTGGTATGAGTCCCCTGTGACTAGCCATTTGTCCAGATAAGGGAATACAGAGATTCCCTGCCTCCTTTTTTTGCATATAAACTTTTTATTAGCATACTGTATACACAATACAGCAATACAACAACCAAGTATGCACGTCTAGCCAAACAAGCATATAGAATAATTCCATAAAAAGAGAAAGCCAGAGTACAAGAACAGAGACACTAATACAACCATCAAGTTACACCAATCTAACTCTAGATATCCATCGAAATGACCCCAAAAAGAATTGTAACAAACCCCACACCCCCAGAGTGCTGGACCTCCACCACCCCCCAAATCACCCACCTTCTAATAGCCCATACTATACTATATGCAAAAGTATATCACACTGAAACTATCCTTGCTAATCCTACATAACAGAATCCCACTGAGGTGATCCATTTCTCCCATGTCCTCTGAAAATGAGGAAGAGCATTTTTCCTCCCAAAAAGCACCCAGCAATAAGCCCCATCTTTAGAAACTGCCTGTAGCCACTTCAAAAAGTGGGAGACCACAGAGGAACTCCAATTTCGAAGCAGCAGTCTCTTCACCTCCAAAGCTGCTACATAGAGAACCCCTTGATAGACCTGAACATGCACATCCAACAACCCCAGATCACCCAAGATTCAGAAATGTGCGGATTCTGTAATGGGAACTTGTAGGACCTGTTCCATATACTTAATAATAGCTGCCCACCAATCTGTCAAAAAAGAGCAGTCCCACAAAATATGAAAAATCATCCCCACCCCCTTCTGACACTTACAACACAAATTAGAACTTAACAAGCCCATATTACAAAAATATATCAATGTCCTATACCACCTGCTTAAAACTTTTTTCTGAATGAGCTGCAACTTAGGATCGGGGGAGGCCTTGTGCACCATGTACCAACAATGACTCCAATTCTCAGGATCCAAATCAAATGGCAAATCCTCCCCGGGCTGCGGGCTGGCAGTATAGCCTAGAGGTTAGAGGAACGAGGTGTGAACAAGCTTGGTACATCCAGCAGACCAGACCAGAGTTTGACTCTCACAACCTCCACTTGCATACTGTGTGACTCTGAGCAAGTCACTTAACTGCTCAGTGCTCCCAGGTCACCCCTGAAAACAGGCACTTGTGCCTAGTGGGCCTTACCCGGTTACCAAAGACTAAAATAAAAAAAAAAAATATATATATATATATATATATTTCAGGCTATGAGAATCCCAGTTTTGGAAATACCCCTTCATCAACTCTTTGTACAACAAACTAATATGCCTTTTAGATAAGTGCACCCATTTGAAGACAGCCTGCAAAAACGTAGTCTCAATGAACCTACAAGATGTAAAGAATCTTCCCTATAATGCATGTCTGAGCCAAAAGTACTTCCACCTATCTTCTGAGAGAAGAGTATATTTTGCTTGTAAGCCCAAGCAAGACACCATTCATCCAGTTTTCTTCTCCACCAAATCATCCATGAGCTGGACCCCTTTCTTAGCTCAGGACCTCCAGTAAACGGAGCCCTGTCCTATTAAAATATCCGGATTATACCATAAGGGCTCAAAAACTCCCAAGGAGGTGACATCCCACCCAAGTATCTTAAAATACCTACCCCACATCTGTCAAGAAAACCTCATGGGCAGGGTTTCAAACTTGGGAGCTCCACCATGGGTTTTCAACAAACCTACCAAAGGGGTCTAGCCAAGCACAGCTTGCTCAATCTCCACCCAAAGAGGAGATCTTGAACCAGATGACGTAACCCAATGTAATGTCTGTTTTACCCCAAAACTAAGATGCTAGGCCCACAACCATGGCATATTCCAATCCCCTAATATCCCAAGTGCTCGAAGAATTCTACGATGAAATTGGGGTGGATTGCCATCCCATAAAAAATCCAAAAGCACCTTGTCCAGTTTTGTCCATAGACCCATCAGAGACAAAGGGGTAAGTTACAAAGTTTAAAAAATAGAAGAGGAAACACCATCATTTTAATCGTGGCAATTTTTCCAGGAAGGGATAAATTGAGCTTCTTCCACCTCCAGAAGTCCTCCTTAACCTCCTCTAAAATCTCTTTCAAATTTTTTGAACACATCTCTTGAATTTGTGGTGAAATAAACATACTGTACCTCAATATTTTATACCTTCAGGGTCCCACTTAAGCTTATAAGAGCCCATCGATGTCCACCCACAATTCGCCTTATACAGAGGCAGCAGTTCTGACTTTGTCCAATTAATCTGCAAGCTGAAAATGGAACTAAAGGAGTTTATAACCCTCCTTGCCCTCGAGAGAGAGGTCTCCACCTTTGACAGCAACAACAACAAATCATTTGCATGAAGCAAAGTGGAGAAAGACATTCCTCCCATTACTATGCCTGAAATCCCTGGGTCTTCAGACAAGGCCAAATTCAGGGGCTCTATAGCCAGCAAAACCAATAAATGATTCAACAGACAGCCCTGCCTTGTGTCCCAAAACAGATGAAAGGAATCCAGCAGCACCCTATTAACCAGCAGCCGAGCATAGGGCTCCAAATACAGGCAACTAATTCAACGTAGAAACTTAGGGCTAAATCCAAACTTAGCCAACACGAACTGCAAGTAGCACTACTCAACAGAGTCGAACACCTTTTCAGCACCCAACCCCACCAGAACAGCCAAATCCAGGCCCCTTTACCGCCACCTGTATGAGATCAATAACTGCTCTCAAATTATTGCTGCCCTGCCTACCCTTCATAAAAGCAGATTGAGATTTGCTCACTAACAAAGGCAACACCTGTTCTAACTGCATAGCCAGAATTTTAGCAAAAACCTTACAATCGACATTGAGGAGAGAAATTGGACAATAGTTGCCACAAACTGTGGGGTCCCTGCCCAGCTTGAGCAGAACAGTAAGAACAGTAATAATGGCCTCTCCTATAGAGGGTGGCAGGGAACCCACATCTCCAATGTAACCAAAAAACATGTAGAAACCTTTGAGAAACCTGCAGTTGAAATGCCTGATAAAAATCTACACTCAACCCATCTGGTCCTGGCACTTTCCCCCTGAGTCAGAGCCCTAATAACCTGCTGAACTTCCTGTACAGGATTTCAGCCTCTAAAGGAGTAGATAACTCATCCGGCAAGCAGGGCACTATCAAACAATCAAAAAAAGACTCATACTCCTCCACCGAGGGGTGTACCGAGGATTGATATAAATTGGCATAAAACTTCTGGAATTTATCAACAATCTTCCCTGTATCTGAGGTTACCCTGCCCCCCCTCTATGGCTAAATATGGAATCAGAGCCTCCAAAGACTGTTTCTTCAATCAATACACCAAAAGCTTACTGAACTTATCTCGGGACTTCCAATAAGACTGATTAGTAAAAAAGAGTGCCCGCTGGGGCTTCTGATGAAAAATAACATTTAACTGATCCTTACACCCTATAAGTTCCTGTATCTTCTGTTCCCTATCCAATGGGCCAGAATAAATTTCCACCTCCAATCTCCTGATATGTACTTCCATCTCCTCCACTTTGTCCTTACACCTTCTATTCAGATGGGCCGTAAAAGAGATAATGTGTCCCAGAATAAAGGGCTTAAACATATCCCATAGTACATTGGGACCAACCTCCAGGGTGGAATTCAACTCAAAATAAAAAGCAATTTCCCCCTGTAACCACTGTGTGAACTCTGTCTCACACAAGAGTGCTGGGTTAAATCACCACCTGGAAGTTCTCAGAACACACGGACGAGGTTCCCAGATAATATTCACCGGAGCGTGGTCTGAGAGTATAATGGGTCTGTGGAAGACCTCTACCATGTCCAACAATATATACAAACTACACAAAAAATAGTCGAGTCTACTGTAGAAACCTCGGGGAACGAAAAGTAAAATCCTGAGCATCCAAATTGAATACCCTCCAGCAATCAGATAGCCAAAAATCTGTGCATAACTGCACTAGCACCCCCTTAGATTTCTAATGTGATGGGGTTCCATTCTCAATGGGGGACCTATCTACCAACGGATCAAGGGCAAGATTAAAACTGCCACCCAGGATCACCACCATAGGACTGACATACCACTCAGAGACACACTGGGATTCTCTGCCTTCTGAGGTAAGCTGCCACCACTGACAGACACTTTGTAAATACTCGTGGGGTGGAAGTGAGCCTAAAAGGGAGTGCTGAGAACTGTTATTGACCTGAGGGAAGACAGAACCCTAGGTATTTCCTGTGGCAAGGTCTGATTGGAATGTGAAAGTAATCGTCTTTCAGATCCAGAGATGCCAGCCAGTTTCCTTTCCTTAGTGAAGGTATAACTATGGCCAGTGTTACCATTTTGAACCTGGGCTTTGCCAGGTGCCTGTTTAGGTATCCGAGATCCAGGATTGGCTGCCAATCTCCATTTTTCTTTTTGGTCAAAAAGTATCTTGAGTACATCAATCAATCAATATCTTTATTTATCCAGGCAGGTGCCATTGAGCAAGCTCATTTACAAGGTGTGCCTGCGGTCCTACAGTAATAATACAGAAAGGCAATTTATAATACTACAAACAGTAAAAATAGTTGCTATTATGTACATGATCTTTCCCCTTTGGGTAAGAGGGACTGGCTCTATTGCCCTGGTTTGCAGGAGCTTTTTTACTTCTAACTCCAGCAGAATAGTCTCTGCAGGCATTGAAGGTCAGAAAACATTGTGGCCCTGGAGTTTTGGAAACTTTTTGAACTGTAGACAGAGACCCTGATTCACTGCCTCCAGTACCCAACTGTCTGTGGTAATGTTTTCCCAGTGTTGGAAGTAGTGAGCCAGCCTGCCCCCTACTGGAGGAGGGGTGGCAGTCTGTTCTGTGCAGTTAGGGGTTCTATCTGGACTGGGGTCTAGGAGCTGGAGCTGGATTGGCTCACCTAGAAGACTTCCTCCCCCTGCCCCTGTAATACCCTCTGACTTGTGTACACTCTGCAGGTATAGTAAATGAGGCATAGGACCTGGGGTAGTACCCCCTACCCTTACCTCCCCTTCCTGAGGGTCTAAAAGAAGTGGAGTCTCTCTCTCTCTGTCTAGTGGAGTTACTCCTGTAGGTGGTTTTGTACTCTTCCTCATTTTTCATGTATGCCTGTTTTGTCACCAAAAAGGGAATTGTTTTCGCAAGAGAAATCCATAGCCTTTAACTGAGTGTTTGGTGTAAGATTGGTTACTCTGAACCAAGCAAACCTTTTTAAAGAAACTGACAGGGCCAACAGTCTGGATGCAGTATCATTTGCATCCACAGCCATGTGAAACTGGTACTTTGTGGCATCCAAAGCCATCCTGGCAATATCTGCCATATCGTGTGCCACATCACCTGGAATTCTATCCCAGCATAGAATTCCATAGGGCTTTCTGGTACTGTGCAGCATAAGCCATGTAAGCTGCCTGTCAGAGGAGAAGGGAGGAGCCTAAATAACTCTTCTTCCCCATAGTGTCATTTTTTTCTGGAACCTTTATCTGGAGGATGAGATGCCAGGGGTACTTTTTCTTTATGACAGGCTGCAACTTGTATCACACCCTCATGATCTGGATGGGTATACAAATAATCAGCAGAAACCCGATCCAGCTGGTACTTTTTCTCCACCTTCTTGTCCATGCCAGGGACAGAGGAAGGTGTCTGCAGGATTTTTAAAGTGGCCTTTTTAAGGGAATTATAGTTAGGAAGAACCACCTTTTTTGTGTAAACCAACCCCGTCATATCCAAAAACTCTACCTCCTCCTCATCATCCATAGATTCCTGTGAGGTGAGACCTAAAGTGTCTGCCATTTGGCTGACAAATGAAAAGTGGGATGAAAAATCATCATGCCCATGAGGAGGGGGATCCAAACTCCTGATCTGGGGATACCACTGGTTCAATGGGTTCCCCTAGATCTGGATCCTCCTCTTCCTCCTCAGTGTATACTTCCTGGCTCTGGTCCATGGGAACCGGTAGTATCTGAACCAGTGGTGTGGTATGAAACAGTAAACCCAGTATGGAACCTGCAGTCTGTAAAGCATGAATGACTTGCAGTTCTCTGGCAAGTTCCTCTGCAGAAGGTATTTTATCTTGTCTGTTGGGATCTCCTTTGCTTTTTCAGCAGGAGGCACAACAACATGTTTTTCTTTAAATATATACAGTATATATATATATATATATATATATATATTGGCAGGCACAAATTCAGGAGCCTGCTCAGTAGTTCTTTTGTGTTTAGTATGTTCAGACCCCTTTTCAGAAATTGTAGGGTCTGAGGAATCTTTAGAGGGTTTCTCTCTTGGTTTGGAATGGGAAGAAGAAGAAGGACCCTCTTCAGTTTTCTTTGTTGACACTGAAGTGGGAGCAGAAGCCATTTCCTCTGATCATTTGTCTCTTTTCTTAATAGTTTTTGAATGGAAAACACTGCACACTTCACAGTTAGAGAAAATATGACTGGGACACAAGCATTCTAAACAAAATCATGGCAATCAGCCGTAGCAAATATTTGAAAGCACTTAATACAATTTTTACATTCACTTGCGCTTGCGCAAGGAATGTTTTGCTAGATGTATGGCATTTTAAAGGTGTGTCACTACTGTGTTAATTACAGCTGCAACTGCAATGGGCTTGGCAGTGTAGACCAATGACCAGGCACTCTGGTCATGACACTAGTACTGCATGCTGACGTGGCACTTTGCATAGTTGAAAGAACTGAACCGCTCTAATGAGAAAGTGCTTCAGTGCTATCATTTACATAATGCCGCCAGCAATCAGTGGGTAGGTGTCGGCATGCCGCAGAACATTCCTAAGTTCATGTCACAATATACTTTAGAGAGTGACAAGGAGAGCAACACACAGTAGCAGGCAGTGTCGTACAGAGCCGTCAGTCATTCCCAATTGCACTGTGTATTGTGGCACATGATGGGCAAGCAGTCAGAGGCATTGCAGACTCTTCACTGCTTCCTGAGACAAACAGTGTAAATCAGGCTTTCGCACTACATGGGATGACACTGACGGGAAGGGGGGGGCACAAACCATACTCAGGATCAGTGACATTGCCAAGCCATTGTACGCAAAGTGGGTGAAACAGTGCAGTGCACGGCCAGTGACATATCCTGGTCAGTACCTCTGTATATGTCTGTGTCTGCAACCCCTATTTGTCTGTGTGGCTCTCTTTATATGGGGCTCAGTGTGACAATATGTAACGTGTGCAGTCAGATAGATCTAGAGTTGCTTGCAGCATTGTTTCTCCCCAGCATTGCTGAACTGTCGTCCGGCCAGCATGGCTGAACTCCCAGCTGCCCTACATCACTGATGTGCCCAGCATCGCTCAGCAGCCACAGTGTGCAACAAAGGGGGAGGGCAATAAAGCAGATGCCATATTATCTTCTTTGCCATCCCATCTCCCCCCCCCCCAGCAGCACTGAAGAACCAGCATGCTACAGCCACGGGGAGAGGCTAAGTGACAAACGATACTGCGTCTCTGTGTCAGCTTTGTCTGTCACCTTGCTGCCACCACTATGCTGTGTGCCTGTATGTAGTCCCCCAGTGCAGTGCTGTTATCGCAGAGAGAAGTGGATTGCATGCACCCAATATCACTGAAGTCCCATCCGACTAGTATCCCTGAACCCTCATCCACCCAGCATTGACCATGTTTGCAGCATCACTCAGCATATGCAAGTTATGTCTGTGGCACCATGATCGGTCTCCCCCCCCATTGGCAGATAGATATCAGGAGCAGGGAAGTCACCCACCGACAGCAGGAAAGAGAGTGGCACGGAACACTTCGGAGGAGTGGCACACGTGTGTGAAGTGTGTAGTGAGAAGGTGACAGTGAAGTGACAGTGTAACACACCAAAATGCATCAGTCAAATGTACAGAGACAGAGTGAGTGAGAGTGAGAGTGAGAGACAGAGACAGTGGCACTTGTTGAGGTCTAGTCTGTCTCTGAATGTAGAATTGTGTTCCAAGACTCGCTCCGTTGCACTCCTTTCCCTCCGCAACAGAATGAGCTCACATCGGACTGTATCAGGTAGATAGATAGGTAATATAGATAGATAGATAGACAGACAGACAGACAGACAGACAGACAGACAGATAGATAGATCCATGTGTCTCTCACCAACTTCTATCTGTATTACTATTGAGACATTTGCCTTTGCAAATACATGCAAGTGAACGTTCGGCATTGACAAATACTTATTAATGTGGGTCCCGTCCTCTTTTTAGATATGTATGACATGCTAAAATGTCAGTAGACTAGTAAAAACATCATCAGAATGGGTTACATAAAATATCGCAGTCGGTTCCATGCAGAAAAAAGGAACCGCGATTTAACAAAACTTTCTTTACTTAAATACAAAATGCAATCAGTTCCTTGCTAGAAACAGGAACCGATTGCAAGCAAAACACAAATTCTTTTAAAATATGCTAAAACTAGCAAACTTTAAATTAAAAGGCAGGCGGTAAGAATTGCAACAAACCACAGTTTAAACTGAAATACTCAGTTCCCGGGAATCGTGAGGGAACCACTAAACTAAACTTTTATAAAATGCTACTAGAGGCAGAGTAATGAATAAAACTGTGAGAAATACCACTTTCTGAATGAAATAAACAGCCTTGCAGTGAAGTTGCTGGGATCAGCTCTTAAGGGTAAGTTTTGTTGTTTGAACGGAAAAATTGAATCTGGCAGTTAGATGGAACAGAGTCCACCTAGAGGCAGCAGTTTGAATGTTGCATTTTAAGTTCCATGATTTGCATGCATTCCACATCAGAGCTCCGGGGCAATCAGAGATTCTGAGCTGACTGCATATTATCTAATACTACTAGGAGATTCTTGGGGTTTGAAATATTGTTTCTCTACTGAGTCTAGTCAAAAAATAATTGACAAAACAACCTTTATGCCCCTTCTTGATTATGGTAATCTGGTTTATAGAGGGGCTGCAGCATCACAGCTAGCTAGAGTAGACATCCTGTACCACAGTACTGTATGATTCATATCTGGTTTACCTGCTAAACTCATCACTGCACCCCCTATAACACCCTTGTCTGGCCCACCCTGTTCAGTAGAAGGCTAAAAAAATCTATATCTCTGGGCATTTAAGGTACTTCATAGTGCCCTGCTGCCATACATCTCTTCATTTTTTTTTGCAAATCTTCTAGCATATACAAACTAAGAACTAACAACCTTATCCCCATAGAGGTCCCATGGCATCTATCCAAATAGGGCAAGGAGGCCTTTCACTGACTTGCTCCTACATACTGGAAGAAATTGGGTAACCTCAGTTCAATAAAACTGTTGATCAAAAGGCACTGTACAGATAAATGTACTTGCCAGTAGAAATGTCCAGATTTTTTTTTGATGTGTTTCATGATTCTTTTAATGGCATTTCAACCTTATTGTATTTTCATTTCCTGTATTCTGCTGTATATCATCTATAGTATATTACCTTGTGTGTAATGTCTTTGTTTCTCTGTACTGTTACCTGTCCTGACCAGGAGCTCCTTGTAAATGAGCACTGCTCAAGGGAGTGTTTTCCTGATAAAACAAATGTATATATATATATATATATATATATATATATATACACACACACATATATATATATATATATATATATATATTATATATATATATATATCAGTAGTAATGATGCAAACATACAGAAATGTCAGCAGAAAGAAAAAATTACTCACCTTAGTAATTGCTTTTCTTCTCATGGAGTCTTGCTGTATTAGGACAGTTCGAGTGCAGTGGCTAACTGCATTAAGTCCTAATAGCAGCAAGACTTCATGGTGTTTGAACAGGCCATTTCAGTCTATCAAGTCTGCTCAAGTTTGCAGCTCTCTCAGAGGAAATAACAGATGATGAAAATAGTAAAAAGTATTATACAGGTCCTTTAAAGCTCAGTAGTGCAACAGCATTGAAGTATCCTGCTGAAACATCACTTATTTCCCATTTGCCTTAGTAGAGGAAACTTCAGTACCTCACTGTTTGCATGAATGAACCTTCCTTGGCTGTACCACTCTTCAGGGAAAGGTACGAGGCCCTGGGCAAACAAAAAAGATATAGTTAATGAGTTAATGACAGTAAAGATAAATCTAGAATGAAGAACAAACCCATTTTGCCTTATGATAAAGGGAAATTAAGTTGCCTACCTCTTTTTCATCAAAGTAAACCCTGATGCCATTTTGAACAAAACTGGTATAGAGGGTGCCATTATTGTGATAAAAAGTTTCAAATGCCAAAGAAACCTCTTCTGGTTCTACAAACCTGACTTCAGGTGTGCGTGCCTTCAGAGAATGCTGTAGGTGATAAGAAAAAATGTCTTAGAATCTACAGCTGGTTATATAGAAGAAAGGAAAGTATTTCTGTTTAACTGTTTGCCTATCCATATATGTTTGTAGGTTTTCTGGTGGATATTTCAGATCAATAACAAAATGTGGGTCTGTTATCATTCTAATATTGCTATTATCAGCTTATGGCAAAACAGATAAAATTATTGTTTCTGACTGCATTACATTAGAGAGTGTAAGGTGGATATGAGCAGATAGCATTCTATTTGTTTGCAATTGAAACATAATTATAACTTGCTTCTTAGTAAGATTCTATTTTAAATCTATAAACCTGTAAAAACTTGCTGTCTGCTACCATCTCCTGGCTTTCGTAACTTTAACCTTAATGTATCATCTCAGCTGCTGTGTTACCTAAGTGAGGCTATCCTGGCATGTAAAAAATCTAAATCAACCAATAATTAATTCATTCATTATTTAACTAATTAATTAATCAAAATGAAAAATGTTGTTTATCCGAAACTCATGTGTAGCTGTAGTGCATACTTCCATGCTGCTCTACTAATGCACCATAATGCCAACTTAGAGGGACTACCAACCCATCCAGGGTGAGAGAATAAGTAAGAGTCTATCCTTAATTGGACTAGTCAGACTAGCCGTTGGAACAGTTTGGGCTAAAAGAACAAGTTCCACATACATAAGTCAATAAGAATTCCAAACATGTTGTACCACAGAAACACAGAATCTGTTGGCAGAAGGAAAGCGACGGTCCATGGAGTATGCCCATAGTATACTACCTAATGTCCGGGGGGATTATCTCCCTCTCCCCCACCAAAAAGCATCCCCCCAGATCACCCCCAGTGGGATTATGAGTCCTCTTTTTCTGTTCCCATCATGTTTGAACCCATGTGGGAGTACTTACTAACATACTAAAATGCCAGCAGAATAGGCCTAACGGTCTTTCGAGTCTGCTCGATTGGTCATCCCCCACCCTGGATGCTGACCTTGCTGCCCCCCTCGCCTTCTCTGGCTTCTCTCTTCCCAATTCCAGATATTCTTGCTGCATTGGATTTTGCTTCCAGAACCCTTCCCCTGTACCTGTCCCACCCCTCTTGAACCCCTCCACCGTCTCTGCCTCCACCAGCCCCCTAGGCAGTGCATTCCATGGCTCCACCACCCTCTCAGTGAAGTAGCACCTCCTCCTTTTCCCCTGAATCTTCCCCCCTCCAGCTTCCACCCATGCCCTCTAGTGGCCCCCTCCTCCTTCCTTCGAAGCACCCTGACTGTTCCTCCCCTATTTACCCTCTTCATGTACCTGAAGACCTCTATCATGTCTCCCTGGTCCCTTCTCTCTTCCAATGTGTACATATTTAGCTCTTCGAGCCTCTCCTCATAGGTCCTGTCCCCAAGCCCCAAATCATTTTGGTTGCCTCTCTGACCCTCTCCAGGAGTTTAATGTCCTCTTAATGTGGCCTCCAAAACTGCACACAGTACTCAAGGTGTGGCCTCACCAAGCAGTTATACAGAGGGAATATCACTTCTCTCCTTCTGGAGGTGATCCCCCTAGCGATGCATCCCAGCATCCTGTTGGCCTTGGCTGCTGCCCTCCTACAAGTCTCCGAGTTGTTCATCTTGACATCCACCACCACCCCCAGGTTCCTCTCAGCCATCGAGACTTGTAGCATTCCCCCCCAGGGTGTACACTTGGCCTGGGTTTCTGGCTAGGTGGAGTAACTTGCATTTCCCTGCATTGAACCCTCAGCTTCCACTTTCTAGACCATCTTTCCAGAGCCTCCAGGTCCCCCTGAGGCCACCTCCCTCCTCCCCATCCACCACTCGCCTCAGTTTTGAGTCATCTGCAAAGAGACTCATCTCACTCCAGATTCCTGTCCTTATGTCAGAGACGTAGGTGTTGAACAGGAGGGGCCCAAGGACTGATCCCTGTGGGACCCCACTAATGACCCTCCTTGTGGATGAGACTATCCCACCAACTATGACCCTCTGGGTCCAGTCCTGGAGCCAATTGCCTATCCATCTGATCATCTGGTTCCCCACCCCCATTTCTCCCAGCTTATCCAACAGGCCCACGCCTTGTCCCCACCATGTCTTCTGGCAATCCGTTCCACAGCTCTGTAAGCCTCTCAGTGAAGTAGAACTTCCTTGCATTGATCCTGAATTTACCCCCAACTAACCTCCACTCATGCTGTCTTGTACCATTGTTCCTATTTCTATCAAACAGGTCTTTGCTTTTTACCTTTTTTTTATGACCCTCAGAAACGTTTACATCTCTTGCAAGTCCCACTCTTGTGTCTGGTCTCCAGCAAGTAAATGTTCAGGACCAACAGCTGTTCATCGCAGGATCTGCCTTGTTGGCCCTGGATCATGTTGGTGATCCCCCTTTGTACTGACTCAAGCCTATCTATGTCCCATCTCGGGTAAGAGCTCCAGAACTGGTCATAGAATTCCAGGTGAGCCCTCATCAGAGACTTATATTGGGGCAGTGTCACTTCATTTCTCCTACTATCAAAACCACTCCTGATGCACCCCAGCATCCTCCATGCATTACTGTATACCTTATTGCACTGGCTGGTTTGCTTGAGGGAGTCACTAATGATGACACCCAGATCCCTCCCTTCTGTTGTAGTGGTCTGTTTGACCCCCTCCCGTTCAATACTCTGTGTATGGGTTCCTTTTCTCTAAGGGCATCACCTTGCACCTCTTGGTGCTGAATCTCAACTGCCAGATCTTTGACCACCTTTCCAGTTTTCCAGGTCATTCTGAAGTTCCCTCCCACCTTCCTTTCTGTCTACCCTGCTGCATAGCTTTGTGTCATCATCTAAGACACAGTATTCCAGTATTCAGTTTAAGTTTATTCATTTGCTTGCAAGTCCTTATGATACAGGAAAAGAATAAAAAAACAACATTTTACAAGCCTAAGACAGATAAAAATACTTGGAATAAATTAATTACAAGCAGGGCTCTCAACCAACTTTGTGTAGGTATTTAGAGCAGGATAGCCATTTGTCCTTAAATGTGCAATTTCTTGAGATCAAAAGACAAAAATTAGTAAAAATTAAACATGTCAATATAGGTAACATATTACTGAAAACATAGCACTAAATATTAAATAGCAGGGTAAATATATACAACCCCGTAATCTGTCCATGTCTATTAAGCTTAACGCAAAGCAATCATTTCTATGTTACCTAAACTTTGTTCATGCCAATTTTATTTTATAAAATGATTTTAATAAAATTTTTAAACTGTGCTTTCTATATTTACCATGATTTTTGTAATAGAGTCCCAGAAAAACTTAATTTAGTAATGCGAGTAAATGAATCCATTAATGAGATTCAGCTTGACAGATCTCTTTCCACTCTAGTGTTAATAAATTACCTAAAAATAAAAAGATAAATCCTAGGCCATACCGTAGCCATAACATAGTCCATCTTTTTTTTTTTTTTAAGAGGAGTTAATTATTAAAATTATAACAACAAACTAATGCTTCCTCGATACATAGGAGTCCAACCTTTTCAAGTTAAATCTTTAGTAAATGGAGAGGAAAATGCAGCACAAAAAAAGTACTTCAAACAAGGAGAGTCTCATAGCACAACCACTTTCTGTAAGGAACAATTGCTGGCCTCTGCTGGCAACTCACACAACCTTTGGTAACACATCAATGGACTCCTGGGCAACCCCTCCAAATCTATTAAAAATGACATGGTCATTAACAGCGTGCACTGCAACAACTAAACAATTATAACCAATGCTTTTATTGGCCAGTTCGCTGACCTCTCATCTTTTCCTTCCAACACTCCTGCTGCTCAGGTCACCATCTCTAATCCTCACAGGTCCTCTCCTCTCCCCTCTCCTCTTTACTTAACCCTGATTCCTCCTGAAAATTGTCTCCAAAAGGGAGATCTTCAAGCTACTCAACCTCTGCCCCTATGTGCCAACCCTGGCCCCGAAGGGATTGAGCCTAGTATTCTTTGGTTAGCTGCTTCTGCACTTGCTCTCCCCATTGCTTACATTTTTATCCTCTCTCTCGCTTCTGGTGTTGTCCCCTCCTGTTGGAAGTTTGTTAAGATAGTCCCTGTCCCTAAAGAGGGTGAACTTAAACTAATGCCACAGTATTGTCCTATTGCTCTCCTACATTTCCTCTGCAAATTACTTGAAAAGGTGGTGGCCTCCCAATAAACTGATTACCTACAAACTCACCACCAACTTACACCTCAAAAACACGGGGTCCATAAGGAACATAGCACCACCACTGCCCTTGTCCAGGTCACTGATGACATTAAAACAGCTATGGACAGAGGTTCACTAACTGGAGTGGTCTTCATAGATCTATCCAAAGCATTTGACTAAGATGATGATACTCTCTTATCCCAAAAATTAACTGCGATTGGCATCTCCCCTTATGCCTCTGCCTGGTTCTCCAACTATTTGTTAGGTAAGCATCCATTTGTCAAATTTGGTGATGCCTTCTCCAGCCTAAAGCCCTTCTCTCATGGTGTCTCCCAAGGATAAATTCAAGAACCACTCATCTTCTATGTCTTCATTAATGGCCTCCCCTCTGCCTCCATCAAATGCTCTATCGTTATGTATGCTGATATTGCCCTTTACTTTAGCACCCATAACCACTCCCATGTTAATGTCCAAATTATCTTTAACTTTGCTCACATAGAGAACTGGCTTTTGGTCAGCAATCTGATTCTGAACGCTCTCGAAACCCAAACAATGTTATTTAGGACTAAACTCTGCAGATCATCCTGCCCCAGTCCTCTGTCCATCCAATGTGCTGATGGCTCTACTTTCTCCCTAGTGGGCAAATGTAAGTGCCTAGGTGTCACTTTGGATTCTGCCCTGGATTTCTCTTCACATAGCTCAATCATTAACAAATCCAGTAACTTCAGGCTTGGCATGGCCTACTGCCTCCGCCACTTCCTCACTCCAAAAGTACGTATAACCATCTCCCAAATAATTAATTGCACCTGTCTACAGTTCAGCTCACTTATCCTCATAAATGCCCCCCAGAACCTTGCTACATAAATGGGATATAGCATACAACACCTGCTGTGCCCCTCCCATCTAATCCATCACTGCATCCCCCCCTCCACCCTGGATTGGCTCTTCCTCTCTACCTCACACTCCTTTGCATTAGAATGCTTCTTCTTCAGACTACTCAGGAATGCTTCCCCAGCCAACCCATCTCTATTTTATATGCGCTCACCCTACCTACTCCCTTTGGTCTACATATATCACCTCCATGGTCATTCCTAAGTGATCAACAAAAATGGGCAATCAGGCTTTCTCTGTGATTGTTCCAAGGCTTTGAAACTCCCACCCTACCAAGTTCTGCAACTCTCCCATGCAGTCATCCTTCAAAGTAGCTCTGAAGGCCATGGGTGTGGGCAGACATACTCCAAGCACTCCATGGCGTGCAATTTTATTTAAGGGGGTAGCAGATAGGCTCTGAACTGCTTCCTTTTCCCATGAAAACTAAAAGAATATACTGAACCTTTCTGTAATTTTATTCATACGAGTCAAAACTAGAAGGACTGATCACTAATAATCTCTTTGCATCCCAAGGACAATACAACTTTACAGGCTCTGGGCTGGTATGTGAGTGTTTTAGGAAACAATGCATGGCATTTGTATTTAACCATGCATGGCAACAACCACTGTCATGAGATACAAAAGTTGCATTTATTGTGCCAAATGAGGCAACAAACATGGTCCTGATGTACATTTGTATATTGTCTGACTACCCCCGGGGGGAGGGTAGCAGTGAGTCCTCTTGGTGTGCCGATCTGAAATTCCTGCCTACACCCCTGCTGAAGGCTCATCTCCAATTTTCCATGGCCTGTGCCTGGTTTGAACCCAAACCAATCCTCATTGCTTACCACCCCAATATCACTCTACACTGTCAGCCAGTCCAGGTTTGCATTTATTTTATTGTATATGCTACTTCTTGTTGATACCTTCTGCTTAAATTGTTGTTCCTTTTGTTGAATGCTCTTGCACTGAATCTGAGCCTGGTATTTTGTCTCAGTTGTTGTAATTTGGTTTGTACATTCCTCACACTGATTTTGTTCTGTGCATTTTGCTTCTGTCCCAGTATTTGAATTGTTATGCCTTGTCTTGTACCCTTCTGTGTCATGCCTAAAAATTGGCATTCAGTTGTCTAGTGTACTTACCCAGACACCATAAACCAAACAAATAAATAAATAATTGTTGAAAATTTGAAGCACAAATATTAAAGAATGTTAAAGTTAAGAGTAAAAGTTCAAAATACATTAAAAAGCCATTAACCAAATTTACCTTACTGTACATCAGTCATTTCCCGATCAGGATCCAGAGCAGAAGGACTTGGCCATGTAAACAACAGGATGACTCAATAGATAAGTGAGAGGTGGGTGGGTGTGTGTGGGTGATGGGTACTGAAGGGGGTGGGATGGAAGAATGGGGGCAGAAGTCATAGTGGGACTGTTTTTTCTTTTCCAGTGTACAGAAATACAGGGAGCACTGGTGGCAGCGATCAGGAGGGGGCAGGCTCTGGCAGAGGGTGGGATTCTTTGATTACACATGGAGCACTCAGGAAAGTGATCTGGAGAGGGGTGGGCTATGGCACAGGGTGGAATTTCTCTGGTTGCACATGGGGCACTGGGGAAAGCATCAGGAGGCTGTGACCTACGGCAGATGCTGGGATTCTTTGCTTACACACAGGGCATTGGGAGAAGCAATCTGGGGGGCTATAGCAGAGAGTGGGATTGGTTTTCTACAAAGGAAGCACTGGGACAAGCCATCA
The DNA here is from genome assembly GCA_016271365.2 of Neoceratodus forsteri. Taxonomy (NCBI): domain Eukaryota; kingdom Metazoa; phylum Chordata; order Ceratodontiformes; family Ceratodontidae; genus Neoceratodus; species Neoceratodus forsteri. The sequence continues at coordinate 334,931,692 of CM028131.1, forward strand.
GGTTGGAGGGGGAGGGCAAGCAGCAGGCTAAGTATGACACTGCTCAGCTGGCTGCTGAGTGTCATGCTCGTGTTGTAGATGAAAGCATGCAGCTGCACTCTGACAGGTGTGGATGCATCCTTTCAACTACACAAAGTTTCAACCCATCAACCAGGCTCAGCACTGTCATGATCAGCCTACTCCTGGTTAGGCTGTCAGCAGTTAGCCTCCTACACCATGAGCTTCACTGCATTCTACCCTAACATACCACTGCAGCCTCTACTCTTCCAAGTAGCAACATGTTCACTTTGCGCATGCGCACACCAAGCAAACATAAAAAGGGAACTAAAACTGTTACAAAGAGCATTATCCAGATGGTAATTTGTAACACATGGAAGGTTTACTCCACTCCTGACTTAACATGTCCCTTTATAAGTGGTCCCTCTGAGCCTAATTGAAAATGAGCTTTTCTTAATTGAGTGAGCCCTATTCATGATATATGAATAAAAAGATCTACTACTACTACTACATTAAAACAATAATAAGTGTAAAAATAAAGCAAAGTAACACTGTGAAGTTGATTCATGAATAGTGGGTGTGACAGGGCTGACTACGGTCCTGTCCCAGTTGTTATGGAGAAAGAGTTTAAATGCAAGGATCTGTTCTCTTTTCTGTCTCTTCTCTGTCTGGTTGTGCAACCAAATTTTCCCGTGAGACCTAGAACTTGATCACCCCGATGGTCTTACAATTCTCTACCTCTTGCTATCTCTCTACCCTCTCTTGCTGTTCTGCCTTTTCTCCCCCCTTGCATATCTGCTGGTATAAAAATATATGTGAATCATTATGTGGAAATGTAATTGATGCTGGGATCCCTTGGTTTAAAACTGTATATAGTTATACTGTTGAAATAATTGTAAAGCTAAAACTGTATATAGTTATACTGTTGGAATGATTGCAAAGCTGTTTGGAATGCAAGGGGTTAACCTGAGAAGCTAGTTTGCAAACTCTCTGAGAAGCTATAAGCAACAGGTCAGTTCTGGGTGACAGTGTACTTTTTGCTGCACTTATTGAAACTTAAAGAACACTGTGTGAGAAGTATGCTGTTTTCTTAATGAGTTGAGTTGCAGAGACTTACAAAATCAGAGTTGCAATTTCTTGCAAGACAGACACAGAGACAGATATACTGAGATTGGAAATTGAGAACAAACCCAGATATTTTTTTTCTGTTTGTACTGTCTTTGTAAATAGTTATACTGAACATTTTTTTTTATTTTACTGTTATTTATTATAAAACTCTTGTGAATTTTACAACTGCTCCTGGTTTTTCTATGTTTCCTGACCTGTGCCTCGATGACAGATAGTGTCAGTAGTGGGATTTACGCTGTACATACTCTAAGCCAGGAGTTTTGTGCATGAGTACTAGACTGGGTGCCGGGGAAGCATAGAAGAAATGTATGGATTCTGCAGCAGTAAGCCCAGGAGTGGTTACCAGAAGAATGGCAGCCAAACTAGCAGAGACAAAAGTCCCAGCTGAGAGTGTACAGCTAGCAACAGTTATAGAAAAGGAACAGGCAGTGACAGAACCTGAAAGCCTGACTGCCTTTTTCAAATGGTGGTCTATACAACAAAAGAGGTGGAAAAACAGAGAAGAGAAGAGATGCAGCAGAGAGAACAAGAAATTCAACATTTAGAAGCACAGGGAAAATAAATACAACTCAAACAGTAAAGAAAAGAAGAGATGCTACGACAGGAGCAGCGATGGCTGGATACCTTGCAAGTTTTCAAAGCTGGAGGATCTGGCACTGGTCCAACAGAGCAATAAGACACAAGCAACTTAAAATACCTTAAACTTACAAAGTTGTGTCCTTTGGATGATATCAAAGCATACCTGACAACTTCTGAAAGGGTTGCCGCAGCCTGCCTGTGACCAAAGCAGCAATGGGCATTCAGACTGGTACCCTACCTGACAGGGAAAGCCCAACTTGTCTACAGTAATATGGATGCTGCACAGTCAGAAAACTGTGACCTGGTGAAAAGCAAACTCCTGAAAAGGTATGATCTCAGGAGAGACCTACAGGCAGAGATTTCAATCTCTGACATAAAACTCAGTCGACAATCTTCAAGAAGCCTTCACCTGAATCAGAGAAGTCCTGATAAAATGGCACCAACCAGAGGGCAAAATGGTTCCACAGCTCATCAGCACATTTGAAGTGAAGCAATTCATCAACATCCTGCCTGCAGTGTACAGCTTTGGGTAAAGGAATACTGACCAGAAAGTTGGGAAAAGGCTGTTTCTTTGACTGAAGACTACCAAATGACCAGACAAACACCATAGCTGGGCGGTAACAGTCAAGCACTGATAAGACATTCTTTTTCCCATTTAAATGCCAAGTCTGATAACAACTCTGGTGGGGGTAACAAATCTGTGCCCAAAGACATTATTTGCTATAACTGTAATAATCCAGGATATATTGCAAGAAATTGCCATAAGAAGAGTGACACTGACACTGGAGCAGATTTGTCCTTAGCAAACTGGGGCAAGCACTTAACAGATGTGAAGGTGGGAGATAAGATTGTGAAGGAACTTATAGATTCGCCAAGCAGATAGACCCTAGTGCATATTGAAGTGCTGGGAAAACAATGTCCAAAAGGACCAGGTACTGGTGTCATCTGTATCCTTGGGGATACTCAATACTATCCCACCAGACAAGTGACTCTCACTATTAATGGGGTGTCACACCAAATGAAAGTGAGGATCGTACCTAAGTTACCTGTACTTGTAATTATTGGAAATGACTTTCCAGGATTTACTGAGTTGATCAGAGAGGGAGTAAATACTGACGTTTCAGAAGTTGTAGTGACAAGAGCTCGGGCAAAGAAAATCTCAGATGGTTGGGATTCCTTTCCTTTCCTTTCCTTTTGCTTATTTTGATTCGGACTTGTTTGAGCACAGCTACAAGATCTGGAAGTCCGGGAAAGAAAGATGACGTCTGAAGAAACAGTGGCAATGACAGACTGATGGGCATAAGGGGTTAACATATGAAAATGCTAAAACTAAACTGATCACTGATTGTGATTTTCATTCAGATCACACTAACAATGTTTCTCTGCAGGGTTATCAGCTGGGGGTGAAATCAAAATAGGGTGAACCTATGTTTAAAAAATGTAATGGGTTACTTTTTAGAGTTTGGGTTAAACCGCAGACACAGAACCAGACAGAACAATTGGTTATACCACAAGAGTATAGATCTGAGTTGTTACAGATAGCACATGATAGTCCTATGGCTGGTCGATCAGGGAGGGATTGCACCCTTGCCAGATTGCTGTACAGATTTTACTGGCCTGGAATTCATGAACATGTTACTACCTATTGCAGTTCATGTGCTGAGTGTCAGAAAGTAGCCCCAATCACTAAAAAAAGACAAGGTACTCCTGGTACCCTTACCCTTGATAGATGCCAAATCAAATCAACTTTATTGTTATAGTGCCTTTCAAAGCCAAAGTGCTGTACATAAAACCAAATACAACAAATATAAATAGGATTAAAAACAAGAACCGTAAAAACAAATTATCCATATTTAGGGAAGGCTAAATAAAATAAATATATTTTTAACTCAGTTTTAAACCTATCGATGGTCAGGCATTCTCTTAACCGACGAGTTAGAGAATTCCACAGGGTTGGAGCTGAAAAAGAAAAAGTACGAGAACCAGATATCTTCAATTGTACCCTGGGAATCTCCAGCAATCCCTCATCGGCGGATCAGAGAGGATGGAGGGGGCAGTAGGCTACCAGGAGATCTTGCAGGTAGCAGGGTCCCTGATCATGTAGGGCTTAAAAGGTTAGCAAGCCAACCTTAAAGGTGATCCACCACTGAATAGGCAGCCAGTGCAGCTCGTGGAGCACAGGTGTAATATCACTGGTCCTAGAAGTCCCAGTAAAAAGCCTGGCTGCCACGTTCTGCACCAGCTGCAGGCAGTGGATATCAACCCCTGGTAGCCCTAGGTAGAGGGAATTGCAGTAATCAAGATGGGTAGTGACAAAGGCATGGACCAATGTTGGAAGATCACCTGGAGGAACCAGATGTTTCACCCAGGTGTTTTTCCTCAGATGGTAAAAGGAGGATTTGACGACAGCTGACATCTGAGATTTTAGAGTCAGACCATCATCAAAAATAACACCCAGGTGATGCACCCGGTCTGAGGTAGTGAGCGGTATACCACCAAGCAATAAGTCTGATGGTTGTCCAGCCCCCAAACCCACCCCTGGATGACCTGGGTCCACTACCAGCACTTCAGTCTTGTCTGGGTTCAGTCTCAGCCAGCTGGAGCTCATCCGGGTTCTGATCTCAGTAAGGCAATTATTTAGCATGGAGAGTGCATCATTCTGTCCAGGCAGAAAGGACATATACAGCTGAGTGTCATCTGCATAGCAGTGAAAACTCAGACTGTATCATCTGATGATATCTCCCAATGGCAGCATGTACACTGCAAACAACATAGGGGCCAGAATGGAGCTCTGTAGCACCCCACAGAGCAGGGAGTGAAAACCAGAGGAATAAATTCTAGTGGCAGCTCTTTGACACCTGCCCATAAGGAAGGAATGGAACTATTTAAGGACTGTACCAGACAGCCCACAAAAAAACTGCAGGCACTCCAGCAGCACACCATGGTCTACAGTGTCAAATGCAGCAGAAAGATCAAGAAGGACCAGAATGGTATGTGCCTTTCAATCTCTTGCCATTAGGAGGTCATTCAATACCCAGACAAGAGCAGTCTCCGTGCTATGCTTCTTCCTAAAACCAGACTGGAAAGTATCATAGACATTGTGAATTATAAGATGATCATCCAGTTGCAGCGCAACCACCTTTTCAATAACCCTACCAATGAATGGCAGGTTAGAGATAGGCCAGTGATTGGCTAGACAGTCTGGATCCAAAGAGGATTTCTTAAGGAGTGGTCGAACAACCGCCTCCTTGAGGGGGTCAGGAAAGACCCCCCTTTCCAAGGACTTCTAGACAATTTCAGCAAGGATCAGGCAGATACCATCTACACATCCCACTAATAGGGGTGTAGGGCCCGGATCCAAACTACAACTGGTTGTGCACAATGTTTGGACAATCTTCACAATGTTCATGAATTCTGGCCAGCAGAAATCTGACCAGATAGACCAAGTGCATGCCACTTCCTGTCGACCACTGCAATCCCTCATAGGAGAGGATGGACCAATGCCAGACCTGATGCTGGTAATCTTATCTGCGAAGAATCAAGCTAACTCCTCACATCTCAGCTGAGAAAAAGCTTCTCTGGGCTGGAGACAAATTGTATTGCACAATCTGGTGACAGTCTGGAAAAGCTGAGCTGGTCAATTCCACGCAGCAGAAATCTCCCTGGACAGGAATGTAGCCTTCTTATGGGTGATTTCTGATTGATAGCTGTCATAATGTCCTATCAACCCAAGCCTGTCAGCATCATGGCCGGACTTCCGCCAGACTCTCTCCATCCTTCGGCTGACTCGCCTCAACTCCTTCAAGGTGTTATCAAACCAAGGGCTCCTTGGGCAAAGGGTGAGAGGCCAAACAAGAACAGGAGCAATCTTGGTCAAAGCATCTCCCACAGCCTTATTATAGGCTAGTACGAGATCATCTGGACTCATGCATTCACCCGACAAGCCTGAAAGGTCCAGCACCTCCAATAGGTCACTAGGGATAACCCCCCTTAAAGGGCAGTACTGAACCATCTACATGGGGCAGACCTATTGGGGGGGCCTGAAGCTGAACCTTATGGTATGATGGTCAGACCAGCTGACTGGTTCCACCCCCAGATCAGCTATATCCATACCCAAAAGAAAGATCAGATCCAATGAGTGACCCTCTACAAGGGTCGAGGAGTTCACCACCTGTGTAAGGCCCAGCATTGTCATCAGCTGGAGGAGACTTTGACCAAAATGCGAGAGTTCATCATTGACCCAGGCACTGAAGTTCCCCAGAACTATCCATCTGGGGGACCTCAACCCCATGTCGACAATGAAGTCTATCTCCTGCAGGAATTCTCCTCCATCTTCTGCTGGACAGTAGAGGAGGAGAATCCAACAGCCTACACCCTCTCCTTTTGAGAGAATTGCAATGGATGTGGTTGGCTCCTTAGACAAAAGTGAAAAGGGTAATCAATTAATTTTGGTAGTATGTGACTATGCTACACGATACCCAGAGGTAGTTCCAATGCATACTGTTACAGCCCCAAAAGTGGCAGCAGAGCTTGCCAAAATTTTCAGTAGGGTGGGCATCCCTAAAGAGAGTATTACTGATCAGGGTAGTAATTTTGGTGCTGCATTACTGAAGGAGCTGTAAGGACTACTAGGCATCACTGCCATAAGAACCTTCCCTTATCACCCTCAGACAGATGGCCTTTTTGAGTGTTTTAATCAAACCCTAAAATGCATGTTAAAAAGGTTTATAAAAGGGGAAGGGAAAGACTGAGACTAATACTTACCTTACCTGCTTTTTGATTACAGAGAAGTGCCACAGGCATCAACAGGTTTTTCACCATTTGAAATGCTGTATGGTAGACAACCTAGAAGGCCACTAGATAGAATAAAAAAAAAAAAACATGGGAAGATAACCCCCATCAAAAACAATCTATTACATTTATATGTGTACCCTGAGAAAGAAGCTTGCAAAATATATTGAAATCACCCATAGTAATCAGGAAGAGGCCCCAAACCAGCAGAAGGTGTATCTTGACCATGGGGTAAAAGAAAAAAAGTTTTTGAGTCAGGTGAAAAGGTCTTGCTGCTGTTACCAACTACAGAAAATAAATTGTTAATGAAGTGGCAAGGGCCTTATAAAATGCTTAGAAGTACTGGCACAGTTAACTATGAGACTGATACCCAGATAGGAAAAATCCTACTAAGATATACCATGCTAACCTCTTCAAGAAATGGGTGGAAAAAACACCAAATCCTGCTTCACTAGTTTTTCCAGAAACTGATAAAGAAGATACTGATGTAGCTTATGATAGACTGGAACAAACTGTAACTGCTGATGCTGTCAAGATGAATTTTTCCTTAACCTCTGAACAAACTGCAGAAATTCGTAACTTGCTAAAGACATTTAAAAGTACTTTTACCACAGTTCCAGGCTGAGCTAAAGGTTTCATGCATATAATAGTGATGAAGAATGCTCGCCCTATTAGACAAAAGACATACAGATTACCAGAGCGGTTAAGAGCTGTCATGGTTAAGGAAATACAAAAAATGAAAGAATTAGGTATCTTAGAAGAGCCGAGAAGTGTTTGGTCATCACCAATAGTGATTGTAAACAAAAAGAAGGGGGTGTAAGAATCTGCCTTGATTTTAGGAAACTTAATCAAGTGTCAGAATTTGACAGTTATCCTATGCCCTGAATAGATGATTTGATGGACAGACTGGGGAGTGCCAAGTATATAAGTACCCTTGATCTCACCAAGGGTTACTGGCAAATCCTTCTACCTAAAGAATCCAGGGACAAAACTGCATTTGCTACTCCTATAGGATTATATCAGTTCACCACCATGCTGCTTGGTTTACATGGCGCACCCACTACATTTCAATGGTACATGGATGTAATTTTATCCCCTCACACTTGTTATTCTGCTGCATACCTGGGTGATGTTGTGGTGTACAGTCCAGACTGAGAGAGTCACCTGGAACACCTAACAGCAGTTATCCATTCAATCAAAAAGGTAGGTCTGACAATTAATCTTACCAAGTGTGCACTGGGCATGCAAGAAACCAAATATTTGGGCTATGTTTTGGGAAATGGAGAGGTCAAGCTAGAGGTTTCCAAGATCGAAGCTGTAGCTAACAGCTCTGTCCCCAAAACCAAGAAACATGTCAGGTCATTTTTAGTGCTGGCTGGTTATTATCAAAGATGTATTCCCAGCTTTGCAGAGCTAGCTACTCCCCTCACAGAACTCATGAAAAAATGGTACCTGAATAATGTGAAATGGACCCCAGAGTGTGACGAAGCTTTTTGGCCCAATAAGGTTACATTATCTTTAGCCCCTGTTTTAAGAAGCCCAGACTTGGAGAAACAGTTTTTGTTACAGACTGATGCATCAGAGGTAGGCCTAGGTGCAGTCTTGAGTCGGCATATAGATGGGAAAAAACATCCTATTCTGTACATAAGTAGGAAGTTGCATGACTGAGAGAAAAGGTACTCCACCATTGAAAAGGAATGTCTTGCAGCAAAGTGGGCCATGGAGTCCCATAAGGTTTACTTACTAGGAGCTGACTTTGTACTTGTAACAGATCACAATCCCCTCTTTTGGTCTAACCAAATGAAGGATACAAATTCTAGAATCACATGGTGGTACCTGGCACTATAGCCATTTAAATTTAAAGTGATACACAAATCTGGGAAAGAGAATGTCAATGCTGATTTTCTGTCAAGATATGGACAGGAAATTGAGAATTTTAAAGGCTGAAAAAACAAATGTGTGAGTTTAAACTTCACTATTTGCTGTGCTGTTGTTATGGAAAAAAGGATAGTACATATGCTCAGAATTGTAAAGGTTATATGCTTATATTAGATGAGAATTACTAGACAGTTTTGGAAACCTGTTTTTGTAAAACAAGTTCCCTCTTAAGGGGGTGGATGTGACAGGGTTGAATATGGTCCTGTCCCAGTTGTCATGGAGAAAGAGTTTAAATGCAAGGATCTGTTTTATCCTCTTCTTTTCTGTCTCTTCTCTGTCTGGTTGGGCAACCAGATTTTCCCATGAGACCTAGGACTTGATCACCCCAATGGTCTTGCAATTCTCTGCCTCTTGTTATCTCTCTACCCTCACTTGCTGTTCTGTCTTTTCTCCCCCCTTGCATATCTGCTGGTATAAAAATATATGTGAATCATTATGTGAAAATGTAATTGATGCTGGGATCCCTTTGTTTAAAATGGTATATAATTACACTGTTGAAATGACTGCAAAGCTAAAACTGTATATAGTTATACTGTTCAAATGATTGCAAAGCCGTTTGGAACTCAAGAGGTTAACCTGAGAAGCTAGTTTGCAAACTCTGTGAGTAGCTGTAAGCAAGAGGTCAGTTCTGGGTCACAATGTATTTTTTGCTGCACTTGTTGAAACTCACAAGAACACTGTGTGCGAAGCATGCTGTTTTCTTAATGAGCAGGGCTTGCAAAGACTTATAAAAACAAAGCTGCAATTTCTTGCAAGAGAGAGACACAGAGACTTAGAGAGAAATTGGAAATTGAGAAGAAACCCAGATGGATTTTCCCTGTTTATACTGCCTTTGTAAATAGTTATACTGAACAATTTGTTTTATTTTACTGTTATTAATAATAAAACTCTTGCGAATTTTACAACTGCTCCTGGTTTTCCTATGCTTCCTGACTTGTGCCTCGATGACAGTGGGACATAACAAAGCTAAAGTACTAACTTCTTCATAAATATCAAAGGTTCATGAATATAGGCTAGTACCTTAAACAGTGGTCCTACTCAAACATTGCAGTTCTAGGAAATGTTGGTAATGTTTTGATGGCCTTATTAGTCTGCAGATGACATGTTAGAAAGTACAAAACTACAACCATTAGTTGGATGTAGTGACTGCATCTTTGTGTGTTATATGCATGTAACCCCCCCAAAGTGGGAAATTACCTGTTGCCCATTCCCCGTTGCTCCCATGCACCTCCCATTCACCTGTAGGTCCCCTGTGGTTCACTGCCACAGCCCAAGTCCTAGTTTTGTCCTTGTTGGGTGATCTGAGCTCTGTGGAGCCGCTGCACTTCTTCCTCTCACCATTTCATGGCCAGGCGGATGGCTCTTGTGCTCCAGAAGGTGCCCCAAGTCCTCCGTAGTGCTCCCATGTCTCTTTTAGCCTCCTAGGGCTCATGGTGCAGAGCTGTAGACTGCCAGCTTTCTGGGGCTGGCTGGCATGCTCATGCTTGTGCAAAAGGCGCACTCCAATCAGACCAGAACTGCAGTCAAGAGGTTGGCTTCTTTGGTGTCCTGGCTCCTAAAAAGGCTGGCATGGGGGGGCCAGTGATTCAGGCAGACTGGAGAGAGATGCAAATTAATTAAATAAAAAGCACCTTGCGTGATGTGTGTTCTTGGGCCTGGCCTCATGAATATTAACGGTGTTGGGGCATTAATATTCATAAGCGGATCTGTTTCAAAGTAAAGAGCTACAAGTTTTCAGGGGTTGCTGCCACTGGAAATATGTTGATAAAATGTGTGTACTGGCAGCACCCCTATGGAAAATATAGGTGCTACTAAGTAATGGGGAAATGATTTAAATAAACATATCTACTGGCTGCACCAGAGGACAGTGTTGGGGACTCAGATAAATGCCTGTCTGCTGCCTGGGGGCATTTGATTATGGCAACAGCAACAGGCTAAGGACTGAACAGAAATATTTGAACTGGGTAGCAATCTCCAGGGCACAAAAGCAGCTATTGGACTGTTGGGTAAGTAAATACATAAACTAATTCTTCTTTCTTCACCAGGACTTTCATTTGGGACTGTTCTGAATCTGCCAGGGAACTGTGTGTTTTAGCAGCTATTTTAGTGTAGCAGCAGCCAATCAGAAAGCCAGGAGTTTGGCCTGAACCTGTGGGACGTTGCCAGAGGATTCATGGGACGTTACATAGTGCTTGTAGGGAAACTGCAAGGACCTAATTCAGGTGCCAAAACAGGGAGCCTACTGTGTGTTGAGTGAGGCTAATGAATATTAATTTTCTGGACTGACAAGCAGGTTCAGCCAATTATCAAGGGAGCAGCAAATAGTTTCAGTCAATTGGGAGCTTCAGAAGAGTTCCATAAAAGACTGCGTTTTGCCAGGCTTGGAGTGTGTGTTCAAGTGGGAGTCCCCCACAGTGGTGGGGGCTCAGGCCCTTGGCTCCAGAAGGGGCCTAGTGATTCAGTGCCAGCCCCTCCACAGGGAAGGGGGCTTCCTTGCCAAAAGAGATGAGTGGCTGCAGGCAACAGAAGTTGCTAGCCTGGGGGTTACCAGTGATTGACCTCCAGGGCTGACCAGCACCTTTCCACATTTTGTGGAAAATGTGGGTGAACCTGAACCTTCAGCTGTGACAGAGCTGCACGCATGTTCTACCTCAGCATTGAGAGTGTTGAAGAAAGTCTGAAACTTCAGAAAGAAGAAAGCCATTTCTGCAAGTAATCTGAGTGAGTAAATTGTGTCTCACAAGTACAAGTCTGAGAAAATCTGCAAGGGGCAGAGAGGCCCAGCAAGTAGAGGTGGCTGTCTTTCTGCACCCTAGTTTAACCAAAGTATAGAAAGGGTGGACATCTGCTTAGTAACCACAGAAGGGTCCAGTTCAAGTATATAAATGTGTCTGATTTGGAGTAGTGCCTGGTGGGCCTGTAACCATCTGTATGTCCAGTTGGGAGCTGCAAATGCCAGTGACAGCTACAAGGGACTGTGTTTGTACATTTGTGAGCCTGAGAGAGCTACTAAGAACTGTTTTTACTACCTAGTAATGTGTTGTGAACCTAGAGAGCTACAGAAACAAGTTGCTTCCAAGTGATATGCCTGAGTTTGAAAGGGTCTACAGTTTCAGCTTTGCCAACAGTCTACTAATGAGTGGTGAGCCATGTTTCAAGCTCAGTGAAATTCAAAGTTGTTTCAAATGGTAGTGAGACAGACCTCCAGCTCAGGCTAGTGAAAGGATCTCAAGTGGTAAAAAGCCAAGTTTCAAGTTGCCTGGTGTTGTGCAAGAGATGCATCTAAGCTCCTAGTTGTTTTGCAAGGATTACAAGCATTCAGGTTGCCCTAGACTTAGAGAGGAAAGCACCCATCCTTGTGAAAGCTTGTACAGTATATGTTGAATGAAAGGAGCAGGTGGCCACGCTGGCCACTGGTTGAAGGATTGCGAGAAAAAAAGAAAATATATAAATGTGCTGAATCTGATAAATATGCTATGCAACCATCAGATTAGGCCTGGGACACAGCCTGGTAGTGTGCCACATTGTCACTTCCATATGCATTTCATCTGGGGGGCATAGCCTAGATGTGGGGTTGAATCGTGCTAGCCCAGGTCCCAGCCTGGTCTAGCCAGAGAGTGATATCAGCCCAGAAAGGGGCACTGCCAGTGAAGAAAAGAGTGTTGTTTCCATCTGCAAATGCTATACCATCTTGCAGTTGGTTTGGGCATCCTGGCTGTAGGCCTTTGCCAGTCTCCTTATCTCCAGAGTCATAGTTCCACCTGCTGTAATGACCTTAATCCTTCTCCTACATTCTGATTGTGACTAATCAATGATGACTTCTGATCTGTAAGTATACAGGGCCCATGCCCTACTTCAACCTAAAGAGAACTGTAAATAGTTCAAAGTGCTTCTAAGTTTCTAGCAACCTAAAATCCTAACTAATCTAGCCACACAGAAAGTCATGATTCTGCAAGATAAAATGTTGATTGTAAAGGGCAAAGAAATACAGCATGCTAACCTCATTTTCCTTTAATGGCCCCAACCTGCTTCATGCTGACCAATTAGCTGCAACTTAACTAGGCCTGAAACTGTACAGACTATCTTACTGGGTACCCAGGTTACTGTGGAAGATTGCAGGGTTTACACAGATTGGGGATGGGTAGTGTATGTGGGTGAATTGTAAATATGTTGATGCTTTTCAATGCAGCTAGCTAGGTAGCCAGGGACCTGACTATCTCAGAGTATGGTAGGTGGCTTTGTGATTATTGTATGAAGGAAATGCCAAATGATTATTGTGATGTCATATCAATCAAACAAAATTAATTAATCTAATTAATCATAAACAGTTTGACCTCTATTCCATTCACTTTTCCTAGCCCTTCCCCATGTAAATAGATGGTTGTTGTTGTTTTCGCATAATTCTGTCTTGTGAGCTTATTATTATAGAGAGTTAATAATGGCGAAATATCTTTAATGTGGGGAAATGTTGGGGGGGGTACAGCATCCTAAAGGGTTGTACCAGGTTAAATCTAGCCCACTTAAAGGTATACTCTGGGTGGAAGCACTGCACAAGGTTATTATCTTTGGGAAAGGACTGGATTCATGTTCAAAATAGGAACCCAGGCCCCTTAACTTGCATCCTAGGCAACTGGCAGGGGTAGTAGCCCTTGGTATAATGGCACCAGGGTTACATGCAAATCACCATTAAAACATTTAGACTGTTGTCATGAATGTGAGCTGAGCTAACTATGAAATACACAACGATATGTGTTTGTGACAGTTGTTAGTTCAAGTTACTATTGAGGTACTGTGTATCAGTTCTAGTCTCTGTACATAAGGATACTAGAGGGTGTGTCACATTCTCTCTTACTAGCTGTAGGAGGAGTGATTATGGCCTCAGTATAAGAAACAATCAGGGTTTCCTCCAAGGAGGCAAACAAGCTCTTGAATAGCAGCTTGCACCTACATTTGGGAAGACAGATTGCTGTACATCAAATCAGTCCCTTTCACAATTTTTGCAAGCCTTAGTGGTCTCTTGTCTGCAGCTGTGGTACAGCTTCTTGCATTAACTGCAGCCCCTCCACACCAACTAGTCCTCGGCAGCTTATAGGGGCAGAGCTGGAGGTATTTCTAACTGGTATACTATGCCCGGAAGCTTGTTATGCACCATAGTTAAAGGCCTTTCTGAAGTACTGACAGACAGTGGCCCAGATATTCAAACTGTGCCACAAAAGTGCGCAACAGCAGGGGCAGGCGCAAATCCAGTGCGCCCATGCACAACATGCGCGATATTCAAACACTGCGCAGGTCAAGATGTGCCTGCGCCACACAACTGAATATCTTGCCAACTGTGCAATGGCGCAACCAGGGATGCGCAGTGGCGCAGGTCTGATGTGCAATAGCACAACCACAGATGCGCAGTGGAGCAGGGTAGCAGTGAATCAGCACAACCAGGAATGCGCAGGGACAGGATGCAGGGGTCCACCACCCATGGTAGATATGGGCAGAGGAGCACACAGCAGAACAGACATCAACCCCCCCACACCCCATGCACCGCACAACCTGAGGAGAACTGGAAGAACCACCTGCCCATGGACACTAGCAACAAACCCACACCCGGGGCATGGTGCCCGAGCATACCCCCTGGCAAGCTGTGACCGGCACACAAGGATATCCAGCCACCCTGTGCCACACCATCCCACCAATGCAGAGCACACCCTGCACCACGATCCCCAGACACCCTGCCCAGGAGTAGCGCCCAACAGTGCAGGACACCCCATGCATGACACCACCCCCACTGTGACAATGCAACCCTGTGCACCACAGAGCCACGCAAGGCAGCCCCACTGTGAGCACCCTGCAGTGGGCAGCAGCAGACAGCGATGCAACAACTGCATACACAGTGCCATCCTGTACGTCCCCCCGAGGTACAGCTGAGAGACCGACCATGCATCGACACACGAGGTATCCCACACTCGACAGGGCATGTTCCGGAGCCCACCATCAGCAGTACAGCACCCTGCACACCCTCCCAGGGACACACCCCATCCCAACACTGGCCACAACAGCCAGCACAGATACCCACAGTGTTGCATGGAAGCATGCACCACACAGGATGCAACACAGTGCATGGACAAACATCCACCCATACCCAAGGGTACACCAACACAGGGACACAGTAGCGGGTCAATGTGGCCACGGCAGCTGTGTACACACGGCCAGCACCCCTCCACAGCACAGGTGTGCCAGCCACCCTGCGCAGGCACCATGAAGCCGTATGCCACCAGCATGCATCCGGAGCACAAGTGACAGACAGTGGAGCACATCCCCTGCAACAGACACAAGCGACAGCATGGAGGGGGACCAACAACAGTGGAAGCCACAGTGCCACCCAAGGCAGACATGCACCATACTGGTGACAGGAGGCAACCCGGCATTGTGCCAGGTACAGTGGTTGTTCAGCATGGACAGCCACCACTGACATGCCAGCAGACCGTGCAGATCACAGACATGTATGGGTGCCAGCTGCACAGGCCATGGATGGTCTGACAAGGGTGCCATGCGCACAGTACATGTACCGTGGACCACTGCACACAGTCATCCAGTGCACAGTGAACAACACACAAACCACATACAGTGACTGATACTTATGTTCATACCGTAGGCGGTTTCCCCTCCAGACACACACACACCCATGCCTGCACCACCCCTGACATCATGCACAGCACTGCAGCTGAGCATCTGTAGCCCGCTGCCAATCAGAGACCATCACAGTAGGCATAACATAACAAAACAAATGTATTATATAAAGGTCCAAACAACTATATACAAATATTTACATAAGGAGGGGGTGAGGGCCACATACCAGGTGGGGGTGGGTGAGGGGAAGGGGTGAACAAATGGGAGAGGGAAGAAGGGGTGTGAGGGTGGGTTCAGAGGGGTAGGGTGAATCCGGGGGCATGGAGTGCTTAGCGGCTTTCCCGTTCCCCACTCCTGTGGCATCTCCTTGTCCTCTGCCTCCGGACACTATGCCGCTCCAATCGCTGGAGTATCTCCAATGACACCCTCGCTATGTGCAGGAGCTCCTGCATGGCCCTCTCTATCCGCATCAGCCACCATCCACCTAGGACAAGGGAGCAGAGTCATTTTGTGTGAATGTCCCTCCCCCTGCAGCCCACCCATTGTGCATGGCATACAGCCATGGGCCACGCCCCTGTGATGGTGTGTGACCACCCACAGTGATCGTGTCCACAAGATCTGCCTGCCTGTGCACACACAACCATGTGGACCGCTGCACACACCCACCGCCCAAGTCCCGCACAGCAGCACCATGGCTGTACAGTGACATGGCCATGCAGTGCAAAGACAGTGGCACAGCCATGTACCTGGTGCATGCATGGACCACCAGCGATGCACACCCACACATGCAGTGCCACAGGACAGTGCTGAGTGTACCGTGTGGTGTGCACGTCAGTGGTGTCAATGGATGGTGACCATGCCCCGCCGCCTACCCCGCAACACAGCATGCACGGAATATCCTGGAAGAAAAGCATTCACCTGCATTGTCTGGATCCGGGCACTGTTGCTGGATGGGCCCGGCAGCCCGTGCCTGTTGCCCTGCATCGCCTGCCTCCCGGCGTTGCCGTGCCACCCTGGCTCTTTGCCGCTCCTCAGGGCCTAGAGTGCAAACATGGAGAGGGGAACATCAGTACAAACCAGTAGCAAAGGCCCCCCCGGGTGTGTGCGATCCCACACAGCCCAGCCATGCTTCAACCCCCACCACCACTACCACCACCACCACCACAACTGCCACCACCACTGCCCACACTGGACTGCCTCCCTGTGTGGTGGACACATGCCCACCGCAATACCTGTATGGATGCAACCAGTGTATGGATGGGGCACCTACGTGGTCGTGGCACTGTGCCTCACCAGGCATGTGCCCGCAGGTGGCCAAGCCTGTCCGGGTCCCTCCGCTGGAGGTCCCCGTATCGGTGGCAACACTGCTCCGACATCCGGACGACTCCTGTGGCCTCCTCCAGCGCCACTGCCACCTCCGCCCACATGGCACTTCTGGCCCTGTCCAGGGGTGCATTGCCAAAAAGGGCCCCAGCATGGGGCTCCACGATGGCCACCAAGTTAGCCAGCCCCACTTGGCTCCACACAGCAGTCCTCCATCTTGCCATCTCTGTATCAGTTTGGAGACACAATGGCACTCTGTAGTGCACTTCCGCCACGTGCAGATGCTGCGCGGTACAGTGCTGCCAATCCCCATCACGCTGTCACCGAACAGCATGATAGGGGTGCACCCATGTGGACACATGGTGCATAGGGGGAAAAGGTCGGGCACAGGGTCAAGGGTAGCTCGTGCACGGACCGACACAGCGCAATTGGTACTCCCTGCGTGTAGCATTGCTGGGTGCCTGTGTGAGATGTCCTGTAGTGGCCTACCGCACTGTGGCTCCATGACGCCTACAGCACCCCAGTGCAAGAGTGCCATACATGTCAACAGCGCACTAGTGCCACTTGCACAGTGGTCGCCATGCCTTGCACTGCCTCCCATGCACAGCACGTCAGCAGCATGGCAGGCATCGGTGTCAGCACCCCGGGCATGTACCGTTCGGTGTCTCTGCACACATCACAGAGCTGCGCCCTTGCCTGAGCACGTTCAACACAATTGCGCAAGGCACAACAGTGCGATATTCAGCCGGCATATGCAAATCATCTCATCAGCGATTCAATGGCGTAGCTACTGCATTAGCATCCACTGCATGCATTGTGCTATATAAATGCAACATGGGGCTGCAGAGGCCATAGTCTGGTATTGCAGTCTACTGTGGTGAGTTGCATGCTGTTTGGGAGTGTGTACTGTGGTGTGTGGGAGATGCATGGGACTGCACAGTCAGAGGTAACACCTGTCATTCCCACAGGATCAATGATGAGCGAACATGAGGTGGAGGAGGAGGAACAGAGACGTGGGAGATGGAGGAGGCCAAACTTTACCAAGGCAGAATCAGATGCCCTGTTTGAGGCCTACCTTGACCAGGAACCACTGCTCAGCAGACAGCGGGGAACACCACAGGCCCATGCTGTGGCATGGGGTGAGGTGGTGCGTGCCATCAACCAGCATGGCAGCCACCAGTGGTCTGTGCAGGAATGCAAGAAGAAGGTGGACACGGACAGGAGGAGGATTAAAGATAAGGTGTCTGCCATCAGGGCAGCATGGACTGCAACTGGTGGGGGACAGCCGGCTGTGCAACACCTGATGCCACAGGAAGAGTGGGTTGCTTGCAGAATGCGGCATTGTGCCATTGAGGGTGTTCCAGGTGGTGGCTTCCAGATGGGTGGTAGCCCATCACTGCATGGTAGGTCCTGATCTGTCACTGTGGGGGGGGAGGGAATGCCACAAGGTAGGGCAGACACATTAATGATACTTTGTTTCCTTACAGCTCCTGAGCATTTACATGGGTCAGTGGTGGTGGGCTCGTCCACTGAGGGCAATACCCTGGACACAGAGGAGGGCCCATCCACCTCCATAGGTGTCCAAGGGTCAAGACGACAGTGGGCCTGCCTGGCTGTCTGGACTGATGTTGGTTGACCAGGTGCGGAGGAGGCCCTGCCCGTGTCCCAGCATGACAGCGTCCATGGATGCCAGCATGCTGAGACTCAGACTGGTGCAGGATCCGTCACTTGATGATGATGGAGCTCACATCATGGACAGTGATATGTGTGGGCCATAAGATGGCCGCACAGCAGGTTACAGCACGGGCATAGCCATGGGTGGTGCCGCCGTGGAGGCCTGCATGACATCACAGTCCCAACCTGTGCCTGTCTGCACCAGTGGGGCAGCACTGGTGTGTGTCCAGGACAGTGGGGTTGTGGCCACTGCGGCAGCACCGTTGAGCCCTGGAGAGCGGCGGCCGAAGAGGCAGTGTCAGCAGTCAGACAATGGCGACGGGGGGACAGTGTCGGTGGGCGGCGTCTGTGCGCACTTGTGGACATGCCCAGGCATGGCCCTGGTGTACAGTGCCCAACCTTAAGGGGTGCTGCCCAGCACGGCCATGAACACCATGAGAGACAGCATGCCAATCAGGCGGATGACCTCTGAGATGAGCACACCCGTATACTCCATGAATCAGTGGATCAGCAGTTGCGGCTTGTGACAGCGGTGCATGCACTCAGTGCGATCCTGCGTCAGGCAGAGAAGCGGCACAGCAAGAACACTGGTCTGCTCCTGGCAGGGATGGACCGGCTACAGGAGGATGTGACTGCCGCCATTGACAGGCAGACATAGGCATTCACAGCTGTCATGGCCACAATGGGCACACAGTTATTTGCCCATGCTCCACAGACACCACGCAATGCCATGTCCACCCCCAGTTCCCGGCATCATGCGACACCCTCCTTGTCGATACCGGGTTCAGCTGAGGGCATCCCAAGCATGCCTGGTGCAGGCATGTTCGGTGAGCTACAGACTCCTGCTTGAGAACGGTCACATTCCTGCAGCAGCACCTCTGAGGGACCGTCGGTGCCACCCCATGAGGCCATTGGTCAGCCTGTCACTGCTGGTGGGTCTCGTCAGGGCTGCCCACGCATCCGTGGTGGCTGTGGCACTGTGCTGCCTGACTGGCCTGTCTCCCACCATGGCTACTGTCTGACACTGCCCTGTGTGCAGTGTGTTGTTCAACATGCAATGCACGGGTGAAGTACCCGGCCCTGCACACACACACACACACACACACACAGACACGTTCTATGTGCACACCCTCCCGGCTGCTGGCCACTGTGGCGTGTGCATGGTGATGCCTGTGTTGCACTGTCCACCACTGTGCAATGGTGTCCAGCGTCTGAGACACACACAATAACAGGCACTGGCCGTGGTGGTCCGTGGACGTGTGTGTGGCTAGGGGTGGCGGTTGGGGTCGGTGTGCCTCCTACTCTTTGTGCATGTCTTGTGGGGTGGGTGTGTGTGTGTGTGACCACGTGCCGTGTTAGGCCTTGCCCAACCCTGATGGCGTGTGAGGTTTCATGCTGAGCCAATTCCCTTTACGACATGCACCCCTCGGGTTTGTCCATGCGTGTTTGTGGGTTGTGCACTTGCCATTGGTGGTTGCACACGGCCCCATGACTTACCTGGGTTGGTTGAAGTGCTCCTCTGTGATGGTGTCCCGGTGCAGCTGTGCCATCCGGATCAGTCAGGGGTCCCTTCGACCAAGGGGGGCTGCCCATCACCATCTGCACCAGCTTCCTCATCGTCCTCATCGCTGTCCCCCTCTTCAACGTGTATAGCTATCCCACAGTTGTTGGCCATGTTGTGCAGGATGCAACAGGCCAGGAATAGCCCACAGGCCTTTGAGGGGCTGTACTGTAGGGTATCGCCAGATGTGTCCATGCAACAGAAACGTGCCTTCAGCATCCCGAACACCCACTCTATGACATTGCATGTGGTGGCATGTGCCTCATTGTACCATTGCTGTGATGGGGTCATGGGCCGTTGGTATGGTGTGAGCAGCCAGGGACGGAGTGGGTATACACTGTCACCTGTGTGTAGAAGGTGGACATTCATTTGGTGATCAGCATCGCCCTGCCGTGGGCCATCTAGGCCAGTACCCATGTCACCTCTGATTATGCCCCTCACAAGATCCATGTCTTTCTGCGTGATTTGCATACTCACCCACTAGGTGGTCAGTGGGGATGTCCCCATTCTCGAACCTGTGGCACAGTGCAGACTGGTGACAGATGAAGGCATCATGTGCTCCCCAGAGTGCGTGGCACAGACATTGGTTATGCGCCTCCTAGCATCGCACCACCTGGCAGTTGATGCTTGCATAGCCCTTCCGATACGTATGCAGCACCTTCCAGGCCAGGTGGTGTGCAGATGGCCACATGGGTGCAGTCAATGGCCCCAGCACGCCAGGCATACGTACTCCCTGTGGAACTCTTGTATGTGTGCTGTGCTCCACCTGTATGCTGGGAAATGGATGTACTCCGCAGCATGTGGCAGCAGTGCGCTGAGGAACTGTGTGAGTAGGCGTGAGCCGGCCAACTGGTTATGCCTGTTGTGTCCCTGTTGGTCTCTGGAAGGTGCCTGTGGTGAGCAGGCACATGACAGCTGTCACCTTTGTCTCCACTGACAGAGCATGGCTCTGTCATGTGGGTGCCTGCATCTCATCATTGCACAGCTCACAGAGCCACCTCAGGATCACCAGGTTCAGGCGGTACCGGCCCACTATCTCGATGTCACTGTAGAGCTTGAAGCTGGTGCTGGCTCGGTACTGCCTGTTGGGGGCCTACCACCGACAGGCCCTTCCACAGCCACGCCCCCCTGCTGCCTGCCTTCTCACACCCCTCATTACTACCTCCATCTGAATGGTGGCACTGGCCATGTCCCTGGCTTGTGTCCCCCCCCCGGCAGCTGCATTTCCGTTCCCCCCGCTGTCCTTTATGCTACTCCCCCTGCACCGGGAACACCTCCAAGATTTGGCTGTCCTGCCCACTATCACTGCCCTCAGTCCACTGTGGCACTTCCCTTTGACTCCTGCACAGTGGCACAGGCTCCCCACTCCTGTCTTGTTCCTGGTAGTTTTCAGGTGTGCTCTGTCCTGCTCCTGCCCAGTCCTGCTCACTGCTTCCCTCTGCCTTGTTGCTGTCACCCCATTCCCACATCTGGCTTCCCTGTAGCATTCTTGCCCCTCTCTCTTGTTCCTTTTTATTTTGGATCATTTTCGCTATCGTGCAACTTCCGCTTGCTCCCCTATTGCGCATGGCACATGCTGTTGAATATTGTACTGCGCCATTTATTCATGGTTCCTCCCCCTTCAGTTGAGTATGCATTCATTACTAGTGTGCTCTTGTTCAATGCAATTTGGGGGGGTGCAGCTGCCTCTCGCT
Organism: Neoceratodus forsteri; assembly: GCA_016271365.2. Taxonomy (NCBI): domain Eukaryota; kingdom Metazoa; phylum Chordata; order Ceratodontiformes; family Ceratodontidae; genus Neoceratodus; species Neoceratodus forsteri. The sequence goes on from CM028131.1 coordinate 334,952,998, forward strand.
GAATATCGCACAATGGCACATTTTTGGACTTGCGCTGGTGCATCTCTGTTGCACATGGCGGAACCCTTTTGAATATCTGGGCCAATGTCTACAATGCTGCCTATGTCCACATGCCTGGTCACCTCTTCGAATAAGATGATTAGGGCAGGTTGGCATGATCTGCCTCTCATAAAACCATGCCAAGAGGGGACAAGAACCTTGGACTCAGCTAAGTGCTCCTATATCTTGCCCTTGATAATAGCTTCCAGGATCGTGCCCAGCACTGATATCAGGCTGACTGACTTGTAGTTGCCTGTGTCTGATTTTGCCCCTTCTTAAAGATGGGGAAAACAGTGACCACTTTTCAGTCTTCCAACATCATACCTGTCTTGATGGAGAGATTTCTGTAAGATTTCTTCAGGCGGCCCCAAAACTTGTCTGTATTCAGAGGCCCCTATTGCATGAGCTCAACCTGTTAGCACCCAGGCACTAACATAACACTGTATCCATGCAAATGAGGGTGTCTTTCCTTCATACAGGCACAGTGGCAATGCCAAAGGTTTGCGATGGGGGTAAATGGCACCCAAAGCGGTGTTATTTACTGCTTCCAAAAACCTCAACTTAACTGGGTGCTAAGCCTGCACCCCCCCTCCACCAATGGCAGCATGGCTGTACTGCAGATGCCCGGTTCTGTTCTTCCATCCCATAACTGTCCAACAGCTCCATGGTGTCTAGTGGCATTCCCCACCCCATCACCCATTCTGTAAATGTCAATTGTTTCCCTGGCCCACCCCCCCGATCACCTGTCCCACATATGATATTCTTATCCCTTGTGTTTAGTGGCACCCACCAACCCCAAACATCTGTCCCATAATAAAGCTCCCTGGTGGCTAGTGGCACCCTCTGATCACCTATCCTGATTATCATACATGTTTTCCTGGTGTCTAGTGGCATCCCATATCCCTGATCAGCTGTCCTGGTTATTATAACCCTTCCCTGGTGTCTAGTGGCACCCCCACCCCCATCACCCATCCACCCTGAACATCACCTACGCAACCTCCCCTTATCAGCCTGGTGATGAATCTTGATATGGCAGCCAGCACAGCCCTCCTCTCACCTCCTCAGCCAGCTGCTGTATGACCTGCAATGAGTGTGTCTACAGTATACTGTACGTGTGCTCTCTGAGGAGGGCAAGGCAAATTTTATTTATATAGCGCTCAATCCATCGAGGGCTCTGAGTGCTTTACTTACAAATTCAAAATGCAAACAATAAAATCTACCCAAAGATTAAAACTAAAATGGCTCAGGTTCCACTAAATGCTTATTCAAATAAAATGTTTTAAAAGAGACCTTGAAGGCCTCCACCAAGTTGGCTGCACGGATGTGATGGGGAATCGAGTTCCAAATGATAGGCACTGCCACCCCAAAGGCTCTGTTACCTGACATTCTTTGCCTTGCGGTGGAGACTACTAACAGTCCAGCTTTGGTGGGATGGAGTGGTTGATAAGGAATCAGGAGCTCTTGTATGTAGTCTGGTCCCAATCCATGAAAGGCCTTATATGTTAATAAGCCAATCTTGAAGGTGATGTACAAATGCAAAGGCAGCCAGTACAAAGCATGTAGGACTGGTGTGATATGATCCCTCAACAAAGAGCCCACTAACATACGGGCCGCAGTGTTGTACACCAGCTGCAATCAACACATCAGACATCCAGATAGTCCTAGATAGAGAGTCTTACAGTAGTCCAACCTCATGGTGACAAAGACATGGATAATCATTTCCAGGTCATCCTGAGCTAAGATAGATCCGATCCTAGTGATGTTCCAGAGATGGAAGAAGCCAGATCAGACAACAGATAACACCTGTTGTTAGAAGGTCAATCTGTCATCCAGTATGACTCCCAGATCACTGACCATTGTCACTGCAGAGAGTTGCTGACCACCCAATACAGGGAAGGCAACACCTACACCAGCAGGTGAGCCCTGGTGCCCAGGTTAGATAACCATGAGTTCTGTCTTGCTTGAGTTGAGACATAACCAGTTGGCAGCCATCCAATCATTTATCTCAGCCAAGCAACAGTCCAGCATTGGAAGACACTGAGATGTCATCAGGGGCACAAGACAGGTACTGTACAACTGGGTGGTATCTGCATAGCAGTGAAACCCTACACTATACCACCTTATGATCTCACCAAGGAGCAGCAGCATGTACATGGAGAATAGAATGATAGCAAGGATTGATCCCTGAGGAACACAGCAAGGCAATATGGATGGTCCAGAGGTAAAATTCCCCAGGACCACACATTGCTTCCTCCAAGTCAAATATGAGTTAACCAGCACAATACTGCCCAGTAGTGCTCACATAGTTCCTCATTTGATCAGTGAGCACCCCATGATCCACCATTTTGAATATCAAGGAAAGGTCCAAGAGCACCAGGATAGTACATTGCCCTCAGTTTCTTGCCATGAGGAAATCATGTGTCACCCTAATCAAGCTGTCTCAGGGCTGTGCCAAGGCTGGAAACCCAATTGGAGAGGTTCAAAGATGGAAAGACTCCAAGTGGTCTAACAGCTGTTCAGCCACCACTGTCTCAATAACTTTCCTTAAAAAGGGAAGATTAGAGACCGGCCTGTAATTCATGAGAACGTCAGGGTTCAAGAATGGTTTCTTTAGGAAAGGCCTCACCACTGCCTCTTTTAAGGCAGAGAGAAAGACATCCTCCCTCAAGGAACCATTAATGGTCTCAGTAAAAACCGGACCCAGGAACTCAATGCAACCAGTAATTAGCCATGTTAGGCAAAGAAAAGAATATGCATTCACAGTAAAAGGCCACAGGCAATATCTTCAATGCACTTAAAAGTATTTATTCCAGTAGAATGCGGACACTGTAAAGATTAGCCCCAGCGCTTCGACCACAAGGTCTTCCTCGGGGGTGTGTCACATAGTGGGGTTCAACCCTATTTATACTGGTAATCAATCGCATGGTATTATGCCATAGCCATTAGTGTTATAGATACAATGACATTAAAAATCAGATAACAAAAAATAAATAAATAACATTCAGGCTTTAACCGTTGTAAACAAAACTTCAACCAATACAAACATAAAATTTTAAACATTGCATAAATACATAACATATATATTAAATATTTGAATGGATAAATATCAGAGTCTAAAATGACCCACAAAAGATGTTAAATCAATTATTGGAAAAATAAGGGAGAACCATTTTTCTATTAGTTTTCTCCTTAGCACTCAAATTCATGTTTTTATACATTTTTTTATGTTTTCAAATATGTGTATAAATTAAAAGTCCTTATTCCAATAAATACTTTTTTGGAAAAAATATATTATTATTGGTGTCATGTTCGTGACACCAATAATAATATATTTTCAAAAAAAGTATTTATTGAATAAGAGACTTTTAATTACACATATTTATACAAAAAATGTATAAACTGTAATTTAATGCTAAGTAAACATGAAATGATTTTCACTTATTTTTCAATAATTAATTAAATATGTGGGTCATTTTAGACTTGATCTCTTTCCATTCAAATATTTAATATATATGGTATGTAGTTATGCAATGTTTAACATTTTGTTTGTATTGACTGAAGTTTTGTTTACAATGATTAAAGCCATGAATGTTATTTATTTTTGTATTTGATTTTTAATGTCATTGTATATATAACACTAATAGCTATGACATAATACCATGTGATTGATACCAGTATAAATAGGGGTTGAACCCCACTATGTGACACACCCCCTGAGGTAGACCTTGTGGTCGAAGTGCTGGGGCTAATCTTTACAGTATCCTCCTTCTACTGGAATAAATACTTTAAAGTGCATTGAAGTTATTGCCTGTGGTCTTTTCCTGTGAGTACATATTCCTTTCTTTGTTATACGTATTTGGGTTAGCTACCCTGATATGCACTGATGGATTTTGCCCTGAGGGCACCTGTTTCTCTTTAAAATTAGCCACATTGGACCTGCGTCCCATTCACAGTTGGTAGGATGCAGACTGGTGACCACTGGGAGAACCTTGGCTTCTGAAATCAGTCAAAACTCATTACAAGTTTTCAAATCAGTGCCTTCACAAGATTGGTTACCCCCAGCACCCACTAGGCTATGAGAAGAAATACTGGATCTGATGGTGGGCACTTTGCCAGTGAGAAACCCCAAACTCTTACACCTCTGTGCAGAATCAGGTCTCATAGACTGTAGACAGAGAGGATTTACCCATCTGTCCACAGTGCAAAAGACCATATCTGGACAATTTTTCACTGCAGTAATTGTCTGAGACAAAAATTTTGTCTTTTTCTGGTCAATCACCTGCTGATACTCAGTATAATGGAGTCTCTGCGCCAACCTGTCCTCCTCCGAACCACATCTCCTCCAGGAATACTCCAACCTATGCCCCTTAGTCTTCAACCGCTGCAGCTCTGCACAGTACTAGGGTGAGCCACATCAGAAGGTCAAGGGGCAAACGTGGAAGGGTATAATAGAGTCCAGGGCAGCCATCCGCACCATATTATAGCATTTAATGGCCACCTCTGGACCTTGCGCACAAGCTAGCAGCAATCCAAGATATCCAGTGCATCCTGGAGTTTGCAAGGTTCCAAATTATGTTTCAGACAACACTGGATAAACTCTGCAGGGGGGGGGTAACTTGACAGGGGACTACTCACTGGAAATTGACTGCATAATGATCCAACCAAAAGACTGGACCAACCTTGACTGTAGTTATATCAAGTCCCAGTGAGAAGATTAGATCCAGTGTGTGACCGTGTTTATGCATCTCAGAGGTAACGACCTGTATCAATCCCTGTAAGGTCATTAACTGGAGGAGCACTTGTTCAAACCCAGGCACTGAAATCCCCCAAGACCAATAGTCTAGGAGACTCTAACACCTGTTTGGAGATGAAATCCGAAAGCTCCTACAGGAGGCCGGTAGATGAGAATGACCCTGCTGTTGACACCTGAGATGCATCTGGTGGTCACACACTCAAAGGATTCAAATGTTCTCACTGGGAGTGCAGTGAGTCCCAGGGTGGATCTAAAGCAGATGGTCAGCCCGCCTCATCTACGGTCCCTTCTCAGGCAATGCAACATGGAATACCCAGAAGGGACAAATGCTGCTAGCACAGGACCAGCATCATCACCCAACCAGGTCTCTGTAATGCAAATGAGGTCAGCTGAGGAATTGGCAATGAAATTCTCCATTACTGCAGTTTTATTCCTCATCAGGGCTGCTCCAGTCACCATATCGGGATTCACCGCACGTCCCCAGCCAAGCTAGTAAGGGGTCAGTTGCATGGGTGGTGTTCATGGTGCAGGTGGGGGACTGCTGGATCACCACTGTTTGCCAGTCTGTGTGTCAACCATCATTCAGGGGGTGGGGACGGGGGTACCACTGGACACCAGCAATAGTATAGGGTACAGGGACCGGGTGATTGGAGGTTGGGGGGTGCCACTAGACACTGGGAATAATTTCTTACAACCAGGATGGGTGATTGGGGTGGGGGGTTCACTAGACACAAGGCAAAGTGTATGATAACTGGGACAGATGATTGGAGGGTGGGGGTTGCCACTAGACACCATGGAAGACATTAACATATACAGGATGGGTGTTCGGGAGTGAGGAGTGATGCTAGAACCCAGGGATGTCATGGCAGGTGCCCATAAGATGGGCACAAGAGGGCCTCTGCTCTCCATGCAAATGAGCCCATAGTGGGCAAGCTAATGACCCCTTGGCACCTTACATTCCCCAAGGGCTATTTGCATGTTGTGGCTGAATATAGCCCATAGGGGTCCCAGCACTATCCATTCCATGAGATCTACTCCCTGTGGACTATATACAGCCCAGGTCCATGTCAGAGCAGCGCAGTTTGACGTAGTGCTGTGCCAACATAGGCTGCTATTCAGCTGGATAGTGCTGGTCCACTATTCAGTTGAATATGGCAGCCTCTGCATAAGGCATGAGCATGACACAAACCTTTGTGCCCCACTTGCACCTGTTTTTGACTATCTGGCCCCTGGTCTCTTATTTCTGTCACTTTTATCAGGGTGTATCTCCATGCAGGATTTGTGATCTTTGCCAGAGTTTTTTAGAGGCCTCATGTTTGGGGGGCTTGTTTGAAAGGTTGGCATTACTGGATTCTTGTTAAAGAATGTTCTCAACCTGTTTAGAAAAGGAATATTTTTTAGAGCTTGTTATGAATGCTGGGACAGTCTAGGAGAACTGTTCATTTTTCCTCTTCTTTGTGTCTGAGCAAAATACCTTACAGGAGTCATAGTTTTCAGAACTGCATTCTTGGCCCAGAGAGTTGTAGCATAGTGCGTGCCTAGTTGCCTTTGGCATAAACTTGCTACAGGATGCACACTTTTTGAAACCTGTGAGTTCTGTTCTTTTTTTTAGTCACATTTTGCCCCCCCCCCCGATATTAGAGCCAACAGAATCAGAGGGAAAACACATTCATTTTTAAGCAGTTTCAGTCACTGCGTCAGTGTATGTGCTAACACATGTAATCATCATCCCTGCTCTATTAGCAGCCTTACACAGGCTGGATGGCTGGTAACAGTAGGGTGACACTAGGGTAATGCATGCAATCGTCCCACTAGCATTGCCTGCCAACCCGCTTGCAGTAGGCTGCAGATAGGGAGGGAACAATGATCACATGCATTAGCCTTTCATATTTCACACAATTTGAAAAGGCTGAGAACAGCTTTTTCAGCCTTATCCTCAGCCTTTGCAGGTAGTGTGAGAGGCCAGTTGGCACCATGCACTCCTGTTTAAAGCAGAACCAGTCTAAATGTTCGTGGTGATTTGCATATACATTACATGATGCTTTGAATTATTGGGGTATGTATAATTTGGTATTTCTTTGACACCTGGCTTTATTGCCAATGCCCTTTTTGGATAGCCCTTGCCTCCATGCTTTTGTGCCGAGCTTCTTTGTCTTTTTTGCTTACTGATAAATATGCCTATTTGTGCATTTGAAATACTGGCAGAGGCCCTATTTGTCTTTAGTTGGCTCCAGTTGGGAACTGATTATGTATTGATATATTACAATCACTACTTTTCAGCCACAGTCAGTGTGAGCTAAAATGGCTTCTTGTGGTAATTATAGTTCTCAGAATTGTTAGGGAACCAGGAGTTTCACGGAAAAATTGCCAGGATGAGGACAAATACACAATGGTGTTTTTCAACAGCAACTGTTGTAAAACTGTTACAAATCCTGTTCAACAAAATAAATAAAGCAGGAAGTAAAGATCTGACCTTGAGAGGCAGGGGAGTGTGTTATTGTCACAATGCAGAGAGTGTAACTTGAATACTTTTAAATTCCTGGGCATTGCGCATGTACGGGCTAAATGACAAAATTACTCACTATAGTGATATTGTTTCTTCTCAGAGATCTCTCACTATGTTTACACTTTATGCATCAATCTCCCAGGAGACAGATGTTGCAGAGATAGAACCTATTCTAATTAGTAGAATTTAGAATACTGATTCAAACTTTGCAGCCACGCTCCACTCTAGCAGTTGGCCGGATTTGTTTCTATAGCCAGAGTGTAGCAGTGACTAGTAAATCTAGCTAAGAGTCTACTGAAAATTTAACAATTTTCAAATACTGTGAAAAAACACACCAATCAAATTGAAGCAGGTATGTACATACCAAAATACATAGAAATGCTATGAAAACAAAACATTGCACGTGTAGAGTAACTGTGATAGTAATGCTGAAGCAACCAAAAGATCTGATTCTTGTGAGAACCCATTTTTACCTTCTGGAAGGGGAGGCAGGGTGGGGGTGTAAACACAGTGAGGTATCCTGGAAAAGAAACAAACATTACTATGGTGAGTGATTTTTTCCTCTAATCCCAGGAATCCCTCACTTGATGTTTGCACTCTATGCAGACTCTGTAGCAGTATCTTGGGAGCCTGGGATCAGAACCTTCTTAGGAAGGAGGTTCTTCAAGACAGCAGTTCCAAAGCATCCCTCCTGGACTGTATGTCCAGACAGTACTGCTTTGTAAAGGCATTAACTGTTTTCCTGGTAACTGCTTTGCAAAAATGTCTAATAAAGGAACGCCCCTCATGGATGCCGCAGAGGCAGAGGTATCCCTTGTGGAGTGTGCCCTTAAGCCTCTGGGTGGCATTTTTTCCCAGATTTTTCACAGCAGAACTGGATGCAAGGGAGAATCCAGTGAGAGATAGACTTCTTTGTTGCTGGTTTACCTTTGCTCATCTCGAAATAGGTAACAAAAAGCTGAATATTTTGGTACCTGACATCCTTTATCTGGTCCATGTAGATACCCAGAACTTGTTTCAGATCAAGGCTGTGCAATTTTTGTTCACCTAAACTGGAATGTTCTGGATAAAGCACAGGAAGTGTCACTGACTGATTCAGATTCAATTCAGAGACCACCTTGGGTAGGAATTTCCTGTTGGGTCTAAGGACTGGTTCTATGTGATTTTGGGAAAAAAATAATGATGAGGAGCATATCAGCGAAAACAAAATGCCGAACACAAAAAGAGCACAGACCAACCTCGGTGACCATCAGAATCATGACCCCACCTTTGGCAGTATATGATACACAAGGGGCTTTGCCCCAACCCCCAAATACCCCTTAACATTTTATAACTAACTGAGACCACACAATGCCTGGAGAGGGTCGCGGTCCTGACGCACGCTGTTTTTGCAGGTGCTCAAATTGAGTCACTCTTATAGAGTCGCTCAATTTGAGTCACCCATATCACAGGATACCTTAAGGACTACCTTATTCCTGTAGAAGATTATTTAATTTGGCTCTGTGCAGAGGCTTGCAGTTCACTCACCCTTACAGTAAAGGTCATGGCAATCAGGAATATGGTTTCCATGTGACATACTTTAGGTCAGTAATGGGACTGAGTCACTTACCGATGGGTACAAGGGACTGAGGCATTTCAAAAAACTTTTGAAAATGTATTATGAGGCCAGTGACTTTCCCTTGCCTGCTGTTATGTAGGCTGACACTGCTGCTAAAGTGCACCTTTAGTGTTGAAAGCCTTAGGCCTAGAGACTACAGGTGTCCCAGATATTCCAGGACAACAGGCATTCCTGCCTCTGTTGGGATTATTCTTCTGGGGGTACAGCAAGAAGAATATATCTTCCATTTAGTGGAGTATGTTTTTCTGGTTGTTGATTTCCTTGAAGCCCAAAGCACCTTCAAGACTTCCTCTGAAAGATTAAATCCAGAGGATTCTGACTCTTCAAGAATCAGGCGCTCAGGCATAGTGTCCTGGACTTTGGGAATGTTATCCTACCTTGGGAGACAGTCAACAGATTGTGACTCAGTGGCACACTGATTGGAAACTTGCTTGACATTGCCAGGAGAACTGAATGCTAGGTCTGCCTGGCCCAGTCTGGGGCTATTAGGATCATCGTTGCAGGTTTCATCCTGAGTTTCAGGAGAACATTCTATATGAGTGGAAATTATGGGGAAAGCATACAGGAACCACCCTGTGCAGTCCAAGATAAGGGCGTACTCTGGGACTGTCCCTCTGGCTGGTGATCTGCAACAAAACTTTGGAAGCTGATTGTTCTCCTAAGAATCACACAGGTCTATTTTGTGAATGCCTCACCTTCTGAACACTGTTGCCAGAACCTGTCTTTTCAAGGTCCATTCGTGAGTTCCCAGGTTGATTCTGCTTAAGGAATTTACCAGGATATTGTCTTTGCCCATGAGGTGTACAGAAGAAATGTTTGCTTCTAAGGTGTATGCCGGGTCCCAGATCCTAATTGCTTCTACACGCAGTTTTCAGGATCTTAATTCCTCCCTGCTTGTTTATTTAGTGCATTGTTGTGGTGTTGTCTGTTCTGATTTGGAAGACTGACCCTGTAGTTGGGAGGAGAAAAATTTTATTGCTAGCAGCACTGCCTTCTCACTGTGAGATCATGTAGGTGGGCAGCCCACACCAGCAGTGAGGCATCTGTAGTGAGAATACTTGTTGGTGATTGCTGAAGGAAGGGAATGTTCTCTCTGAAGTTGCTTTCTTCCTTCCCTCCACCACTACAGTGATTTTACCAGTGCTTCTGTCACTGGCATTGGCTTTGAGAGCTGATCACTTCTTTGAGACCAGTTGTCTCTTAAGTGGTACTGGATGTCTCATTTGGAACATGACTCATGGAACCACAGCTGTAGATGTGACCATGTGTCCTAGTAATTGCAGGAAGTCCCTGGTAGGTTTTGGATGATCTGCTTTAAAGGACTCTGCTGTTGCTATCAAAGTTGCAACTCTGACCTGTGGTAGGAAGACTTCCCTGCAGGGTGTTTAGCTCTGCTTCCATGAAATCCAGTGCTTGAACAGGTTCTAGTTTGGACTTCTGCAGGTTTGTCAAGAATTTCAGAGACTCCAAGGTGCTTTTCACAGTCTGAAGTGAGCACTTTGTCTCCTGTTATGTTTCCCCTGAGACTAGCCAGACATCTAGGTAGGGGAAAACCACCACACCTTGCCTTCTCAAGTGTGCTACTACCATAGCCAAACACTCTGTGAATACCCTTGGTGCTGATGTGAGGCTGAAGAGAAGAGCTGTGAGCTGGTGTTGGTAGTTCCCTAGCTTGAACCTGAGATATTTTCTGTGTGATGTCCTGACTGGCATATGGAAATAGGTGTCTTTCAGGACCAGTGATCCCAGCCAGTGTCCTGACTGCAAGGATGGTATCACTGTTCTCAGTGTGACCATCTTGAATTTCTCTTTATTTGTGTGCTTGTTCAGATATCTGGGATCTAAAATGGGTCGCCCATCCTCATTTTTCTTGTGGGTTAGGAAGTACTTTGAGAATAGGTCCTTGCCCAACTGAGATACAGGGACCTCTTTTAGAGTTTTTGCTGTCAGCAATGTCTTTACCTCCTGTTTCAGCAGAATTCTTTCTGTGGGGCAGTGTGCTAGAAAACTTTTGTGTTTCTGCAGTTTGGGAAATTTTTTAACTGCAGAGACAATCCCTGACCCACTATCTCCAGAACTCACTTGTTTGTGGTAAGGCTTATCCATTCCTGACATTAGTGATCCAGTCTTTTTAGATCATTGACTAATAATGACCTCTGGGACTGCTTGGGCCTGGAATTAAAGGAGCACAACTATAACACGAGAGCTCATAGCTTGCAGCTAAAAGGAGAAAACTGCATTACGATCCACAGAGCCTCTTGGTTTATCCAAAGGATAATAATGACCTGGAATAACCTACCATATGAAGTGGTAGGTAGTAAGGATATAGAGTCCTTTAAGAACAAATTAGATCACTTTTATGAAAGGGATTCTACCAGATATCCCTTTGTGTAAAGCTGCGAGCGTTATCTAGGCTATAAGGCTTTCCATGCTCATTCATGACTATGAGATCTATGAGATCTCCCCCTCGCCGGCAATGGTTGGACAATCTGGGTAGGACTGTCAGGGGTTTTGCCTCAGCAGGGGCTTGGGTACTGATACTACAGTAGCAGTACTCTTTGTGCTGCTTCTGCCTCTGCTGTTGTAGTAGCCTCTTTGTGGCTGATACTTGTAAGGAGCACATGGGTGTAAGCTTTTGGGAAATAGCTCCTGCATCCACTTCCATGGGGCTTGTAGGAGGTAGAGGCATTTTCCTTCTTATTGCCATTCTTGTAAGTGATTTTGTATTCATCCACTTTTTTCGTGTATACCTCGGTTTTTTCACTAAAAAATGAATTTCCCTGGATGGAGAAATTCATAGCTTTGGTTTGGGTATCCTGGGAAAGGATGGTAGTCCTTAACCAGAAAAATGTTCTTAAGGACACTGCATGAGCTAAAACTTTAGTTGCAGTGTCATTAGTATCCACAGCAGCATGGACATGGAACTTAGTGGCATCTAGAGCTGATCTTGCTGTGGCAGTCAAGGCTAGTGCTAGCTCACTATCAGCTTATCAGCAAGTGCCAGAATAGTGTTTCACAGTGTTTTTTGGAAATGTGCTATATGTGCTGAATACATTGCCTGCTTAATGAGCAGGGAAGCTGAAGTGTAAACTTTCTTGGGCACAGCATTCAATTTTCTGGAGTTCTTTTCAGGGAGCTGTGCAGAGAGGGTGACTTTTGCTCTCCCTCGAGTAGCAGCCTGGACTACACCTTGATGATCAGGGTAGGCATGCAGTATTCCACCAATTTTTTTATCAATGGCTGGAGCTGAAGTAAGTGCAGATATGATTTTTGATATGGCCTTCTTAAGATATTTATATTTGGGGACTAACAACCTCCTAGAAGGTGTGAGCCATCCCCATCATATTCATAAATTCAGCATCCTCTTCACCCTCCTCTGTTTCTTCAGGGGATGTTGAGAGTGTCAAGCATTTGTCTGACAAATGAGGAAAAAGAGGTGTAGTCCTCATTATGCCTTGGAGGAGATTTAAGGTCTTGCTCAGGTGCACCCTCTGATTCAATGGGATTGCCTTCATCCTCTTGTACATGGTACTCTCTGTCCTCCTCTGCAGGCAGACAGGTTGAAGCCTGAGCCTGGGAAGAGGGGTGGCAGTCACATTATTTAAATTCCCCATAGTCTGGATGACCTGTAAAAATTGCCACATCTTTGAAATGTCCTCAGATGAGGGCATTTTTTTCTGTGTCATCTATTTGCTCCTTTCTCTCATCAGGAGCAGTGGCAGAGGCATTTTTTTCTTCTTTTTTTTATTTTTTGAAATTGTACTTTATGCCCCCTTGATTACCAGCACTGTCACCCGGCAGATCCTGCCTACACTCAGACCACATTTTTTTTCTTTTGTTTTCTTTTTAGCAGGCACCATTTCCAGTGTCTGCTCAGAGCCTTTTTACTTTTAGTTTTGCCATCTATGGATTCAGGGCTCCCACTTTCAGACACCCTGGTATCTGATCCATCTTTACTATACCTTCCAGATGGCTGAGCAGCTTTTTTCCTTGTCACCCTTCACAGTATTTGATGCTGCTGCTGCTGCTGGGCATGAGGAGACAGACCCCTCTGATGCGTGCTTTCCTCCTTCATTGGGAACGCTGTCAGAGCCATTTTTATTATTCTTTTTTGGTGACATGGAGGTAGACTGAGAAGTCATAATTTCTTTCATTTTTTTACCCTATTATATAAGGTTCTAGGGCTAAAAGCAGTAGAGGACTCACAATTAGGGATGTAAGTTTGTTCATGAAATCATTAGTAAACAGTAGTAAATGTTGTGGCACTGTCATCATTGCTACATTCTGATGGCACCAGTGAATAAAGATTAAACGTCATGGAATCAGTGATGTGTATGACTGCCATGACAAACTTACATCCCTACTCACAATTAATAAAGCTGTGGTCTAGACCCAGGCACTTTAAACAGAGCTTGTGGTAGTCTGCCTTTGCCAGGATCTAGAAACAATTCTTACAGTTTTTTAAGCCTGTGGATCCCCATAATCTCTCTGATATACCAAGCTGGATAGATCCCAACCAAAAATTCTGAACACTTCCAAAAAATGCAAAAAGAGAACCCAATAAAATGAAACATCTCTTACCTCAAAAAAAACTGCACCAAAGCACAAATCACAGTTTCTTATAACAGTGACTGATTAATTAAGGTGAAAGGGCATAGGCAGAAATGGAAAGTGAAAACATTCAGTTTCCTGTATTATAAGTAGTGAAAAATGAAGCCAGTTATGAAAAAAGAAAAGGGAAGTGGTTTATTTTAATAAAATAGCCATTTTAGGGGAAAAAAGGTAGCCAGGCAAGGTAGTCTCTGGTTCCTGGGAATAAAAATGGGAATCAGAAAGACCAATGTAAAACAATAGTCCCTTACTAATGCAATTTAACTGTGGCACTAACTAAAAGCAGTAAAACACTAAAATAATATATTTTCAAAATAACTTAAATGGCTAGAGATCCAGTGATACTGGAGCATGACTCTGCTCTCTCCAACGGGAGAATAAATCTGGCCAACTGCCAGAGTGAAGAATGCTGGTAAAAATCAAAGTAGCTAAGACATACTGAGCAAATTGTTAGAAGTAGACCAGGTGGTGAAGTTCAAAGACATTACACTTTTAAACAGGAAAAGGGCTGGTAACAATTAAGAGTTTGAGTGACATTTCATTCAGGTGGTAAACAGTTATGTACAGGGGCAGGTTGCTACTTAGTGGTTTTAGAGAAGGACTCGCGCTAGTTATTGTGAGTTATAAGTGCACCTTATTAACAGGAGCAGGTTGCTACTCAGTCTAGGTGGTAAAGGAAGGGGCTTGAACAACTAGAATTTGAATAAGATTTAATTTAGGTGGCGAACAGTGCAGGGAGCTCTTTTTTTAAATTGAAAATGTATTAATAACTATAGGCACTAGTCAGACTGATATCATTAAGTTATCAGTATAATAAAGTGAGAAAAAATAAGTTAAAATTGGTCCTGGTGGTAAACTTCAAAGACACTACTCTGTAAACATAACAGGGGCTTGCAATAATTCAAATTTGAAGGAGAATTTATTAGGTGGTGAACATTATTGGGAAATTGTTAGGCTAACAACTTGAAAACTTATTAAACATAACAGCCACTTAAGTGAGAAAGATATCATTAAGACATTGAAATAATGATCTGTGCACTAAAATCATATCACAATAGGAATTACTGAAAAGAAAATCATGGCTACTGGAATTGTAAGGCTAGAAAATGGAGAATTAGGCATTAAATGTTTTTTGTATGGAAAATTCAGCACAAAATCCCCCCTGACATTATAGCATTCACATGTGGTGAATGTCAGGAAATCAGTGGAGCTGGAGCCTTTCTAAAAGTAGGGGGGCCAAGGTGCGAGGGTGAGGGGGTAGCCATAGAAATATTTTATAAAAAGCTGGGGGCCTCTGGGGTTTTTGGTGCTCTGTGGTGAGTTTTGGGGCTTTCACTGAAGATAAAACACATTTTTGTCACATCTTCCCTACCCCTGACCCCAGGGAAAAAAATTTCCCCCCTGGATTCAGGGGTGTGGAAGACTCTGGCTGACCTTAAAGTCTGCAGCCACAACTGGGGTGGTCAACTGCCTGACCAATGCCATTGACAAGCCACCCCACAGGCATTAGTGTAATGTACTGTGAACATTTTTTATATAAATGCTGGGGGGTCTGGGGGCCACTAGGCCCTAGCAGCCCCCAGCCAGACCAACAGCCTTTATAAAAAAAATATTTCACAGTACATACTACTGTTTTGAACAACCTCTCTCCCAGCCCCAAAGAAGCTACTGGCCACAGTGCCAACACCTTTAAACACATCATGTGTGCGCCCACCTCCACACCCCCTGCAACTGCATCTATCCCCAGATCTTTGATGTTTCAACTGCCTAGCCCAAGTCTCATAAAGCTGAGCCCATCCCAGGCACCTTCTCCCTTAAATATTAACCTTATAAATGTACATGCCATCTTGCCATGTACTGTAATTAGCTGCTGCCTATTGTAAATACTATTTTAACTGGAAATAATATCAGCCTGCTGTAACAGTCCTCCATGGGACCCTCTTGAAAAATGGATTTCAAATGTGTGTATTCTGGTGTTCACAATTGTGATGGACAACACTGAGGGTTAACTTACACACAGCATAAGTAGGGCATGCATATGCTTAAACTAGGGTGCATGAAGTCAGTCCTCTTACTCTGACCCTCCCAAGTCCCGTGTTGTGCAGCCGCCTGACAGTGTGACCTCACCTGAGAAACCCCGGCCTACTGACCCGACCAGGAGGAGGAGGAGCTGTGGAGAAGACACTCAGCCAGCCGCCAACTCAGTCGCTCAATGATGAGGATCCAGGACAGTCAGTCAGCAGCAAGAAGTGAAGAGCCAAAGAAACAAGTAAGTTTAAAAAGTGCTGATCCAACCTACACACATGGAGTGTTAAGTCTGTCTGCTGAGCTGACCACCACGTGCACTGCCTGAGTGATGTTAGCATTCCCCTGTCCTGAGTCCCAACTCTTCTCTCCACCTGACTTCCACTCTGTCTCTCACCAGACTGATCTGAGTGAGGATTCTGCTGCCACCTGCCAGCCACTGTGCCGCACGGCATGTTCACTGACACTGTCAGTGTGGGGGTTCAGGTGTATCAGAAATGCCCAGAACAACTTTTTTATTTAAAACTCACCAAGAAAAAAAGTGAGGGGACCATGCCCCCTCACCTTTAAAAGTAGGGGGGACATGGCCCCCCCGGCTCCGGCGCCTATGCAGGAAATTAGAGAACTTAAATTGAAAGTAATTAAACTTGAAATGGAAATTATGACAATGAAACAAGAAGTAGCCATTAATAACATGGGACAGAGCACTGAGAAGATAACTAATAATTTAGATATAACAGAGAGTTTAAATATAGAAAAGACAAGGAAAAAGAGAGACAGAGAACTACTGTAGATAGTGAAGAGGAGGGACCATGGAAAATTGAAAAGAGGAAATTAAGAAAAGGAAGAAGAGTCATGGAGTTCAATATTACCTCATCTAATACTTTCTGACTACTAGTTGAGATCACAAATACTGAAAAGGAAACCCCTGATTTACAACCTGAAACCACAAATATAGAATTCCCTGATCTACAATCTGAGAGCACTAACACAGAAACTCTAGATATGCAAACTGATAACACAGTCACTGAAATCCCTGAAATATAATCTGATATGGCAGATAACAAAGGTATGAGTAATAAACCAAAACATAGTTATGTATTAGGGAACTCTATTGTGAAATACACCAATCGACATACAGCACAGGGGAATAAAGAGAACACCACAACTTGTTACTTTCCAGGTGCAATTATCAATGATATCCAAAACCTGGTACAGAACATAGTCAGAGATAAGGAAAACACACTAACTGTAATTCTGCGTATTGGAACTAACAACATCAATACACAGGATGAATGTGAAATAATAGATGAGTTCCAAAACATTAAAAGGCTTCTGTGTAAAACGAATTGTGAAGTGGTTTTCTCTGAAATCCTGCCAGTACCCAGGGTTGGTACAAGAAAAAACATTAAAATAAGAAATGTTAACAACTGGCTGAGAAGATGGACTCTGCAGGAGGAGAGCACATGCCTAACCCATTTGGAAGAGCTTCACAGCCATCCAGGATATTTTAGTCATGATGGGTTACACTTCAATAAGTTGAGTAGTAGAAAGTTGGGTAGTAGAATAAGGTCACACATAGACAGACATTTAAGCTAGTGCCCCAGGGGTGAGGGGATCAAGCCCATTCAAACAGAGGGTGAAGTGAGAGGGGATAAGAAGAAGAAAAGACCCAGTAGGAAGATACACGGACTCAAATCAATGTCATTAAATGCTAGAAATATTAACATAATCAAGAAATCAGAGCTTGAACTACTATTGATAATAAAGACATAGATATATGTGCCATAACTGAAATGTGCTGGGATAACCAATTGCTCTGGAACAGAAACATACAAGGATACAATCTACACTGCAGGGCTAGAGATGATAAAAGAGGAAGGGGTTGCATTCTACGTAAGGAATGATTTTGAAAGTTAAGTATATAGTGACACTGGAATAAACTCAAACCATGAATCATAGTGGATCAAGGGCAAATTACAAAACAACAAAACAATGTTCTTGGGAGTTTATTAAAGGCCATCTAATACATCAGGGAGTGATGACCTAAGTATTAATCAGAAGATGGAGGTGATGGCAGAAAAAGGACATGTTATCATTATGGGAGATGTCAACCTCCCCTATATAATATGGCCCATTATGATTATCTAAAGTCAACACAGAGAAGGAGTTCATTAGGACTCTTCTAGATGCTAGACTACAACAACTGGTCCACAAAGCTACAAGGGGTGATAATATACTAGACCTCATAATAACCAACATACCAGAGTTAATTAAAGGAATAAGAGAGATCCTAGGCAATAGTGATCACAACCTGATCAAATTTATCATAACTTCAGTTATAAAAAAAAGGATTCGGGGAAGCAATAATTGATAATCACAGCAAAGCAAATTTTACAAAAATTAAGAATGACATAACAAAATGGGACTGGCAAAAATCATTCCAAAGTAAGGGAGTAGAAGAGATGTGGACATTATTAATAAACAAACTAATCAAAGTAGAAAATGGGCTGGATATTCAAACTGCGTCATTCTGTGGCGCAAGCCCTTGCGCTGCTCAAAAAAAGTTGCGCAGGGGTGTGGCCGGGGCAATATTCAACGGAGTTGCGCTATTGAGCAACTCCTTGAATATCGCCCTGGACACATACCACTGATACGGCGCAGTGGAACTTGTGCCACCGCAAGTGGTCAGAGTAGAGCATCCAGACGCGGTGACGAAGTTCCATTGCACCATGTGCAAATTTCTGATATTCAAAAGGTGACATGCAAATGGGGCCATAATTTATGCAAGGCACACGGGGGCCATTTGCGTCTAATTACGGCCCTATTTGCATGCCATTAGCATGCAAGTCGCTGATCCCGACGACTTGCGCCTGGTGCCCTGCCAGGCAGCAGCCATTGGGGACCGATGCCCCCTGCAGCCTGATCATGGGCATGATGTAAATCCCCCGACTGGCCCGATCGCAGGCAGAATGGAGTTCAACCCCCACAAAGAACAATATCCCTGATGGTCCAGTGGATTCGAAGCCCGATCGCGGGCATAAGAGTCAAACTCACCCCCAAAGTCCAATTTCCTGGTGGTCCAGTGGACCATGAAGCCCATTGTGGGCATAAGAGTCAAACCCACCCCAAAGTCCAATTTCCTGGTGGTCCAGTGGCCCCACCCCACCACCACAGAGCCCCACCACCCTGCTCCCCAACCCCCCGTCAGCGGCAGCACCCACCCACCTGCCATCCCCGCCCGTCAACTGACAGCTCAGTAGGGCTGACACCCAGTAGTTCAGAGCAAGAGCCAATGAGTGCAGCCACACCATAAAGGCAGTCCAGATATGTGAATGAATGAATTCATTCACATATCTGGATCTTTACTGTAAAGCTGCATGCCCATTGGCTTTTGCTCTGAACCAATGGGCGTGCAGCCCTACAGCTGTCAATCGAGGCGGGACGGGCAGCCGGGTGGGTGCCCCTCCAGCTGATGGGAGGCGTGGTGAGGCTCCGTGGAACCACTGGACCACCAGGGAAATTGGACTTTGGGGTGAGATTGGGTTTGACTCTCATGTCGCGCTTCGGCTTCGACCACTGGACCACCAAGGATATTGGTCTTGGGGGTTGAAATCTGTTCTGCCCGCGATCGGGCTAGTTGGGGGTTCATTTATGCTATGCCCACGATTGGGCTAGTTGGGGGTCATTTACATTATGCCCGTGATCGGGCTAGTGGGGGGGGGAAGTGTGTTCTGCCCTCGATCAGGCTATGGGGGGTTACTATTGTGCCCACGATCGGGCTGCAGAGGGGGCACAGAGAACAAGTGGAGGGCCACCCATAGGTGGCAGCTGCTGTGTTGCGCCCTGCAATGTGGCAGCTCACCTGTGGGTGGCCCTCGACTTGATCCTTTTTTTTTTTGGCTCAAAGTTGTGTAGGCACAGGTAGGGGGCTGCGCCTGCACAACTCTGCACAGCCGGCTGAATATCGGGCTGTGCAGTTTAAGCATGGTTCCTCCCCCTCCGGTTGAGCATGCCTTCATTAGCATTGCGCTTTTGCTCAGCATGACTTGGGGGGCGCAACTGCCTCCTGCTGAATATTGCAGAATGGTGCATTTCGGACTTGCGCAGGCGTAACCCTATTGCGCATGGCGCAACCCTTTTGAATATCCAGCCCAATGTATATTTACTGATCAAGAGTGTTTACAACAAAAAGGCAAAATACCAATATGGTGCACACAAAAAATCTTGAAACAGATAAATAAAAAGAAAATGGCATTTAGAGCAATAAAGATTAATGAGAATGATTACACTGTATCCCATTGCAAGTCAGAACTAAAGAAACTAAAAAAAATTATTAGATTAGAAAGACAAAAACTGGAATTTAGAATTTCTTATACAAAGGATAATGGAAAGAGCTTTTATGCTTACATTTACAGTAAAAGAACTACATACACATGCTCAGGACCAATCAGCATAAGGTGTCAGTAAATGAAACTTCCAATAGATGTGGCAAACACATTTAATGAATACGTCTGCACGGTGTTCAACAAAGGTACATCAGTAAGGAAATCTAACAATCATACTATAGGATCCTCAACTCAGCTTAGTTTCAGCACCCAAGAGGTCTCCAAATTACTGTACTAGCACAATTAAAACAAAAAAAAACTCCAGAATCAGATATGCTGCACCCAAGATTGCTTAGGCAACTGAAGGACCTTATCGCATACCCATTAAACCACTTGTATAATACCTCATTTAACACCGGAGAAATCTCAAGTGATTGGACAAAAGCCACAATGGTGCCCATCTTTAAAAAAGGAGACAAAGCAGAAGTATCTAACTATAGACCAATCAGTCTAACATCTGTGCAGTGTGAAATTGGTGAGAGGTTGATTAAAATAAAATTGGAAGAAAGTTTTCTACATAATGAATATAACAATAAAACCCAACATGGATTTAGAAAGAACAGAGCATGTAGTGCCAACTTATTGTGCTTCTATGAGAAGATCAATAAAAACATAAATAACGTGCCTTTTGATATAATCTTCCTTGACTTCCAAAAGGCCTTTGATAAAATTCCTCATTCTGTCTTGACAGACAAATTAAAAAAAAAATCTAGATCAAATAATTAATACTTGGGTGCAGAACTGGCTATGTGATAGAACACAGAAAGTTAAAATAAGAGGAGTGCACTCAACAAAGGGTAACGTCACCAATGAGGTGCCTCAGGGCTCATTGGGTTCAGTATTGTTTTCAGTCTTTATAAGTGATGTACATCTTAAGGTGGGTAAGCAATGCGAGAAGTCAGTAAGGAGAGCCAGGGGGATACTAGGATGCACAGGAAGGGGCATCACAAGTAGAAAAAGGGAAGTGGTTATCCCTCTGTACAGACAGTTGGTGAGACCCCATCTGTAATACTGTGTTCAGTTTTGGAGACCCCATCTATGCAAGGACATAGACAGGATGGAAGCAGTCCAGAGGAGGGCTACTAAAATGGTGCAGGGTCTGCATCAGAAACTATATGAAGAGAGACTGAAAGAGCTTAATATGTATACCCTTGATGAAAGGAGGAACAGGGGGGACATGATAGAAACTTTTAAGTACTTCAAGGGAATCAATAAAGTCCAGGAGGGTAGCATCTTTCAGAAAAAGAGATGTGTAAGAACAAGGGGGCACAATTTAAAGATAGAGGGGGGACGGCTCAGGGGTAATGTGAGGACATTTTTTTTCACGGAGAAAATGGTGGATGCATAGATGCATGGAACCGCCTTGCTGGGGAGGTTGTTGGGTCTAAAACAGTGGGGGAATTCAAACATGCATGGGACAGACATAAGGCAATTGTAGTGGGGGGTTGCAGAAAGTAGGCTGTTGCTAAACTAGAATCTGCAGCTTATCCAATAGGAAGCAAAATGGGCAGACTGGGTGTGCCAAGTGGTTCTTATCTGCCGTCAAAGTCAAAGTCTATCTTGACATCCACAGCTGGCTAGTTAAGTTGGCTGATGATGTCAAACTGCTGCACCCTGTGAACATCAGTCAAAATAGAATTAAACTCCAAAATGATTTACATAAAATTGAACAGTGGGATCTTAATAATAACATGTAATTTAACACAGAAAAATGCTCCATTCTGCACCTGGGGAAATATAATTCCAATCAAGCTTATTATATAAATTCAAACTCTATCGAGAGTGTAGAATCTGAAAAGGACTTTGGTACTATAATTGACAAGGAATTGAAATTTAGTACTTGTACTAATTTAGTTCAAAAATCTAATCATATTCTAAATTGTATTAAAAAAGCTTTTCTAAATAGAAGTACACAATGCGTTTTACCCTTGTACAAAGGTTTTTTCAGACCACATCTGAACTATTGTACACCACTGTGGAGTCTGTACATGAAGAAGGATATCGATAGTGTGGAGAGGGTTCAGAGAAGAGCAAATAAATTGATCTCTGGGTTGAAATACATAGCATGTGAGGACAGATTAGACTATCTAAGGTTGTATAGCCTGGAGAACAGAAGAATAACAGGTGACCTGATGATTATGTTTTAAAATAGTGAATGATGAAGAACTGTTGAGAAAGATGGGATTTGAAAATCAGAACAAACCCTTTGAGCTCAGATCACGCAAACAACAAATGAAACTGGAACATACAAGAAGATATGAAAGACTAAACACCTCACAACAAGGGAGCAGGCTACGGAATAGCTTACCTCAGGATATAATACAGTGACAACATAGAAGCCTTTATTCACAGATTAGACAAATATTTGCCCAAAAGGGGGAGCATTGGCCCCACTAATGTGGGTAGACAGACACAATGGACTACTTGCCTTCTTCTGTCTATTACCCAGTATAAATACCCAGTCTAAAAGTGTGCCTGCTGAGTCTGAACCAGTATTCTAACTTCTACTACTCAGAAAAGAAGAACTTCACATTCCTAAAAGGAATAAATGAGGTGAACTGAGAGGAACATTTTAGCTTGAATGTTAGTTCAAAATCACAGGGCCATGAATGGATACTAACAGGAGGGAGGTTCAGGAGGGAATGAGAAAGTATTATTTTACAGAAAGGGTGGTAGAGCCATGGAACAGTCTGCCAGCTAATGTGGTGTGCGCTAAAACAGTTGTAAGTTTCAAGTATGGTTGGGACAGAGTAAAGGGTATAGTGGTCTCTCGGAGTGACAGAATCGGGAAAGAGAGGAGGTGGGAATAGGGGGAGGGCTAGGACCCTAGATGGACAGTAACTTCCAAGGCTGGATAGGGAACTAGAGCACACTGAATGGACAGTTGGTCTTTTTCTGCCATCCTTTTCTGTCTATGTTTCTATGTTAATAGGTTCTCCCTCTGGGGCATCTGTCTCCTAGGAGATTGATGCACAAAGTGTAAACATTAAGTGAGGGATTCCTGGTGTTAGAAGCAGAGGTGTTAGTATGAACTTATCTATCACGTTTATGATGTTAGATCATAACATCAGCAGCAATGCTGTATGGCTTGAACCTTATGTGATCCAATATTACTGTGCATTTCTTGTTCATTTGCATCTCAGTAGACTTCTACTGCTGCTTTACTGTTGTTTCTATGACTGTGATGACCAATATTACTTTGACTACTACTACCTATTACCACTGCTTCCCATTACTCATGGAAATGAAGCTGCATTCTGTAGCTGCTCAAGAGTTAGATGCCAGTTGGGCATCCCTTTGGCACAGTGGTAGCTCTACCACTCATGATGCTGGCAACCCAGATTCCAGAATGAGTTAAGGTTGTCAGGGGTCAGCTGGGGGAAGAGTTAAGCATAACCAGAGGATGCTGTCCTCCGGGGGGAAGTGGGGGACAGGATCACTTCCATTGTTAAAATTCTGCCACCTGGTTAAACACAGGTTACAGTGCAGCAGAAGGACTGCAAGGGAAGGATGCTTAGCCAAACTTTGCACAAGACACTCCTTGAGTGCATGCACAAGCTTAGAGCTCCATGTGTGCCAAGCATCCCAGGGGTGGAAAGAGAAAAGCCAAAGCACCTGGTGCATGCAGGGTGATCCTAGCTGTGCTCGAGTCCAGCCTCTTGCCACTAGCGCTCCTTTGTCATGGCTTCTCCTGCCTCAACATCCAAGACAGTGGCAAGGTGATACTTCCTGGATGTGGCCAGTCCCTGCTATGGGGGGGTTAAGCCATAGGGAAAGGAGGGAGGAGGTAAGTGCTAAGGATGCGAGTGGATGGGCTGGACTTGACCAGGGGGCTGTGTCATCGAGGCACAGGTCAGGAAGCATAGAGAAAACCCAGGAGCAGTTGTAAAATTCCAAAAAACTGTTTATTTGTAGTTGCAGTAACATAAAATAAAATAAAGCTGTTCAGAATAACTATATACAGAAGCAAAATAAAATCTCTTGTAATCCCCTCTTTGCAGCTCAATTTAGTCGTTTTATGTCTTTTCAACTCCTATCCTTTGCAAGCATCCTGTTCTTTGTAAATTTCAGGAGCTGCTAGAACATTGAGAGCTTCCTGAGTTCCCTCCAGCCTTTGCAAAAGGCTCAAGCATTTTCACTAAAATAACCTCTGACTTTTTACAGTTATCTCAAATTATAAATACATATACATTTCAAAAGCAACACTAAACATTTTCTAAATGAAAGAGATCCCAATATCAGTTTCACTCCATACATTGATTCTCATATATTTTATATTAGCTGACATAGATATGTAAGGAAGGAAAAACAGACAGCAAGAGAAAACAGAGACAGTGAGAGGCAAATAATTGCGAGACTGTTCGGGTTGATCAAGTCCGAAGTCTCACAGGAAAATTTGGCTGTGCAACCAGACAGAGGAGAGAGAAAAGGAAAGAATACAGATCCTTGCATTTACACACTTTCTCCAGCAAATGGGACAGGGTTCTATTCTACCCTGTCACAGGCTGGGGGAGCACCAGAGACACAGAGGTATAAAGTACACATTGTAAAAAAAAAAGGGAAAAAAAGATATCAGCTTCCTCAATCTGTCTGCCCTATCTAAGATTGTGCATGTAAAGTTTCTAATGCAATATATAATTTATGAAATGTATCTAAAAAATTGTTTCTAGGACACTACTGCAATTGAGTAATGGTTTGATATTCTGTTTTTAGTCAACTTAAATTAAACTTCAACTAAAGTTTCTAATTCTCTACAAAATAAATCATCTTAGCAGTCACTTGGAACCAACCAGGTTTATGTTTAAGTACCATAATTGATTTTGATATTACAGTTCTCTTTAAGATATTTCTTAGATTCAGCATGTAACGGTATAAATGTTTCATAAAATATATATGAATATACAAATGCAATACAGTTTATTTACTTTTCAGTAGGATTAGAGGATATTCTAAAACTTACACCATCCATGACATCTCCGCTGCTGCATACGGATTGTACCATCTGTTCAATTTCTTCTTGCTCTTCGTCATTATCCAACATTAACTGTTCAAATGGCTTTTTAGTCAGAGTTTCATTTGAAGCAGATGATGAACTCTGACTGACCGTGTTTACATCCTTGGGCGGTTCTTCTGTTGACGAAGAACTAATATTTTCATTACTTTGAACTGATGTTTGAGGTTGCGAACCAAAACCAACTTCACTTGATATCTGACTTTTTGATGCTCCACTGCCCATCTTGGACTGCTACAGCAAAACCTTTCTTTCTTACCCTAAGTATTTAATTAAGAAAATATACAAATTACTTGTGGCGTCAACGTCTCACAGAAGTCTGACAAAACATGTACAATCTTACTGTGATATCAAAAGTGACCAGAGCCCCATTCTGCTGCCTGTTAGGTCTTTTGTGATGTCACAGTCAGCCAGACCATCATGCAGATGAGGCATAGAGAGGAACAGTTCTGCATAAAGTAGCAGGTTCGCCTGAAAGCAGACTTCCGTTCCACACATCACATCTTGTGGTGTGTGAAAGACAATCATTTGACTAGCAGAAGAAAACAGAAAATATTTTGGCAATAGATAGTAGCAGCCGGGTGTATTTAAATAGTAATAATATTTTTAAGGTGGTACTAACCCTTAAACTCTTTCAGTGCAGGAGCAGACATAGTCTCCCTATTTTAATGTGATTATGTGGTACGTAAGGCAAGGCAAGGCAATTTTTATTTAAAAGGCGCCCAATCCCAGAGGCTCTGGGCACTGTACAGAGATAGTAAACAAATAGATATTAATTAATTCACTAACAAAACAGTTTCAGAATAAAATCCATACATAATAAATTAAAATTTATCACAGAAATAAACTGAAGTGCTGAAAAGATGGGTGTCAGGAACTATATCTAAACTAAAGCACTAAAAAACTGAGTCGGGAAAAGCCTGGGCAAACAGGAGGGCCTTAAGGTTGGCCTTGAATACCTCCAAAGTTGGAGCCCCTTAACTCTGAGGGGTAGCAAATTCCACAGGATGGGGACGGCGAAACTAAAAGCCTTGTCACCAGCTGTTTTTAATCTCACCCTGGGAATCGCCAGGAGGCCCCCACAGGAGAAGCGGAGGGGGCAGACTGAGAGAGTCAGTGCAAGAAGGTCTAATGAGTAACCAGGGCCCTGGTCATGCAGGGCCTTATAGGTGAGAAGACCTACATTAAAGAGGATCCTCCACCTGACCAGCAGCCAGCGCAGATCACACAGTACCAGTGTAATATGGCAATATTTAGGCTGCCCAGTAAGTAACTGGGCAGCTGCATTCTGCACCAGCTGCAGCCTGCAGAGAGATCCTCCCACGACTCCGAGGTAGAGCGCATTACAGTAGTCAAGCCTTGATGTCTCTAAGGCACGTATCAAAGTGGGGAAGTCTAGAGGTCTAGAGGTGGCACAAGGGGCTTTATCCTGGTAACATTCCAAAGATGGAAAAAACAGGAGCGGACAGTGGAAGACACCTGCACCTCCATTGTCAAACCCCTGTCCAGAATTACACCAAGATTCTGCACCTCAGAGGAGGCCTTCATTGGGACAGATTCCCAGACAAGTCCAGTCTCTGCACCAGAGGCCATCCTATCCCACACTCTGTTCGACTCCACCACCAATACCTCCATCTTATCAGGGTTCAGTCACAACCAGCTAGAGGCCATCCAGTCGTTGATCTCAGCAAGGCAGCTGTTTAGCATGTCTGCCATGTTGGATGTTACTGGAGTAAATGACAAGTATAGCTGGGTGTCATCAGCATAGCAATGAAATCCCAGACCATACCTCCTAATGATCCCTCCTGGGGGCAGCATGTGCGCTGCAGACAACATTGGGGCCAGGGACTAAACCCCGGGGAACTCTGCAAGATAGGAGGCTAGGGGTGAAGGAGAAATTCCCCATCACAACCCGTTGCCTCCTGTTGGTTAAGAATGACTCAAGCCAGCAGATGGCAGTGCCAGTGAGTCCGTAGAGTTCTCTGACACGGTCAAGCAACACACAATGGTTCACAGTGTCAAATGCTGTGGAGAGGTCAAGGAGAACAAGAATTGTCCTTTCTCCTCGATCTCTAGCCCTGAGGACATCATTCTGCACCCGAACAAGTGTGGTTTCTGTGCTATGCCTCACCTGAACCGCCTTCTGGAAAGGTTCATATAACTCATGGGTCACAAGATGCTTCTCCAACTGAAGCACCACTACCTTCTCGACAATCTTCACCAGAAATGGAAGGTTGGAGATAGGACAGTAATTTGCCCTGACCTCTGGGTCCAAAGATGATTTCTTAAGGAGTGGTCTCACCAATGCCTCCTTCAAGGCATCTGGGAAGACCCCCTCTGACAAGGAACACGAGACAATCAGGGCCGACGGCGTCGATGCATCTCATCAAGAAATGCATCAACACCGGGTCCAGTTCACAAAAAATATGTGCTTCAGATTGGTTGCCACCTCAATGACCTCACTTACCTCCACTGGTCTAAACTCCCCCCAACCAGGTGAAGCACACTCAGGACACTTCAGGTGACCACTGCCAGCTCTGGACTGGCTGACTGGAGGAATTCCTTGCTGGATACCGGACACCCTGTCCGAGAAGAATTGAGCAAACTCTTCGCATTCAGCATTAGAAAAAACCTTCTTCAGCTGTAAACAGGCCAGATGCAGTAGCCTGTCCACAGTACAAAAAAGTGCGGCTGCTCAGTTCTTCCCAGCAGCAATATCCCTGGACAGGAACTCTGCCTTTTTTATGGTTGATTGCCCCTGGTATGCATTATAATGCACACGCAGGATGAGTTTGTCCTCCTCCAGGCCGGTCTTCCTTCAGCAGTGCTCCAACCTCCGACCCTTTCTCTTCAGCTCCCTAAGGTCCCCATCGAACCACGGGGATCTCAGATAAAAGGATTTGAGTCATACACGGACAGGTGCGAGGGAGTCAATGGCGTCAGTAGTACCCTATTATAGGAGCCTACCATGGCGCTAATGCCACCAAAGCATGCATTACCCACACTAGATGGATCGGCTACCACCAAAAAGCCCTCCGGGGTCAATCCCCGCAAAGGACGGCAGCTCATCATCTCTGTAGGGGGAGGGCATCTGGTGGGTGCCCTGAACATGAACCACACCATGCAGTGATCGGACCATGCCACCCGATCAATCTTGAGATCATTTATCTCAAGCCCCAGTGAGAACACCAGGTCCAAAGTGTGCCCACCCTGGTGGGTCGTGGCAGAAACTACTTGCGACAGGCCCAGCGATGACATGATCTGGGAGGAGGTTGTGGCCAAGCCAAGATGATTCATCATTAGCCCAGCACTGGAGAGGTTAATATGTACAAAAAAATAATTACTTGAAACCCACTCCCACTTTGTACCCACCAATGAAAATGTACGATAAATAGCTGATACAGTATTGCGGAAATTAATTTTTTTTCATACTTCTGTGTTCACTTACACAGCTGTACATTCCTTAACCCTTAACCCTTAACCAACAAAACAATGTGCCCATCACCACAGAAACCTGTTTCAATGTTTTATAATACTGCAGCTTAATCCACAAATCCACTAGATATCCTTTACTATTCAATATTATAGAGATTCGGAACCAACAATAAAAATGCAAACTGTTATAGGCTAGTGAACATGTTTTCAAAAGGAATTCCCATCGTCATTTATACAAGCAAATGTTTCCTACCTAAAGGCTGAGCATGGTTTAGCACTCACGTTTTTATCGTACATCTCTCTTGTATTACGCTGTTAGAACTCTGCGTATATGCTGGTTGCCCTGGCGCTGTGTAAATGTCTCCTGCAATGCTCTGAAGAGAAGAGATTATGTCCCAGAAACATTTTTAACCTAGCTATCATTGGGTCATTTACAGCAAGGAGCAACAGACAGGAACCAGGTTGCTCCAGTCGTTCCTGCACAGCAACATCTGCGAAAAAACAACAACAGTATCCTAGTTTATGATGCAACATAATTTCAAAGTAAAGGAAAAATGATGCATTGGAAACAAATTCCTCCAGGGAATACAAGTCTCCCAATGCACATTCCATTTTCAACACATTTTTTTTTTATACTTCTGTTTGTTGTGCAAAAACTTGTTTTACAGTCAGACAAGAAACATATTACCTCACCATCTTGAAATAAAATAACATAACCAACTTGTCATTACATCTGATGAACATTTCCCTTGTAAGTCTGTTATCTTCTCCAACATGTTCTCTTAATAAAAAAGAAAGAAGATTCTATACAAAAGATACTTAAACATTTGTGTAACTCCTAGATGGCGCTATCCCAGGGGCTACTACCCCTGCCTGATTTGCCACTAACAGGTTGAGGGGCCTGGATCCAATGGCGGGTGCCTCCACCCAGAGGTCAGGGTTTGCAATAGTTAAACTAACTTGGTCACAGCCCTCTGGGACACTGCAACCCCCCTTTCTTCCCACTAGTGGCCCACACAATATATCAGAATTACCTTCACAGTATACACTTACCCCCAGGACTGGTTCCGCACTGGGACCTCCTGTGAAATAAGATACAGTGCAACAATCACAGTACAGTACTTTAACATAGACAAATACCTCAGGCAGTATAACTTGCTGAAACAAGCAGCTCTGATTTATTTAGGGGATATAACAAGGACAGGGGAAATCAGGTTAATTAGCTTATCACTCTACTCATCTACTCTATGGCTCTGTGCACAGGCCTCATCCCTATCAGTTACTGTCCCTGGGTACCCAAGCCCTAGTGGCTAGTCCAAACCGTGGCAGCTGGTAGGGCCCTTTCACACAGAGAAAAGAAAAATTAGTTAAACAGTCAGCAGTACAGTAATTCCATTTGGATTTAATGTGGCAATTCAACAGGGAGCGACCCTGAATTAGTACCCACGACCTCCAAACAAGACAGGGTCCTTCAATGTCAGCAGGGCCACTCCTGAGCTCCACGAGACTCCTCACACATTTATATGGCAAACTGCAACAGGCAAAAGTCCTTTAATGGCAGCAGGATTCACTTGAGGTACACAAACCTCTTCACACATTTATATGGTAAAACAGAAAGTACTATACCAGGCAGGCTGCTTCTCTATCCCGATCGCAATTACTGCACAATACCGGAGAACACACAGCAGATTCAGTTCTGACAGACCGAGTGCAATTCAGCTATTTCTCCAGTCTTCTACAGGGTGAGCCTGGTTTCTACTCTTCAGATATCCTTTGATTCTCTTCACAGGACGGATTCAGTCCTAACAAGCAGTTACACAAGCTGCAGACCGGAACTCTGGGCCTTACACACGTTTCCCGACTAAAACTGCACACTGAAAAAGCACAGGGCTCCTTCCTTCTTCACTGTCAGAGCTAAACTGAAACTCCAACAGACAAAACCGGGCACTTCCTTTGAGTTTCTCCCAGTTCTTGACTGGATTGGCTGTCACTCACAATAGACTGCTGCTGTTGGTCCAAAAAGGCGCTGAAGTCTAAACTATATCTCCCAGAGTCACTGCCCATACAATCCTCTTGTGGCTGGTTCAGATTATGAGTCCAAGTTCTGATTCGTCCAAGGCACCATTTTAGAGCTAGCTTACCCCACACTGATTGGTCCAGTTCAGCAGGTTCAAAACCAGAATGGGGAACTAGGCAGACACAGTTCTGACTGCAAAGAAAGCAGGTTAGACAAACTGTAATTTCATTATTACTCTAAATGATTTCTGGCAAACAGTTACATCTTTCAGATAGGTTCCTTTGCACTCCTAGTGACTGCAAAATGGAGTGAATTGGCAGCAACTCGAGTGGTACTCAAAGAAACACACAGTCCCCCATACAAACTAATTATGTCTGCAAGCAGACAGCTCTTAAAGAGACAGTACCAGAGGTTCTAAAAACACTCACTGATAAATGGCTTAAACGCCAAACACCATTCAGGCTTGGAGCATTCAAGCAAGCTCCTGGAAGTCTTTTGGGAACCCCCATTTGCAGGGGGGTTACATTTGAATTACTAATAAAAGGAAAAAAACAACTAAATTAACAGGTCTCCATACTTCTTAAGAATATCTATATAAAAGTAGATTACTTCAATTTATATTTTGATCTTGTAAAATAAATCATAACTGTTTCTATTTCATGTTTGCCGTACTACCTTTCCCTGGTAAGACTACCCATCCCCGGAACCAGGTAGAAATATGTTGTTCTACCTCTGATTTCATCTCTCCCAAACAATCAGCTCTCACCTTCACATTTTAATGTATGAGAAGAACAATTCTAACATGGGAAATCACCCTTTAACTGGCCTGAGTTATTTGATCTTCATACAGGATCCACCTGGTCCATCCATTTTGAAATTTCTGAGTCTTCTGTGTTAACTCTAATGTTAGTTTTTCAAGCTTCTGGATGTTCCGCACCCCCTCTACCCACGCTGATATGGTTGGTGGCTCTTGTTTTAGCCACTTCCTTGTTATTGTTTTTAAAGCAGCAACTATTAATAGAGCCCACAAATATCTTTCATTCCTCCCCCTCAGTTCTGGAAGACAAATACCCAACACCAAGTGTTCTGAGCCTGACCAAGTTGAAATGGTAAATAAGCGAGTCATATGGTTTCCTACCTCTCTCCAAAAAGTTATCTCTGGACACCACCAAAAGATATGTGCTTGGGTAACATGTGTCGCCTCCTTCAACACTCTGTGGAGGCCCCTGAGCAGCCATGTGCTGCTTGCACCAGTACTAAGAAAAAGCGGACCCAGATTTTCCACCCAAATTCTCTCCATGTTGAAGATGAGGTAGTTCTCCAAGTAGTTCCCTAGACTAAGGCCCACTGTGCCTCCAACACAGAAATGTTGAGGTCCTCCTCCCATTTCTACTTAAGATGAAGTGAAGAAGTATTTAAATCTGCTATGTAATTAGCACATAAAATAGAGAGATGGCCCTTTCCCCATTCAGCGAGGACCAGATTTTTTGAAGGGGATCCTATCTACATTCTCCACCCCCTCAGGTCCCACCCTTCTCATTTGAGCTTGTATGTAATCCCTGAGTTGGTAAAATCTCAGCCTGTCCCCCTGCCCCCATCCAAAGTTTTGCTGGGCTGCCTCAAAAGACAGGAGGATGGACCCCGTAAACAATTGAACCAGAGACGTGAAGCCCTGCCTAGTTTGCTGTCTAAACCATCCATCATGTATGGATGAAGTAAATTGAGCATCATAAGTCCACCACATATATTTCCATAATTGTTTTCCAGTGAGACCTTTTCGAGTCCCTCTCCTCCACCCTCTAAAAGTGCTGCCATGCCTAAAAACTCTGTGTTAGGCATCTCAACACCATTCTCCATGAAGAGGATAGCCCTTCTCAGGGGCTCCTGATGTTCAGCGACATCTATTCATTTCCATAATGAATCATATTATAATAATAATAATATTCTTTATTTTTATGGTGCCTTTCAAAAACCAAGGCACCTAACAAAGTACGAATAACATATCAAACATTCCAACATTTAAAAAATATAAAACAAGTGATACAAATTAAAAGTAAGATCAGTCACCAAACGCCTGGTACCACAAATATGTCTTTAATGCCTGTTTGAATCCCTCCACGGTCGTGTACTCCCATTACTGTTGGGGTAGAGAATTCCAAAGGGTTGGGGCCACATGCATAAAAGCTCGGGCCCCCAAAGATTTCAGAAACACCCCAGGAATCTCTAGCAACCCCTCAACAGCTGAGCGGAGTGATCGCCCAGGGCAGTAAGGAACCAGGAGCTCTTTCAAGTAGTCTGGGCCCTGTCCATGTAAGGCTTTAAAAGTCAGTAAACCAACTTTAAAGGTGATCCACCACTGTACATGCAGCCAGTGCAGTCTGCGCAGCACCGGCGAAATATGACAGGAATGGGAAGTCCCCGTCAAAAGCCAGGCCACAGCATTCTGCACTAGCTGCAAGTGGTGTATTTACACCCCAGTTAGCCCTAGGTAAAGGGAGTTGCAATAGTCCAAGCAGGAGGTCACGAAGTCATGGACCAGCGTAGGTAGATCACTGGATGGAACAAGGTGCTTAATCCTGGAGATATTCCTCAGATGGTAAAAGGAGGACTTGATGATGGCTGACACAATGCGAATGCAGAGTCAACCCTTCATCATAAATTACCCCCAGGTTTTGCACCTGTTCAGAGGCTGGGAGTGATAAGACCCCAAGGAAAAGCCCAGAGGGCAAACTAGCCCCTGGCCTCCCTATCTGGTACGCCAAATCCAGAATCAGCACCTCAGTCTTTTCTGAGTTCAACTTCAGCCAGCTCAAATCCATCCAGTCTTGGATTTCTGTGAGGCAGTTGTTAAAGACTGAAAGAGCTCCATCCTGGTCGGGTGCAAAAGAAAGGTAGAGCTGGGTATCATCAGCATAGCAGTGAAACCTCAGCCCATACCTTCTTACAATGTCTCTGAGGGGCAGCATGTACACTGTGAACAACATTGGGGATGACACTGAACTCTGAGGAATCCCACATAACAG
This sequence comes from Neoceratodus forsteri, assembly GCA_016271365.2. Lineage (NCBI taxonomy): Eukaryota > Metazoa > Chordata > Ceratodontiformes > Ceratodontidae > Neoceratodus > Neoceratodus forsteri. Next base: position 334,986,424 of record CM028131.1, read on the forward strand.
AGAAACTGGGTCCGAGGAATAAACTCCGGACACCACTCTCTGACTTCTTCCAGTGAAGAAAGATGTAAACCACCTGAGGACTGCATCCGATAGTCCACAGATGAACCTCAGGCAATCAAGTAGAACCTCAAGGTCCACAGTGTCAAATTTTGATGACAGATCCAGGAGAACCAAGATGGAGCAGTTTTTCCGATCTCTACTCATCAGGAGATCATTGAGCACCCGAACCAGTTTAAATACTTCAGTGGAATCAACAAAGTCCAAGAGGGTAGCATCTTTCAGAAAAAGAGACATGCAAGAACAAGGGGACACAACGTAAAGATGGGGGGGGGCGGTTCAGGGGCAATGTGAGGAAGTATTTTTTCACAGACAGGGTAGTGGATGCATGGAACAGCCTTCCTGAGGAGGTTGTGGGGTCTAAAACTGTTGGAGAATTCAAGAATACATGCGACAGACATAAGGCAATTCTTGTGTGGGGTAGGAAGAAATAGGCTGTTGGTTAACTAGGATCTGCAGCTCATCCTGTAAGTAGAGAAATGAGCAGACTAGGTGGGCCAAGCGGTCCTTATCTGCTGTCAAGTCTATGTTTCTATGTTTTAATTTGCATACCCTTCACTGGTGAGGATTCGCAGTGAAGGTACCACAAAATCATACTGGGAGGTGGACAAAGTACAGAAATTTATGAAGGAGTGGGAACATAAGCAGCACTGAATGATTACAGTGTTTAGACTTGCTACACCAGCTAGGAAACTATCAGTACTGGGCATTTCCCATCCAGGGGACTGACTTGTGTACTGTGCTCAAACTGCATAAAATTGTGCACCAACTCCTTTCCTGGGATCTCTTTACTCCGTTGTGACCTTGAATTGAACATTCAGACCTCGTTTTAATGTATGGGACCAAGGGACCTGAGATTATTAAGACCTCTCCCACGTGGCATATGGAGGGCTGCATACAGCAACAGCTGCATGGTAGGACTAGTCTACGCTATGGCAGGTGATGTGAGGGAAGATGGCGGACATCACGTGGCTCTACTGTGGAACACCCTTAGAGGAAGAAGATTGTTGACCATCCCACGACTGGCAGATGTGATGCTGAGCATGCTGTGCTGGTGGCAGGTAGGGGGAGACTTGGGGAGAGAGTGGGCGGGGGATTCTGCATTGAAGTTGTGGTAGTGAGGTCTTCCCTTTGGCCTCTGCTATGAGGCGCCTGGTGATGTGGCTGACTGCCTGGGACTTTAATAATGAATGTGTGAGCCTGCTGATTTGAGGGGGGATATGATTTATGTAATAATTTTGTTAAGTGGGTCAGGCATCCTGGCAGGAGGGAGTCCAGGGGATGACTGGAGTGGGATGATCTGGGTGGGGAAGCGAGGGTTATGGAGAGAGGAGCTTGGCTTCTGGGGGTTGATTAGTTGCTAAGAGGGGCAGAGGAGCCTTTGGCCTGGTACTTCCGGGGGGGGGGGTTGCTGATGCTGAAAGCTCAGAGCCAGATGACAGGTGGTAGCTAGGATGCACTGCTCCTGAGGAGTAATTGCCTTGCTAGGCCCTGCAGGATGGAATGTCTACTATGATGTTACGGATTTCTGTGGTGGAGGGAGGGGGAAGGACCTATGGGCATGACAGGTGTGGGACTGCTAACTTTTGTTATATGCTGACTGGTGATGTTCAGAGGTCAGTGCTGCTTGTGTGGATAGGGCATCATTCTGGCCCCAACCAGGAAGGCAGGCAGGTGGGAATTGAAAGGTTGTAGTTTAAGCGATTGCGTGTTTTTGTTTATTGTTCTTGTTCATTTCTTGTCATCATTCCATAGTAAATGCCATAGTAACTTCTTTGCTTGTGATGTCTGGGGAAAGGGGGAGTACAGGGTGTCTTGGTGGCCCTGTAGCATGTTATAAGTGGTTATATATGTTGGGGGGGTATCCCCATGATGGAAGGTGAGCTATACTCCTATAATGTCTCAGGTTAATATTATTTCCTGGAATGTTAGTGAGTCCTCTTCCCTGTTAAATGGAAAAAGGTGTTAACCACCCTACAGAGGAAGTCAGCATACTTTGCCCTCTTAAGGGAAACCCATGTCAGTAAAGTCGAGCATGCTAAACTGGTTGGGGTTGGCTGGGGGCTTGCTATTTGGCCTTGTATGGTTTGCATAAGAGAGGGATGGCTGTATTGGTTAGAAGATATCTAGCATTACAAGTGAATAGGGTTGTGGCTGACTCCTGGGAGGGGTAAATGGGGAATGGAATGGTGCAGCAGTAACTTATGAACATACGAAATTTGCCAGCAGATAAAGGCCTAGAGGTCTGTCAAGTCTGCTTGAATGTGCAGCTAGCACCCCTTATTCTGAAGATGCCCTTCCCTTCCACCCTTCCCCTTCATTAACCCTCCCCCTTGTCCTGTCCCATCCCCTTTTGAAGCAGTCCACTGTTCTACTGCATACTACTTCTGCAGGTAACACATTCCACTCAGCCACCACCCTCTCTGTAAAAAAGTGCCTCCTCATCTCCGTCCTGAACCTTCCTCCCTCCAGTCTCATATCATGACCCCTGGTGGCCCTCCCTTCCCTTACTTTGAACAGCCCCTCTGTACCCGTCTTGTTTATTCCTTTCATGTATTTAAAGGTTTCAATCATGTCACCCCTGTCCCTCCTCTCCTCCAGTGAGTACATGTTCAACTCCTTCAACCTCCTCTCGTATGATAAGTCCCCCAGCCCCAGCCAGTAACTTAATGTCCTTCTTCAGATACGGGCACCAGTACTGCACACAGTACTCTAGGTGTGGTCTAACTAATGACCTATACAGTGGCAGAATCACCTCCTCCATCCTCGAGGATATACCCCTTGCAATACAACCCAGCATTTTGTTGGCCTTTGCAGCTGCCTTCCTACATTGTGCCAAGTTGTTCATTGACCCTGTAATGAGCACACCCAGATCCTTATCCTCCTCTGTCTGGGCTAGCTGCACTCCCCCCAGCTGGTAACTCCTCCTTGGGTTCTTCATCCCAAAATGCAGCACCTTGCACTTTTTGGCATTAAACCCCAGTTGCCAGGTGTCTGAACAGGTTTCAAACTTTACCAGATCATCCTGCAAACCCTGCCATCCCCCTAGATCATCCACCACCGCGCCTACCTTGGTATCATCAGTAAACTGACTTATGGGAGTGTCTGAGCTCCAGTTGTCTTTAGCCTTCATCAGCACATTTTGGATATCTTGCATAGGGAGCAATTTCCAAATCTGTTTCTGGGAGGGGATTTTTAACTGTATGATTGACCTCACTCTGGACCATTCTGAGTGGGAACCTTGAAACATGGGAAGGCTAGTGGGCTGGATGGTTTTGGTGTTGAATATTTTGAGGAATCTAGGAAGGGGGGCTGCCCAATACGAGTTATGAGGTCACTGTTTGTGTTTTGCCCAAGTTGTGGAAGGACCCCTCACAATGTACTTTGAACAGGCCCATATCACTTCTGAACTGTGATCATAAGATCTTGGCTAAGGTGTTGCCATGGCACCTCCAGAGGATGTGCCCATAGTTATTAAACCCCCACCAAATGTGTTTTGTGCAGGGATGGTTGTCCAACAATAACCATGTGTAGATTGTTGAATGTGGTGCAGTGGGGCTCTCAGTATCTGGGCATGGTCCTTGTGCTGTCAATGGACACTGAGAAGACATTTGATAGACCTGAGTGGGGGTGCCTGTTTGAGGGCCTCAGCAGCCTTGGTCAGGGAGATGAGTTTGTGGGTCTGATGAGGCTGCTTTATGTTAATCCCTGGGCTCAGATATTGGCACACAGTGGTCTCTCTCTCTCTCTCTCTCTCTCTCTCTGTCTCTCTGGGAATTTGGCTTTTCAGGGACACTCAACAGGGGTGTTGTTTGTCCCTCATGCTTTTTGTGTTGGCCATTGAGCCATTGGCTGTTAAGGTCAGGGAGCTGGAGGCCATAAAGAGGGGTAATAGGTAAATCCTGTAGATAGCATAAGATCACATTATATGCTGATGACTTATTCCTGTATGTAACAGACCTGCTGAGGACAATGCCAGACTTGTTGCAGGTGATCTCCCACTTTGCTGCTTTTTTGGGTTACAAAGTGAAGCTACACAAGCTGGAACTTAAGAGTATTGGGAAGCTCCAGGAGGCTTGGCCAAGGGATAATTGGGGGCTGATGGTGGCAGGAAAGGGTATCCTGTGATAATAGCACCAGAATATGGGCAACTGCAAAAACAGTGACTCATATTTGGTGCTTTTATCACAGGGCAAGGGTAGTGACCTACTGAGATGGGGAAGGAAGGAAACGGTGACTGGAAAGGAAGGTTAGCTTGGGGAAGGGGAGGGATAGGGAAGTGGGTTAAGAAGATGTACTGGATCTGCTGTCACCAAGCCAGCCGTGTGGTGTAGTGGGTCCTGGGTTCAGGGCTGGGGTCGGGAGGGTTGTGTTTTTTGCTGGTGCCTGCTGCTGCAGGACTTTATTTTTTTCAGGTTTAGACTGTGCCCCCAACATGTACCCCTAGGTTGAGGAATATAAAGCGGGGGTTATGAGCTAAAACACTTGTACTGTGGGATGTCGGGTCGCCTGGTGCATATCACCAATTTGGTTTTTGGTGATGCAGCACCATAATAGCGATCACCGCTCGGCAATCACTATTATGAAATAGAACCCAGGGAAATCTATCACATATATAGGAGTACAGGTTGGTAGAGAGATCCACAGTGTTTATTCCCTTAACTACACACCTCTGATTAAATAAAGTACTTGCTGAACTTAAGAGGTTGCGGCCCCCGCCCCATATCATGGTTGGGCCATATAAATCTTCTTAAGATGAACATGCCGTGTCCAAAGAATGGCAGTGCTCACAAATCTGAGTGGGTGCTGGAAAAAACAAGCATTTGTCAATGCCGAATGTTTGCTTGCTGGTATTGGCATTGGTACTGCAAGAGTTAGACAGCTGCATAATAGGAATGTCAGTGAAGTACTGAACTAACGCCAACCCCCACCCCCACCTTGCAGAGACTGACAGACGTTGGGGGCATGACTTTGGGTCATTGAGCATAACGCTTGTGCCATTCCACCTCACCCCACCCCACAGACACAGATGGGTGTCACAGTGTGCCTTGGGTCCTTATGCTCACCCCATTTTATAAGGAAATAAGCTGAGATGGGTGCAGTGTAGGAGAATGGAGCAAATGTTAGGGCCAAAGATCCCAAGGCACCCTCGATGCCTGTCACAGGCTGCAGGGTGGGGGTGCAATGGTTTGAGCATCGCAGCCAACAACCCCAAGCCACACCCCCAACGCCTGTCAGTCTCTACAGGGTGGGGCATTATGGTTGAAAACTCTAACATCCCAAGTGTTTTTTGGCATTTTCACTACAAATTTTCAACATGGGCTTTTTGGGACCTCACCTCATGAATAGTGACACTATAATTTTGTTACTCAGTTCCCAAAGGTGATTTCACACAGCGACTGCACCATTCATCACAAAGGGTGTGAAAACACATTTTGGGAAGGATGTGAAAAAAGACAGCTGTTCTGTTCACGAGGAGGTGTGAAAAAATGTCAATGTAGAAAACCTGGACTGAAAATATGAAAAACTGGTAAAGTTACAAACATGCTTAGAAACTGCGTAACACACGCTCCTAACGCAGTCATTTTTTGGAATTTTTTATACCAATTTTTCAACATGGCCATTTTGGGATGTCCCCTCATGAACAGTGGCACTGTGATTTCATTAATCTGTCCCAAAAGTTGATTTTGCACAGTGACTGCACCAGCCTGTGCCACAGGTGTGAAAACACATTTTGGGCTTGATGCAAAAAACAACAGCTGTACTGTTCATAAGGAAGTGTGAAAAAAAAAGTGTTGGAAATTTGGAGTGAAAAGATTTAAAATTGGCAAAGTTACGAGTGTATGTAGAAACTGCACAATACACGCTCATAATGCAGTCATTTTTTGGAGTTTTTCCACCTCATTTGCAACATGGGCTTTTTGGGATCCCACCTCGTGAACAATGGCACTGTTGTTTCATTAATCAGTCCCAAAAGGTGATTCTGCACAGTGACCATGAAATCACTTTTTGGAACGAGAAACGAAATGACAATTCAAGCGTTCATGAGGTGGGGTCCCAAAATCCCCATGTTGAAAATTTGGGACCAAAACTCCAAAAAATGGCTATCAACCTAAGTTGCCTCCCCCCATTGACTGCTGTTATAACTTTGCTTCACCCTTAACACGGGTGCCTCTGCTGCTGCAAGCAGCCGGGAGGGCCTCATCTGCCCACTGGCTGCCTTCCTTGCTGTACTGCCCTCCGATTACCAGACCAAAGCTTCACCCTCAACATGGGTGCCTCTGCTGCTGAAAGCAGCCAGGTGGACATCTTCTGTCCACCAGCTGCCTTCCTTGCTATACTACCCTCCGATCACCAGACCGAAGCTTCACCTTTGACACAGGTGCCTCTGCTGCTACAAGCAGCCAGGCGGGCCTCTTCTGTCTGCCGGCTGCCTTCCTCACTCTACTGCCCTTCAATCACCAGACCTAAGCTTCACCCTTGACACAGGTGCCTCTGCTGCTGCAAGCAGTCAGGCGGGCATCTTTTGTCCGCCGGCTGCCTTCCTCGTTGTACTGCCCTCCGATCACCAGACCAAAGCTTCACCCTTGACATGGGAGCCTCTGCTGCTGCAAGAAGCCGGCCGGGCCTCTTCTGTCCACCAGCTGCCTTCCTCGCTGTACTGCCCTCCGATCACCAAACTGAAGGTACGCTGCTGAAACTTGACTGGCCAGAACCATCGTCTCTGCCTGCTGACGGGCTGCTGCAGTTCTGTAATTTCTTTGCTACTAGGTCTCCTTCTGGATTTTAAACTAACGTTACATACTGGTTGTGGTACTGGTTAAGCCTCTCTAGATTGTCCTGTGAATCCTAATCTCCATGTGAACCTAAGCCAGTTTACAGCAATTTTGCACTGCAAGGGTAGTTTGAAGTGCAGGTTCTTTTAGGCTGCAGGTTTGTAGATTTTAAAGTATTACAACTCTCTTTGTTTTAAGGTCCAGTGCTAATCTACTCTGGAGCAGAAACTAACTTTACAGTGATACCGTTTTTTCTGTTTAGACTAGATTTCATTTGGGTCCCAGTTGTAAGCTTTGCCCTGCAAATAATCCAATTTCTGCTTCACTTTCTCTCCTACTGTCTTCCTCCTTGCTTGACTTTTATGCCCACCCACCTCCAGCCTTTATTAAATACTCTCCCGCCCCCTTGGTACCACCCTTATGCAATCTTCTTCCTTCCTTCCCACTGACATTGCAACTCCACTTAAAGATACAGAGTGCAGCTATTAGGCCTAACACTTGTCCTGTCCTGTCCTCCCCTTAAAGACATCTTCCTTTGTAGGTCACTGCCAAACTGTAAGGGTACACATCTGCCTATAATTCCAGGACACCCCCCTAACTCCATCACATCTTAATTTCTTTTAAATTCCTCCCCCTCCCAAGACCCTGCTTGCTGTGCCACCACCCTTTTCCAATCTTGGACATGGCAACCAGACTAATGCTAGTTCTTATACTCCTGCCCACTCTCTGTTTGCAGCCACTGAATGACCCTAAATCAGCTGACCCTCTTATCATGGAGCACCCCTATGGCAACATCTACAGCACTATAATAGCCGTGCATATCTGTGGCCCACGTGCCAACTGAATGCCTAGTAACACACCCTGGCCTACCTGGCCCAGAACACATCCAGCTCAGCCAGGGCTTCCCCCTTCCACAGTTCTGCCTAAATTGGCCGTTCTCTCTGATAAGCATGCAGCTGGAATGAATCCACAAAGACATCACAAAGCTAGCCTTAAACACTTTAAAAGTCACCTGGTCAGATTGGTACTCCTGTTACTACTGCTGTCAGGCAACATCCACCCTAATCCCGGACCGCCTCTATTTCAGGGGTTCAGTGCACCGAAACCAGGCACCTTAACCTTTGCATCACTAAACATCCGCAGCCTGACAGCAAAGTTTGACAACCTTCAAGCCTGGGTAGCCCTACATAATCCAGATGTACTGTCTGTGGTAGAGACATGGCTCACTCCCAAGATCACTGATGGAGCCATCAGTCTATTGGGCTATTTGATCTTTAGGCAAGATCGTAAATCTAAAAGAGGTGGCAGCTGTGCAATCTACCTTAAGGACAGCCTTCAGGGCATAGTCCTGAATTTACCCAGCCTAGGGTCGTTCACCCAGGCCCTTGCCATTAAGGTTCTTCTTGGGGCCCACAACAAAACTGTCACAGTTCTGTCTACATCCCCCCAAAGAACTCAGCCCAAGGTCTCCATGCTGTCATAGACTGTCTTGGAAGCCTAACTCTAAGCTCTGAGGTTATACTTTTATGTGATTACAATATTAATTAGCTTGCCCCTGAAGCTAACCAATTCAAGGATGCAATTCAGGCTATCCACTTTACCCACCTCATTGAAACTCCCACTAGAACTAACTACAGGATGTGCACTAGTACTTTGATTGACTGGGTGCTCACCAACCAAACTGAGCATGCCTCTAATACCTCCATCCTCCCGGACGACATCAGTGACCACTCCTCTGCCATGTTCAGTTGGGCTAATAATTTCTCCAAACCACCTCCTAGAACAATCACCAACAGGGTTCTCAAACCTGGTCATGCTGATTGCTTCAAAATGGATCTCCTCGATGCTGACTGGTCCTCGGTTTTTGAGGCTTCCAACGTTGACGACGCACGTGACCATTTCAGCCTCCTCTTCAATACAATCTGTGACACCCATGCTCCCATAAAAATGTGGAAGATCAAAGGCTACTTTAACCCCTGGATGAGCCCTGATACCCTTGAGCTAATGAAAAACAGAGACCACCTCTGGCATATAGCTAGGGCCACTGGCAAGCGGTCTGATGTCCTAAACTACAAACATGTGAGGAACAACTGTACCAGGACCATCTGACTAGTGAAAAACATATACTATAAAAATGCCCTAACCAAAAGCTGGAATGATAGGCGCAAATTCTGGGTTAACCTAAATGAGGTCACCGGGCGAGAACCCAAAACGGCCCCTACCATGCTCTGCGTTGATGACTCCCCCATCCTTGACCATAAATCTATCACCAACACTTTTAACAATGCCTTCTCTAACCTGCAACATGTTCTCCCTGCCGACTTCTTCTCCCCCACCATCCCTGTTGCACCCATGCAATCCCCATCACATCCCCCCTTTCGCTTCAAGACTATTACCTTCGGAGAAACCAAGAAATATCTGCGCAAAGTGCTTGGGAAGGAGAGATTCAGTGGGGATAACCTCAACCTGAAACTAATCTCGCTCTCATTTGAAGAAATCATGTCCCCTTTCACCCATATCCGTAACCTCTCACTCCGTCTCACAGTATTCCCTCAAAAATGGAAGGTTGCAGTGGTCACCCCTGTGTACAAGAGTGGGGATAGTGCCCTCCCTGGGAATTATAGACCCATCTCTATACTCCCACCACTCGAAGGCCCTTGAATGAATCATTGCTGACCAACTTGTTGATTATCCGGACAAGCACATGCTCCTATGCACAGAGCAACATGGCTTTAGGGCTGGGCATAGCATCACTACAGCCCTCCTGGAATTCACAGGCTTCATCCACAAATCCCTCGATCTTGGCCAGCTAGTCGGGGCTATCTATACTGATCTAACAAAGGTCTTTGACACGGTCAACCATACCCTCCCAGTTGACCAACTCATTGCCATAGGCCTTGCCCCTGAGGTGGCTCCATGGTTCCGCAGCTACCTACACTGCCGAACACATCAAGTCAGGATGGATACCTTTCTCTCTGACATCAAGCCTGTGTGCTCAGGTGTTCCACATGGGTCAGTACTGGGCCCCCTCCTCTTTAGCCTATTTCTGAATTGTCTCCCCCTAGCCAGTCAGTGCTGTATCCTCCTCTATGTGGATGATGCGGTTATCTTTTCTAATGGCTCTGACCCCACTGCTCTTGAGCAACAGCTACAACGTGACTTCACCAGTGATGAATCATGGCTCAAAAATCATAAATTGATAATGAACTACAAAAAACCAAAAACCATGTTGTTCACCAGCCTTAAGAACAAGCACAAAAAGTACCCGCTATCAATATGTGATGGGGTGGTGTTCCTCTTGAACGTGTTCATCACTTCAAATATCTTGGAATTACTCTTGACAGCTCACTCTCCTACACCGTCTACATAGACATCACAGCTAAAGCAATCAACAAATGCTTAGGGCTACTTTATCGCCTTAGGAAAAGCCTGACTCCTGAAGCCCTCAGCTTAGCAGTCCACAGTTCAGTGTTCCCTAGTGGACTATGGACTGCCAATATATGGCTCTGCCACAGATACTGCCCTCTGACATATAAAAATTGCCCTTAACAATGCCTGCAGGCTCATCTTAGGGGCACACCGACTAACCCACACCTGCGATCTCTATGCAAAGGCTAATGCTCTTTGGTCACTTAAAATACCAATCCTGCCTCTTGGCCAAAAATATCTGCCTTGGTCAGCTCCCGACTGGGGTCCAACAACTCCTAGTTCCCAGTACTAATCCCAGACCCACCCGAAATTTGGAACTGCAGTACTTCCTGACTCCAAAATGTTGTACATCTCAAGGACAAAGGTCCTTTGCCTATCGGGCACCACTGTGGTTCAACTCCCCCCATGAGAACATTATTAGCCTGCCCACTCCGTGGACCTTCAAAGAGAACCTAAAGAACCATTTAATACAGGAATCTCAATGTGTCTGCCATCGCTAGCACCTAGCAAAGGCATCTCCTACCATCTGTCCTTCTGCCAAACAGACCTCTGTCTCTCTCTCTCTTGGACACCCTGCACTTGGGGCTCAGCCCTCCACCACGTGTCTCCAGCACTTCTATGCACTAACCTCCTTGTGTTGCTGACAACTAACAGGCTCCCTGTTAGGCACAGTTATTTAATCTGTTCCTATATGTATCTGACTGTGTTTACCTAGTCCAGTTTTAGTTTTCGCTGTATTTTTTGCATTCCTTTGATTAAAGACCAAATGTACCTAAATGTTCTCATTCTAATTCTATTGCCTTGTTTGTCTCAATCCTCTGTATAATCCTCTGTATAATCACCTACTTTTCTAAATACTAATGTGGAACCTATGTAAAGAGCTCTGTGCTCAAATGGTTAATAAATAAAATAAATAAAACAAAATAAAAAAATAAAGCTTACCTGCATTTGTTCAGTTCCCGGTTGGCTTTTAAAGAGTTTAGATGTGTTCCCACTCTACAGATGATTGCAGAGCGGACCTCCAGAAGTAAGTATGGGGTGGGGGTGCGGGAGGTAGGGTATGCAGAGAGAGGGTGGGGATGGGGAGGGGGGCGGAGACAATGAGGGACCGCTTTATTTGTTCAGATTAAAAAAAAAACAGTAAGGGACCATTTTCTTCATTTACAGGATAAAAAAAAGTTTTTCCCACTGGGGTGAGCTCCTAGTGTGTCACAATAGTGGTGGGGAGGGGGGGATACTGACTCATGGATTGGGCACCTCGAAGTCAGCAAAGGGTGTTAATGGGCTGTGGGGGGGTGCTCATCTGACACCGGGAGTGGGCATTCCAATGTTGGGAAAGAAAGCGGAAATTGTTTAACCCAGAAAGACACACTAAGGGGAGGGAGATGCTGACACAGGGATTGGGCACCTCATGTCAGCTTATGGGGACTGTGTGGTGGGTGGCAGGAGCCACAAAGCCACCATATTTTGGCACACTGGGATGGGCTCCCAGTGTGCCACTTAATGGGGGGTAGATATGCCGATATGGGATTGGGCACCCCGATGTTGGCTTTTCCCTGGAGTGCGTGGCCGGTGGCAGGAACTGCCAATTTAAATACTGAAATGTTTTGCCAGTAAAGGCACACTGGGGCCGGGGGCACAGGGCAGCAGCCAACAAGAAGGAAACTGCACCCATGTGCATTACTGTGCACTGTAATTCACATGGGTGGAGAGTCTTGTCAGCTGCCTCTGTGTTCCTGGTTACCAGAGAGGGGGAGCTGTTGCTACAATCAGGGATGACAAAACTGTCCCTGAGTGGAGCATCAGATTTCTTTCAAGTCTGGCTCTCTCTCTGAAACTGCTGTCATTGGCAGTTTTTCCATTGATTGGTGGCTGACGGATGCGCCCATGAAAGCGTCCACTGCATTGGCCATACACTGCCACACATCTGCAATGCTCCACTAACCTCAATATGTTTCTTGTGCACTGCGCGTGCTAGCAAACATAATAAGAATACCAAAATGAATAAAAAACTCACTCCAGGCTTGAGAAATTCAGTGAGATTTTTTTTTTTACTGAGAAGTGTTCAGTTACTGCACTCACTGAATTTCTCAAGCCTGGAGTGTTGTTTTTTTATTCATTTTAAGATGAACATGATCTCCAGATTGCTATACTTGCTGCAGATGTTCCCTATTGGTCCCACTATAAGTGATATCAAGAAATTAGAAAGGGAGTTTGTCCTTTATATTTGGTAGGGAAAAGGTCCCATATGAGTCTTCAGAGACTCAAGAGTGAGCTGATCAGGGTGGGCTTGCTTTCCCTGATATGCAGGGTTACTAATTAGTGGCTCATTAAAGGTATGTCCAGCATTGGGTCAATAGGGGAGAGGCCACCAGCTAGCTTGATCTAGAGGAGATGGGCAGCCTAAGTAGATTATCAGACTAACTGCCCCTGGGGGAATATGCCAATATGGTGTCCTAGAGGACCCAAACCCATTGGTGAGCTATGCACTATTGGCCTGGGAGAGGGCTAGGGTGTGATGAGGGGTGAAGGAAGACAAAACTTAGATCATCCCAATAGCAGGTAATCCTGAGTTCCTGCTAGGCATGGAAGATGGGAGGGTTAGGGAGTGGGAGGAGTGGGGTATATGATACCTGGGAGATCTGTACACAGAGAATGGCATACGGTCCCTTGAGGAGATAAAGGAGAATTTGCAGGTGTGTTCCTCACATTTCTTTCAGTACCTACAAGTAAGGGCATTTGGGAGAGGACAGGTGGGATGCCCGGTGGCAACCTTACCACTGGCTTCTTTGGAGCAGGCAACTTGACAAGAACATCAGTGAAAGTGGGGATCTCTAGGCTGGTTAAACAAGATAGAACATATTCTCCAGATCTATCCCAGGGGATTTGTACACAATGGGAAAAAGATATGAATGCCCCTGTTATGGAGGAAAGTTGGATTATCTTAATGAAAACCCATATGGGCTTGTTGATATGCAATACATACAAAGAATCACAACATAACTTTTCTGCATAGATTGTATTGCTCACCTGCAGTGGTGCGTCACTTTAATCCTGCAATACCACTGACATGTGGGAGATGTGGGACTGCCAGGGGCATTTACTGGCATTACTTTGGGGGTGCCCAACTCTGCAGCTGTTCTGAACAAATGTAGTCAAGGAACTGATTGAGCTACAGGGTGCTGTAGTGCTGTGTGCATCACTTTTGCTGTTGTTCAGTATGGAAGATACGGATGAGGAGCAATTAGATCCTTACCCAAGGTGGATCCATGTGTTGCTAGTTCTAGCATGCCACTACATTCTGAATACTTGGGTATTTTGCACAACACCCACAATGGCTCAATGGAGGGCTCTATAGCTCCAGGTGCAGGCACTGGAAAATGCACTTATTTCTTGAGGGTGAGGGAGGAGCAATTTATTTTAGGAGCTGGGGCAAATATATTGAATCATTGCCATCGGGTGAGGTGGCCACACTCCATAGTGTTCTCCCTTTAGACTTGTGCAGGTTTGTAGTGGTGGGACTGGATCAATGGGGACTTCTTGGAAGAGGGACCTGGGGAGATGTGGTCCATACCCAACTGTCAGATATTGCTGAATTAGTCTGGGGGCCCAAATGGAAAACCCTGCCTAAATTTGAAATTGGTAGCACCCCAGAAAGGTTTAACACTTTTTATAAGAGGATGAACTCCCAAGAGTGATTTTAGGGTGGATGTGGTATTATGCAGTGGTAACTTTGAGAAATATGGATGCTTTTCTAAATCATTTCAAATTGCCTTCACAAATTTCTTAAAAAGGTCAAAATAATAACTCTCCTTTAATGTATATAATTTTACAGTGTTTTCATCCTATATTGATTCCATTATGGCAAATTTACTTTAAATATTTTCTCTGCATGTTGTTTTGTCTATACGTGTAATTTATGAGCCGTTTACGCTATACAATTTATAAAAAAAATAGCTTATTTCAGCATCGTGTTTTACAGCTATAAAACATAGACAAAGGGTGTTTTCTCTTTATAATTTTACAAGATGAATAATAATGAAAGCATTTCTAATAGCATTTTTCTGTTTTTATTTCAGGTAATAACAACAACTGAGAGGCAACAAAATGGCTGAAGACCCTGCTGAGACTTTAACCCTCCTCACCAAAAAAAAAGTCTGACTAGTGACTGGCCCAAGTGTTCCATCTGTCAAACAACAACACTGGAACACCTGAGGACTGCAACCCCTGGAGGACTAAAGACATTTTCTAATTTATGCCTTGTTAGAAATGACCATTTTTATCAGTGATTGCAGCCGTTAGACACTGACGCATTATTAGCTTTGCCTGCAGTACATTATCATGCATGATGTCATCAGCCCTACAGCAGCAAAACATACCTGAAGCGTTCTGAAGGTCAAGGAAGAAGCTCATGTCCCAGCTCTTTTATAGATACTAGTCAGTGTTCAAGCTCACAGGGTAGGCAATCGACTTGCCAGCCTGTTAACTGGAATTTGTGTATAATATACCAGAAGGTGTATCACAAAAAAGACAAAAATCTGACACAGATTGTAACCTTCGGAGGACAAGAAACTCTGCTTAATGTGGCTGAAGCCATAGAAGATGACACAGTCTTACAGCAAATAGCTGTACTGGACTTATTTGCATTTGAAGCAAACTAGCACAAAGACTGCCATAGTACTTTAATGGGTTACTAAAGGGGAACGGCAAGACTGAACACGGCACCATCGAGGTAAATGGTCAACTAACAAATGACGACCCAAGCATTAGCGTGGCACTCAACTGCCACTTCACGAACCTCGACCATTACAAGGCTGGACCGCCTCCCCTCCTAATGGGCAGCCACTCTCTAACCTGGACCTCCCAACCTTCCACGTCAGACTGGTAAAACCCAAAGAAGTTCTGCCATTGCTAATGACCCTCAAAACCTCTGGATCCAGGGGACTAGATGGGATTCATCCCAGGATACTGAAGGAAGGGTCCCAGTCCCTAGTCAGACCCTTGACCTGGCTCCTTAACCGATCCCTAATAGAGGGCACTATCTCTGAACAGTGGAAACAGGCCTACGTGGTCCCTATCCACAAGGGAGGCCAGAGGAAGTCTACTAGCAGTTACAGGCCAATCTCCCTACTCTGCAGCCTGGCAAAGATTCAAGAGAGGTTGATCTACAGGCAACTCTGTGAATACCTAGAGCTCCATCAACTCCTGGCACCCTCCCAGCATGGCTTCAGAACAAGGCATGGGACAGACACTGCCCTTACCAAATTCTCCACTGATGTGCTCAGAAAATTGGATAAGGGAACCCCCACTGGAGCGGTCTTTATTGACCTATCCAAGGCATTCGACCTGGTCAACCATAATCTGCTACTGACCAAGCTAAGCAATGTAGGCCTCGACAGCCACTCCCTTATGTGGTTTGATAGCTACCTAATTGGGTGCTCACAGAGGGTAAAATGGAAAGACTCCATATCTGAGCCACTCCCACTGACAGAGGGGGTGCCTCAAGGGTCTATCCTTGGCCCCCTACTCTTTTCCCTCTTCACCAATGAACTCAGCGAACACTGCGGTGGGAGCTCTGTGGTCCAGTATGCAGATGATTCCATCCTCCATTGTCCCTCCACTAATCTAGGAGACCTCAGCTCCTGGCTACAAGATGACCTGAGATCCCTTGAGCAATGGCTTGTCTTTAACAGAATGATCCTCAACACAAACAAGACCAAGGCCATGCTGTCTGGCCCAAGATCCCTCGGTCACGACAGAAGACAACACCTGCAACTGACCTCTGCGTCGGGCAGTAGGTTAGAGGTTGTGGTATCGCTAAAATACCTTGGCCTAACCCTGGACCAGGGCTTCACCCTCAAGGACCATGTGGATCAGGTAAGTAAAAACGTACATGCGAAATTAGGCATCCTATACCGGTTGAAAGACCAGTTGATACTGGAAGCTAGAGTTTCCATAGCCACCAGCATCCTCCTCCCGACAATTACCTATGCAGCCCCAGTGGTCCAGAGAGTAGCTAGACAACAGATGAATAGACTCCAAGTTCTATACAGTAAGGTGGCTCTGTTCACCGCCCAGTCTAACCCTAAGAACCATCACTGTGACACTCTATCCAAACTAAACTGGCCCTCCTGGGAAGCCCGCCTCCAGTACCCTTTACTCTGCCAAGCCTTTAAATTTATTAGCCCAACCCCTCCTCCCAGCCTCTCGGGACTTATTGCACTAAAGAATAACCCTCGGCTCCTCCACACAATGGATAGCACGCTCCTAGCTGTCCCAAGGATCAGAACCAAAGTCGGGGGTAAGTCGTTTGCCCATACTGCACCCACCCTATGGAACTCCCTTCCTCCAGGAGTCCAGGAAGCTCCCTCTATC
Source organism: Neoceratodus forsteri (assembly GCA_016271365.2). Taxonomy (NCBI): domain Eukaryota; kingdom Metazoa; phylum Chordata; order Ceratodontiformes; family Ceratodontidae; genus Neoceratodus; species Neoceratodus forsteri. Next base: position 335,003,061 of record CM028131.1, read on the forward strand.
GAAAGTTTCCACACAAGGCTCAAGGCACATATAATGGCTACCTCCAAGTGCAATTGCTAAAGGGACGGGTCCACCTAGTTGGATGCCTAAAACCTCACAGCCCAAAACCTGCGTCCGCGTTTGTGGCTTATACCCCCCTAGCTATGGTAGTATCAATAATGAATGCACTAACCTAATGCTGAATTCAGCATATGTAGCCAGTGGACTGCACATCTATGAATAACCTGTATCATGAATGTATTCTCTACACATACTGTATTGTGATGTATTTTATGTTATGTAAATCCCGGGTCGCCCCTGAAAAAGAGACCTCTGGGGCACAGCAGGCTCACCCAGTTGCCAAAATTTAATAAATAAATATAAAAGAAACATACAAACAAAATTTTCACTGTCCAGTGACAAGGAAGATAAGTCTGTGTATAAAGCATGTTTCAGTGAACAGATTTCTGAAATTGAGAATTACATAATTTATGGGGAGCCCTTAATACCCACTAAAAGTAAGCTATTTACAACCTTATAATGTATGGTAAGTGTCTATTAACCACCATAATCAGCAGTCACACAGCTTTGTTATGCACTGTTTAGAATTTTAAAAGTTGTTAACCACACTTCGGAACTTCCAAATAGTGGCATAACAAAAAAAGAATGCACCAGAGTTCCCTAATTCTCACATAGAATACAAGCGGTGTTTTTGACCATACACTAAAAAGATGAGTTAGAACAGGATAACCACGCTTGAACACATGGTTGTTAATAGTAACCCTTGAGCTGCGCTCTCGAGGTTTACCATGTTGCCCTAGCAACCACTCGAGATGATTACAGCGTGGTTATCACCCGATCCCCAGCCATTATCCTCTATGTAATCCCACTGTTGTGATGTCAGAATCTTATAAACCTCTCTCATCTATGTCATAGCAGTAAGTTTACAAAATGGAATGCCAGTGTTATTCAGTATTCTACACACCCAGAATGTGATTGTTAGTCTCAGTACAGTAGTCAAATAACATTCCAGTTGTCACAGTTTACTGTTACTGAGTCTAGCAATTGCTATGTCTGATAGAGATTTTAGCTCTAGTGCTATTTCGGCCCTCTGTCGTTCTGTCCGTGTATGCTAATAAATTGTTTTCCTACATAATCATGTGGCTGTAGTGAAGATTCATTAATAAGGTACGGTTAAATTACTTGTGTTGGGGGGGGGCGGGTAACATCGCATGTCGAGTCCCATACACTATAAATAACAATGCCTGATGTTCGGGTGATTACCACGGTGTAATCACCTCTCGTGGTTGCTAGGGCAATGGTAAACCTCTTGAGCTGTACTCTTGAGGTTTATTGATGCTCTAGCAAGCACTCAAGGTGATTACACCATGGTTATCACCTGTACATCAGGCATTATCCTCTATGATATCAGCAGAAAGCCTTGCCCATGTCTTACCTGTTCCAGAGATACTGGGATATTTTGAAAGGCAAAGTTCCTAGCAGTGAGAGTTACCAAAGTGAGAAGCTAAAGAAGAGACTAACAAACTATTTTGGTGACCAAATCATTTTTCAAACGCAGCATGACCAAAGTAAACCAGAACTTGGGTATAGCAGTGCTGTGTCTTTGGAAGATGTCACCAACATAGCTTCCCAGTTGCATTCAAAGACACAGTATGAAGAGGAAAACTCTCTCCCTACTTCTAAAAATAAAGATAAATATTCAATCGCATCTACTCTGTTTCTGCAGTACAGGTCCTCCATAGTGAACTCAAAATGTGTGAGAGACTGGATATCAATCCCAATAGATAATTCCACTGTCAAGGTAGAAGACGCATTAGACATGATTCCTGACCATGTGTATTGGTTCCTGAAATGGGTATTCCAAGGGGATGTTGGTGATGAACCAACTGAAGATGGCAGTCCCTTAGTAATAGCCACTAACAAGACCCTCCACAGACAGATATTATCAGTTGGTCAGGACTTCATTCATATACTATCCAGAGCTGCAAAGCATACACCTAAACATGTTGGGCTTGCCAGCTCAGTAGCGCTGATGGTTGAGGTGCTGGATGCCACACCTCGCGCCACACCAGCGACCCGGGTTCAGGATTGAACTCGGGTCATTGGGGGTCAGCAGGGGAGAGAGAAGGGATTGAGCATCTGGAGGACTGCTCTCCCCTCCTGTGGTGGGTATCGGAGTATGCCTCACTCCCCAGCAGCCCCTGTTGGAGATCGGGGACCCTGCAGGAAGCATGGCCAAAACAGCATTGGGGCGGAGCAGTGGTGGCCATCTGCATGTAGGTGTGCTGATGTCATTGCATGTCCATGCTCCGAGGGGACAGCAACAAAGCTGAAAACCCTGGAGGACTAGGAAGGCTATGGAGACCCCAGGATCTGGCACCCACATCCCATTGCTGGACCAACCCTCTACCGGCCCTGACCCAGGACCACTCATGTAATTTCAGATAGGCCACCAGGTAGGTGGGACAGGGGTGGGCTCTCCCCCAGGGGGGGTGATCCATGGGGCTGAATGAGCCCATGAGTTCAGGATGGGGGCCTCCAGGGAGGGTGGTTTCAGGCTGGGAGTAGAGGCATCAGTTGAGAGGGTACTCCCGAGAGATGCCCTGGTCCACCAGAGCAGAAAAATAGTTTACAAAAAAAAAAAAAAATGTTGGGCTTGCAGTGTCCATTTGCCATATGACAGGCTCTAAACAGGTAATAACAATGGTGCACAAGCTAGCACACTGTGTCAGTTATGAAACCCTAGTGAGAACTGACACAGCTATTGCAATGAATTAGCATGAAAAGGCTGCCAGGGACAACATCACAATTTCATCAGACATACAGCATGGGGAGTTTGTTCAGTTTGCTGCTGAGAATAACAATATAAATGAGGAAATGTTAGATAGAAAGCACACAACCTATGCCACAACTATGGTAGTATATCAACGTCAGACTCCCACAGTTCCGGAAGGCAGCTTTGGCACAGTGGCAGCTCAAGCTCAAACAAAGAAAGCAGCACTGCGAACACGATCACTTAAAACTCCTGTGATGTACCAAGCCATTCTGGCATACAATCCTCATGGCAGACGTCCTACACCAAATCTTGTGGGAAAAGTAAAAAGTAACTGATATACTGATGTTGAGGCTTGTCGACAGACCGCCAACCTTAATCTGCAATGGCTTATTCTAAGATGTTACCCAACCAAGCTATCTGAAGTTGAGTTTGAAAAGGTAAATGCTCAGAAAGTGGCAGAATGGACAGTTTTTAATGTGATGATTTCATCTACCATACCAACAGTAACATCTATTGGGTACTGACCAATGCTGCTAGCATCACCTACTGAATGGAGTAAGGTTTTCACTGTAATGAAGAATGTCTGCAAGATGTCTAGGACACTTGTCCAAGATTACAGTGTCTTGACATTTGACGAGGCTATATATTGTAAGGGCAAAGAGATTTAGTGGAAGTGCCTAGAGGAATTTCAGAAAACAGTCTTGAGAATGGGTGGTTTCCACATAGCACAGACATTTATGGCTGTAATTGAAAAGAAGTATGAAGAGAGTGGTCTGGAAGACATCCTCACAGAATTGCAGGTGTATGGTAGCAACACAGCAAGCAATCTACTTAAAGGGGAAGTCTCCCATAGTTTCACACCAATATTTTCCCAACTCCTTATATGTAACTGTTGTGTGCCTCCTCCAGTTGCCAGCAGTCCCATTGCTGTCCAAATCTAGATTATAAAAAAAATATATAGCCCCCAGAAGTAATCAATGTGTTTGTCCTCCATTTTACCATCAATGATGCTGGAGGATGATGTCATTAGAGCAACAGATAATGGTGCTGCACTAAAAGCAGTTCCACCAGTAAACCAAACCAACAATGTTTGGTTCCCCACTTGAGTAGTGGAGGAACACTTTAAGTGTTGCGCACATCCTAAAGTGCAGGTCTAATAGGGACTAGGACCATGTAAGTGTGATGTAGCACTGATTTGACATGTATATACAGTATTCATATAAGGAAGTGCCTGCATGTGTTGTATTACTGTTTCTGTTAGCAAAAACAGTTTATCCAATAAATGACTCTGGGTACAACAAGAGTTTTAAGTGGCATTATACAGCTGTTGTATTATGTTCTGTGTGTGTTAGCATTCTCTGTTTTTGCAAATATGCCCCTTTCCCTTTGTAACTAGGCAGTCAGTGATTGGATGGCTGCTGTAAGGCAGTAAAGAGTTCAGCTATAACAAGGAATAGGTTACCAGGATAGCATCAGCTGCAGCATATGGAAGAAGGGCAATCTAGTGGTTAAAGCACAGGCACAAGAGCTGTGAGACTCTGGTTCAAAACCTACTAAAGTCCCTTACTCTCTAACCCTTAACACGTTCCCTTAACCTCCTTGGGAACTGTGATGGTCTCTCCAGTCCATGACTTTAAAAGTGCCCCCATTCCCATTATGAATCATTAGCAGTGATGTGAGAGCTACAGCACTTCACTTTGAAGGTACTGAGGACAAGCTGTGGCAGCCCCCCCCCACTTTGTAATGCTAGCATTTGAAGTAGGATGTCCCTCACAAATCAGATGCTATACTGCAGCTGTTGTAGGTAAAGAAACTAATCAGCCTCAGTGTTTGTCGTGCTCTGTATCTGCTTAGTTCATTCCTCCCATGTCACATGCATTCTGTGACTTGGTATTTCAAGTCAGAAATTTAGATTTAAGGAGCATTTGAAATGTAAAACAATACACTTTATAAAGTAAGTGATCTAGCCCTCCACTTCCAGGCTGCTGAAAGGTGAGGTGTATCATTTGTGCAAAGGAGGAATTCAGTCTTGTGTGATCCTTTGGGAAACTGCCCAGGCCTACCTTGTAAATGAATCTTCTCAAGGGTGTTCACCTGGTTCAATACAGATTGACTGATTGATTGTCTGAATGATTGACTGATTCAGTCTACTGCTCTCCACAATATGTTGCAACTGTCTCACAAAGAGAAATGAGCAGTACAAAGAAACATATCTTGTTTCCTGTGAATGTAATACTATTAAATGTATTATTTGCTCTACACATACAGTATTAAGGCTACAAGTACTGCTCCCTGTGTGGGTTGCATGACAGAACTGTCTTAAGCCATTGCAAACTTAAACTAAATTCAGAATAGACAGCATTGATACCCTTATGTTTTCTTCTGCACTGTTTCTGCAGTGACATCAGGGAATGGGAGGGGCTGTATTACAAGTGACTCATTTGCATGTAGATGGAGGTTTGCTTGACACTTTACTACCTTGTGTCAGAGCCTCAGACTCTAGATATGTGTTGCAACTGAAGAAATGACTGATCTCTTATTGACATATGTACAGTACTTGATGTAATGTATAATAAATACATCAGACATCTCCAAATCAAAAATATACAGGAGTCTTCTCCTTTAAAGACAAATCCTAGAACCGTGGAGTGAGGGCCAACAAGCTTGCAATGAAGGCTCTATCCAGACTGAGGAGGCAGGCATTTTGTAACTAGGTACAAGACAATGAGATTGATTATGATGTAGACCTCATCAACAGCAAGCTCCAGGAATGTCAAAATGCAGTATCAAACAATGATGCAACAAGCCTAACAGCAACACTTTCCCAGCTCAGTGATGTCCTCAATAATGTACAGGATGCATTGCACAGATTCTGCAATTCTGGAAAAGCAACTTCCCAAACATTTGCATTCTGGGATCATTACATTGAAATAGTTAACATCCTAATGCAGATGCAGTCCCTTAGAGCAGAATGTGAAAGCAACTGGGACCTGCATCTTGCGGTGGTTGTAGAGATGCTACCACTATTTTTTGCCTTTGACCACACTAGCTATGTCTGCTGGGTATCTGTGTACATCAATGATATGAAGCTTCTGCCAGATTATGCCCCCGAAGTTAATGAGCAGTTTTGCAAGGAAATCATGCTGTAGCTTGATCTTGAAATAAATTCTGCAAAGTCTGGACAGACATGGCACTTGTTCAAACAGTAAATTGTGATAGTAAAGTACAAGGGGGTGTAGTGGGTTTCACTTTGAAACCAGAAGCCTTGGTTAGATGGTTCATCACTGCTCATGAGATCTCAGATATCACAACTTCTATGAAGATAATGCATGATAATATACTCAGACATTTCACAAGGAAAACACAAGGAGGCTGCACCACGTCGCATGCAACGAGATGAAGGGGATGTAAATAAGATTATTAATGCAATCACTGACTCCATGGCAAACCCATTTGATTTGAATGCTGACTTGATAGCACTCACCAACATTGCAACTGGCATTGTTGCACCCGCTGAGGTTGCCACCAAGTTTGTTACTGCAAATGATAAAAGAATCAAAACAATTAAACAGTTTATGGAAGACAGACTAAATTCAAATACCACTGGATTCTCGAACCTTTTGCACCAATGTTTTGTTTTGCACCAAACTGTTGTAAATATCCTGAACCACATTTACTGCATGGACTATACTCTGTATCTATTGTATGGTGTGATATTTTCTTGCACCATTGTTTATAACTTGTAATGTCTAACAATGTCTTAATATTGAATTTTATAAAGTGGAGCCTTTGTAAAGGGGTCTTTGACGCAAAGGTATTAATTCCGATATGTTTCAATAAATAAATAAATAAAAATAAATAAATAAACATCAAGACATTTGCATCTCTAAGCACAAAGATCAAATTGAAAGTTAGTAGCGCTAAGACAGTGACTATCGATCCAGACGGAGTTTTCTTAGCAGTCTTGTAGTAACTGCACAGGCAGAGATTGATCTGAAGGAATGTTTCACATATGAGCTTTCCACAGTTCCATATCCTCAAACATACTCTGATGGTACCCTGAACAAAACTGCAAAGAGTAAGATAGTGCCTGAATTAGAAAAAGAAGCAGAGTCACTGTATCGATTGCCAGCATCCAATATGCCCACAGCTTGGATAGTGGATGGCATGGCTGTTATACAAAGGGTCGAGCAAGGAGGTGCAACTAGCTTTGGAGAACTTGCTGAATTGGTCTTCAGAATAGTACACCAGCCTCTACAGAGTAATGAGAGCTGCAAAAGAATAGATATTGTCTTTGATCGATATGATGTCAAAGATTCAATTAAAGCTTTTGAGCGTGCACAAAGGCAATCTTCACAAAGCAATGAAGTCAAAATCTATTTTCCAAAAACACCCATCCCAGCACAGGGAGTAAGTTAATTGAAAATCCCAAGAATAAAGAACATCTGGTAAAATTCCTGTGAGACTCATGGTGTGATATGGTAGAAACTTTACTTGGCCCAGATCAGAAAATGGTTATTGCAGGTGGATTCAAGGACGGCCTTATTGCTCGCATGGTCACTTCAGATGAAGTTACACAGAAACATAGAAATTGTCAGCAGATGAGGACCACTAGGCACATCCCATCTGCCTGTAGACCCTATACTTTGTATGCGGCCACTGACCCTATGTGGTCAGTGACTTTTCATCATTCCTTCCCCTCTCAAGGTTCCCTTGTGCCTGTCCCAGGCATGCTTAAACCCCTTCACTGTGCTTGCCCCCACTACCTCTTGTGGCAGACTATTCCAAGCGTCAACTACCCTCTCTGTGTAGAAAAGCTTCCTCACATTACCTCTTAATCTATCCCTCCTCCAGTTTCCTATCATGCCCCCTCGTTCTAGTATTTTTTTCTAAATTGGAAAAGGTTCCCCACCTGCACCTTGTTTATGCCCTTGAGGTACTTGAAAGTTTCTAACATGTCCCCTCGCTCTCTCCTTTCCTCCAGTGAGTATATATTGAGGTCCCCTAGTCTCTCCTTATATGTTTTGTTGTGTAAACCCTGCACCATCTTTGTCCCCCTTCTCTGAATAGCCTCCAATTTATGTCCATGTGCAGGTGTCGCCTCCAGAACTGCATGCTGTACTCCAGGTGAGGTCTTACCATTGTTTTATACAATGGCATCACCACCTCCTGCCTCCTGCTAGTGATACCCCTGCCTATGCACCCCAGCATGCCACTGGCCCTCCCTGCAGCTTTTGCACACTGCTTTGATAACTTAAGGTCTTTAGAGATGATACTTCCAGGTCCCTTTCCTCTTTGGTGACAGTCAATACTACCCCCCCATCCTGTAGCTCTCCCCAGGGTTCCCTCTACCCAGGTGCATTATCTTGCACTTGTTTGCATTGAATCTCAGTTGCCACACCTCTGACCATCTGTCAAGCTTCTCTAGGTCTCTCTTCATTTTCTGCACCCCTTCTGGAGTATCCACCCTGTTGTAGATCTTGCTGTCATCTGCAAATAGGCAGACTTTTCCTTCCAGCCCCTCTGTAATGTCACTAATGAAGACATTAAACAGGACTGGTCCCAGTACTGATCCCTGTGGTACTCCGCTGGTCACCCCTCTCTCCCTGGATTGGATCTCATTTACTACCACCCTCTGCCTCCTGTCTGTCAGACAGTTATTAGCCCAGTGTATCACCATCTGTCCCATGCCCAGACTACCAATCTTGTTAACCTGCCTTCTATGTGGGACGGTGTCGAAGGCTTTGCTGAAATCTAGGTTTGCAATGTCTACTACCCAACCCTGGTTAACTTCCCTAGTCAACCAATTAAAACAATCTATTTGATTCATTTGACAGAACATTCCTGCTGTGAATCCATGTTGCCTCAGATCCTGGGTGCCCCTGGATTCCAGGTGTGCCACTATCCTTTCTTTCAGCAGTGTCTCCATGATCTTTCCCACCACTGAGGTGAGACTGACTGGCCTGTAGTTTCCCACCTCCTCCGTATTTCTGCTTTTGTGCAGTGGGACTACATGTGCCCTCCTCCAGTCCTCTGGGACCATGCCCGTGTTGAATGACTCTATGAACAGGGCCACCAGAGGCGCTGCTAATTCCCTTTGCAGCTCCCTTAATATCCTTGGGTGTACGCCATCTGGCCCCATGACTTTATCCATCTTCAGCTTTGTGAGTTCTTCCAGAACTCACTCCACTGTGAATTGACTGGTGTCTACTTCTCCCTCCCCCCTCATTGCCTCTGCTACCCAACTGTGGTCCTTGCCCCTCCCCCTCCTTAGCAAATACTGAGCAGAAGTATTTGTTTAATATTTCTGCCTTGTCTAGATCCCCCTCCTTTTGCTTTCCCTCCTCCCCTTTGAGCCTCACAATCCCCCCATTTTTTCTTCTTTCGCTGATGTACCTAAATAATGTCTTGTCCTCTTTTTTTAGTCTGTGCTAAGCCCACCTCTGTCTGTGCCTTAGCTCTCCTAATAGCTTTCCCTGCCTCCCTTAGACATTCAAGGTACACCACCCTGTCCTCCTCCCTTTGGGTCCCCTTATATTTCCTGAAACTCAGCCTTTTAGCCCTTACTTTGTCCCCACCTCCTTTGAGAACCATAGTGGTTTCCTTCTTCTTTCCCCTTTGGTCACTGTCCTAATACATTGGTTTGTTACCTCCACTATGGCTCCTTTCAGTTTCCCCATTGTTTCTGCACCCCCTCTATTACCTCTCCCTTCCCCATGACTGCTCTTACACATCTACCCATTTCAGTGAAAGCCGCTCTCCTGAAACCTAATATTTTCACCCTTATATGACTTAATTGAGTCCCTGTTTCCATGTTAAACCACACCATGTGGTGGTCGCTGGACACCAGCTGCCCTTCCACCTGTACACCTTCCACTCTGTTCCCATTGGTTCATACCAGATCCAGAATTGACTTGTAAAAACACAAAATTAACAGCGTTGCACCATGGAGACTGAGTAAGTTACAAATTGATTCAGAGGTCACATAAAACTCCAACTGGATGATCATTTATTCATCCACGATGTCTATGACATTCTCCAGTCTGGTTTTCGGAAGAGGCATAGCACCGAGATGGCCCTTGTTCGGGTGCTTAATGATCTTCAAGATCTCCTTGTTCCCTACTGTCCCTCTCGCTCACTCCGCTCCGCCGATGAGGGATTGCTAGAGGTTCCCAGGGTCCGTTTAAAAACCTCTGGAGCTCGGGCATTTTCTTATGCTGCCCCTACCCTATGGAATTCCCTACCTCGTCGGATACGAGGCTGCCTGACCGTTGAGAGTTTTAAGTTAGAATTAAAAACTTATTTATTTAAACAGGCATATGGAGAGTGATTTTATTGTAATTATATTGTTATTTGTTGTTGTATGTTATATGTATGTATTTTAACTATTTTATCTGTACAGCGCTTTGGTTTTGAAAAGCGCTTTAAAAATCAATTTTACTTACTTACTTACTTCTAACAACGAGAGAATAGAAGACCCATTCCATCTTGATCCTCCTTGATCTCTCAGTGACATCTGACACGGTGGACCATGGTGTGCTTTTGGAGTGCCTGCGATTCATCTGTGGACTGTCTGGTACTGTCCTCAGATGGTTTTGATCATTTCTCAAGGGTAGGACTCAGACAGTGGTCTCAGGAATTTATTCCTCCAACCCTCTCCCCCTATCCTGCGGAGTACCGCAGGGCTCCATTCTGGCACCCATGTTGTTCACTGTGTACATGTTGCCATTAGGAGACATTATTAGGTGGTTCCCCAAGTGGGGAGCTATGTCCCACGCACCCCCACAATTAATATAATCAACTCCAGGTCAGGGCTGATTAGGGGAGGGGGTACAAGTCCCTCAGAAAACAGTGCTGGGGTCCAGCTCTGACACTACAGTGACCTAGCGCTGTTGACGCTGTAGTGTTGGTCGATGTTGACATGTTGCTGTCGGGGTGGTATACGCACTAATAACATGTACAAAGGACTATGTAATGTTCCCAGATACACAGGATGAAGAGTTGGATATCAAAGCAAAGTTCGGTGCTGTTGCTGACTTGCCTAATGTACTTGGTGCCACTGACTGTACCCATTCGACCACCGGGACTGTACCAATGTGGCCATTCTGGTACTATGAGTAGATTTACTGCAATAGGAAGGTGTCCCACAACATGAATAACTAGGTGGTGTATGATGCCATAGGATGCAGTCTCCAGGTTTGCAGCAGGTTTTTTTGGTCCATTCACTGTGCCTTATCTACTGGATCAGTTAAGGCTATGGGCATGGTGGCAGGCACTGAACCTGAGCGGGGGACTGATTGGTAAGCACACATAGAACCCAATTACAACATTCCTGTACCCATGTATCACATGTATCACATCACATCTGACACATATCTCTCTTATTGCAGGTGGCAGCAGACATCCAATATATACATTCCTCCGGACACCATATCTGCAGCTCAAGACCGAGGCACAGGAATATTACAATGAGAGTCACAAGCAGACTATGGTCTCACTGCATTCATATTTCGGATGTTAAAATGAACTTCAGGTGTCTCAAAGAGACACGTGGCACACTCCGGCTAACCCTGGGAAAGTTGTGCAGGGTCGTTGTCATATGCTGCATGTTGCACAGCCTGGCACTGTGCAGAAGGATACCCTTATTTGATGACATAGCTGATCCAGCAGATGATATGCCACCAAGGGATTCTGTTGTTCCACTTACCCCTGTTGAAAGGTGGTACTAAGCAGTAGATTACAGAGCAGGATGGGCAGGCCAAGCCGGGGTTGTGCATGAATACTTCACCTAGTGGGGTTTGTGAGTGGGTGCAGTGGTACAGGTATGTGTTGGTGTGCACTGTGACAGTTAGAAATAAACAAATACTTACAAAAAAAAACTTCTCTTATTACTGCTTATTTGTGCAGGTAATGTTGAGCTCAATCCTGGACCTATACTCCCAGTCTCAACCCCCTCACAAATTGGTCAGCTAAACGGAATGAGCCTAATACACATTAATGCCTGTAGCTTGTTCAGGAAATGTGAGGCCATACAAATATGGATTAACCACAGCTGCCCAGATGTGCTGGTGGTTACAGAATCCTGGCTCAAGTCTGCAACTCCAGATCATGAAATAAACATTCCCTCATACAATTTTATTTATTTATTTAGTACAAATCAGAATTGCAAACCTTTGAGTCAGAGACTCATTTACAGAGGCTCCTCATTAGGAAACAGATGGTATATACAAATACAGAGACAGTTACATAGAGTACAGATTGACGTAGGGAACACTGTACATGTATGTACATAAATACAAGGGATAAAATTCATACGAAAGTAAAAACTCTATACAGGAAAACACTATACATGTATGTACATAAATACCAGGAATACAATTCATAAGAGAGTGAAACTCTATATAGGTGCTATACTGTGATGTAGCTAAACCATCTAGTATACCAGAGACAGCAATTTGGGTTCTGTTATAAATAAAAATAGATAGTTACTTAAAACAAATATGGTGACACTTGGGCAGCTACATGTTCTGCCAGAGCATGAGACAGTGGGGGTCCCCAGTGAGGTGGGGAAGCAAACAGCTATCTGCAGTTACAGCTGCAGGTGTTATTATACCTTTGTATCATACATTCATGTTAACATCAGTTTTAAGATAATGATAAATATAAAACCTATGGTACCAGTAACACAATACCATAAACAAGTACTGCTCATTGGCAGATTATAAAAGGCAACATATTATTATGTGCAATAGTTTACATTAAAAGGATCAAGGAATATAACAACAAATGATGACAAGCAATATGGCTAAATGAGGATGCAAAGAAAGTGACTCAACAACAAAAAAACTAAACATACAATAAAATATCTGAAAACAAAAGCCATGACATAACCACATGGTCAGATTATAAAACATTTTAAAAGAAACATAAATGCAAAAGTAACCATTTCAAAATGAAAATGGAACTTAGATGCAACAGATACAGAAAAAAAAAAACAACATCAAGCAATTCTGTAGTTATATAAATAGCCAAACCAAAAAAACAAGTAATATTAATAATAAAGGAGAAACACTGAAAATCCAGTGGAGATATCAAAGCAATGTAATAAATATGTGCGTTCCTTATTCAAACCTAATCACAACTCAGTCCCTTGACCCTGTACATTACCAGGAATGCCAACAGATTTAATATAAATATGGACAACATACTACAAAAAATTCAGAATAAGAAAATCAGAGTGCAAAGTTTCCACTAAAATGCTAAAAATAAATATTGGGATAATACATAACCAGGCACCCCCTCAAAATATTTTTTAAAATACAGGTTCCAGGTAAAATTCTAGAATCACTACTTCAAGAATCAAGTTAGACACATGTCTAACAGTTATTTCAGTACAGAGAGTAGCAGTGACTCACAAAAGGACAATCACGTACACTAAATGTAATCTGTTTCTATGACAACATGATCCAATTCTTGGATAACAATATCTGGTAGACATAATTTCCGTTATACCTTTACAAAACAGCTGCCACTGTACCACATTTCGCAGTCATTGAAAAAGATGTCTTCCCTATCTATTCACCCCTGTATTATAAACAGTAGAACTCAAACCATTTGACCATTCATCACTGTAGGCCTTGTGTATTATGCAGACTGTGATACTTAACAGTTGTACTAGGATTACTAGGATTATTTAGACATAAGGGAGCACTTGGCCCATCTGGAATGTGTCCCACACAAGTGGGTAAATAGACCAATAATTGCTTCAAGTAGTATGCTATCCAAAGATTTCTTAAATAACTCTAAACTAGTATTGTCTATGACTGATTGTGGTAGCTTGTTCCATGCCCTTACTGCTCTTACTGTATAAAAATTGTCTCTTTTTTTTTTTTGTAAATGAAATACTTTAGGTAAAATTAGTTTTTTTTTTTAAATTATACTTTTGTCTTCTCCCACTACCTGTCGGCCCCGACCATCCAGGGCATCCAAGGGGTCATCCTTCTGCCACCCTGCCCACCGATACTTACTTCTGGATCCCCCATGTAGCTTAGGCTTATGCTCCCGAGCAGGGACGAGGTGGGGGGACCCCTGTAAATCAACTTTTCATTGGGTCTGGAGGTAGTCAGCGAGCAGGGGGCACATCGAAGGGACGCCACGGGAAGCCCATCTTCCCGGAGCCGACAGGCGTTTTTCAGTTTTCCTTCCTCCCCCATGCAGCTTCCAACCCCCCCCGACATCATGGCGCTAGTCGTCGACGTCTGCTGCATGTTGGGCTGCCCATCTCCCTTCTAATGGGAGCTTGCAGTCCCCCAAGCCTCCACCCGGAGTCGTGCAAGTACGATGGGCAATGTCCCTCCCACCATCCGCTCCCCTGGAGACGGTGAGCTGTCATGTGATGCTCAAGCTGTACTCCGCCCAGCTGACCCACCAGCGACCTGAGTCCACTCCCGAACCCGAGTCACCGGCGTGGAGCAAGGTGTGGCATCCAGCATCTCAACCCTCAGTACCACTGGGCCAGCCCACCTCAGCACCACCGGGCTGGCCCATGGAAAAACAGCATACACATATAACAGAAAATGGACAAGAATATGAAAAAAAAAAGAACTCCCATAAGCCAGCACAACAGAATATACAGTATCCCCTATCCAGGGACAAACAAAGCAATTCATCCTATTTTATCTTTAAAAAATGGAACCTCCTTCCAGCGTGCAATTCATTCATTGTAAGGTAAATGTTGCTTTTCAAAAATACATTGATTATATAAATCATGATGTAACCTTTCCATTACACAAGTGGGAGCTTGATGCACTTGTTGTAAAACAAATTTATACCTGGCCTGCCATAAGTGAAATTTAACCACAGCAAATAAAAGCCACACTATGCCCACATCAAGAGTAGTATGGTGCAGCAGAAAACCACCTACCACCTCAACATAAGTAATAGCTTGCCAGTGAGAATTATTCCACCTGATGGCCAAGCCCTTCCAAAAGGCTTGAACATAAGGATATTGAATGAAAAAATTATCCATAGTTTCTTCCTGCGCCATGCAAGTTTGCCAAGGACACATTCTGTCAGAAACCATTTTATGTTTAGCATTACCCTTGACATTAAGTCTGTCATGGCTACTAAGCCACATGACACCCCATAGCCTGGGAGGTATTTGTTTATCTCACAACCCTCTAAGTACTTTCTCATGATAGTGTTCCGGTACACCTTTAAAAGCAAGTGAAATGGAATGAGTGTGAGATTGCAAAAATGTATAAATACATTTACTTGGTTTAGACAACACCTGATCTGGTAGTAGTTTCCATTTTTTAAGTTTTTTCATATCAGGCTGCAGGTAGACAGGGAAGGATGAAACTGGGAAGGACTTACCTCCCTCCCTCCCTGTAAGTACCACGAACTATGCAAGTTACCAAGCCAATGGGCAGTGTAAACCAGCCATACAGCAGGCTGCGGATTAGCCAGCTCCACCAGATTTCTGTAAAAGAAAATGCTAAAATAAAACGTGATGGGATTGACACAGTTCAATCTATCCTGTGCAACGGGTAAATATAGCACGTCACATTTAATTGGATTCAACCTACTCCCCCAAAATAGTTTGAAAAAAAAAAAAGGATTAAGAAGAACGGTTTTCAAATTTTGGGGTATGGGATAAACAACACTAAGATGTAAAAAAATAGGGAGTAAAAAAGTTTTAACAAGAATTACCTTCTTCTTCGTTTGTTGCCATGATTTCCAAACTGTGACACATTGCTTAGCGATCTCAATTTTCTCATTCCAGTTCAGAGAGACATTATCCCCGTTCCCAAACTGTATCCCTAATACCTTGATGGGTCCTTGCGTAACAGCAATACCCTGCAGCATAGAGATTGCAGGAGATGCAGCACTAATAGGGTAAATAATACTTTTAGTTTTATTCAGAGATGCTCCAGCCACAACCGAATAGTCACTATAATGCTGTAACACTCTGTGTCCTGAGGCAACATCAGAAACAAAAATACACACATCGTCTGCATATGCTGCAATCTTTACAGACAGTGGACTATGTTTAGGCTGAATATCAGAGATGAGAGAGTCCTGATTTATTACCCTCAAAAGTGGGTCTAAACAGAAGACATAAAGTAGGGGGCTCATGGGACACCCCTGTCTAACCCCTCTATTAATTGGGATATAAGAACCCAAATATCCATTTACTAGAGGTAGAGCTGAGGCTTGCTGATATAATAAGGTAAACCATGAGATAAACACATCAGGTATGTATAAGATCTCAGTACCTGTAGTATGAATTGATGAGGGACCTTATCAAACGCCTTTTCCTGATCGAATGGCATGATGAACCCAGTAATATCATTGGCTTTTCCCTGTTCCACTAATTCCCTAATCAGTAGGAGATTGTATTCTATAGTTCTACCAGGAATAGGACAAGTCTGAGGGAGAGAAATCAGATAAGAGGCTACATGCAGCAATTGGGTATTTAGTATTTTCATCAAAATCTTTAAATCAGTATTCAGTATACTTAATGATCTCCAATTATTGAGGTCTCCCCTATCTCCCTTTTTATAAATGAGTATTTGAAGAGCAATGCAGAGATGAAAGTAAATTTTCTGATGCTGTAAACACCAATTAAAGACTGCTGCAAGTATATCACTAAGAATTAAACTACAAGATTTGTAAAATTCAGATGGCAAGCCATCTAAGCCAGGGGCAGTGTCATTTTTCAAACGAGATATCTCCTGAGCTACTTCATCACCATGAATCGGGGAGATCAGTAGTGGAAGAAGTGTAGCTGGACAGTTCGGAATGGGTACAGAAGAGAGGAAGTTTATGATGTTATGGTCATCTAAAGAAGGAGTGGCATACATGTCCATAAAATATGTAAAAACTGCCTTCAAGATGTCAGGTACAGAAGTACATCTAGTGCCATCTTGTCTGATCACCTCAGTCAGAACCCGATCAGATGTCCTCTTATTGCTGGAGTCAAAAGCATCATCAAACCCCTTCTTACCATGGGAACAGATCCTATGGTCATGCAACATAGAAGCCACCCTAGAATACTGCAGGGCCTCCATATCCTTCTTAACAGCCTGTACTTGGGAAGTTAGATTAACGTGTTGAGTATTAATAGTAGAGTACAGTGTCTCTAAATGGGACTTCAAAACAAGATACTTTTTAAGCCAATTAACGGTACTTTTTTGGAAAAATAGGTAGCAAGGGACTGCAGTTGACCCTTGTTTTCTACCCACCATACGCTTAAGTCATCCATGAGCCCAGCTACAGTCATACAAGTTCTCAGGAGTTCCTGAACAGTTTGAACAAATAGACCATTGTCCAATAAAGTAATATTGAACTCCCAATATCCCTTCCCAGAAGAAGACTGGGATCCCAACCCAAGGGTAGCTGTCAAAATAACATAATCTGGGATCGCAGCAGGGATGGTTCTAGCGTGGAGTACTTGTACTGAGCGATCAGAAAAAATAAAATCTATTCTAGTGGATAACCGACCTTAAAAAAAAGTATGACCTCCCTGTGGGTGACACATCCTATAAGTATCTTGAAGCCTACTAACAGAAAGAATATGTTTAAGACACTTAGTATCACAAAAGTATTTGTCAGTAAGAGCCCACCTGTCCTGTTTGGCCACCACACAGTTAAAGTCCCCCCCCCCCATAGTATGTGTTTAGAAGTAAATAAGTATGGTTTAATAGCAGTAAATATGTCTACTCTGCCTTTCTTTGTAAAAGAAGCATAAAGAATAATTAACCTCCAAGATGTGTTTAGATATGTAAAATCCAATAAGAGCTTCCCTCCCAGAGACAATTTCCACCAATTTGGTAATCTGGAACCCATCCCCACGAAACAGGATCCCAACACCATCACAAGTGTCCACCCTGAAAGGAAAAAAAAGAAGGGCCCCAGCGCCATAGTTTTTTAGCGAGGGATACTAAGGAGGGGGTGTCCAATCTAGTATCCTGAAAGAGACAAATGTCAAAGGACAGCTCCCTCAAGAGAGCAAAAGTCAGCAGCCTACACCAAGCATTCTTTATACTGTTAGCGTTTAGGGTAGCAACACTCAGCTGAAAGGCATGTGCCACATACAGAGGCCAAGAAAAAAAGCGGGGGAATCAGATAATCTTTCCAGATCTAGTACTCCGTCTAGGGTGGACACCAAGTCTTTGAGGCCTTATATGTTTCTCAGTATCCTGTGATTTCTCTCCCTCAGAATCAGAGGAAAGAAGAGTCTGAGAAGAAGTTTCAGAATCTCCTCCCTGATCAGTGGACTGGGATTTTTTCAAAAGAACAGCAAATTTATTGCGGAGGGGTAAGCCAGCGTCAGGAGATGAAGCCTTAGCCAACTTAGACCTGGTCTTAGTCCATTTCAGCACCCTTCTTTTGGCCTGTACACCAGGTTCAGGAAGCGGCATAACTAAGTGTTCCATAGCAACCTCATGGGCCGGAATAGGGGCCATACAGGCTGCAGCAGTATCCGGAGGAGTAGTACTAGGACCAGGATCCATGGGGGCCACTGAAGGAATCGCAGCAACTGAATCTGCAGGAGGGGGGAGGGAGTCCTGGGGGCACAACAACCACAATGTCAGGGTCAGTCGGGGGGTTGGGGTGACATCAGCAGGGGCAGCGGAAGGTCTAGTAGCAGCAATGTCTCTCTTCTGGGCTTCAGTAAGGATAGTATCTTGATTCAGACAATCAGTCCTATTGTGAGTTGCCCAGGGGCACATCCGAAACCCATGCCCAGGTTCATCACATAAATTACATTTGAGCTCGTTAGTACAATCCATACTGGCATATCCATAGGAAAGACAAAGAGTACCGCTTAACCGATCACATGCAGCACTTAAATGCAGATAAGATCCACATTTGAAACAGGTTCTAGGCTGTCCCATGTAAAAGCAATAACCCTTCTCCCGCCCCCAAAACAGGCTATTGGGTAAATGGATGGGGCCTACATTGTTATGTCGCAGCCTCACCCGAAATTTCCAGCCTCCCATCCAAAAATGCTCAGTATCAAAAATAAATTGTGGTGTACACAAAATCTCACACCTCTGCTGTACCCAGTGAGTAATGTCATGCACAGCGACATTGTCATTCCTAAACAAAATGGTTACAACTTTAATAGCCGGTCTGGTAAGGGGAATAGCCCTGAAGGGCAACCACAGAGCAGTATATCTCAGCATTTCATACTTAGCCCAGAACCTATCTAAGCCCAGGGGAGTTTTAAAACTGATGTTAAAGAGGCAGTTGCCCGACACATGGATAAGGGCATGTATCTCATTAGTGAAAAAACCCAGGGACCCCTTAATAAGGGTTTTCCCAACATAGATTCTGTCTGGGGCAAGTGTCAAGCACCCCAAATATTGCAAACATACAGCATTCCTCCTCTGCAGAGGAGGAGGCTGACCAGTAAAAGCATCTCTTTTCTGAAATTCCTCCCATCTAGATTTTGCAAGGTCTTAGGGATCAGTTTGAGGACCCTGTGGAGGGGAGGCAACCTCCATTTGTTCATCCAATGTAGGTGGTCTCTCGCTAGTGCCCTCGTCAGCCGAGGAGGAGGTAGATAGCAGCTGAACCTTTTTTAAAGGAGCAGAGTCCAGTACAGAGATTTGCACATCCGCAGCGTGCAAGTCCAAGTCAGAATCCATAGCAAAAGTAAAAGGAGGTGAGGCATCCCCCCCTTACCAAGTCCCACTGATTCCACAGTTGGCTGTTGGTCTCCAGGAATCGGACTATGGTTTCGGTCCGCTATCCAATGACCCTCCATCCCGGGCTTCCATCCCGCATCCCTAAGTGAGCGTTCTAATGAATGGAAGAGGCCGCCCAGCCTGCAAGAATGTTCATGAGAAGTCTCCGCTCACCCACATCTCAATTTAAACTCCCCAATAGGTTGTGTATCACAAACGAGCAGCTGAAGCGGTACAGTACTTACAGGTACCAGAGAAGCAGAAGCACCACACTGACATGAAGCTGGAGAAAAACCAGAGGCAGGAGCAGTAGATGTGGAAGCCGCTGAGTCAGCCGGGTGGCAAGCCTTTGATGCTGGTGTGTCATGAGGAGAGACGTCAAGCGGCTGCCTAACTGGTGAGTCAGTTGTCAGGGGTACATTCAACGAGGATAATACTGTATGCGAAACACAAGTTTCAGGGACAGGCTCATTCTGTAACTCAGAACAAATGGAAGTGGTCTCAGTTGGTACAGCTCGGGAACACTCATCCGCTGCAGTTACAGCTAGTACGTGCTGTCTATTTGATTCAAACATAGACTTTAGCCATAATTCATCAGTTGGCAAAAATCCTGAAGGTACTTGTTTCACAACTTCACTCAGATCTGTGTCCTGTTAGAGGGCGCAGACATAACAAAAAAATTAGGCTTCTTAGCCGGACCTGCAGGAGCGGAGCTCTGCTCTCCTGCAGGTACACCAGCACACTGAACGTTCTCCGAGGTCAAGGCCATGGCTCAGCAGCTCTCCCTACCAACGAGTAGAGGAATTTCCCCTTGCCCTGGCCACATTTCCCCCCATTCACTAACAATATACCACCAACAGCTTAATCTGGTTCAAGGTCAGTTGGCATTCATCTGTATCCTCTTCCCCCAGGTTGTGCCTCAAAATAAGCGGAATTTGTCTAGTGCACTTACTAAGTCAACAAAAACTAAAAAAAAAAAGTAATGTCTCCTCATCTCCCTCCTGAATCTACCCCTTTCAACTTCCGACTGTGCACCCTTGTGACTCTTCCACTGTTTAAGCAGAACAATCCCTCTGTCTTAACCCTATTTATGCCTTTTAAGTATTTGAAGATCTGTATCATGTCCCCCTCTCCCTTCCATCCTCCAGAGAATACATGTTGATCTCCCTGAATCTCTCCTCATATGGTTTATCACCCAGAACTAGGGTAATCTTTCTTGCTGGATGCTGCACTCCCTCCAGAAGTTTTATGTCCCTTTTATGTTTGCTTGCATGCATGCGCAAGAAGCATTATGTGGCAGCTTAAGAGAAAAGCAGGTTGTGGAGGTGTGGCACTGTGGCAGCCAACGCCAGCACTGCATTTGGGGGCTTGGCATTGTTCACCCAGTACAGGCCCCAGTGTACTAATGACATTGATTCTGCAGAAGTGCCACCAACTTGAAACGACTTGGCCGCTACAATGAGGGGCTGCCTCGTCATTGCAGCGTCAGCCATTCCGCTGCAATGAGGGAGTGACCCGTCATTGCAGGGCAGTACCTTGCCTGGTGTAACATTTCCCTAAACATGGCAGCGGCTTATGCTGTCTACTACTGTCCACCATGTCACAAGCCCCTCCTTACCAAATCCCACACCTCTGGTTCCACCCTTATTAGACTTCCTTCCCTCCTGCATACCTGGGGGAGGAGGCCTTCTGGTCTCCCTTATTTGGTGATTGCAACTTGCAGTCCCCCATTTGCCGCCCCCCCCCCCAGTTTAAATTAATTTTGGTTCTGATGTATTCTTCTAGTCCTTGTTTCAGGATCCCTGAGCTTTCCTTGCTCAGATGTAGCCTATCAGGTTCACAGAGCTCCTTCCTATCCCACGTCCCCCCCCACTTACCTACTCCCCTGATCTATGCCTTCTGTTCAAATCATTAACTAACGATGATCTCTGGATGTGTTTGAGCTTTGCTTTTAGAGAACTGAATTATTATACACAAGCACATAATCTTCTGCTTAGGGAGGAAACAAGCGCAACCAAGCGAAGGGCTGATTGGTATAGCCAGAGAGTCACTGGTGTCTAGAATAATCTACCAAAAGAGGTGACAGGTAGTAGCTGTATGGCAGAATTTAAAACTAGACTGGATGATCACTTTAAAAAGGAATGTATATCAGGATATACCTGTGCATAAAGGGTGAGCTTCTAATGGGTCTTTGGCCTAAATTAGCTTGCATACAAGCTTTGAAACCTTTAAAACATATGTGATTAGTACAAAAACTGTGTAAAGCTTGTAATTACGGTAAGCATCCTCTAGACACTAACTAGTTATTTTTTTGAGGCTCAGTGTTTTAGGAAGGAATTTGGAACTGTGGTGCCTGTGAGTCTATGAGGTAGGGCCTGCTTGCTGCCAGCAGGGGGTCCCTCCTTTGGGGGGTATAAAAGGGAAAGTGTTTGGTGCCAGAGGGAGATGCCTGGGGAAAGGGACCTGGAGAGAGAGGGTGGGGGTTGGGCCCATAAGTTTAGCCAGAGGGCCATGGCAGGACCGGGGTGGTCCACTTGCCACCCTGGCCCTCTACCCTTGAAGACCCATGAAGTGAAAGTGATGGTTCAGGTTGTCAGAAAAGGGAATCAATGGAGGTAGGAGAAAGGGGCCTGTCAGTACATTGGTAGCTGGAGCCTTCGGAGAAGAAAGAAAATGGAGTTCCGTCAAGTGAACCTCGGCACCTTGGTAGGGTAAGCACCGATGGGGCCTAATGCCCAAAGAAAGATTGCCCATGG
Organism: Neoceratodus forsteri; assembly: GCA_016271365.2. Classification (NCBI taxonomy): domain Eukaryota; kingdom Metazoa; phylum Chordata; order Ceratodontiformes; family Ceratodontidae; genus Neoceratodus; species Neoceratodus forsteri. The sequence continues at coordinate 335,025,290 of CM028131.1, forward strand.
GTGAGTTCTGCAGTGGGTCAGAAGGTTTCCTGTGGGCGGGCCCGTTATGGCGGTAAGGCCTGGGTCACTGCTTGTAAGTGGCAGCCCGAGCAGTTGAGGGTATAACAGTGGCACAGTTACCCCTGATCCCCCAGCTAGTGGCCATTGCAGAGTTGTGACCCACTGTGTGAGCCACCTGTGGAGGCAGAAAAAGTCCATTTGGGGGAGTGATGTTTGGGACCCCAGTGGGGTGGCAGTCCGCTGGGTGATCTGGTGTGGCAATGGTAGAGGTCCCCCTGATGAGTCAGTTCAGAGGTTGAAATCACTGCAGGAGAAGAGTGTGCCGGGTGTTACTGGGATCAAGGCTGGGGATACCCAAAACCTCCCAGAATAAGGCCCAGCTGGCGGCCGAGGCCTCAGAGGTTGAATGTCTGAAAGGGTTCTGGTGGTTTGGTTCTTGCTAAGGGAACACAGAATGTGAAGTATAAAAATAAGACTAATTGAAGTACAAAGAGCTTGCTCCATGCATATCAGCCCACAGGTGGAGAAGGAGTGAGACCAGGAATATGGAAAGGAAATGGAAAGAGTAAAAGGGTTTGGGACAGTAGAACTGTCTCATGCTGTCATGAGCCCAGAGTGAAGGTATAGGAATGGAACTCATACCTCTCAACTGTCCCTGATTTTCAGGGACGTCCCTGATTTTGCCTCAAATGTTTACTCCGTCCCTCCTAAAAATGATGTTTCTGTGACCAAACAGTGAGGGTTGTAACTACAAAATAATGTCAAAAATTAAAGTTACAGACTTGTTCTTCCTTAGAAAATGTATTTTACACCAAGGCCCTTATTCTACCAGCTTCCTGAGTGGATATCACCAATTTTGAAGATGTGTCCCTGATTTTAGTCCTTTGTCCCTGATTTTTTTAAGCCTTGTCCCTGATTTATGAGGCAGGAGGTTGAGAGGTATGATGGAACTGACAGAAGAGACCCTGATGGAAAAGAAATGTAACTGCTGGGGAAATAAAGCCAAGGAGTGAGATATGAGTTGATAAAGTGTATTAGTACCAAGCTACCTCAAGTGGTGGCCTTTTCGGCCCCTAAACACTGTCAGGGATTTAGCCTTCATGACTTAAGGGAGATCTACATGAAATGAACTAGTCTGTTAGCTCAAGAGGCTGTTGCAGTAGATTTTCCAGCTATGCCTGTGAAGGAAACCCACCATATGCAATGCCCCCTCTCCATGGAGTGCTTTATTCTGTTTTCAAATTTAATTAAATCGGTTTTGCACTTTGATTCTGGAGTGGACAATGAACTTAATTAGCTTGACTGTGCATGCTTGCCTGCTAATCAGTAATCCCCCTGCAGCTTCTTGGAACAGCCAGTGGCAGACTTTGTTCCCCTGTTCCAGTGTCTTCCAGTCATTATCATCAACAAGCCAGGTAACAAGCTATTTCTGATTATAATTCCTGGGACTGTGGTTGCTTAGGTTATGAAGTGCCCCCCTTCCACTTGTTGCCATCTGGATACCCCTAGACCCCTGGGGGGGGCTTACATTACATACATGTATTTGTTTACATTTGTTTATATCTGTACCTCGATCAAGCCTCTAAAAGGGCCATATGACCCACTGCTTCCTCACCTGGTGAACAAAAATAAATAAATAATACTTTTCACAGACTCTGTTATACCTGTCACATACCACATGTCCACAACAGTACCAGAACCCCTCTCCACCATCCTGTCACAGAGTTCCACCTTAGGTCACCATGTTCTATGTTCTGAGCCCACACTTGCTTTCATGCATATCTGGTACGCCCTAGACACCTGAACCTGTATGTCCAGACACCAGTCCCCCCCCCAATCAGGCTGAGGCTGACAGCCCAAACCTAGATGGAGTGGGTCTTGTTCAGAGATGCAGCAAAGTTTTACCTCACCAGCGAATTTCCAGTGAAGTTGCCAAATCTGTCTCAACGGATTATTTTGGAAAGTTTTCCTAGTGAATAGGAAATTTGCCATTTGTAACTTCGCTTTGCTTTTGTTTTGTTTTTAAGTGCAAATTGCCAATGGCCGATCACCAGTCCAATGTTAAAGAAAAATCTCTCCTTGGTGTCTAGTGGTCTCTCCCCCACCCGCAACCATGGTCGATGTTAGTTGTAGGATTCCTTGGTGTCCAGTGGTCCTTCCCCCTACCCAATAACACATCCTATATAATGTTACACTTTTCCTGGGGTCCAGTGATCCCCCCAACCCAATTACCCTTCCGACATAATGTTAAACTTTCCTGATGTGCAGTGGATCCCCATCCCAATCCCCTGTAGCAGTCAATTCCCTGGTGTCTAGCAGAATCCCCTCACTATCCCCAATCCCCTGTAATAAAAAACAAACAGGTAGTCCATTCCCTGGTGTCTAGAGGATCCCACCCCCACCCCGGCATGTAATGTCCCACCACCCTGCTCCCCCACCCCACATCAGAGCTGGCAACCAGCACAGCCCTCCACTCTCTGCCGTGGTTGGCGCTGACTGAGCTGTCAATGAATGAGCACATACTTGTACAAGTATGCACTCATTCATTGACATGGCAGCCGGTCATGGTGGAAAGCAGAGGGCTATGTCAGTTGCCAGCTTGGGGTCTGGGTGGGGGGAGCGGGGTAGTGGGGCACTACCTCCACAGCACTCCACTCTTGTCTCCACCATGGTTGACTGCCGACTGAGCTGTCTATGATGCACACGTAACAATACAAAAGTGTAATATTATGTCGGGTGGGTGATCGGGTAGTTGTGGGACCTCTGGTCACTAGGGAAAGGGTAACACTATTTTGGGCAGGTGATTGGTGGGGAGGGACCACTGGACACCAAGGACAGTGTAACATCATGTCGGCTGGGTGACTGGGTGGGAGGGACCACTGGACCCCAGGAAAGTGTAACATTATGTTGGGGGGTGATCGGATGGGGGAGGGACCAGTGGACACCAGGAAATACTACAACTCACATCAGGCATGGGTGCGGGTGGTGGAGGAACTGCTAGACATAGGCTGACAATCTGCGGGGGGTGTATCACTAGACACCAGGGAAAGATCAGGCTGATGATCAGCGGGGGAACCAGTAGACACCAGCAAATAAATAATCAGGAAATGATTGGTGGAGGGGAGGGGATAGACTTACTATCTGAATTTTATACTTTGCTTTTGCAACTTGCACTTAAAAACAAAATAAAAGCAAGGCGAAGTTACAAATGGTGAATTTCCTTTTAAATCAGAAAACTCTTGGAAATGATCTGTGGAGGAGGATTTGGTGACTTTGCCAGAAATTCGTTTGTGAATTAAAACATTTTTGCATCTCTGAACCAGTGGTGGGACCACTAGACACCAGGGACAGTTTTACTTTGAACAACATCTTCTGTGCCAAACTCCACCGGCAGAGTTGCCAAACTCTGCATTTCACAGAGTTATCAGTTTTGAGGGAAATCTGAGAATTAATCCATGGAGCAGAGTTTCCCAGCTTCGTACATCTCTAGTCTTGTTTTATATTCTTTACCTTGTCACTTCTCAGTATTTGGATGGATTACGTATCTCCAATCAGCTATGATACCATCACTTTTGGTATGGCAGCTACTTCTAAACTGAAGACTGAAAACAAGCAGCCCACTCACCCAGAGTATGTATAATAAATGTATTCATATATCTTTCAGAAAAATGGAATGACTAGTGTGTTAATCATAGCTAACTAGTGTCAGTGTTTCACAGAAATCCTCTTCATCACCATAACACTGGTACTCTATTTTAAATTCATAAACATAGTATGATTAATATTAATTCTAAATTTGGATAAATAGGTGAGGTTATGTCTAAAATTGTATATAGTCACTTAAGATTTATATAAATCAGCTTCAAAAGTCAGTTCCTTACTTCATTTGGCACCTAATGGATAATCATCAGAATTAATATTTCTAACCATCAACATAATATTATATTAGAAAATGGCAAGAATGGATTCTCAGTGTTGATTGGCTAATGCCACCTCCAAGCTGGGCATTTATTTTTCAATAAATGCACAGCAAGAAATTAGTACCAGCCTGACTGCCACCTTACCACATACCTTTGTGCAGGGGTGCTCATCCTGCTTTGTCATTGGCTGAAACCACCAGCTAAAATTTAAAATTCCCGCCATGTTTTTATCTCCCCCCACACATACACACTCGCTCCTTCAGTATAAACTGGTTCCTCTTCAAAAAAAAAAAAAACACACTCCACTTATTCTGCAGTCGGAAAGAGTGTCAAAATCTTTTTTTTTCTCACAGCTGCACTCTCCCAACCACACTCTTGCAGCACTGCACTTAACCGGAAGTAAAAGGAATCCGTTGCTCTGAACAGCTTGTTACTGTAAAACACCATTTTCAAAACCGTAGCATTCTACTGCCACAAATGCCAGAACTGCCTCAAACCACAATGCTCCCACATTTATTCCATCTAACAATCTAAAACAAAATGCATCATTTACCTCAAGGCAGTTTGTCAAAGCACAGTTCTCATCCATAGGTCCCGCGCTTAACAGACGCAACATCCAACTGCAGCCCAATTAAAAAAAATGTTAAACAAACGCGACACAACTAAAAACTAATGCCCACAGACTGCTTTTGGATATTTACCAGTTCTTCAGGTAGATGTGTCTGTGTCAGGAAGCGGGGGTGGGTGGGTGTGATAGCTGTGGGGAGGAGGAGCAACAGAACCTGGAACAGCCTTAAAGAAACATGGACTATTTTTTTTAAATACTTTTGTTTCTGCTAATACGATTTATTTTTTATAATCATTTCCTCTCTTCTTTTACCACTTCATTAAAACTTACTAAGAAAGCCATTTTCTAAGAGCAATAATTCCCTCCAGGGTGGGCATTATTGGGAAATCCCAGACCTTCCCTGGGCAGTCCAGTATTTCCCAATAATGCTCACCCTGTCGGGTATTATTGCTTACTTATATCCAAATTAAATAAAGAGTACTACCTTATGTTTCAGCTGCCGGATCATTTTTATTTATCTATTTTATTACAGTCTCGGATTACAACCTTTGAATTTTAAATAGTGTTTTTCTATTCTTATTTAAGATTCTACACAAAGGAAAAGTATTCATGAGAATATCCACATTTATAGACTCCTGTTAACATCATGTTTACCTATAAATGTGTTATATGCTATATTTTCAAACAGACTGCCATAAATGATTTTTCTTGCTCAAATCATACACCATTATTACTTTTATGTATTTAAATACCAATTACTTTGTTTCATTCATTGCAAATCATTTTATGTGCTAAATGCCTCTCTCTGTATTGTCAGCCAAAAATGTATTACATATTTGGTCCAATATTTCAGTAAATCATTCTTCCTGTAAGGTGCCTATTGTACATTAGTTCTATTCACTTTAGCCCTGTTAATTTGCTGGTGTTCAAACTACCCACCACAGTGCTCCTTATTTAGTAAAATCATTCAGTAAAAGTCATTTTACCTTAGTTTTGTACCTTAATCAGTGGTGCCTATATGGGAATGAACCAAAAATTTCTATCAGTAACTTTTAATTCATTTCAAATTGTTTCCTGCAATAATATCATGCTTCTCATCTTTTTTGTTAAACACTCACCAGTATTTCAAGGTTTCGTTTCATTGTTTTTTTGCAGTATGGCCCCCTGCTCCTCTGTTTGGGATGGCAACGTGCTCTCACTACCCTCACATTTTTATAGTGAGAGGAGAAACTGGAATTGAGCACTGGCTCACATGACATGACAATATCATGTGACTCACACTAGAGCACCTAGGTGCCCCGTGTTTCCAAATAATTTATTTTATTTTATGATCATTTCACTTGACCTTTGGACTCAGGCCAGTTGCTACTAACCAAAGAGCCCCTTCATTTAATACTTTCCACTCATATCCCACTAATTGAAAAATAAAAGCAGTCAGATTAAGCAAAAACTAGCAAAATGGGGGGCAGGTCAAAGGAAGAGCAACCTGAGGCAGGGAATGGAGGGAACAGTGAAGAACTGGACCACAGTGACTGTATTCAATCACTCACAGATCTTCTCAGTACATAGCATGGTCAGAGAGTTGACTCAAACCCACAAAATGGAGAGTGGGGGTGGGGTTATAAATTATAAAAGTAAGTTTGGTACAGATCAATTCTAATTTATAATATTGGTTTCCAGTCAATGGCATCATTTATGTGTTATCTCTGCTAGTGCTGTTTTTCCCCTGATGCTGCTTGCACTCAGATGCCCCTGATTTAAGAGCGATTCCCTACTAGCAACTTGGAGGTGCAGTGTGAGAGACTGTGTGTTTCCTTAAGCTACATCTGCTTGTAGGAGGCTCGGTGGGGGGGGGAGCTGATTGCCATCAGCTGAAGAGTCGAGGACTGTGGGGCTATATACTGTAGCGTCAAGCTTGCAAACGCGAGCGTAGTGTGAGTGTGCTGAGATGAAAAGCAATTTCGGTGTAGGAAAAGCAGTGTAAGGTAAGCTATTGTTTTTAAACAGAATAGGCAACAAAAGAGACTCCGCAGTCTCATCTGTCTCAGTGTTTAGTACCTGAGTCTGTATTTTTGTTTTGGGGGAAAGCTTACTGCCATAGTATTATTGTGAGGTAGTTTTATATTTTAGGATAGTTTTTAATCTGTAGTTTAAATGAGATTTACTTATTATTAATTAGTTAGCTATTATTTTAGCTTCAGGGTCTTAATATTTACTGATGTGTCAGGGTTATCTGGGGGGTAGGATAATGTATGAGGGTTCCCTGCTGCGTGATTTGCAGCCCTTCATCCCCCTCCCAGTGTTAGATACCATGGCAAGATGCTGTTAGGAAGTGAGGATTAGGAGGAGCCGGGGTGATCATGGGCAGTGGGGTGTCCCATGCATAGCAGAGGATTGCAAGATTGGGTTTGTTGGTTCCAGAAGACGCTCTGGGTTACGATGGGTACTTGGGAGAGGCCATACATGTTTGGTACCTGTCTTCAGGGAATCCACCAGACCAAGTGGTCAGGTAACCTGAGGGGCTGCATCACCCACCAATCCCCTGAGGGTGGTGCTATGTAATGCCAGATTGATTAGGAATAAGACCACAATTATTGCAGACTTAATTTCCTCAGTCGATCTGGCTTGCATTATGGAGACTTGGGTTGGGGATGATGTGGGCTCAGTTTTTGAGGCCGCAGTCCCTCCTGGGTATACCGTAGTGCACTGCCGCAGAGTGGAACGTAGGGGTGGTGGCATAGCCATCTGTTATAGATGCAGCCTGGCCTTCACTATGCACCCAGTGGGAACTCCAGGTTCATTTGAATGTGTGGCTGTTCATGGGGGTCCAGGAGCAGACTGCAGGATTTACCTTGTCTATCGCCCTTCTGGGGTGATGGGGAACTTCCTGCAGGAGGTTGCTGAATTCACCATTAGTGAAACATTGGAAGCCCCCAGATGTATTTTTCTGGGGGATTTCCATGTTTGGGCTGACGATAAATCTTCTAGGTGTAGCTGCAACCTCCTCCAGACTATGTCTTCTCTGGTCCTAACACAAGTCGTTACTGCTGCGACACATCAGGACGGCCATATGCAAGACCTGGTGTTCTCACTGGGGCTTGAAATTGATAATCTCAGGATTGATCGAGTACCCTGGTATGATCATTGCATGGTGCAGTTCATGCTTGGGGCTCCTGCTGGATGCCCTCTCCCTACTGAGATAATGAGCTGTCACCTTTTATGGGGTTTGACCCCTGAGGGTTTTTTGGTGGCAGCTCAATTGTCTAGTGTGGGTGATGCATGCGTCAGAGGCACCGGTGCTAGAGTTGATACCTATAATAGGGTGTTAACTGACGCCACTGACTCCCTCGCACCTGTCCATGTAAGACCCAGATCTTCTTACCTGAGGTCCCCGTGGTTTGATGGGATTCTCAGGGAAATGAAGAAGAAGGGTCGGAGGTTAGAGCGCTGCTGGAGGAGATCCAGCCCGGAGGAGGACAAACTGGCCCTGCGTGTGCACTATAATGCATACCAGGGGGCAATCAACCGTAAGAAGGCAGTGTTCCTGTCCAGGGATATTGCTGCTGAGAACTGACCAGCTATACTTTTTCGGACTGTGGACAGGCTACTTCGTCCTGTCTGTCTACAGCCCAGGAAGGTTTTTTCTAATGCTGAATGTGAAGAGTTTGCTTTCTTCTCAGACAGAGTGTCCAGTATCTGGCAGGTGGCTTCTTTAGCCAGCAATGTCGTAGCTGGCAGTGGTCACCTAAAGTGTTCTGAGTGCACTCCACCTGGTTGGGGGGAGTTTAGACCAGTGGAGGTAAATGAGGTCATTGAGGTGGCAACCAATCTGAAGCACACCTTTTGTGAGCTGGACCCGGTGTCAACGCATTTCTTAATGAGATGCATTGACACCGTTTGCCCAGTGTTTGCTCTGATTGTCCAGTGCTCCTTAACAGAGGGGGTTTTCCCTGATGCCTTGAAGGAGGCACTAGTGAGACCCCTATTAAAGAACCCATCTTTGGACCTGGAGGGCAGGGCAAATTACCGACCTATATCCAACCTTCCCTTTTTGGCAAAGGTAGTTGAGAAGGTGGTAGTGCTTCAGTTGGAAAAGCACCTCGTGACTCATGAGTTGTATGATCCCTTTCAGTCAGGATTTCGGGCAAGGCATAGCACAGAAACTGTGCTTGTTCGGGTGCAGAATGATCTCCTCAGGGCGAGAGACCATGGGGATAAGACAATTCTTGTTCTCCTTGATCTCTCGTCAGCATTTGACACTGTGGATCATTGTGTGTTGCTTGACCACCTTAGGGAGCTCTGCGGACTCACCGGTACTGTCATTCACTGGTTTAAATCCTTCTTTACCAACAGGAGACAATGGGTTGTGATGGGGAATTTCTTCTCCACTCCTAACCTCCTATCCTGCGGAGTCCCTCAAGGGTCAGTACTGGCCACAATGTTGTTTGCAGTGTACATGCTTCCCCTGGGAGGGATCATTAGAAAGTATGGCTTGGGTTTTCATTGCTACACCAATGATACCCAGCTACTGTATATCTTTCCTTTGCCCCAGGAACATCCAACGCAGTGGACATGCTAAACATCTGCCTTGCTGAGATCAATGACTGGTTGGCCTTCAGCTGGTTGCGACTGAACCCCAATAGGATGGAGGTACTGGAAGTGGAGTTGAACAGAGTGCATGATAGGATGGCCTCTGACTCAGCAACTGGACTTGTTCTGGGAGCTGTTTCATTGAAGACCTCCTCTTGGGTGCGAAATCTTGGTGTTATTTTGGATAGGAATTTGACTATGGAGGTGCAAATATCCTCCACGGTCCGTTCCTGTTTTTTCCATCTTAGAAATATCACCAGGATAAAGCCCCGTGTTCCACCTCTGGACTTCTCTACCTTGGTGCATGCCTTAGTTACATCTAGGCTTGACTACTGCAATGCGCACTATCTCAGGGTCACTGGAGGATCCCTCCGTAGGCTGCAGCTGGTGTAAAATGCAGCTGCCCAGTTACTTACTAGGCAGCAAAAATGTTCCCACATTACATTGGTGTTGTGTGAATTGCACTGGCTGCTGGTAAGATGAAGGATCCTCTTTAAGGTGGGTCTTCTCACCTATAAGGCCCTAGACAGGCAGGGCCCTGGTTATCTGTTAGACCTTCTTGCACCTGCTCTCTCTGTCCGCCCCCTCCGCTCTTCCAGCAGGGGCCCGCTGGCAATTCCAAGAACGAGTTTAAGATCTTTTGGTGACAGAACTTCCAGTGTTGCAGCTCCCGTGGTTTGGAATTCACTGCAATCTGGGGTCAGGTGAGCCCCAACTGTAGATATTTTTAAGGTCCGCCTGAAGGCTTTCCTATTTTTCCAAACTTTTTGGGATTGAATTATGAATTTAGCAGACTACGATAATAATATGTTGGGTTATAATTTTATTTTATGCTTTTAAACCTGTGACGTATTCTGTATCATTTTTGATGTTGTATTTACTTATTTTGTACGGCACCCAGAGCATCTGGGATTGGGCGTTTCTTAAATAAATTTTGCCTTGCCTTGCCTAGTCCATACTTGGGGTCCATGGTTTGAAATCTGTCTATGTAGTAAGCTTTTCTTAGCAGTAATTTCCTTCCATAATTCCCTCCCCTGTCGAATATTCCAAAGACAGTACCATCCTATCCTAGCCTGGAACAGGACGAAACAAATGGATAAGATGGTACTACCTTTGGAATATTCGACAATTTACTGGACCAATAAAAAAATCATTAACTCATATTGGGGCAACTTGACACCCTTAAGGATTCCAGCACTTGATTAAAAAAAACTGTCATTGCTTCAAAGAAAAGTTAGTATATTGAAGGACAATCTGGTACACTCAGAACACAAAGGACCAGAACCATTGAGGTGACAATTACTTTTGGGACCTTTGGTACCAGGGATGCACCCTTGTGGCAAATGCAGCCACTGTAACAATAATTCAAAAAAGAAATAAATAAAACACCCAAATGGCAATACAAGATACCCTATTAACTCATTCTATCCTATTGTCACTCAGAATGTTCAGGTACCCCCTGCCTGCTGCTAGAACACCTGTGTGCCTGAAGGGGTTTTAGATCTGCAGCATTCATACAAACACACGGTGCTTAAACCTACATATCTTAAAAACCATACATCCAATTTTAAAACCGTAAAAAGAAAAGTTTTTCAGGACAAAAAGTTTTTGAAAATGAGTGAAGTGTGGTAATATCTATTTAACTGGATTTAATGTTGTGTAAGGTTGTTTTCATATTTTAATAAATTCTGATGATTTTATCTAAATATTATTATGCTCTGTTTACTTAGTCATGCAAAAATATTAAATTTCTGTAAAATTGTTGATTAAAATTGTTAAAAATATACAATAAACATCTGTCATTGTCTAAATATAAATTTTGCACGTTTTTTTACCATATTTTTAGTCAGAAATCAATATCTGAATCTCTTGTTATTACAGTTTGAGTTTTTTGTTCCTCTCCACTGGTTGGAATTTTTGCAGTGTTTAATTCTTCTTACCCACTGATTTTAGTTTATGAATCTGATTATCAATTTTTTTGTTTTTCCCCTAGTTTAGCAAGAACATATTTACACATTACCTTAGAAGGACATATCAGGAAGTGATGCAGGAAGGAAGTGCTTTGTGAGGTCAAGTGATGTAAACAGGAAGAACCCTTCCAGTGTAGGTCAGTGAGCTGACACAGGAAATGGATACATTTGTTAGAGCTGGAGGGTCTCTCTATGATTAATTGCATATGTGCTGTAGTTAAGATGTGTAATTTCATTGAAATAAACTATTTTATTTTATTTTTGTAATAAAATCCCATAATAAGTATAGGAAACTATTTTATTTGTGCTGTTTACTTTATCATACTGTAAATGAAGCATGATGTTGTTCATGTAAAGGTTCACAGTCTTTCAGTAAACATCATGTTACATAAATCTGTGTATTATTTAATTTCCTGGCATAGTTTAATTTTGGGGGGGTGTATTACGGGATGGTTTAAGGTGAGGGAATGACTGTATGTTGAAGCACTGTGTGTTAGTGGGAGCGGGGGGTCCCGCATTCATAATACAGGCTCAGATGCACTTCTTATGTTCTGGGGAAATGAGAGGGGCTGTATGCATGTAATAATGGTGCTAACAGACATTGTTGATACATTATTGGTATACATATAGAATGATGAAATTGCTGAAAAGGCACTGGTAATTTGGGGGTATACTGTGTCATGGGGAAGGGGGTGGGTGTGCATGTACCAAGGAATGATGCTCATAGGCACTGCAGTCATTTTGCATCATGAATTGGCACCCGTCCTTGGGGTATACTCAGTTGTAAGGAAGCAGGTGGGGCTGCCTGCACCTAGTAATGGTGTTCATATGCCATGCAGAAACATTGTGGGTACACATAGTGGGTGATTACATGGGCACCTGTAAAGGTTGTGTGCTATGTGCTGTGTCATATGGTTTGCCTTCATACACATGTGATATGTAGCAACTTTCAGTATGGTGCACTGTGTGGGTGGGAAGAAGTGTGGGTATGCCTGCACCATGGAGTGATGCTCATTGGTGCACATGTGTACTGTGTACTATGTTTCATTTGAATGAACTGTATAAGTCATACACTGGCACAGTGCATCAGAGGTAAGGGATGGTTTGAAGCATTATAAGCACAAGGGACTAAAGTGGTTGTGGAGTGATTCGGACTTGAATAGAACATTACAGTGCATCTGAGGGTAGTGTTGGAATGAATCTTGATGTGCACAATGGACTACACCATGGTGACTGAGGAGGGATCCATATCAGTAATGCACAACACAGAGTGTCAGAGCTAAAGGTTGGACTGAAGACTGATGAACAGATGGACTAAATCAGTGACTCTGGTGGGATTTGAACCTGAACAGCACTTTACAGTGCAGTAGAGGTTGGGGCTGGACTGACACCAGATCAGTCAATGGACAACACCATAGGCTGTGGAGGGATCTGAACCTGAAATGCACTTCACTGTTCACTACAGTTTGGAGCTCGATGGATGCATGATAAGGAGATAGATTTTACAAGTGGCTGTGGCGGGATTTGAGCGTGAGATTTTACAAGTGGCTGTGGAGGGATTTGAGCCTGAAGAATACTTTACAGTGCATCAGAGATTGGTGCTGAACTGATGTTATATGAATTGATGGGCTACACCAGTGGATGTGGAGGATTTTGAACATCAAATGCACTTCACAGTGCATTATGGAATTGGTCTGGACTGATACATGGTAAGTTGATGGACAACACCATCAGCTGTGGAGGGATCTGAACCTGAAATGCACTTCACTGTTCACTACAGTATGGGGCTCGACTGTCACATGATAAGGAGACAGATCTTACAAGTGGCTGTGGAGGGATTTGAACCTGAAGAATACTTAACAGTGCATCACAGACTGGGGCTGAACTTGATGTCATATGAATTGATTGACTACATCAGCAGATGTGGAGGGTTTTGAATATCAAATGCACTTCATAGTGCTTTATGAGATTAGACTGGACTGATACATGGTAAGTCAATGGACAACACCATCAGTTGAGGAGGGATGTGAACCTGAAATGCACTTCACTGTTCACTACAGTTTGGGGCTCGACTGATGCATGGTAAGGAGCTAGCTCTTACAAGTGGCTGTGGAGGAATTTTAACCTGAAGAACACTTCACAGTGCATCAGAGGTTGAGTCTGGACTGACGTCATACGAGTCTATGGACAACACCAGTGACTGTGGAGGAATTCAAAACTGATTTGGCCTTTACAATGAATCAGAGATTGGGGCTGGACTGATGCCAGATAAGTTGAAGGCAACACCATTATTTTTTTCATTTTAAACAATCAGCAACTGCGTATTTGGGAGAAAACTCAAGTGCAGAGCATGAGACAAACAAGCTACTAACCCTAACCCACTTATCATCCATAACGCAGGGAGCAACATGCCACATAGATTTTAATATAGCCATAATCTGAACAGAAACTCTTTAAAAAGTAACAAAAGGTGCTGAATTCATGTGACCTCATCTAGTACATGCACAAGAAACACTCTCTCCCATCAGGAATGCCAGCCGGATCCATAAGATGTGATCACACTGGATGACGAGAAATTATCCCAAAATGAACAAAGTGACAACTATGAAAACTATTATCATAAATAAAAATAAAAACAAATAAAGTAAATACAGATTACAAATCGAGGTTTTGGCACCGAAATGAAGTAAGTATTTTAGGATAAGAGCAGCACCTCCATCCTGAAGCTAAGTTTCAGTCACCACGCTCTTCCTGCACCAGTGTGTGCTCTGAATGGTTAAAGGAAATAGTGACGTGTACAATAAGCATAGAGCAAGCATGGCAACAGTGAGGGTCAATATGACCAAATGGTGATGCACTACAGAGCTAGGGCAGGTGCAAGTGAGGGCTGCGACCCCTAACTGAAACATCAAAAAAAAAAAATCACTGTACACTCCAGAGCCCAGAGAGCCACTTTCCCTCCAGTGATGGTTGTAAAAAAATACGAGTCCTTGCTTGAATGCTAAATAAGGATTTATTCTAATGTTTCAGGCACACACATTGAATAGAATAGTGGAAGATACAACAAAAGATCTGCGTGCAGGTTCCCTGGTGCTTCGACAACTAAGGCTTCATCAGGGGTATAGTGTCTGCATCTAAGACAATCCCTTTATACCAATTAAATTTAGAATTGATGATGTCAGAAAATCCAACCAATCACAGAGCTGGATTTTTAAATACAGAAATATTCAGCTCACTTAGTGGTATAAATGGACTAACAGTTAAAACAATCATGATATCAGTGACATGTTATTGTAGAAAAATACCCCAAAAGACAAAAAAAATACACCAAAGTGGTGACGGCCAATCGGATTGCTCGAATAAAAAAAAATATATATAAGTTATGAAATTAATTATAGTGTCAACCTGATCAGCTTAACATGTTACACTAAAACTAGATGATTTGTTGTTACAATACAAACTAATTGCAGAATGAACATAATACATTTTTCATAGCACCATGCAAAAATAGTAAATTTATTTATTTATGTATTAAGGCTTGTTTTCTCAAAAATAGCCAATGGGAACACATATTATATTAGGTAAAATCAGTAAGGGTACGATGTCCCCTATTAGCTGGTACAACTCAATTAATCAAATGTAAACAAATGCTTGAGCTGCACCAAGAGAAAGATATGGATGCCAATTGGCGTCATCAGGCACTACAGCACATGATTTAGGACGCCATATGGCGTCATCAGGAAAAAGAGGTATGTCTTTTTATGACGCCATTTGGCATCATCAGGAAGGAATGAGTTAAATCATTCACGAGCTATGATGCTGATCATGTAATACATGTTCTGATGTGTCCCTGTTCAAAATATTATGCTGGCAAGACAAACAGGCCATTAAAATTCAGAATCAGTGAGCATAAAAGCAACATATGATTGACAAATGAGGGCTCACCTGTGGATAGCACTTTGCCCAGAAGGGACTCAGTGCAGCATCATTGAAATTTTGGGCAGTATAGCATGTGGATCCCCTAGAATGAGTGGAAGACTGGAATAAACTAGTGGAAAAACTTGAAATGTTTTGGATATCTTAGACACCATTGTGACCATTTAGGAATGAATGAAGAAAACTGGCCAGCATGTTGGTGATCCATTGATCCTCCCATCTGTGACCTTATAAAATGGCAGAGAACAATTGAGAAATCTGATTGGTTATTTACAGAGCAATATAGGACAATGTTGCACTATAAATAACTAGTCCCACTAAAAGTACCTGATCACAGAATTTGATGGCTCTGTTATTCCTGTTTAGGCATTCTATTTAGAATGTTACAGTACTTTCAAGTCGCCCATGTTTTTAGTCCACTAAACTGTTCACTTTTCTATTGTTCCCTGCCATTTCACCCCCCCCCCAAATGTTGTGGCAAAACTAAGAAAACCAACTTTAAAAATGTTCTGAAAACACTTACAACTTCCCCTCATCAACCATTTCAGTCACATTAACAGCCAACACAAGAGTGTGCCTACCGCCGATCGCGCTGTTCGGTATCTCGGCAATGCAGCTGCCCGTTTCCCCACCCGACATGGAGAGAAGCGGTATTTTTCTCAATAACACTACCACAGATGGTAGTGTGCAGGTGGCGACATCATCAGGCAAGCTCCAGGGCAAGACATGGGCCCTTTGTCACACACACTACCACTCTCTATTGTAAGTACGTTACAAGATGGATGGAGCAAATGAAGGTGGAGCGGGTGAGCCAACAGCGGGCGGTACAAAAATAAGAGAAACGGAGGACCTATGTCTAGAAATGAGCTGTGTTAAACTCAGTATGTCTTCCCAGATGAATCTTTCTAAATACATAAATAAATGTGCTGAGCAGTACAACCATCCTTTACCTCAAACAGACTCATTCTCCTGTTCTGCCCAGTCTGACTCAATACCGACACCGATCTACAGAGGCTAGCTGAATGAAGTAAAAAAAATAAAAGAGACAAACAAGCACAGTTTTAAGAGCCACAGCACTTGTAAACAATCTGGTGGGCATGTGGGGGGGGGAGGGGAGTGTGCAGGGAAACTGCAAAACTAAGGCATTTAATATAGGTCAAATGACCTAACAAAGAAGTAAATTAAATGTCCCAGTGGGGGTGGAGAGTGGACTGTGCAGGGAAACTGCAAAACTACAACTAAGGTATTCAAATATGGTCAAAAATGTGTTTCCACATAAAAATTTTTTTTAAAAATGAAGGCCATTTTATAAGCGTAATAAGACACTCGGGGTTGTGCATTACGGTGTGATAACCGCACTCCTAGGGGCAACCGACACTCAGCCTTCGGCCTCGTGCCTAACTATGCCCCTAGGAATGAGGTTATCACACCGTAATGCACACCCCGTTGTGTCTTATTGCTTACATGTCAAGCTTATATGAAATAGCTCTCATAGCTGAAGAGTTTATCAGACCTTATAAAGATTCCTTCCCTGAGCAACCCTCACACCCCCACACTAACCTACAAATGTGTATATAGCCATTTCAACACTTAAAGACCTAAATAGTGGTATATAAAGTGATCTCCCAGGAGGACTCATCTGTAACCTTTCAAACTATGTACTTACAAATCAGTATGCATATGGAATATGAAAACCCTAGTTGCTGGGCTCACGGAGCAGTAGCTATGCAGAGTAATGGTGTTCACATTAATAGACAGAAGTGATGTAGACAATACTTGCAAAATTATTACTTTCACCTTAAAACTTGGGTACAGGCTGGCCCGCCAGCACAGCAGTAGAACTACAGCTCATGACGCCAATGACTCAGGGTCGGGAACGAAGTCGGGTTGCTAGAGGACTGGCCGGGGGGAGGCGAAGAGGATCAAGCACCTGAGGGGCTGCTTTCCTTCTCTGGTGAGGGTGGGCTGCAAGTCCTGCCGCTTTAGCATCACTTGGATGACCACAGGTGGTGGTGGTGCAGCAGGGCTGCAGAAGCTTGGGAGGAGAGGGCGCTGGCCGGGATCTGGAGTGTTGGCACATTTCAACGTGCCCCACCTCCTTGAATCCCTTCGAGTGCTGACGCCTTCAGGCAGGGAACAGAAAGCAGGAAAAAACACCCCACCGGCCACTGTAGATGGGACCCAGCTGTTCCAGACTCCATAACCAGGCTCCCCGAGGACCAGATGGCCTGTCCCACACACACACACACTTATGGACTGCGGAGGGGTGACCCAGGGTCCCCTTCCCTCCCTCCCTGCCTGGGGTGGATAAACTGAGGCAGGATGAGGACAGGTCCACTGGTGTCCCCGAGGAGTTACCTGGGGTAGAGCTAGGGGGATACACAGCCTAGGGTTCCCCAAAGAATGGTGGCTGATGTGGGGAGAAGGAGGCATCAAGATTAAATAAAAAAAACATGGGTACAGATTTCCATGTTTTTTTATATTTGATCTTCCAGGATGGAAATCTAGATATCCAGTTGCAACTGCAGGCTTGAGACATATGCCTAAGAACACGTAAGTTTGAACAATATATTAATATGTATGTCCTCATTTAAAAATGAGTGCCATCTATTGGGTACTCAGTTAGAATAGTGCTACACCAATAGTGCCAATCTACAGAGCACTAGTTCACGTAGCGCTAGCAGAGACGCTGAGGGGGATCTATAGCACTTTCAGTAAGCGTTCCCCAGGTCGCCATCCATGATGCTCACCACAAACAAGAGCACCAGGATCCAGGAAGCTGGCTGAGCTGCTCCTGTGGTGTGGAGGGCTAGGGCATAAAGCAGCTCAGCCAGCAACAGTGGAGACTAAGGTTCTAATCCTGGTTTCCAAACTTTTTGTGCACTTGGGACTTTGTTTCTTTAACATGGGGCTGTGGAAACAGTATTCCACAAGCCCACATATTTTAACTTTCCCCATGATCTGCTCCCCCCCCCCAAGTGAGAATCCTTCAGTCCAGTGGGTGTAGAGGTCAGAGCCCCTCCGCATCGGGGGATGCGGGGGCAGAAACTACACAAATAAAACTGATGGCATTATTGCCATGCTATTGTTGCCAATGGCATTGTGGTCGGCACTATTCTGGTCTGTTTATTGAAAGTATAAAGTATACAACTGAAGGTCAGGACTGTGATCATGGCCTGAATTTTTCATTGCCTCGTGAGCGAGAGAAATCCCCCAATTTATTGTTCTAAAGAACCATATATTAATATCTATGTCCTCATTTGAATATGAGGATTATTTATTGTAAGAAAGTATATAGTGTCTGACTGAAAATTCCATTGCCTTGTGAAAGAGAAAATTCCCCCAATTCATTTTTTAAAGTGTGTTAGCCTTGTTTTAAAGCATGTTAGCTTTGATAGTCTGTTGACAGATTTGATACGCACAATCTGATTCATGAATATTTATGAGTTTTTCTGGAGGCTGGGATCATCCGGACAGATCCCACAATCCAGGAATGTGTGAAATAAATACTGATCTAAAATTTTGAAACTTTCTAGGGTATAGGGGCAGGTAGCATGCACCCGCTGGCCAGAAATCCTTTCTTCTGGCTAAGAATATGCTGTAATACTGTACTGTTACTTGACAATATGCAGCCCTCTTCCTGCACTAGTGCCAGGACATATGATGTCATTTGTGACATCTGGCATTGGGCAAAATTGAATGGAGGAATTATGCCTCAGTTCTATTTAAAGAGCAAACTTGGCCAGTGCAGTTTACCCTTGTAGACTGCCATGTAAACACACATATACTAAAAGGTGAGTGGACCAGAGAGGGGAATACTAGCACTTGCACTAAAGAGTTATGTTTTTACTGAAAAAGTTTACTGGAACTGTTATTAAAGGAATAATGCATGACAGGGTGGGTGTCATGCTGAGATAACATTCTGCCTCGGGTGGTTGGGCATGAGGCTGCAGGCTGAGTGCATCCAACACCTGAGAAGGGATGTTCTCCCAGCATGACACCCACCCTGGAGTGCATTATTCCTATTATACAATGGTTTGTTTACATTTACATTAAAAAAAAGAGTTTTAATTTTTTGTAGTTATTTTTATTGTGGAAGGATATTTGTTTAAAAAGTGGTGCCTTATAGTGTTTGTCCAGTAGGTGGAGCTGTTATTTTGTCTGTCTGCTAATTATGTGGCTGTGTAATGGCCCTGCCCCCAACCACCACTAGCACAACCACCTCTTCCCGCCCCATCTCGGTGCTGTCATGTTTGGTTGAAGTGTTCAGTTCTGCTGATATTATTTGAAAGAAAGAAAGAAAGAAGACAAGGTGAATGGTGAGCAAGCGCTACTGCAGTGGTCGCATGCTTGGTTGTCACTTGTGTGAAGTGTTGTTTTACTGTTTCTTTCTTTATTTATTTTTTAAACTGAAAGTAGGAACAAACTTTATATGTGTCTCATTGGAAAAGACTTAGGCAGGAAGCAGGAAGTGAAGCAGATAGTGATGTTGGTGAGGCGGGCAGTGTGGAAGGAGTGGGGGACTGCTGTGAAGCCGATCGGGAAGATGGCTTTCAGTTGGCTTTCTTTTTGCTGTTCCCTTTAAACTACAAGAAGGCAATTTTGTTTAGGGGAATGTGTGAGGGCTCTGTGTTAAAGTACTGTGAACTGATTGGAAATACAGCCTTCATTTTAGCTGGGAGCGGGAACAGAAGCACTGAAGCCGATGTGACAGGGATGGCTGCGGACTGATTTTTTTCTTTGTATTTTCTTTTAATATGGTCATGACTGTGCTGGGACTAGAGCCAGGATGTTATGCTGGGTTAGAAAATGGGCTTTTTATTTTCTGGCATCTGATTGGCTAGTACCCTTACATTAACTTTCAATAGATGCCCAGGAAATAAAAAGTGCCAGTCCAAACCTGCCTGATGCGCAGCCTGATATCTGAGTGCCCAGCCTGCTTTATCATTGGCTAAAGCAGTGGGTAACAATTTCAAACTGCTGCCATTTTTTTAAAATGGCTTAGCGAGACGGAGACCAAGTAAGATCCCCCCAGTCCATAACCCAGATACCACCCTATAAATTCTAAAACAAAAAGTCTCAGCACTGCACACAAGAACAAACAAAAACAGCCTTTTTTTATTTATTCACTTGTTCCTTCCATATGCCTACTGACTGAGCGTGGAGTGTGACAGTTCCCTAAGGACAGTCCTTCTCAACTGCTTTATGCCCCCGTAGTAAACTTCGCTTGTTGCTTCTGTAATTTAATAGCCACATGTTAGGAATATTTATCCTACGCCTACTCCAAAACCAGCCACATCGTCTACAACCATTCATCATTTATGCTCAGAAGTAGCTCCTTACCACAACCTGCTGGTATCAGAGCGTTCATGTTTCCTAGCCGTCGTGCCCGATCCCACTGAAAGCTGCAGCATGTTCGAGCCACACTTCAGTTCTCCTAATCTCCCCATCCAATAGCGCTGCAAAATTAGACATTCCCTGACATGCGGTTAAACATAAACTGACGGAAACACGGAACACCAGCCAGTGTGCTACGGAAGCGGTGGGGATTCGCGATCAACAAGCGATCGAGATGGGTAGGGTAAAATAGTAAAGAAAAAAACATGAACACATGAATAAAACTGAATGAATTAATTAATAAAGTAAGGAAAGCATGAAAAGCACTGTAACTTAAACCTGAACGTTTCTCTGTGGTTGGGAGGAGGTAACCATAACAACCAGCTCCAAAGTGAGAACTACAGAGGCTCCATTGAGACACAAGTCACTAGGTGTAAAGAAACACAGTATTTTAATAGAGGCGGAGGAACTATTTGATTACAAAATAAACCGAACAGGTAAGAGTTTTAACATGTAAATATAAAGATTTTTTCCCAAACATAAATCATTCAGTGGCCCATTTTCTAAGCACAATAATACCCTCCAGGGTGGGTGGTATGGGCAATAACGGACCTTCCAGGGACTATAAGGCCCTCCGCCTGTGGCATTGGGCCTCATTACGCCCCTGAGCGGTCTGGTATTGCCCAATACTGCCCACCCTGTAGGGTATTATTGCTTACATAACATCGTGGGTCTAGCCACAGACTGACTAATCAGAGACCAGCATTCTTTCTTGCCATTGTATAATAAAAAGTAACCTTTTTTCAGTTAGGAGACCTCTATAACTATGACTCACTGAAGAAAAAGCATATTGTTTAGAGACATAAAGTATGGTGAGTTGCTAAAGGAAACCTGTGTGGAATAACATGAAAATGTTTATAAAATAAGTCAAGTTTATGGACAAAAAAGGAAAGCACTCACAATTGCAAAGTATGGGGGATTTCTATTGACAGAAACTTGAGTGGAACAGCATAAAAAATGGTCAAAAATAAGAGACAATTTGTTTGTAACAAGCTCAACGTACTAAGGGGCTGTAAGGGCCACAATGAATATCTGAACAGTATAAATTCATGCATTGTGTTTAGTTGCTGGATAAGAAGTTATAACTGTATTAATGTGGTGAAATGTCTTTTTTTTTTTAAATTTACATTTCCTATAACAGGTTTAATATATTAAGGGCTATAAGGGTCCTGATACTCCAGACTGCTGGATGAAAAATGATGATGACAATGAATTACAGTTTGTAGCGTAACTGACGTGCTAGATGAAAAATGATGGTGATATTGAATTACAGTTTGCAGTGTAATTGATATAGAAATACTGAATTAAGTATATAAAATTGACATATGACAAACATGACTAAGGTTTTCATATTTAGGAGATATTAAGGGTGTAGAACCATAGAGAATAAGAATTTGTTTTGAATTTGAAAAGTAAAAAGGAACAGAAAAAAACTAAAACAATTTTTTTATTTAGGTGTTAACTAAGAGAAAACAAATCACCAAGTTGAACTATAAATTCTATATTATATAATGGTGTAAATCCAAAGATGTGAATCCAACAATCTGATTGAAGAAGAAGAATCAGCATGTATATAGCGCTTTTCATACATCCAAAGCGCTTTACAAGCAATGCTAGACTGGTAGTGAAGTGACTGAATGTGTGGTGGTGGCCATATCGCACATCATCACCCACACACAGCCTGGATAATTGCATAAACCGGTTTTATGGGAAGGAGAATGTTGGCCAGGACACTGGGAATGTTCTCTACTCTTTGCGAAGAGTGCCCTGGGTTCTTTTACTTCCACCTGGACACCCACCAGGACAACACCAGGATGGGCAGAAGGGACCTCGGTTTAACGTCTCATCCAAAGGACGGCACTCCCCAGCAGTACAGCAACCCCCAATACTGCACTCAGATGCCAGCGATTGGTTGGCTGGCACCTTTTCAGTGTAATAAATCCTCCAGTATACCCACTGGAAAAGGTGCCAGCCAACTCAAAACACATACCACACTTAAAAAATCACTCCGACGGCAAAACATCAAACAGACCGCTGCCATTTCCATTTGCCACTTACCTGACAGAGCCCTGGGAAATTCAAACAAAATAAACATTGCATTCCATCTAACATATGCGGACGAGCTAGAAACAATATTCAGTGACCAAAACAAGCCATCTGACACTAAAATCTTACCTCCACATACAGTTCTAGATCCTTCATCGGCACAGCGACTCAGATTCCCACTTCAAACACATCGCAATAAAGAAGGACACCACAGCTCAAGTCAGCCCAGGCACTCATGACCAACCACTGGCCACTCTTCACAGGCAGTCCCCTGCTTTGGACTACTTTTATAGGTGTAACAATATATACAGTAATTTGACAAAAATGTGTAACAACAAAACAATAAAAACTAACAAAATGATAAACAAAAATGTTTACCATCGCATAATAGCAATATACCTCTCCAGGGAGTGGGTATATTGGTGTATTTACCAATTATGGTGTGGTTAAGTAACTCAGCTGCACCTCGTAACTAAACCACACCAGCTGTGGTAAATCCACCCATATACCCACTCCCTGTTGAGGTATACTGCTTAAATAGACTTCAGAGCCTAGGTAGGTGCCCCAGTTCAAGTATATTATTGTAACATTGCAATATTTGGGGCCCTCCATGCCCTTCTTGACCATATAGCCACCATCTTGCACTTGCTCCTGACCCTCTGCTTCTAGCCCACTTTTTTCTCTTCCCTATCTCATCCCTTCCCCTTCCCCTCACCCCCATCCCGTCCTTTCCCTCCAGTCTTTCCTCTTTGCTCTCTGTACTCCCTCTTCTCTCTCTCTCTGTCCCTTCTGGCTCATTGTCTTTTGGTGAACCTGCTCTCTCTGCCTGCTGAAAATGCAGTTTCCTAGGCCCTGTACTTGCATTCTATTTCAAGGCTGGACACTGACATTGTTACTGCGAATTGCTGATTCCAACCATGCACTTAGCTCATAGCTGAACTTTTATCATGTTCCTTCCTCTCTTTTCATGTCAGGTTAAATCTGGCTCCCGTACCAATCGCACTTGACAATGTACTGTGTTCCAGTTTATTCACATGTTATTATTCTACTGTTAACTGTGTACTTTACATATTGTTATTTGTCCCTCTCCTCACCCCCCAGGACACATCTGGAAACGAGCAGTCTCTGCTCAGTATGCCTTTCCTGGTGAAACTCTTGAAATAAATACTAAATAAATAAAAAAAAAATAATACTTTCACACTGAGATACTCAATGCAGCTGTGTTATTACCCCCTTACATGTCTGTATTGCACTAGCTCTACCAGTAAGGGTGTTGTAAATCTGAAAAGAAAGAATTAATACTTGCAATAAAGAATACTGTTTATAGTTAAACGCATTGGATTACATTTAATTAGGAACTTTATATTTTATTTAATTAGGGACCTTATAATGAAAGTGTATTAAGAACACTAGCAACTTACAGGTTTAATACCTTGAGAGATATAGGAGAACATCAAGACATTTTCTTCCTGGTATCAGATTTGAGATTACTGAAGAGGAATTTTAAATGTTACATAAATACTGTATTGTATAGCAATTTATATAACTATATATCTGTTTTACCTATAGATCCTCTTCCCTGAAGAAACCCAGAGTGGCACAACAATGGGTTTGTGACGAAAGTCTTTGCTTGGTACAAATTAGAATAAGAACTACTTGAAAAAGAATTGTTGAAAAGTGGTTGGTTGCTACGCTTTTGTTCTGAATTTTTTGCCTGACCAGCCCTTAACTACAGATAACTGGACTAATATTGAAGGGAACCCACTCAGGACAGTTTGTCTTGGAAGATACCCCAGACAAACCACAAAATACCCCATTCACATTGCACAACCAGTAACTTGTATCTTAATAAACATTCACATTCAAGCAGAGTTAAACAGTGCATCCAGGAAAAACATATGAAAGTAAGTTTTAAGCAGTAGCTGCAAATACTTCAGTAGAGGTTGATTCATGTTAAATCTTGTATGTAGAAATGTTACATAAACAAACAGAAACAGATGATTCATTCTTGTGCTTCAGAAAAATGTTAGTTTCTCCTGATCTAAGCAAGCAATAATACCCCACAAGGTGGGCTGTATTGGGCTATACCTGCCCACCCAGGGGCATAATATTATATTATAGCCCCTGAAAGGGTGGGTATAGCCCGCACCGCCCACCCTGGAGGGTATTACTGTGCTTAGAAAATGAGTTACATGTGGATTTTTCAAAAAGAAAAAAAATGACTGTAAAATGAGTACAAATCTATTTAACCTGGATTTGTTAGTAAAGTGTCCTTCTACTGGTATACTTGCCAATAGAGGGAACTTCAGTCTTAATTCACACTTTTTACATTTTCCATTAATAGTGTGTTTTCCTTATTGCTGTCTTAAACTGTCCCTGCTACTGGAACTGTCACCCCCCTGCTTCCCAACACTCGCCGGTGGTTCGTTTTATTTCCTTAGTTTTTATGTTGCTTTCTTACACACATCATGACATGAATCCAGTCAGCGTTCCTTGGGAATGGGGCCGGGCTGCAGCGGGAACATGACTTGCAGGACACGACCTACGATTGGCACTTTCATAATGTGATTTATGTTAACCAAAAAGAAAACAATTAATTGCTTCTCTTTGAGTTTAACTGGAGTTAAGCAATGGCAAGGTTGGAAGGAACGTGTCTAGTGCACTGGAGTAGCGATGAGCACACGACATGCTAGCACTACTACTTTAAATATGAAAAGTGTTCCTTTTTTTAACACTTGCATGGCCGTGGACTGATATATCAGTCTAAAAGTCCTATAAGTTCTAATTCTGTCGGCAGCCTAAGGGTAAACTCATGGGGGAAAATGGCATAAAAGTGATACAGCGTGTGCCACATCTGTATTCAGGTTTCCATTCTGGAGGTGTGTGCCTATCTGTGTGTTTGCAGGGGGTGGGGGTAAGGAAAGAGTACTGAAAGAAATTGCAGCCCTGAAGATGGATAAGGCTATGGGACCAGACTGGATGCACCCCAGGAAATTGAAGGATCTCAGGAAAGTGCTAGCTGCCCCACTAACAGCCTTGTTCAATAGCTCACTGGAAATGGGTGTGGTTCCAGAGAACTGAAGAAGGGCTAACATGGTCCATCTGCTCAAGAGTGGCAGCAGGGAGGAGGCTTGCAATTGTACACCAGTCAGTCTAACTTTGACGGTGGGTAAATTAATGGAAAACTTAATGAAAGAGAGGCTGGATGAGCACCTAGAATCCAATGGCCTGTAGGACCAAAGGCAGTACAGATTCATGGGGGAAAGTCATACCAAATGAATCTAATAGATTTCTTTGACTAGGTGACCAGTAAAATAGACGAGGTGAGGGCAGTGGTCATAAGCTATCTGGACTTCATCAATGCCTTCGACACCATAACACACAGGAGGCTGATTAGGAAGTTTACCAGCTTAGGGGTGGGTTCCAAATTGGTAAACTGGGTCTGAAACTGGTTAACCGATAGGAGACAGAGGATGGTCATAAATGGCACATGCTTTAGGGATGGGAGAGTGACCAGTAGAGTATCACAGAGTTCAGTACTGTAATCAGTCCTTTTTCAATGTCTCCATAGTGGACACTGCAGAAGAATTGGGGGGGTAAACCTTTTTGCAGATGACACCAGAATCTGCAATAGATGGACACTTAGCAGGGGGTGTAGAAAATGCATAGGAATGTAGGGAAATGTGAAGAGTAGTCAAAAACATGGCAGTTGGGGTTCAATGCCAGAAAGTACAGAATTAGGCACCTAGGGCATAGGAACTCTGGTGTTGAGTATAGGATGGTGGGGAAGGTATTAACTGTCACTAGACAGGTAAGGGACCTTGGGGTTATTATCTTAAAGGACCTCAAGGTGGCAGTACAGTGTAACAGGACCATGAGCGGAGCCAGTGAGATGCTGGGGTGCATAGGGAGGGATCTTTCCAGCAGGAGGAAAGAGATGGTGCTGTCACTGTATTCTCCTAGTACTCCCACCTGGAGTACCATCATCCAGTTTCAGAGATTTTGCCTTAGATTAGAAATGACATAGACAGGGCAGAGACGATCCAAAGGAGGGCAACCAAATTGTTGGCGGTATTGCACTGGAAATCCTACAAGGAGATACTGAGGTATCTCAACATGTACTGTACATCCTGAAGGAGAGGAGAGGTGATGTGAGGTGATATAAGCAAGAACTATAAGTACCCCACAGGGGTGAACAGGGTTCAGGAGGGGAGCCTCTTCCAAATTAGGATGAGCACCAGGACTAGAGATCACGTGATGAAGCTGGGAGCTGAACTTCAGGTGAGATAGGAGGAAGTATTTATTCACTAAAAGGGCAGTAGATGCCTGGTTGAAGTAGTGGAGTCCAGAATAGTGAGGGGCTTTAAGCATGCATTGGATAGGCATGGGGTATATTAGAACAGTGGCAGGGGGGGTCACTAGACACCAGACAGGGTCTGCAGATAAAGAACAGGCAAGGAACTCTCTGACTGACTGGATGAGCCAAGCAGTCCTTTTCTGCCAACAAAGTTTATGTTCCTATATTAAATGTAGCAGTCCTGTAACCACCCAGTTCCAGTGACCACAGACAGAGCAGTGTTGGAAGTCCAGATAGGCACTACCAATAGGGCAAACATAGGAAGCGTACTGAACTTCAAAAAAGTGCATTTTGGCAAGATGAAGAAACAACTGGAATAAAGCACAAGTATAGAACAGGTGGAAGGGCAGAGAAAAAATGGGAAGAATTAAAAAAGGAATGAAAGCTCAATTACAAAAGTATCAAATGGAAAAGGGCAAGAGGTCCAATGCGGTTCAAGGCTGAAGTAAAGATAGTGGTAAGAGCCAAAAGGAGAGCATTCTTACAGTAAAAGGGAGGCCAATGACAGGAGGATGGAGAGAAGTACCTGGAGGCAACAAAGGCAGCCAGCAGGATGATGAGGGAGGTAATGACAGAGACAGAGCTCCAACTGGAAAAGGGAGTGAAGTAAGGGGGAAAACATTCTTTAAACCCCAGGACTCTATCTAACATACTAAAATACCAGCAGAATAGGCCTAATGGTCTTTCATGTCTGCTCGTTTGGTCAGCCCCCACCCTGGGTGCTGACCTTGTTGTCCCCCTCGCCTTCTCTGGCTTCTCCCTTCCCAGTTCCGGATATTCTTGCTGCATTGTATTTTGCTTCCTGAACCCTTCCCCTGTACCTGTCCCACCCCTCTTGAACCCTCCACTGTCTCTGCCTCCACCAGCCCCCTAGGTGGTGCATTCCATGGCTCCACCACCCTCTCAGTGAAGTAGCACCTCCTCCTTTCTCCCTGAATCTTCCCCTCCAGCTTCCACCCATGCCCTCTAGTAGCCCCTTCCTCCTTCCTTAAGCACCTGACTGTTCCTCCCTATTTACCCTCTTCATGTACCTGAGAACCTCTATCATGTCCCCTCAGTCCCTTCTCTCTTTCAATGTGTACATATTTAGCTCTTCAAGCCTCTCCTCATAGGTCCTGTCCCCCAAGCCCCAAATCATTTTGGTTGCCCTCCTCTGGACCCTCTCCAGGAGGTTAATGTCCCTCTTTAAGTGTGGCCTCAAAACTGCACGAGTACTCAGGTGCGGCCTCACCAAGCAGTTATACAGAGTGAGTATCACTTCCTCCTTCTGAGGTGACCCCCTCCAGTGATGCATCCCAGCATCCTGTTGGCCTTAGCTGCTGCCCTCCTACAAGTCTCAGAGTTGTTCATCTTGACATCCACCACCACCCCAGGTCCCTCTCAGCCATTGAGACTTGTAGTATTTCCCCCAGGTGTACACTTGGCCTGGGTTTCTGGCCCCAGGTGGGTACCTCATTTCCCTGCATTGAACCTCAGCTTCCACTTTCTAGACCATCTTTCCAGAGCCTCCAGGTCCCCTGCAGGGCCACCCTCCCCTCCCCCATCCACCACCGCCCCCAGTTCGAGTCATCTGCAAAGAGACTCATCTCACCTGATTCCTGTCCCATGTCAGATACGTAGTGCTGAACAGAAGGGCCCAAGGACCTGATCCCTGTGGGACCCCACTAATGACCTCCTTGGGATGAGACTATCCCACCAACTACGACCCTCTGGGTCCGGTCCTGAGCCAATTGCCTATCCATCTGATCGTCTGGTTTCCACCCCCATTTCTCCTAGCTATTCAACAGGCCACGTGAGGAACAGAGTCAAATGCCTTGCTGAAGTCTAGAAAGAGGACATCCACTGGTCTACCCAGGTCCAAGGCACTTGTCACCCAGTCATAGAACTCCACCAGGTTTGTCTGACCACGATTTCCCTGGGATAGAATCCATGCTATCGTCCAGGCACTGACTTATTCAGGTCCCCCCTAGCCTCTCCTTGACAATGCCCTCCATCACCTTGCCCACCACCGATGTCAGGCTGACAGGCCTGTAGTTCCTGCCAGCTCCCTTGATTCCCCTTGTGGATGGGCACTACATCATGCCTTCCAGTCTTGGGGCACCCACCCTGTCAGCCAGAGATGGTGAAAAGCTCTGGGGGTTTCGCCAGGACATCTGCAAGTTCCTTCAGCACTCTAGGATGTAATTTATCCGGCCCGGTGCTTTCTCCGTCTTAAGGGGCAGGGCTTCCTCACTCTCTCTGCTGTGATTTCCACTTCTGGTACCTCTTCTCCTGTTAGCCCTCCCCACCTACCAGTGATGCCCCTCCTCTCCCAGACCTGCCCGATCGGTAAGGGTCCCCCTCCTCATTATCTCTGTCTCCTCCCATGTATGATGCAGCATCCCATTTTCCCTGGTGAAAACTGAGGTGAAAGTACTCATTTAGTACCTCAGCCTGCTCCCGGGTCTTGTGCCCATCTCTCCCCTGATTTAATCCTGCTAATCTGCCCCTTCACCCTTAGTCTTTCCCAATGTATCTAAAGAACCCTTTTCCCTCTCCTAATTTCCTGGCCAGGTTCTGCTCCTTCCTTGCCTTAGCCGCCCTCACCACTCTAGTGGCCCCTAGCCATCAGCTCGTACTCCCTCGATCCCTTTCACTCCTTGAGCACTTGAATTTCTTATAGGCTGCTTTCTTTCCCCTTTCCACCTCCTGGACCTCCCTGGTCCACCAACAAGGTTTTGGGCCCCTAGCATTTTAGTCTTACTCTTGCACAGGTGCTGGTAGCATCCTGCACCCCTCCTGATGATTTCCACCTACTATCAGCGTCCATGTCTGACCCAATCCCATCCAAATGCTCCTTAAGGATCCTTCCCATTTCCTTAAATCCGCCCCTGAAGTCGGTTACTTCCGTCTTTGTGCAGCCTTCTACCCCTCCTAGGTCCAGGCAGAACCAGACCGTGGCATGGTCACTCCCCGCCAATGGGTCCCTTACCTCCAGGCCCCCAATCTGGTCACTATCAATAATGCTTTACAATAAGCATCCTCCTCCAGCCAGAGTGTGATGCCCCAGAGACAGAACTTTGTGCTAGTTTTATTTATTTATTTATTTATTTATTTATTTATTTATTAATTAAATTCTTGGATTACAAATACCTTTGAGCAGAAATTGCTCGTTTACAAAGGTTCCATGTCAAAGGATGAGGTCAACATACATACAGAGGTAGTAAAGAATGCACAATAAACAACCAAAACAACTAAAAGAAAAATAAAGATACTCAGTTATGACATACTTTGAGATAATATTCATAAAGCGAGCAGCTTGGTAGGCAGCTGGCTGCAGTAACAATAAGAGAAGAGGCACCATAGGCAGTTAGTTTTGCAGGCATCGACGGGAGAGAGGAAGTTGGCAGGCTAATGGGCCACAAATCCGATGGTAGTGGAAAATGTCTTGTACCCAGTGGAGATGTGAAGCAGGAAAGGAGTCACAAGGAAGGCCCAGTGCCAGAGAGAATGAGATTGGGAAAGGGCGGGCTGTGAGACATGAGTGAGCTGGGAGGTGTTTAGAGAGATCTCTGTTCAACAAAGCAGTCACATTGAGTGGTAGAGGTGAGGTAAAGTTTGAGATTCCTTTTGAAGGATCCAAGTGTAGTAGAGGAAAGTGATTCTTTATTGAGGGAATTGAGCCATTGAGCAGCTCTGTAGATAAAAGACCGCTGACCCATGGAGGTACGACATCTGGGAACCTGAAAGTTATAGTATATATATAGTAGTTATAGAATTTAGAATACAAGTTCAAACTCTGCACTTTGGTCACACGTCCCCCTCGTGCTCCAACATCAGATTAGTTTCTCTGTTGAAGAGAACAGTCCTTTGAAGTACAGATCCAGTCTTCTGTTCAACAAATTTTCCAATTATTGCAGTTTGTTGTTTTTCTTAAATTCTAAGTTAGTTTAGATATTCTGAGTTAGGTATTTATGAAATTCTTTTGTATAAATTGAGGTTTCTCCGGTTCCCAATCGGGTCCAGGAACTGTAGAAGGCCAATTTTACAATGTAGTTCCCACCATTAGAGAACCAAACGGAACTGGATTAAAACAAAAATAAAACAGCATATCTTTAAAAAAATTCAGTAAATTAAACTTTATTGCCACTTTCCTGAGAACCGTACCACATTTGGCTTCATCTTTGAATGCTTTGTTTTTCCCCAGTGGTTTCTCACTACCATGAGGATAGAAAAACCCCTAAATTAAAATGAAACATTTTAGAATCATTTTTTTCTGCATACAGGAGTTTTTACCCTAGTTGGAAATATTTTCAGAAGGTGTGCAGTGTTATGGCATGACTGATGGACCCAAAAAAAATGAACAGGATCAACAGGCTTTAAAACTCGTACAAATTGTTTTCAGCTCTTGGCAAGGGCAGACTGTCAAAATCTTCATTTAAGACACCTGGGTCCAGATTGCAGTTTTGTCATCTGTGTACCTGTAAAAAGTTTTGCCATAAAACTCAAAAAGAAAACGTCCACAAAAGAGAAGATTTTATGGCTTCTCAGTCTGCCTCTATATCACCAAAAGATAATAAAGGCTCTGAGGGAATTCCTAATGATGGTGGTGGAAAGCATACATTGGAGGGGTTGTCTCCTTATAAACAGCAGCAATTCCTGTCAAAGAGGACAGAGAAAAAAGATAAAGCTTCTCAGTCATCAGATAAGCATGGTGAACATGTCAAGATACCAGGGTGTTCAAAATGGGGAACAAGTCTGTGTCAAGTGATGGCAAAAATACGAATAAAAAAGCCTCAGAGTGGGCACAGGAAAAAGTGTTTGTCAAGAAAAAAACAAAAAAGAAAATAATGTCCTTTTCACACTTCCTGTAAAGGTAAGGGAGCAAGCAGTGAACCTAAGACAAATGCCTTAGGGCAGAGGACATGGAAAAAGTATAGCAGTTCTTCCAGACCTTCCAGGCGATGAGAAACATTATTAATATGCCTGTTCTCCTCCCCCACCCCCACCCCCAGCTCAGATTTCAGACCATCTGCATACACAGGAGGAGGAGAGGTATTATGAGGAGGAGGAAGAAAGTTAACCTATAGAACCAAATGGCTCACCAGAACAAAAGTTTGGTTTCCCCTCCCAGACCTACAGAGGACTGAACCTTATATTCCGCTTTCGTCAAACAAATGGTGAGCACCCTCACCATTCCCTCTCATGAAACAGAGGAGGATGAGGAGGAAGTGGAGTTTATGGATATGATGGGGCTAGTTCCCGTACATAAATCACTCCAAAAAGACACTTAAAAAAATCATATCAGCACCCAATAGACCTAATGGCTTTATTCCACTGGCTTTGTCATATGTTGCATGTTTGTAACTTAGCTGCTGGCAAAGATACAAAAGTTGACAAGAAATATCAGGTGGACAGACAGGGGGTGGAATACTTGTATGCCCATTCTAACTATGAAGGAGTAGTCCAAGCAGCTGCTTGCGAGACAGCCAAGGTGCCATTCTCTTCACAGACCCCTGAAGAGGATTGCAGAAAACTAGATACTATGGCCAAAGAAGTGTACGTAGCAGCTTCCTTGCACCTTAGGCAGGCAGCTTATTTGGCACATACAGCTCAGTACCAGAAAACACTGCGGTATACAGTGCTGGCACTGACTGAAAAGGTGAGGGGAGGTAGCACAGGACCTGGCTGCCGCAGCAAAGTCAGCCCTGGACATCACCAGATACAGTTCCACATGGCTGTAGACCCCAATGAATCTGATTCAAGGGTCTAAGCCCATGTAGTGGCATTGAAGAGGTTCTCCTGGTTAAGGGCAACCATCCTTTCACAGACCACCGAGGCCAAGGCCATGGATTTCCACTTTGAGAGAAATTCACTATTTGGTGACAAAACAGGAATAAATGAAAAAAAGTGGACAAGTACAAGACCACTTACAAAAAAAAACACTGATAAGGAAAAGGCCTCCACTTCCTATAGGCCTTATGGAAGGGGAGGCTGGGGTAGGGGCTACTAATCAAGACCCTATGCCACCTATGAGTATCAACCCCAAAGATGTTATTACAGGGGCAGAGGTAGGAGGGGCACCAGATGTGCTGCTGCAGCAACAGCCCCCAAGACACAGCCAAAACAAACCTCCTGCCAGTTCTTCAGAGATCACCCAACCATTGCCAGTGTGTGTGTGTGTGTGTGGGGGGGGGGTGGCACACTACTTGCAGAAATGCAGTGTATGATGATCTATTTGCTTATTGCAAATAATTGTATGCCGTAACATTCAACTTTGACTGTTTTCATCTGCATTAACTCTTGAGGCTATGTTGTGCAGCAAGTTCTTTTACCATTATATGTTGGTTTCTGTAACACTGTATTCTGAATACTTGATTTGTATCTTGTAAAATATGAACAACATATAATAAAAACTTCTGTGGCAAAAAAAAAAACTAAATAATGCCAGAAGAGTTATGTCTATGAAATGGAAAGTTCCTATCCCTGTTACAACCGATCTGTGGAACAATTTACTGTTAGATTGCACGAACATTGAAAAACTTCATTATCTTCCCAGTGCCCACTAATTTGTGATTCAATTTGGAACCCTTTGTAACTGGCTGTCTTTAATGGCTGGTTCTCATTTTTATGTTTGCTTGTGCAGATGCGCAAAGCAAACATATTGTTACTGTAGTGTAGGGGGTTGTGTAAGTGTGTACCATATAAGCCAATGGATGTAGAAATGCAGGAGGCTTGCCTCTCAGAAGTCAGTGTTGAGAAGGCTGATGATAGCAGTATTTAGCTGGCTGCTGAGTGCAAACTTCTTATAGTTCAAAGGATAATGCCCTACCAATCAAACTGATTTTCTCCCCATCAGCAAGCTAGCAGACATTATCAGGCTCTGAAGATAAATATCAAGGCTTACACTGTGTAAACATGCATGTGTGTGTTTCCCCATCGTTACAGACAAATACCTGTTTGAAACCACTAAACAGAACTGAGAAAAAACAATATACAGAATGCAAATATAGTGTATGGTGGAATGCAATTGTGTATGGAAATCCGTACACCACAAAAAATCGTTCTGCTTCAGTAGTGACATGCTCACTAACGCAGAACAACTTTTCATTCTGAGTTAGTGAGGACACCACAATGCAACTGCTCCCACCAGCACCGTTCATAGGACAGGGGCAGTTGGTGACTCCTGCATGTGAGCTGGCCGGCATGCTGGAGAGACCAGGAGTGCGAGTCTTCGGCGGCAGATGCTGGCAAACAAGTGTAAGTGATCCTATTTTGGGGCATCATACACTATACAGAACAGTGTATGGCCTCCCAAACAACTCAGCAACTCTTCCCCCTTGTGTTTTCTATGATGACAGAGGGACCTCTCGAGCTTCGCTCTCGAGGTCATCAACTGTCACAGAAAACACTCGGGTGAAGAATTGCCTTGTTGTGTATGGGAGGCTATACACTATCCTATATGTTATGGTACAGTTCATAGGTCAGAATAAGTTGTTATGGTATCATTCTGACATCCAAACGATACCATAACAAATTTTCAGCCTTCACCTGCCACCTCAATAGCTGAAGACATGGCTCAAAAAAGAAAACTTTGGAGAAAACGGCGGCACCCCTTAGCTAGTGCTGAGTGTTGAACTGAGTCAGTTTGGACATTGATAGCCGTAGATGGCTCCATGTTACCAAACTGAACCACTTCAGTAGTTTTCTTTTTAATTAACACTGTGGCCACAGATGGTTGGGAGTGGGAGTGACAAAAATCATGTCAGGACCGCTGCATGGAGTAGCAGTGAGGTGCCGGAGCGAGCGGAGGCAAGAAGGAAGGTATTGTAGGGACAGCCTGAGTGAGATGCAACTACTGGGAAAAAAAAATATACATTATATAAAACAGTGTATGCGTGCCCATATACAACTAAGACTGTGTTTCCATCTCGGGCATGTGATGACATAATGGAGATCTCTTGAGCTTCACTCTTGCGGTCTGCATGACATCATCACATATCCTTGATGGAAACACAGCCTTGTTGTGTATGAGCATCCATACACTATTCTATAGATAGTAGCTTCAAATATGTTAACAGCATGTCAATAATGAACATAAAACACCAGCAATAGTTGATTTAAATTACGTATCGTTAATGTTCCCTTGAATAGCCTCTGAAACCAATTGGATAACTTTGAAAAATGTGAGAGGCACAAATCAGTTTATTGTTCAAATACTGTTGCAATCCCTTTTTTTCATATGGGCTTTATCCTCCTACTCCCCCCATCGACTGCTTTCAGCTTTTGATCCCCAGCACCTTCAATCGACCTCCAAGGTATACCCCATCTACTTCTTATCTCATTGTGTGAGTGAGTGCCATGGATGGTGGTGCTGCAGTGCCTTCAAGGTTACAGCATCGTCCTCCAGATAGGAGTTCATTTCCACCTGTTACTCCCCTGGAGTCAGAGCTGGAGGCACGTAATGATGCATATGCAGAATTTGAAGACAGTGCACGCTTTCAACACCCACCTCCAACTTTCAGTTCTGGTGACTGCTGCTGTGCCACCTACCCTCCACTAGGTGGCAGCCAAACAGCAGTACACACTGCCCCCCCCCCAATGGAGGAGATCCATTGATGCACTAAATCTTCCTTCCCCAGCCAACCACTGAGTGACCTTGATCCATTCCCAACCCAGGTCACCGGTGAAGTTGGAGGTGAGGCAACCAGTGCTTCAGCTTTCCATGCCACAGGGGTGGATACAGGTTTACTGTATCTCTCATTTTCTTAGACAACATTGTTTGTAGCCCTTAGGGAGACTGAACCTCCAACCCACTGTTTTACAGTTCAGTACTTTTGCCTCTGTACCATTCAGCCAGAACTACGTGTTTGCAATTCTTTCCCCTTTTTCTTTATTACTGAAGGAAGTGACATAAAAACAAGATTGCTGTGCCTTAGACTTTCTTAGCTTTGGCTGCCTGTCTACATATGACATCATAATGCCCTGTTTATGACATCATAATTACCTCCACTGCAACAGATTGGGATATCATGCAATACTGTGACTGCAGAAGTAGACAAGTAGGCAGAGCAAATAGAGCAAAGATCCTGTTTCTATGCAAATGTCCTTGGTAATAGACAAATAAGGGTGACAATTACAGAAAAGGGTAAAATATAAGCTAAACTGTATCTAGATATTATGTTTTTCAGAGTTGCCCCAACAACATCAGAGGCTCTTTAAAGCCCAGTTACACAGCAAGCAAACATTCAACCTTGACAAACGCTTGTTCTGTCTGAACTAGGCCCAGGGAAGGTTGGTGGGAGTGGGAGGCAGATAAATAGTGAAGGATTTTGCAACCCCCATACTAGTTCCGATATGGTTTGATCTGTTAGACTTCTGCTGCTTATGAACCCCATACTACAGTACGTTCGTACTTTACCTTTCTGTGCTATTTCTGTGATTGTGTTTATAATCTAATAAAATGCATTTTGTGTTTCTCATTTAATAAAATGCCTTTTAAATGCAAAAAAGAGTTTTTAATTTCAGAAAACAGATTTCAGCTGTTTTTCACACAAAAATGAAGGAAGAGGCTGTATCATTTAGAAAAATATATATTTGATTTCTATTCCCCCAACCAACAATCACATTTGTACTCCTGTGGAGGGGGTGAAATAAATTAATGGCAGGCCGCTGGGTCCTGTTGCCAAATCCCGCTCCCATCCAATGCAGTACAGAGCAAGAATAATAGTCTATCTGGCATGTCAATCAAAACAACATAGTAGAAACATAGAAACATAGAATTTGACGGCAGATAAGGACTGCTTGGCCCACCTAGTCTGCCCATTTTCTTACCTAACGGATAGGCTAAGGAAAAAGGTAAGAAACAATCCACACATTCTGAATCTTTTTTTTGGGTTTTGAAAAGTATGTTCAAATATGCAATTTGATTTAAATGTCATATGCAGCGATGCTGGGGACCTGGAGCCTCTTAAAGTAGGTCAGTTTCAGTTTTGTAAAATGATTATTTTGTAACCTTTTACAGAGCATTCCTTTTATATATGCATATTTATGAATAATGTTAGTCAGCAAGAAAAAGGAACAGTGGGATAAGGATATGTTCCAGGCTCAATTTGCATGATAAAAATTAGTAGAGTGCATTTTCCCTGGGCTTTTCAAACTATCTTGAAAGACTCATAGATGAAATCCCACTAGATATAGAGGAATACAAACTCTGTCTGTGAGCCCAGTAGACATAGAGACTGTGAGCCAATGGAGAAACACCAATATGGCCTGCAAGCCCACAGGGAAGGGGACCCACTCTCTCTCCATGAGCCCACAGTTCCACACCAACCAAATCCACAGCAAGGCTGCCCTATCTGCCCACAGCATTTGTGGGTTCCTCAGCTGCCAAGTCTGGTAGGAAGGTGGTTGGTGTTGCTGCTGCTTCTGCAGCTGGAGTGCCAGTCTGTAAACCAAGGTGGTGCAGCAAGAAATGGGTTGTGACTATCACTCTGATGTATGCTGAGGAAAAACAGCATTAGGAAGAGGAAGAGGAGGATGAGGAGGAGGTGAAAGAAGGATACGGCCCTGCAAATGGGGAGGAGAAGAAGGACAGGCACCTGCTGCTAAGGACTGCCGGAGCAGTGAGGTGAGCAACAGCCAAGGAAAAAAACTTACAAGTTTTAGTTACTTGCTTTGTTTTATACTGAGCAAAAAAACAGTGCTATGTCAGCAAGTCGGCTGCAAACAAAACAATATTAAATGTATGCTGCAAACAGGGAACAGATTTCAAATTAACATTTCAACCTAAGGTCATCTTTAGCAAGTATCTATGCAAAAATATATAAGTAAAGTTTGTAGAGAGATAAGTGTGGGAAGAAGGAAAATGGCTGTGTGGGTCTTAGAGGAAAAGTGATAATATGCAAGTTAAAAACAGAAGCTGCAAAGCAAATTGGTGTGGATTGGGTAGGAGGAGACATTAAGGCCCTTTACACACCAAGGCGGTGTGCTTAAAAATGTCTTTCAAAACATTATTTTTCTGTGTTATAGCACAGTTGTCAGATTGTCCAAATTGCCTTCTGATACAGTGCTTACCCGAGCCAGTCCGCAGGCATGACTGCAGCACAAGTGCAAAGCACTGCAGACACCACCATTCATGCAGGGACAGTACTGATCTGGCAGTGAAGCATATTTTGAACCAAGTTGAACTTTTAGGTTGAGTAGTTGATTGTGAGCACAGCCATGTGTGTAACTCTTTTTAGTTTGTGATATCCCCAAGAAATAGATTCCATGCCCCGGGGGTGGTTACCTTAAACTGTGTTAGAGCACGGATTGCATTCACACTATTAACATGGGTTAAGGAAACTATGTTGGTCTAAAATCTTGCTCAGTCCTACCCTGGAGCGGGTTTCAGATGGTTTTAGAATATGGATTGTAACACAATTTTTATTGTGCCTCAAACTGGACACAAACCTTTTAAATAATTTCAACAGAGTTAAAACAGTTTAAAAGCCCTAGTGTGTATAAGACCTAAGAAAAAACAGGAGTGCAAGAGCTGATGAGTCATTAAGTAGAGCTTAATAAATGGATAAAGTTAGGTGTCTGGAAGCTGCAAGTGAGAGGAAGGGTTTGCAGGATCTGCCTAGCAGTCAGTCAGGAAAGGTATATAGGATCTGTCCTGCAGGTATAGATACGCACCTCGTTCACACGGCGAGAGGTTCTGATCGCCACCATGCTGAATATTGCAGCCAGTCTGTCTGAAACACTGCAAGGCAGTGTTCACACTGCATAGCCCCGCAGTGCTGTGGATGCTCAGAGAGAAGTTCCACTATTTGGCAAGGGGTTCTGGTAGAGGGGTTGCGGTTGAATGATGCTGCAGCACCAAAAGGCAGTCAATTGTCTTTTTACCACCCGAGTTCAGTTAAAGCTTGTTTTGGGCAATAGAAACACAGCTGAACTTGGGCAAGTGGTTCTTTTAGCGGACTGAGGGCTATAACTTGGGAAAAACAGGGTCTCAAGAGTCGAGCCGTGGAGCCATGACAGTGGGCGCGCGCATATGCATATGCACATGCCCAGTGTCATGGCTCCACAGCTTGACTCTTGAGACACTGTTTTTCTCAAGCCATAGCCCCAGTCTGCTAAAGAACTACTTCTCTGAGTTCAGCTGTGTATCTATTGCCAAAAAACTTTTGCTGAACTCAGGTGGTAAAAACAATTGACAGACTGCCGAAACAAACCCAGGTGCAGGCTGGGAAAAGCCTGTCATGATGTTGTGGGTGAGGCCAGGCTGCTTAGACAGCCGAGAAAACGGTGCAGAATGCCTGCACCACTACCGTGATCCCAGAAAAAGAGGGACTGCGGTTGAAACGAAACACAAGCTACAAACGGCAAAACTGTGTCGTTCAGACATGCACAGCGGCAATAATCTTGCTGCTGTACACCATCAGCAATGCCACAGATCTGGCCGTGTGAGCGGGGCTTTCAATTGATTAAAATCACAATTGCAACCAAACCTGGATACCAGGATGGTTGAAATACAAAATAATTTATAGCAAATACAGCAGCACCAGCCATGATTCAATCAGTAATGCTGCACTATATCACAAAATGCTGCAGTACACAATGTCATTCAATGGCAGTTAAGTCATTTTTTCATGCAGGATTTTGTGACGTGTAATTTTCTGCAAATTATTGTGTTGCACCATGGCTGGCTCTGCTATACATACCATACACTTTGAATTTATACATACTGCTACTTAAAACAATTCATTAAAACAATTCATACATACATACATACATACATACATACATACAAGATGTCGACAGAGAAGGATCACAGAAATCTGATGGCAGAAAAGGACCCCAACGGCCCATCAAGTCTGCCCCTTCCCCCCCTACTCATCTCCTTTTCCATAGGCCTTCCCCTTCACCCCACTTATCAACCCCATATGTCTGTCCCATGCCCTCTTGAATCCCTTCACCATTTCGGCCCCCAACACCTCCTCCGATAGTTTGTTCCAGGCCTCCACCACCCTCTCCATGAAGAATCACCCCCTTACATTGCCTCTATATCTTCCGCCCTTCAATCTTAGGGTATGCCCTCTAGTTTTAGCCCCTCCTTCTTTTTAAAAAAGCTCCCCTCCTTCACCTTATTGATCCCTTGCACATACTTTAAAGGTTTAATCATATCCCCCCATCTCCCTTCTGGTATCCAATGGGTACAAATCCAATTTCCCACACCTTTGCTCATATGGCTTCCCCTGCATACTGTGCACCATCTTGGTTACCCTTCTCTGAATCCTCCCTATCCCATCTTTGTCCTTGCATAGGTGCGGTCTCCAGAACTGGCCTCTGTACTCCGGGTGTAGCCTCACAATGGCTTTGCAAAGAGGCATCAGTACCTCCCTTCTTCTGCTAGTCATGCCCCTCCCAATGCATGCCAACATTCCATTTGCCTTCCCCACAGCTTTGCTGCATTGGCTACCTACCTTAAGGTTGCTTGATATTATAATCCCCAGATCCCTCACCTGCTCAATTTTTTGATCCCCCCCGCCCTGAATGTAAACTGCTCACAGGTTTTCACACCCCAAGTGCATCACAGCACACTTCTTGGCATTGAATTTCAGTTGCCAAGTTTCTGACCACCCCTCCAGAATCTTCAGGTCCTGCCTCATGGCCTCCACCCTCCTTGGGGAGTCCACCCTATTGCAGATTTTTGTATCATCTGCAAATAGGCACAACCTTCCCTCCAGCCTCAAGGCCCACCTGGTCTGCCCAACTGAGCTCCACCTAACAGTAGATCCCCAGTTTAACTCTTACACCGGAACCCCCTCCTCTAGTTACCAGAATCCCTTTGTGTCTGTCTCATGCTTTCTTAAAGCTTGTAATTGTGTTGGTCCCTATCACTTCCTCCGGTAGATTATTACAAACATCCACCACCCTCTCCCTCCACCTGGGGGCAGCCCCGCAGCAGGCACAGCTGGGTGTCTTTCCAGGAGAGAACAGCTGCCTTATGGCTGCTCAATCCATCTCCTGGCCTCCCCCCCACTGACCCCCAATGATCCGGGCTCACTCCTGAATGCAGGTCGCCAGTGTGGTGCGAGGTGTGGTGTCCAGTACCTTAACCCTCAGTGCCACTGGACCGGCTGCCCTTGAGATATTTGAAGGTCTCGATCATATCACCCCTCTCCCTCCTTGCCTCCAGGAATACATATCCAGTTCCCTCAGCCTCTCCTGATAAGTCATCCCCTGCAGACCCCTCATCATTTTTGAAGCCCTCCTTTGCAACACCTCCAGCCTTTCTATGTCCCTCTTTAGATGAGGCCACCAAAACTGAACTCTATACTCGAGATGAGACTTTACCAGTGTCTTGTAAAGGGGCAACAGGACCTCCCTCTTTCTACTGGTAATACTCCTCCCTATGCAGCCAAGCATATGGCTAGCCTTCCCCACTGCCACATCACATTGCCAAGCCGCATTTAGGTCATCTGTAATAATAACTCCCAGGTCCATCTCTGACTTCATGACTGCCAGTTTTACTCCTTTCGGGTCATATATCATCCCCAGGTTTCAGCTTCCTATGTGCATAATACTGCACTTTTTCACATTGAACTCAAGTTGCCAAACTTTAGACCATTCCTCCAACCTCTTAAGACCCCTCCTCATCTTTTCAACCCCCCCCCCCCGGCTTGTCCATTCTATTGCATATCTTGGAATTATCTGTGAACAAGCATGCCTTCCCATCCAGCCCCTCCCTAATATCACCGATGAAGACATTAAAGAAGACTGGTCCCAGCACTGAGCCCTGTGGCAGTGTATTCTTTACTACTCCCATGTCTGAATGTACTCCATTTACCAGCACCCTTTGGCTCCTGCCAGTTAGCCAGTTTTCAACCCATGTTACTATCTTATGGCCCACCCCTAGGCTGCTTAATTTGTTTATCAGTCTTCTGTGAGGAAAGGTGCTGAAGGCCTTCCTGAAGTCCAGATATGCCACATTCACCACCCTTCCCTGGTCGACCACCCTGGTCACCTAATCAAAAAACTCAATCAGGTTGGTCTGGCAGGACTTCCCTCTCATGAAACCATGCTGCCTTGAGTGCAATAGGCCAGTGGTTTCCAGGTATCCAATTATTCTCTCCTTCAGTAATGACTCCATCATCTTACCAATCACTGACATCAGGCTAACTGGCCTGTAGTTACCAACATCCTCCATATCACCACTTTTGTCTTTGTGGAGTGGAACCATGTCTGCTCTTTTCCAGTCACGTGGTACCTCCCAGGTATCCAATGATAGGTAGAACAATGCCATTAGAGGTGCAGTCATCTCCTCCCTGAGCTCTTTTAATACCCTGGGATGCACCTCATCTGGTCCCATCACTTTGTCCACCCTAAGATTATTCAGCTCTTTAAGGATCCAATCTACTGAGAAGGGACTGGTGTCCACTTCTCTATCCCCCCCAAGCTCCTGTCCTTCAATTCTGGCCCCTTTCCCCTCTCCTCTTCAGTGAATACTGAGCAGAAGTACATGTTAAGCATGTCTGCCTTCCAATGGTCATCCTCCACAGGGTCCCCCCCCCCTTAACCTGATTATCCCTCCCTTTGTTTTCATCCGTTCTCCTATGTACCTAAAGAATGCTTTATCTTCAGTTTTATTCATACATTTTTATTATTTCTAAATTCATTAATGGATCATGCAACCTATGACTTGCCTTGCATATATCAAAAAATAACTTTTTGGACACATTTGATCTCCTAGTACTTAGCTTCTCATATTTGAATATAACTAAAACATCTTCATGTCTGCCCTCATTACCCAAAATAACTCTTCTTGCTCTTTTTTTCACTCTTTCCAAACCATTAGATTCTGCTATTGTCAACCAGCCATGCCAGACAGCGGTCTCATGTTCCAGAACTGGTCTTACTATAGTACAATACAGTATACTGGGTTGCACTGTTAAGACCTGCTGCCATTAAGGTCATAAGAAATTGTAACCTGGTATTTCCTTGAATATTTTCTACTTGTTTTGTCTAGTAAAAAATCACTCTGGAATACAAGACCTCAAAATCTAACCTGGTTTACTGCTTTTACCTTAGAACTACCAAACAATAAGGGAGCCATTGATTCACTATTTGGTTTATCAGATCTAATTTATTTTATTTTATTTGGGTTCATTTCGATAACAATTACCATTTGAACAATTTTCTACTTTTTGTAAATCCCTTTGTCCACACTGGTATGCTCAATATCAGAAACATCTGTTACAGTGATATTACTGTACCAACATGCTTCATACACTGATCAGTAATACTTACCTACCTGGACATTCATCAGAGGGGGTCGAGTTTAGTAGTTTGAGGGACATCACCATGGATGTTACCCATTTTAGATTTCGTACCATGACCTCCACCCATTAAGACATTCCTTGCAAAAAATCACATACCCATCCAATTGTGCATAAAGGAATAGTGCACCATCATATATTTTGTTTATTAAAGGGAAACTCCTGCCGAGTTCCTTAGTGCAGCAGCAGCTGCAGAAATGCCCGATTAGGGCTTTCAACATAAAATACTATTTTTTTACCACCTGGTGCCCCGGAATTTTAATGAAAAAGATCTGCTCACTCCATAATGGTGACACAGCCCCAGACGGACATCTCGTGCACTTTGGGTGACTTCCGCCACAAAGATTATGCTAATGAGGGCTACCAACAAATGGCAGATGCTGGTAGCCCTCATTAGCATAACCGTCGCAGCGGAAGTCACCCGAGGTGCACGAGATACCCGCCGGGGGGGGGGTCTGTCGCCATTATGGAGCGAGCGGATCTTTTTCATTAAAATTACGGGGCACCAGTTAGTAAAAAAATTTTCTTTTATGTTGAAAGAACTAATCGGGTGTTTCTACAGCCGCTGC
Organism: Neoceratodus forsteri; assembly: GCA_016271365.2. Taxonomy (NCBI): domain Eukaryota; kingdom Metazoa; phylum Chordata; order Ceratodontiformes; family Ceratodontidae; genus Neoceratodus; species Neoceratodus forsteri. Next base: position 335,068,947 of record CM028131.1, read on the forward strand.
TGCACTGAGGGACTCGATATGAGTTTCCCTTTAAATACCATGGTCAGTTATGTCAAATGCCTTACAATAATCTACTAAGACTGCTTTTACAAATTCCCCTTGCCTTCATCCCATGCTCTTCTACAAATCTCTAAACTATAGGGCTACAATAGTGTTTCCTCCTAATGATCCAAACTCATTTAGAACAATCACTGCTTCCACAAATTCCAAAATTAAAATCAAAATAAAAACATTTTTGGAACCACACTGGTCAAAGAAAATTGGTCTGAAATCTTTTTTTATCATCATTATGAATGTTACTTCAGAAATTGGCATTACCATTGTATACTCAACATAACTTATGACAACATACAGTAATTTGTCATCTGTATTGTATTGCCTATGTAACTGATGTGGGACCTATAAATGAACATCTGCTCACTGGTGTAATCCAAGACCTCAAGAAATAAAATAATAAAAAATCTGTAGGTTTGCTTTAGTAGCCCCTTATTTCTGCTCATCACTGCTCCCTCTACCAGGCTCTCAGCTGGCTCTCCCCACAAGCCCGCCACAAATACCTACTAGGCTTCCTCATAGACAAATCCCATTGGGGAAAAAGAGTCTTCCCTCCTATCTTCTCTCCTTAGTCTAAGCTTTGGCCCTTTAGCCTCAGGTTCTCTACTCTTCTCTTAGAGTGCCCCCAAGTTGCCACCTGCATGGGACAAGAGGCCTTCATCCCTGCTGCTTCAAGTCACCAGAACAGCCTACTGACTTTCTTCTGCTGTCTAGGTTTAAACTCCTTATTCAATGTCAGTGACTCAGCCAGTTGCACACTCACATTTGAGGCTGGAAGATCAGAAGGCTGTGGGTTCAATCCCCACACCAAGCACTTGGGGTAAATCCCAATCCTGACACTGCAGTGCAGCATGAGGGGGTGCTGCACTTCTGAGGTGCTGTCTTTCAGATGAGACATTAAATCAAGGTCCTGTCTGATTGTTTTGGTGGTTGTTCAGATGGATGTTAACTATCCCAAGGCACTTCTTGAAAAAGAGTAAGGGAGTTTCCCAAGTATCCTGGCCAAATTTCCCCCATTCACTAAAAATACCACCAACAGCTAAATCTGGTTCAATGTCAGTTGGTTTCCATCTGTATCCCCCCATCCCCCGGGACAAGGATGAATATAGGCAGGATTGCCTAGTCCTCTCTTCCTGGTCAACAAAAACTAAATAAACAAATAAATTATTCAAATTGCTCTATAGGACTCGCCTCACATAACTGCCCCCCCAACACAGAGTCCAGAGACCCCCTGATTTGGTTCTAACTAACCCTGCTGTCTTCTTTATCGCATGTGTGGATTATGCTGCTGTGTATACTTGTACATTGTGTATAACGCTGTTATTTATTGCTTGAGTGCACTCTCACAACCTACTGTACTTTACCCAGTACTTCAACTGTTGCATTTATTGTCCTGCAACTTTTGAAAAGACAGACATTCTAAACAAATGCTTCTGCTCAGTGTTCATAGAGGAGGAGGGGGGGGCGGACAGAAAAAAAAATAACAGGAGTTTTGAAGGTGAAGAGGTGGACACTAGTCCTTTTCCAGAGGAGAGAGTCCTGAAGGTACTCACAAATCTGAAAGTGGACAAAGCAATGGGGCCAGACAGGGTGCATCCAAGGGTGTTGAGAGAGAGCTCAGAGGGGTACAGGCTGCACCTCTGACAGTTCTGTTTCACAGATCACTGGAAACCAGAGTGGTTCCAGAGGACTGGAGGAGGGCAGATATAGTCCCACTTCACAGAAGTGTTAGCAATGAAGATGTTGGCAATTATAGGCCAGTCAGGCTGACATCAGTGGTGGGAAAATTAATATGAACACTGCTGAAGGAAAGGATTGTGGAATATCTTGAATCCAACAAGTTGCAAGGCTCAAGGCAGAATGTATTCACAGCGGGGAGGGTATGTCAAACAAATCTAATAGATTTCTTTGACTGGGTGACCAAGGAATTAGATCAGGGAGGAGCGATGGACATGACCTACCTAGATTTCAGTAAGGCTTTTGACGGTGTTCCAAATATGAGACTGGGGTCTTTGGCAGCAGTGGGAATAGAGCAGCAATGGAGCCAAGTGGGCTCAGGCAGCTGAGGGGGATTTGACAATAAAAAAAAAATGAAACAAACTTCAAGATCTCTGATTGCTGCTCTTCAGCCAGCAGTCTTCCTGTCAGCTGAACTTCTCTCCCCTCCTTTGCCCCCTGCCCCACTCGGGAGCTTGCTAAGTTGCTGCTGGGTAGACATGTGTCTGGCAGTCCACTGGAGTCACTTTTGAAACTCGCCGCAAGGTTCCAACAGCATCAGGTCAGTGGCAGCAGTGGGAGTAGAGCAGCAATGGAGCTCAGTGGGCTCAGGCAGCTGAGGGAGATTTAACAATAACAAAAAACAAACAAACAAACTTCAAGATCTGTGACTGCTGCTTGTCAGCCAGCAGTCTTCCTGTCAGCTGGACTTCTCTCCTCCTCTTTTGCCCCCTATGCCAATCAGGAGCTTACGACTGGGTGGGGATGTGTCAGGCAGTCTTGGGATTAACTAGAAGGCTTCCTTTTGAATCTCAGCCCACTAATTCTCTGCTCCTATCAGTGATGTTGCCTGCTTGAGGGCGGGTCTGCTGGGGTGGATAAAAGGAAGCTCATCTAACGTGTCCTACATGTTTGAGTCCCACTGGAACGAGTGGAACAGTGAAGAAGTGGAACAGGTGAAAGATTGGCATCTTAGGCATTGGCAGGCATCAGCAGAGGAAGCCGAGACTGTGTCGAGAACTAAGTTGAGTTACCTGTTTTTATGGCTGTGGGCGGAGCCTACAGCCATCTTGCTGTCTGTAGCTGGAAAAATGGAGCACCATGGAACACATTTTTGGAGTTTTCAGTGTATCCTTCCAGAACTATAAATTACTTAGCCAGTTAAAATAAAATGCTCCTTTCCTTCTGTTTAGAATGTTAGGGACAGTACTGCAAGCTGCTTATCAGATGGCCATTAGGAAACTGAAACAGCTTGTTAAATATTTGTTACCTATTAAACTGGAGATTGATTTACCTCCTTTGAAATGCAACAACCTGGACATTTAAATACTTAGCATTTAAACATTTTCTTGCTACTAGCTTCAGTTGGGCAGGTATTGTCTTTCAAGAAAGATTCATACCTCATAAATGTCACCATTTCCCAGCAATGAATCTAAAAAGATTTACACTGTTTTTTTAACCTCTTAAGACGCTAGATAAGCATTGTCTCAGACATATGCCAGGTCTTCTGTGAACTGTCCAGGCTAAATATATAGCAATCGGCAGGCATTTTTTACTAGGCTTTTTGGGGGAAAAAATATATTGAGCTACAGCAAAAACACACACACACACACACACACACACACACACACACTGTACATGCCATCCTCATGGCCACAACATTCAGAATAAATACTGCAATCTAATATGTTATAAAACAGTAAAGAAACGTTGTTTATGTCAGTGAACACAATGAAGTTCAGTTTACAGCAGATTTCCTTTAAATATTTCTTATCCTATATTTTGTATCCTGGACAGTGCAGGGGAGATATTAAATCTCATTGTCATAGGGATCTTCATTTTACACATTTTTGCACTGTAGTTGCTCAGGATGCCCCAGATTAGACGCAATGTCTTGTTTTCAGTAGGGTCATGATTTCACCATGTTTATAAACTATTTAATCAGGGTAGCCTAGTCCAGATATAAAATATTATTTTCAGTGTGTTCTAATTGTACACAATGCAGCATAATATTGTGTAGATGTTTATTTATTTTTATTTTATTTAGTTTTTGTTTACCGGGTAAGGTGCACTAGCCATAGCAATGACTATTTTCAGGCACGACCTGGGAGAATACAAGAACAAAACATTTTTACAATAGATTTGAACCAATCATATAGACAGAGAAATACAGTACAATATATCAATACAGTGTAAGTAATGGGAACAAGTAGATACAAAGTAGCAACAAACAGGTATACAATAACAATTAATATGGTAATAGTGAAAATAAGGGAGGGCAGGCATAGTAACAATTATAAACAATGTGGTAGAAACATCAGTTAAGCTAAGATAAGTGAGCATGTCAGCAGGTAGTCAAGGGAGATGGAAAGCAAAAGAAAAGAGGGATAATCGAAGTGGGGAGAGGTGCAAGAGGATGAAGGGAGAAAAAAGGGGGTGAGATAGGGTATTAAGATAAAGAGTTATTATTGTAACAAGCTAGGAGACAGGATAGTACTGAGTCAAGTCAGTTGAGACAAGGGAGCAGCAAGGAAGCTTTTGGGTAGGGGAAGAAATGGAAGAACAAGTGCTGTGCTAGGGGGGTTTGAAATGGGGGCAAGAGCACAGGATGGCAAGATGATCATGCAGCAAGTGTTTGAAAGAGGCATGGGAGGATGCCTGATGGATGTGTAGAGGGAGGGAGTTCCATTTTTAAGGGGCATGGCAGGAGAAAGTGCTCACCCCTTTGGAGGAGTGGTGTCTAGGGATGACAACATGGGATTTGGCAGTAGAGCATAGTTCATAGCTAGGCGACTAATTAAGGAAGAATTCTGCCAAGGGTTTAGACGTTTGATTCTGGATGATGCTGTCTATGATGGAGCAGAGTGCATAATCATGGGAGGCTGCCCGGAGAAAGCCATCCAAGCTCAGAGTAGAGGAGACAGTGGTGTTTTAGCCGATTTGAGAAAGATGCATATCTACAGATATTATTGTATGCAACATCCCACTTCTGAAAGCTAGTCTTACATGATGAGGCATAAGCTGCCATGCCATACGTGAGTGACGCAGTAGTATGCCACGGGCTATGGCAAGCCTAGCTGACGGAGTGAATACGTAGCTGGAGCGGTAGGCCATGCCGAGTTTCATATTAGTCAGCTTGCACATCTGCTGCATGTGAAGATCAAAGATAAGAGTAGGCTCAAGAGTGATACCCAGATACTTAAAGGAGGGTACAACCATGATGGCAGAGACATTTTTGGTGGAGATATTGAAAGTGGGCTGGGCAAGTTTACGTTTAGTGTTGGAGCCAAATAGCATGACTTGGGTCTTGGAGACATACAGGACAAGCATCTTTTTTACCAGTCATTCTTCTAGTTGTATAAAATCTTGGGAGAGTCACACATTTATGTCAGAGATGTTCTTAGAAATGGTGTACTAGACGATGTCATCAGCATAAAGTAGGGAGGCAGTATTTGCAGTGTCAGTGGCTCAGTAGGTAGCACACTCGCCTCTGAGGCTGGGAGATCAGAGGGCTGTGGGTTCAGGTCCCACATCTGACACTTGGGTTAATATCCCAGTACTGACACTGTAATGCAGCATGAGAGGGGTGCTGCATTTCTGAGGTGCCGTCTTTCGGATGAGACGTTAAACCGAGGTCCCATCTGCCTGGATTGGTGGTAGTTCAGGTGTATGTTAAAGATCCCATGGCACTTATCGAAAAGAGTAGGGGATTTCCCCGGTGTCCTGGCCAAATTTCCCTCATTCACTAAAAAATACCACCAACAGCTTAATCTGGTTCAAGGTCAGTTGGCATTCATCTGTATCCCCCTCCCCCCGGGTCGTGCCTGAAAATAGGCAGGATTTGTCTAGTGCACTTACCCGGTCAACAAAAGCTAAATAAAAATAAAATAAATAAAATAAAGTATTGGGGGTAGTTGAGGTAATATTATTAATAAAGGGGGAGAAAGGCAGGGGACCAAGGATAGCACCTTGTGGAACACCAATATTAGTGGTAGTATAACCTGATGAGGTAGAGTTGAAATTAACAAATTGTTTACGGTCTGTCAGATAGCTGTCAAACCAGGCAGTCACACCCTGTGAGAAACCTAAAGATCTTAGAGTGCAGAGAAGAATAGGGTGATCTACAAGGTTGAAGGCTTTGGTCATGTCTATGAAAATTGCCCCTGTAAGGAGACCTGAGTCTATGCCTGCTATGATATTGGAGGTAAACTTGAGTAAGGCAGTGGTGGTGCTATGACCCTTGGGGAAACCATGTTGTGCTGACGAGAGAAGGTTTAATTTCTGTAGATAGTCAATAGCTTGGTTGGCGTCGAGCTTCTCAAGGATTTTGCTTAGAGCAGGTAATATGGCAATGGGCCTATAGTTAGAGGGATTTTTTCAGTCACCTTTTTTGAAGACAGGGGTAATCCTGACAGTCTTCCAGATTTCAGGGACATGGCCATGACAGAGGGAGAGGGAAAACATTTTGTAAGAGTTGCAGCTGTATAAGGGGCTGCTAGCTTTAGGAGTTTAGGCTGAAGGTTATTCGACCCAGCAGTGATGAAGTCAGAGATACTATTGAGCTGCCTTAGAACTTCAAGGCGAATGACAGATTTGAACAGAAATTTGGGCCCAGCATCAGGAGTCTGGTCATAAGAGCAAGGTCTGGGAGGGAAAGCAGATGTATAGTTAGTGAGGTCAGTGAACTGGGTATTGAGAAAGTTAGCTATAGTGGAGGGATTATTACAATGAACCCCATTTAGGGATATATCGGTTGTAGTGGGGGCAGGAGTCGATCCTAGGAAACATTTTATATGTGATCAGAATTTTTTGGGGTCTCCATAAGATTTAGTTAAGAGATCTTTGCAATATGCACTTTTGGCCCTTTTGATTTCCTTTTTACATGAGTTTCTGAGGGCTCTGTAGGAGTTAAAGTCAGCAAGGAGCCCCGTGCTTTTGTAGTAGCGCCAGGATTTGTCCCTCTGTCTCAGTTTGGTGAGAAGGTCAGACCTTAGCCATCGAGTATGTTTTTTTTACCCGACGGGTAATAACGGGGCAATGCTTGTTCTGGATTGCCAGGAAGTGATTCAGGAAAATGTTTAGAGCAGCCTGTGGGTCATTGGAGTTAAAAATGGGGGTCCAGTCAACAGTGGCAATGTCCAGGAGGAAAGATTGTGGGTCAAGTTTGGAGTAGTTACGAAAAGTGATAAAATGGGGCTGTGAGGGGGAGTGTTTAGGTTTGCCCCATATAGAAAAAGTAGGGAAGTGGTCTGTGATTGCGTCAGCTAGAACACCAGAGGAGATGATGTTTTCTGGGTGGTTGGTCATTATCCAGTCCAACAGAGAACTAGAGTTGGAGTGGGGGGCAGCCCTTGTGGGTTCACTGATCACCTGATGAAGGCTGAAACTTTGAATCTTGGCCTGCAGGGCATGAAGAGAGTTACCTAGCCAGTTTAGATTGAGATCACCAAGTAGAAGAACCTCAATTTTTCCGGAAAGAAGAGAGGTCTGATCAAGCAGTTCTTCTAGTCCTTTCTGGCCACTGGATGGAGGACTGTAGTCACATACACTATGTAGCTTTTTGGGGCCTAGTGTAAGGAGGACATGAAGAGCTTTGCAATGGTTTAGTGGAGACGAAGGGATAAGAGAGAGTTATACATGATCTTTAAAATAAATGGCAGTGCCACCACCTCTTTTGGGAGTAGGTCTATCAAGTCTCAGGAGATTGTAGGAGAGGGAGTGAGCACTGTGAGTCCAGGATGTGAGGTTTAAGCCAGGCTTCAGTGAGGCAGATGATATCCGGTTTGTATAGGATGACCCAGGCTTGTAGCTCAGCATAGTTATGTATTAAGCTCCTGATGTTATGGTGAACAACAGTAAGGCCCTTGGCACAGGGGAGAGGATTATGTATGTTTGTGCTAGGACCAGGATTTGAGTGTATATCTCCAGAGAGCAGCAGGGCTAGTGAGATGAGATACCACAGTTTATGTCATAGGAAAGGAAATAGGGTCTTTGAGTTCAGAGGACATTGCTTAAGTACATAGACAACCAACTAGAGCCAGGACTTGGTTAATAGCATTGGAGTTTGGTCACACCGGAGAGAGGGCAGCTGGAGAAGGTTGGAGAAAATGTAGTCGTGGTGCGAGAATAGTGGAGATACATGGGGGTAGGAGGAACAGAGGGCAATGATAGGTAAAGCAGAGCAATGGAGAGTATAACGAGAGACAGTAACATGCTTAGTTTCATGGTAAATAGAGAGTTGGAGATATTTGCTAGGAAAAAGCTGGGTCAAGACTGAGACAAAAGGAAGTGAGCAACCATAGGACAATGGTGGTTAGAGAGAAAAGGGGCTAGGATAGAGCATTTTGTGAACAGCTGTAAAGAGAGGGCAATATCAGACAGACAGTAAAAGGAGGGAGGAGCTTCAGAATGCTAGAGGAATGGGAGAGGAGAGATGTACAGTGTAGGTGGGGCGATTGCATATTTAATGGAGGCCTGGGAGGGGGTGAGGGGGTGGGAAGAAAATTCAGACAGCAGGTTACAGCACCGACTAGCAGATTTGGCACCAGCTTGAGGAGATCCGAGCAGCAGCTAGCCCCAGTCCCAGGGAATTGTGCATAAGGCCCTAGTAAAAGGCACACCAATTCAGAGAGCGGGGTGGCTGAGAGTGGGCCAATGATGACCCTGCTGTAGAAAGGCGCACCAATCAGTGGCGTCATCGCCTGACAAACAGTTTACAGCCATACCTGGAATTCGAGTTGAATCCGAGGACCGCGAGGGCGGTCAGATGTTGTCCATAGAGTCAGAGCGGTGGCGGCCAGAGGTGGCAGGCGGCCCGCCTCACAAACTGGGAGCGCCGCTTCTGGCGCTGATTCCTGTGGAGAACAGAGGCAGAGAAAGCAGCTATAAGTAGGGGAGCAGAGAAAAGGCGTGGGCGGTCTGCTGGCAACAAGCCAACAGCAGGGGGTGGGGAGCAGATTTCAAAAACAAAGGGAAACAATAAATTAGGTGAGAAAAAGGTTAAACAGGAGGGTGAAGAAAATCACAAGCAGAGGGGATGAGACAGTCTAGTGGGGAAGGGTTTAGCAATCAGGGAGACAGAGGGTATGAGTGTAAAGATAGGGGGATTAGATTTCAAGGGAATAATAGGAAAAAGCACAGAAATTGCAGGTATGTACACAGCAGTGCAAAACAGGTTGGGATATCCTAGAGTCACTAGACAGTAGTTATGCAAAATGAGTTCAACAGAAGAAAAATCATCTAGGTTCAAAAACAGTGGCTAAATTCTAGGCAGTTTGGTAGGGCACACAGAGTGATCTAAAGACAAAAACTAAGCATCAGTAACAGGTATAGAATTAGGCATGTAATTAGTGAGTAAAAGGCAGTAAGTTTGAAAATTCAGACAGCAGGTTACAGCACCAACAAGTAGATTTGGCACCGGCTTGAGGAGATCCGAGCAGCGGCTAGCCCCAGTCCCAGGGAATCATGCAAAAGGCCTAGTAAAAGGCGTACCAATCCGGAGGGCTGGGTGGCTGAGAGCGGGTCAATGAGGACCCTCCTGTAGAAAGGCACACCAATCAGTGGCATCGGCGCCTGAGAAACAGTTTGCGGCCGGACCTGAAATTTGAGCCGAATTCGAGGACCATGAGGGCGGTCAGATGTTGTCTGTAGAGTCGGGGCAGCCAGAGGTGGCAGGTAGCCCACCTCACAAACTGGGAGCGCCACTTCTGGCGCTGATTCCTGGAATTCGAGACAAATTCGAGGCCCATGAGGGCAGTCAGATGTTGTCCATAGAGTCAGGGTGGCGGCAGCCAGAGGCGGCAGGTGGCCCGCCTCACAAACTGGGAGTGCCCCACTGAAAATAAGAAGCCATGTCTTCTGTGAACTATCCAGGCTAAACATATAGCAATCAGCAGGCATATTCTAGGAAACACATTGTAAAAAATGTGTAAAAGGAAGACCACACTGAAACTGCCTCTCAGCAGATCTGAATTGTGGAAATTCATTAGAAATAATGGTTGAAAGCATCCCAAAGCTCTCCACAGCAATATCAGCTCTGACCAGATCTTTTCTTTTGTTGCACTCACCAGTGGGATATAGGTAAGGGAAGGCCATGATATTGTAAAACGTATTTCAGTGTGCAAAATGTGGTGGTGTTTAAAGTATGTTGACAAATTGATGTAATAAAAAGGGAGGGAGAAAAAAAATATATATATATATGTAACCCCCCTGTGGGGGCTTACCTGTCACCACGTTGCCCTTGTTTCTCCTTGCTTCCTGGGCGTCTCCCAATAGTGCCTGTAATTTTTTTTTCAGTCCCCTGGTCCTAGTCCCAATCATCTGTGCCCTTATTCTGGTGCCCCAGCCAGCCCCAAAGTGTTAATTCAGCCCTCCAGGGTTTGAGCAGTCAATGTTGTGATCTCCCATTTTAGGCATGCCCTCAGGGCAGTGGGGATTGCGCAGGTGCAAGCAGCACCTTTCATGGGGGGTGAGATACTGACAACAACAAAAATGGAAAGGGACCTGGGGGTAGTCATATCAGATGACCTAAAGGTGGGCCAGCAATGTGAGAAGGCAGTAAGGAGGGCTGGAGAGACACTGGGATGCATAGGGAGAGGCATCACCAGTAGAAAACAGGAAGTTGTTGGCCTTCTGTACAGACAGTTGGTAAGACCACATCTGGAGTACTGTGTACAGTTCTGGAGATCTCATCTCCGCAAAGACATAGACAGGGTGGAAGCTGTCCAGAGAAGGGCAACCAAAATGATGCAGGGTCTGCATCAGAAGACATATGAAGAATAAAAGAACTAAAGATGCAAAGCCTTGAGGAAAGGAGGGAGAGAGGTGGGACATGATGGAAACTTTCAAATATGTCAAGGGAATCAACAAAGTCCAGGACGGTAGCATCTTTCAGAAAAAGAGATGTGCAAAAACAAGGAGGCACAATTTGAAGACGGGGGGACAGCTCAGAGGTAATGTGAGGAAGTATTTCTTCACAGAGAGGGTTGTGAATAGATGGACAGCCTTCCTGAGGAGGTCGTAGAGTCAAAAACAGTGGGGGAATTCAAGAATGCATGGGGCAGACATAAGGCAATTCTAGTGAGGGGTAGGAGGAAGTAGGCTGTTGGATAACTAGGATCTGCAGCTTATCCATTAGGTAGGAAAATGGGCAGACTGGGTGGGCCAAGCGGTCCATATCTGCTGTCAAATTCTATGTTTCTATATTTCATCTTCAACTATGCAGATTTGCAGTTGAACCAAAGAGTGTTCCATTGGTCCTAGGATCCCCATCGACTAAGTGGGACCCGGTGACCATTGACTAAGAGGCCACACTCCTAAAAAAATAGAGGAGATCCACAAGGGAGTTTTGATTTGGGGCTCATTAATTTTCATGAGCCAGGAGCCCCGATCTGTTAAATATTCATGAGGGCCTGTGTTCCCTCGGGGCAGCTGTATTTCGGCTGTGGCAAAAATAGAAAAAAGAAATGCTTAAATAAATATTTTAACTTCCTGATGTATGCCTGGGAAAAAGTGTGTAACAAGGGGGAGAAGTGTTTAAAAATACTGCTCTTGGCTGTACCAGCAATTGTGGGACTCAGAGAATCAGCCTATCTGCTGCTGCATGTCAGGAAGCTAAAATATCATCAGCAGTGACAGGAAAACGGACTGAACAATTAAGCAGTTTTGTGCAGTGACAACAAGTACACTAACCGGGCTAATGGACTGTGGGGCATTGGGGCAAATGATTACTTTATTCTGGCTGCACCAAAGCTTTAATGTGGGACTGCCTGTGATTCTGCTTTGGGTTTGCAGCCGTTTCATGCAGCAGCAGCCAATGGGAAAAGGCAAAGGATAAAGCCAGGACTTGTGGGACTTTTACCTAAAGCTCTTGGGAAAAGCACCAAGCGTTCATGGGGAACTGCAGGGACTAATGTTTAAGCACCAAAACTGGGAGCCTGTAATGCATCAAGTGAGGTTCATGCATTATTCATATTTGTGGCTGACAAATGCTTCAGCCAAACAGAGAGAAAGTATCAGGTTGCAGCAGCCAATCAGGAGCCTCAGGAGAACCCTATAAGAGACACTGTTTTCTGACTGTGCGAGAGAGAGAGACAGAGAGAGAGAGCGAGAAAGACACAGAGAGAGAGAGAGAAGCAGATAGAAACATAGAAACATAGAATTTGATGGCAGATAAGGACCGCTTGGCCCACCCAGTCTGCCCATTTCCCTACCTACTGGATAAGCTGCAGATCCTAGTTAACCAGCAGCCTACTTCTTCCTACCCCCACCCCCCAGAATTGCCTTATGACTATCCCATGCATGCTTGAATTCCACCACTGATTTTGACTCCACAACCTCCTCCGGAAGGCCATTCCATGCATCCACAACCCTCTCTGTGAAAAAATACCAGATCCAGCAGGAGCTCCCCACAGGGGTTGGGGCTCAGGCCCCTGCAGAGAAAAATGGGCCTAGCTGACAAGATGGAGCCTCTCCATGTGGGAGATGGGCTCTCCTCCTTCCAAAGGGGGGAACAGTGGCAGCTCACAGTAGAAGCCCCTAGCCTGGGGATTGCCAAAGAATGTCCTCCAGGGCTAGAGCCAGCCTTCCACATGGTGGGAAAACATGGGCCAGCAACTCGATGAAGCAGCTGTGAGAGAGCTGATCCTGCCTCAACAGTGAGGGCATTGAAGAAAGAATTGATTCCAGAAAAACCAAAAACAACTAGCAAAATGTTACCAAGGTATGAGTGAGTAAACCTGTATTAACAAATGCAGTATCAAAGCAGTTTGAAAGGCCACAAAGTGTAGAGCAAGGCAAGTTAAAGTATCTGCAAGGGGCACTGAATGACCAAAGTAACAGGATTGTGATTGTGTGTGTGTCTGCTCCCTACATCTGATCAACGCCTGGAATGGGTAGACATGTGCTAATAACTGGAAAAGAGTTTAAAGTGAAAACGTATAAATATGTCTGACTTGATCAATACCACAGGGCTGAATGGGAGTTCCCTGACCATGCGGAATGTTCCGGACAGTGCCTGGTGGACCACCCATAAGTTATGTGTAATGTGGGAGCAGCAAGTGGCAGCAAAGAGCCACAAGGGACTGCTTGTTGTGTTGTGAGCTTAGACAGCTACAGAGACCAGTACTGCCAAGTGCTACAGTGAAGTGTAAGTTAAAGCAAGATGAAAAAGTATTGTTGAGTCCAGGGAGCTGCAGTAAATAAAGATACAGCCAAGTATCAAAGTTTGCATCGAAAAACTCTATTGTGTCTATTTGCTAGCCAGTGAAGTCTACAAAATGGTAGTGGGCCTTGCCTCAAGCCTAGTCTAGTTCAAGTTCAAGCAAATCAAATGATAGCAAGCCCAGCCTCAAGCTCGGTCTACCTGTGTAATATGCCCTGGCTAACAAGCAAAAGTGTTCAAGACAACAGTAATTCTGTAACAGAGGCTAGACCTGAGCAACAGCTGTGGACAGTGGCAGAAAAGCAAGCATAGGTCCAGGACATTATGCAGTTAAATGTGGACAAGTTGAATCTCAGAAGAGATCTGGCCTTGTGCAAGTAAATACAAGCAAAGCTCCATATGAGGTCATATAAATGTACGGACAAGTAAATGTGCTAAATGTGATTGGGAAACAGCCTGGTAGCATGTCACCAGCCAAGGCTCTGCCATATGCACTTCACTCGAGAGGTACAGCCTAGACGTGAGGTTGAAACATGCCGGCCCTGCTCCCTCCCGTTCCTTCAGCAGGTGTTCCAGCCTTAAGAGGGGCACTGTCTTTGATGTTTGAAATGCAAGTTTTCATCTCAAAATCTGCAAGACCCTTTGCAGTCAGTTTGTGGGCTACTGGCTGTTAGCTTTGTCCTGTGTATTAAGCCTTGGAGTCAGAGGTCCAAATTGATGAGAGCACCAAACCCTGATTTTTCTAAACCAATGAGGACATAAGCTGCAAGTACTGCAGGGCAACCCATGCACCACCGATTGTGACTTGTTCTTAGTTCAAGATATGATTCTTGCTAACTGCAGTTAATTTGCTTGATTCCTTTAAGGGCCATGTCGGTATATGTACAGCTGCACCGTTTATCAGGCCTGCACCATGTTCTGAGAACTTTACAGTTACTGGGTGACCCAGGTTGTGTGGGATTGTGGGATCTTGCATAGTCTGGGATACTGGTACCAATGTAGGTGTTGCTAAATTGATCTGTCTTATGCAGCTAGTTAGATAGCCAGTGCTCTGGTTTGTCACTAAGGTTGGTGGGGAAAACACAACATTGAAATGTGATTTAAACTGCACTGATTTACCCAGCTGGGGGGGTCTCACCAGCACCAAATAAAATCTAATCATCTGTATATATTGTGAATGCATAATCTCTATTCCATTTCCCTTCTCCTAGACCTTGCCCCCTAAATAAATATTGTCATTACTGTTTTTTGCAAATCATGGTTTCATGAGCATATTATTAGAGAGCGTCTTTAAATGCAAAATGCCTAAAATGTGGGTAAATGCTTATGGGTCATGTGTGGGGGTGGCTAATGGTAATAGTGGGTGATATGGCATCTCAGGGGGTCGTAACAGATAACATCTGGCCCACATTAAAGTTAAAGTCTGAGTGGCGGCACTGCACAATTTAGAACCTAATGTAAGTCTAAGAACCCAACCCCTCAACCTACATCCTAAGTAGTAGGCAGGGGTGTAACCCCAGGAGTAGCGCTGCCTAAGGGATATAGATTATAGATATACTAATATATATATATATATATAGTTTGTTTTTATTTTAGGTTAAGACCATAAGAGCATATGCTCATTTACAATGGCGAGCTTATCATCAGTACATTACAAAGTTACAAACAACTATAAGTTTACAAATCTATAAAAATACATACAGCTATCAAATAGATATTACATACAAATATCCAACACACAATAGGCAAATATCAAAACATATACAAGATATTTTCAAGTAAAATATCTACAGGGCCTAGGGAGAGAGAGAATGTATTTTTTCAGGACAAAAGCTGAAGGGACTTTATTGTATTGTTTTCTAAACTCATCTAGGAATAAGTTGACTAAAAACATAATCTGATCGTTTTGTTTTAGAGTGTGGAACTAACATCTCCCTCAGATGACTTTTCCTTAGGGATGGATCAAGATCCCTAAAATTAAATTTATTACTAAGATATCTTGGGACCAACTCCAAACCACATTTGTAAGAAAAATACTTTCATGGAGTTCTCTCCTCCTTGACAAGGATAGCCATCCTAATTGCTGATACATTTCACAGTGATGAATCAATCTAGGGCATTTTACAATCAGCCTGGCTAGTCAATTATATAAGACATCTAACCTATAGAGTCTATCGGAGGTAGCATTACTATATAAAATGTCTCCATAATCTATAAGGGGTAGAATCTGCATTTGCACAATTAGCTTTAAAGAGCAGCTGACACCGTCAGGAGAACTTTAACAAACCATAATATTTAGACACAGCTAAGCATATATTTCTCATTAGTTCCGTATTCCTCCTCCCCATTATTCATTACGGAGGTAATTTATATGAAAACACAATCTTTGCTCCCAAAGAGTTTATCTATTCCTGTTGCTTTCTCCCTACCTGAGATCATAATGCTCTGCTTGAGACATCACACTTACTCTCATGGCAACAGACTGTGATGTCACAACACAGGATTATGACTTGAAATAGGGAGTAGGCTATAGAGGCAGATGAATTTTAAGAGAAATGTAGGGACAAAGAGCATGTATTCTTGCACGTTTGCTGAGTAATAAATAATGAGGAAGAGAAATATATAGAATATATATGGAATGCAGGCTGAATTGTACCTAATTACTAGGTTTTTCAAAGTTTTCTTTGAGGTGTCAGTAGCTCCTTAAAGTTTCTGTTTCCATGCAATGTTGGTTTCGATATAAGAATCCCACCCTTTTGCTGACTTGAGTTATCAATTTGTCTAAATGCTTGTTGCCAGACCTTGTTTGGCCTAACCAAAAGCCCAAATATCTGTAGGTGTCCATGTTCTCCAGGGCATCACCAGCACCATCCAAGATAACTAATTGATCATCACTATTGTTCTCGGAAACTGCCCCAAAAATCATACACTTCATTTTGGTAGTATTCAATTATAATTTACATTTTGCAAAAAAAAAGATCGGAGACTAATGAAGCTGTCCCGGAGAACATTTTGGACATCATAGATAGAGGGCTTAGAGGAATAAATTATCATAGCATCAGCATAAAGGTGGTAAGAAGCATCCCCCACATTTTTTCCCAGTTCTGTCAGATGTATCAGTAACAGCAGTGGCTCCAGGACAGAGCCCTGGGGTATTCCCCTATCTACTACCAATAGGGCAGGCACCACTCCATTCACAGCCGTGATCTGGTGTTGATCTGATAAGTAAGAACAGAACCAATCTAAGGCTAGTCTACCAATACCCACCTCATGAAGTTGTAACAACAGGAGCTGATTGTCAACTGTGTCAAAGGTCTTGGAGAAATTGATCAGAATGGCTCCAGTATAGTACATGGCATCAATTGCTGATCTGATGTCATCCAAGACCCTCAACACAGCGTCCACAGTCCCATACTGTTTTCTAAAACTGACCTGATATTGATCCAGCAAATCCTGAACTTCCAAATAAATAGTCAACTGATGGACTAATCATTTTTCTAAGATCTTACTAACTTGGGGCAATAAGGATATACAACTATAGTTTTTAAATGACCAGGGTCACCACCCTTAAAAATAGGGGCCACCCTGGCCAATTTGCAACCATGAGGAAAGCAGCCCAATGATATGGACCTATTGAACGGGTAAGTCAGTGGGCCAGCTATACGAGTAGTTGAGTATTACAACATGGTAGATGTCAAGTCATCTTGTCCACAACTCCCACTTACTTTCAAACTCAGAAGTAAGTCAAAGACCTATTGCTGCCCAATTTCCTTAAAAGTGAAATATAAAGATTTCTCTTCTATCCAATTAGAAAGATTTTGAAGAGGTTTAGGGGAAGACTCAAAGAATTTACCAAACTCAATAACAATCTTATTAAATCTATCTGGTAAGGAACACTTTTTTGATAGGTTTCCTCATTAGACAATTGGATATTTGAACTATTTTTAGAGTGTCCATTTAAACCTTTAATTAGTCCCCCAATTTTTTTAGGGTCCTCTGTAGATTCAGAAATGTTAGCTTTAAAAAATGTGTTTTTAGTATCCCTTACTCCTGTTACATAAGCATTCCTTAATTTTCTATAAGTCTGCCAGTTTTCTGGTTTCCCAGACCATCTGGCCTTTTCTCATGCTTTATTTTTTGTCCTGTTTCTCTCTCCTTAACATGGAGGCGAACCAAGCTGCTGAACTGAATTTTATTTTTCTGGATCTAAGAGACATATGTTTGTTACAAACATATAGCAGTCCCCCCCCCGCGCCCCCTCAGAAAAAAATGCCCACTCGAAATCCATATCTGGAATAAGTTCTAAATGTTCCCAATTTACCCTTTCCAAATCTGTAATAAAATCAAAATAATCAAAAATGTTAAAGGATCTAAAATAACATTCTAGAAGGACATTTTTTTCCTATCGTGCTCCTTAATACAAAACATCATATTATGGTCACTTAAATCTGAGGCAACCCTAAAAGCAATATAATGATGAGGGCAGTTTGTAAATATCAAATATATCAAGCATGACTCTTTCAGGCATTTTTATTTTTATACGGGTGGGCTCAGACAACTAAGCCAAACCTAGTCTGAGAGCAATCAATCAATCATTTTATTGTGTGACATAATAATGTCATTACAATTTAAAATCATTTTGCTTTCATCATTAAGTTTTTACATAATAATTTCCATATAATTTATAAATTATGATTCTTGCTCATTACAAAATATTTCTTCATATAAATACAGATGTTTAACAAACAAGATGTTCCTCATTCACTTATATAAATTTTGCATACTTATTTCCTTAGCCTATTTATACTTCAGTATTCTTAATCCATAAAAATATCTCTTCATATAAACACACATTTTTACAAACTTCATGTTACTTATTAGCAGTTATTCTTATATCTTTTCTCTCTTATTTTCTAAATAGGTGTTAATGTAGTTCTTTCTACTTGTAAGAATGTCCTTACCTTCATTATATTTTTAACCATATTGCTCCTTTTTCTGTAACCACGATTATGCAGAGTATTATTCAAATCTCTTCTCCAAGATCTAATGCCTTAATCCTGTCACCAACCCTGTCATTCCATATGTTTAATATGATATCTCTTTTTTCTACAGAGGAGAAGAAGGAAGCCACACGATCCACTTCAGTATGTTTCCCTGTTTTTAAAAGATATGTTACCATATCTTTATGTTCATATTCTATCTTACTCATTATCTCTCCCAAATACTCCTTTCTTTTTTTTCCCATAAAGGGGACAAAGTATCATTATATGTTCTAGATTATCCAGATCTATATTACATGTTTTCCTTTCATTCTCCCATTTCCTAAATTTTGCATTGAGCTAATTACTTTAATATATTTCAAAGTGAAACCTAGTTATACTTTTCCTTTTTGGGGGGTCTTTAATTTGTATTAAATAATTCTCTAACTTGTGTTGTTGTTAATTTTTAGCCATCCATAAACATCTCTTATTTTGTTTGCAAAATGGTAAATCTCTCTGTATTTCTATATCCTCTATTCTTGTTTTTATTTCCTCTCTCACAATTCCCATTGATATTCTAAAGATGTCAATTAAGGTGTACATCAATCCATTTGGTTTTATTATTTTTTCTACAATTTGCATACTAGGAAACATTATACCCCTCTTTAGATATTCTCGTGATTCTTCTATGCATTTCCTTGGCAATCTATTTTCCTCCATCATGTATGCTTTTAATCAATAATTTATACATCTTATTTTGATTGAATTTTCCATAGTATATTGATCCAATTCTGCCCTTATCACCACAGAGGGTGCTCCATTCAGATCCCCAATAGTTTCTTATAGTGTATGTTTAAATATTTATCTATTCCGTTACTTCCATCCTGTCCTCAAATTTCTGCCCCACACAGCAGCTGGCTTCTTATTTTGGTATTAACTACTCTCAGGCATCCTGATATCAAATGTCCACCATATTTGTATAGTAATTTATTCATTGCTGGTAAAGAATCTTTTTGTTTTAAGCACTGTTTCTTTTATATGTTTTCCCCATTTTAAATCATTTGTTATTGTTACCCCTATATAGCAAAATTAATTAGCTACTTCAAGTCTTTCTTCAACTTTGTAAATGTACTTATTACTAGTTTTACCACAGATCATAACTTTTGTTTTATGATCATTTATTTTCAGATCTGCTTCTTTACATTCCTCTAGAAACTTTCCCAACATTCTTTTTATACCCAAATAACTGGTTGCCATCAACAAAATGTTGTCTGCATAGGCCAAATATGGGCAAGCTTGATTTCCTACTTTAGGTAAATGAAAATTTGTGTCATATATCTTTTCTAGTATTTGATTTAAGTACAAATTAAATAATTTAGATGACAATGTACATCCTTGTCTCACACCTATGTTTGACTTAAATTGGTCACTTTTGTTTCCTTTTGAGTCATATCTTATTTGTGTGGCATTATCATAGTATAATATTTTAATTATTTCCACTATACCTTTGTCCATTTCCAGTTTTTCCAGTGCTTCTCATAATTTAATTCTATTCAAGCTGTCGAACACCGATTTAAGGTCTACAAACACACAACATAGACTTTGTTTCTTCACATTTCTATACTTGTGAATTCAGTAGATGTGTTAATGTAAAGCACTGATCAATGGTTTTCTAAATATGTGTTAATATAGTGCTTTCTACTTGTAGGAATGTCCTTACTTTCATTATATTTTTAACCATATTGCTCCTTTTTCTGTAACCACAATTATGCAGAGTATTATTCAAATGTCTTCTCCAAAAACTAATGCCTTAATCCTGTCACCAACTCTGTCATTCCATATATTTAATATGATATCTCTTTTTTCTACAGAGGAGAAGGAAGCCACACGATCCACTTCAGTATGTTTCCCTGTTTTTAAAAGATATGTTACCATATCTTTATGTTCATATTCTATCTTACTCATTATCTCTCCAAAATACTTCTTTCTTTTTTTTTTCCATAAAGGGTACAGAGTATCATTATATGTTCTAGATTATCCAGATCTATGTTACGTGTTTTCCTTTCATTCTCCCATTTCCTACATTTTGCATTGAGCTAATTACTTTCATATATTTCCAAGTGAAATCTAGTTATACTTTTCCTTTTTGGGGGGTCTTTAATTTGTATTAAATAATTCTCTAACTTGTGTTGTTAATTTTTAGCCATCCATAAACATCTCTTATTTTGTTTGCAAAATGGTAAATCTCTTTGTATTTCTATATCCTCTATTCTTGTTTTTATATCATCTCTCACAATTCCCATTGATATTCTAAAGATGTCAATTAAGCTGTACATCAATACATTTGGTTTTATTATTTCTTCTAGAATTTATGTACTAGGAAACATTATACCCTTCTTTAGATATTCTCATGATTCTTCTATGCATTTCCTTGGCAATCTGTTTTCCTCCATCATATATGCTTTTAATCAATAATTTATACATTTTATTTTGATTGAATTTTTCACAGTATATTGATCCAATTCTGCCCTTATCACCACAGAGGGTGCCCCATTAGATCCCCAATAGTTTCTTATAGTGTATTTTTAAACATTTATCTATTCCTTTACTTCCATCCTGTCCCCAAATTTCTGCCCCATACAGGAGCTGGCTTCTTATTTTGGTATCAACTAATCTCATGCATCCTGATATCAAATGTCCACCATATTTGTATAGGAATTTATTCATTGCTGGTAAATAATGTTTTTGTTTTAAGCACTGTTTCTTTTATATGTTTTCCCCATTTTAAATTCTTTGTTATTGTTATACCTAGGTAGCAGACTTAATTAACTACTTCCAGTCTTTCCTCAACTTTGTAAATGTACTTATTACTAGTTTTACCACAGATCATAACTTTTGTTTTATGATAATTTATTTTCAGGTCTGCTTCTTTACGTTCCTCTACAAACTTTCCCAACATTCTTTTTATATCCAAATAACTGGTTGCTATCAACACAGTGTTGTCTGCATAGGCCAAATATGGGCAAATTGATTTCCTACTTTAGGTGTATGAAAATTTGTGTCACACATCTTTTCTAGTGTTTGATTTAAGTACAAATTAAATAATATAGGTGGCAATGTACATCCTTGTCTCACTCCTATATTTGACTTAAATAGGTCACTTTTGTTTCCTTTTGAGTCATATCTTATTTGTGTGGCATTATTATAGTATAATATTTTAATTATTTCCACTATACCTTTGTCCATTTCCAGTTTTTCCAGTGCTTCCCATAATTTAATTCTATTTAAGCTCTCGAACGCCGATTTAAGGTCCACAAACACACAATACAGACTTTGTTTCTTCACATTTCTATACTTGTGCATTACAGTAGATGTGTTACTGTAAAGCATTGATCAATGGCTGAACATCTAGGCTGAAAACCAGCTTAGGCTTCATCCAGTTTACCATCTCTATCTATCCATTCTATAATTCTGCTATTTATAATTTTTGTAAGTACTTTCTGAGTGCAATCTGTTGGGCTTATTGGTCTATAGCAGCTCAAGTCACTCTGTTCTCCTTTTTTAAACAATGGTACCATTATATTGCACCTCCAATTCTCTGGAATTCTTCCTTTATCCATAACTACTTGAAACAATTTTTGTAGCCTAAAAGTCTAAATTTCTATATTTTGTTTTAACACCGCTATTGGTACTCCATCCGGCCCAGGTGCTTAAAATAACAGAAAAAATTCTATTGCAATCTGTAGTTCCTTTAAATCAATATTTAAATCTACCTTTGTCGATCATCTATTATGGCAGAAGCCCGATGTTTTTGCAGAGAATTTAAACTAGTAAAGAGGGAGAGGAGTGCAAAACCCAATACGCCAGTCAGGGAAGAAAGCACCTCTCCCCCTCAGCTAGCAATCAATCAGAAGTTCATCATCTGTATGCATCATTTGCACCAGCAATGAGGGACCACAGTCCAACTCCACAGACCACACACATGGGGAATGTTAGACCTCCCCACCTAGCTAAAAAACCAACAATTGCTCAATGAAAAATCATGTACACAAATGCCCGCAGTCTGGGAAACAAGCTCCCAGACCTGGAGGCAACAATGACAGGGGCCAATCTGAATATAATAGCCATAAGCGAGACATGGTTCACTAGTAACCACACTTGGGAGATTATGGTACCCAGCTACTTTCTGTTCAGAAGAGACTGGGGGAAAAGGAAAGGGGGGAGTGGCCCTATATGTCAAAGATAATATAAAAGCAACTGAAATTCAGAATACACAAGAGGACTCAGAGGAATTGTGGGTCACCTTGGAAATGGGTAATGGCACAACCATAAGAACTGGAGAGGTCTACAGACCTTCTGACTAGAGGGAGGGAATAGACAAGGTTTTGATAGAAGATATACATAAAATGGCTGCAAAGGTGGTGGTTCTGATGATGGGAGATTTTAACATGACAGATACAGATTGGTCCGTACCAACTGGAACATCAGCAGGAACTAGGGACATGGTGAATTCCCTCCAGGGGGAGGGCCTAAACCAACTAGTTCAAAACACCACCAGAGACCGGGCTATCCTTGATCTCGTACTGACAGATGGAGAAAGGATTATCAATTTCCATGTCAAAGGGCAACTGGGGGCCAGTGACCATCACATGATATGGTTCAACTTGGTCACAGGCACACAGTCCACCCAATCAAGGACTAAAATCTTAGACTTTAGAGGAGCTGACTTTGAGACGATGAGGGAGAGCATAAAAATAGCCCTAGCAAGTAACAATACAAGAAGGGGAGTAGAGGCGTTATGGATTAAGATTAAAAATGCAATACTTGAAGTAACAGGCCAGTGCATGAGGGGAAAAAAGAAAAAGTAAAAGAAGGAGGAAACCACTATGGTTCTCAAACACAGTAGCTGAGAAGGTCTGAGACGAATGGGCAGCCTTCAAAAAATACAAGGGAACACAAAAGGACGAAGATAAAGAGGCCTACCAGAGTTCCCTAAGGGAAGCAGGGAAAGCTGTGAGACAGGCAAAGGCCAAAACTGAGGAAACATTGGCACAAACAGTGAACGAAGGGGACAAGACTTTCTACAGATACATTAGTAATAGGAGAAAGTCTAGAGGGGGAATTGCTAAGCTCAAGGGAGAAAAGGGGAAGTATGTGGAGAATAACTTAGGAAAGGCATCCATCCTGAATAAATACTTCTGCTCAGTGTTCACAGAGGAAAAGGAAGGACAGAGCCCACATCTAGACACCATAGACACAGGGGGAAGAGAGGTGAATGCAGGCTCCTTACAAAAGAAAGAGGCCAACAAGAGCTCAGTAAGCTCAGAGTGGACACGGCTATGGGACCGGATCGCATACATCCCAGGATAATAAAGGAACTAAGGAAGGGACTAGCAGAGCCCTTGGCGGAACTGCTTACTGAGTCATTAAACACAGGGGTGGTTCCGGGGGACTAGAGGAGGGCCCATGTGATCCTACTCCATAAGAGTGGCAGCAAAGAGGAAGCAGGAAACTACAGGCCAATTAGTCTGACCTCAGTCATGGGTGATATCATGGAGTCACTCCTTAAGGAAAGGATTATGGAACACCTAGAATACATAGGGGTTCAGAATATGAGGCAACATGGATTTACAGGCAGAAAGATCCTGTCAGAATAATCTGAAAGATTTCTTTAACTGGGTAACACGGGAGGTGTAGTAAGGGGGTGCAGTAGATGTAGCCTACCTTGACCTCAGCAAAGCTTTTGATACTGTTCCACATAGAAGATTGGTTAACAAGCTAGGTAGACTTGGGTAGATCAAAAATTGGTCAACTGGGTGGCAAACTGGCTGTCAGACAGAAAGAAGAGAGTGGTGGTAAATGGTAGCCAGTCAGAGGAGATGCCAGTCACAAGTGGGGTGCCAAAGGGATTGGTCCTAGGGCCAGTCCTCTTCAATATCTTCATCAGCGATATTGCAGTTGGGCTGGAGGGTAAGGTTTGCCCTTTTGCAGATGACACCAAGATCTGCAGCAGAATTGATATTCCAAATGATGTGGGTAGGATGAGATGAGACCTGGCAAATTTAGAAAAATGGTCTGTAGAGTGGCAACTAGGGTTCAGTGCTAAGAAGTGCAAAGTCATGCATGTGGGGAGGAGAAATCCAGAAGCTAACTTCTGGAGGATGGGGGGAGTTGCTGGCAATCACAAGAGAAGAAAGGGACTTGGGCATCATCATCACAGATAACCTGAAAGCCTCCAGGCAGACCGCAAGGGCGGGGGAGAGCTAAAGGGATGTTGGGATCTATAAGTAGAGGTATCACAAGTCAAAAGAAGGGGGTAATGATTCCTCTGTACAAGACGCTGGTTAGGTCCCAGCTGGAGTACTGCATCCAGTTTTGGAGGCCACACCTGTAACAAGGCATTAACAGGATTGAAACAGTCCAGAGAAGGGCAACCAAAATGGTACAGGGGCTGCAGCAAAAGTCATATGAGGACAGATTGAAGAACCTCAATATGTACACCATGGAACAAAGGAGGGAGAGGGGTGACATGATAGAAACTTTCCAATACCTTAAAGGCTTTAACAAGGTGAAAGAGTCTAACATGTTTCAATATAAGAAAAATAGCAGGACAAGAAGGCATGGTATGAGATTGGAGGGAGGCCAGTTGAGGGGTAATGAGAGAAAGTTATTTTTCACAGAGAGGGTGGTGGATGCATGGAACAGCCTACCCAAGGAGGCAGTGGAAATGAGTACAGTGCAAGGCTTCAAAATAACATGGGATAGGTACAAGGGAATAATATAGATGAGTAAGAATAAAATATGCCATTGTTCAAAATAGATGCATGGCAATATTAAGCAGGTAGATACAATGGGCAGAGTGGATGGGCCTGCTGATCCTTATCTGCTGTCAACTTCTATGTTTATGTGTTTCTATGTTTCCTTTTCTGTTACCTTTTTCTTTATGTTTTCTTCTGTATGAAATATGTGTTTATAGTATTCTACCAATTGATGTGGTTCTATATTTGTTTATGGATCATTTCTATACTCCCCATAACATCTATTTTCAATCACCCAAAAAGCTTTTGTTGTCCTTATCTACTACTGCTATTTCTAACTTCCTCCACAGCTGTCTTGTGTGTTTAATTTTATTTTTGTCGACTACATTTTTATATATTTTTCTTAGCTTATTAAGAACTCTCTTATTTGCTATATTTTCCTCTTTTTTAACTTCTCTAATCTGTCTGTTCACTCCTTTTTTAGCTATTGTACCCTCTTTATTATACCATTCTGGTTCTTTTTTATTATGTATTTTTGTTTCCTTTATTTTTATTTGTGAAATAGTCTCCATTATTTGTTGATATTCCTTTAACAATACTGTTTTTGTTATTTCATTTCCTATTAGTTTCTCCATTTTGTCCCATAAACCTTTATCTTCCAGTATGCATGGAAACTCTTCTCCTTCTATCACTTTCCAACCAACACATTTTCTTTTTCATACTTCTAAAGGAATATGAGCCTCTCTACAATTCTGCCTTTGATTAGTCATACTACTTGATTCTAATCCTGAATGTGAGCTTTCTGCCTTTGGTTCTATATTCAGAGCTACACATATTTCCATCATATTCATGTTCATATATGATCTATTATTGATGAAGCAGTGCCTCCCATATAAGTAAAATTGCCATTTGAATCTGATTTAGTCCTTCCATAAATCAGTATTAGATTTTTATCCATCGTATTTCTATATTTTTCTCCCTGATTAGTTATTTCTTTGTCTTTAGCAGCCCTAATTAATTTTATATGGTCAGTATTTATAATTCCCAAATAACCTATTATATCTTCTGTTAAATTTGTTAAATTACCAATCCTATAATTGAAATCTCCTGTAATTATCAATCCTCTTTGTAGGTTACTGTTTGTATATTTAACTATAATGGCTTCAAGATCTCTATTTATGTTGTCATTTTTGTATTTACGTCCATCTGGTGGACGGTACACATTAATGAGTATTATTTCTGTGTCCCTTTCCCTGATGTTTATTGCCAAGATGTTCTCATTTTTTGTTTCTACTTCTTGTGACAATCTTGTTTCCCTTAACTTACACATTGTTACTAAACCACCTGTATAGTGTCCTAATCTCCCTGTCTTACAGTCGTGGCCAAAAATATTGGCGCCCTTGCACTTTTTCAAATAACTCACAATTTCCTCCAAACATAAGTTGAAATTAACAACAGTACAGTATTTGGTCTCCACAATTCTTTGTTTCTCTGTTAATATTACAGAACCTTTGTTTTTGATTCAGAATTTAATATATCCTTTTAAATCAGAAAATTATAAGAAATGGCATTGACAAAATTATTGACACCCTAGACTTAATATTTGGTAGCACAGCCTTTGGTCAAAATAACTGCAATCAACCTCTTCCTATAGCCATGGATGAGCTTTATGCACCTCTCTACTGGCAGTTTGGCCCACTCTTCTTGTGCAAACTGCTCTAGTTCTCCCAGATTTGAAGGGTGCCTTCTCCCAACTGCTGTTTTCAGATCTCTCCACAGGTTTTCAATGGGATTTAGATCTGGACTCATTGCTGGCCACTTCAGAACAGTCCAGCGTCTTGTCTTGAACCATTCCTGGGTGCTTTTTGAAGTGTGTTTGGGGTCATTGTCCTGCTGGAAGACCCATGACCTTCGACGGAGATCCAGTTTCTTGACACTGGGTTCAACATTGAGCTCCAAAATGGCCTGGTAATCTCCAGATTTCATAATGCCATGCACACGTTCAAGGCACCCAGTGCCAGAGGCAACACAGCAACCCCAAAACATCACTGAACCTTCTCCATGTTTGACTGTAGGGAAGGTGTTCTTTTCTTTGAAGGCTTCATTTTGTTTTCTGTAAACATAGAGATGAAGTGCTTTACTAAAAAGTTCTAATTTGGTCTCATCTGTCCACAGGACATTCTCCCAGAAGGATTTTGGCTTGTTCAGGTGTGTTTTGGCAAACCCCAGTTGGGCTTTCTTATGTCTCTCTCTCAGCAGTGGTGTCCTCCTGGGCCTCCTACCATATAACCCCGTTTCACTGAGTTGGTGAAGGATGGTGCGAGTTGAAACTGTCGTACCTTGTATCTGAAGGTCAGCTTGAATCTGTTTGGCAGTTGACTGAGGTGCTTTCTCCACCATTCGAACAATCCTGCGCTGCAATCTTCGATCAAGTTTTCTCTTGCGGCCATGTCTAGGGAGGTTGGCTACAGTGCCATGGGCCTTAAACATCCTGATAACATTACGTACAGTGGAAACAGAAACATTAAGGTCTCTGGAGATTGATTTGTAGCCTTGAGATTGTCCATGCTTGGCTACAATCTTCTGTCTGACCTATTCAGACAATTCTCTGGCTGTCTTTCTTTTCTCCATGCTCATTGCAGTACACACAGTGACACAAAACAGGAGAATGAGTCCTTTTCTCTATTCAAACTGGCTGAATAAGTGATTTTTATATTGCAGGCATCTGCAACTCACCACAGGTGAGTTGAATTCCAAAGTGAAGGAGAATCACCTGCTTGAAATCTAATTATTTCTAACTACTTCTAAAAGGTGCCAATAATTTTGTCCGGGCCATTTAAGGATTTCTCTGTGGAATAAGCTAAGACTTGGTAAATTTTTCTGCTTTTTGTGTTTTATTCCACTGCAAACCAAAGAAATACATATGTGGACACCAAAATATTTTTTAAGTTCAACAATTTTCTGGAAGGAATGGTGCATTATTAGAAAAAACTGCAAGGGTGCCAATATTTTTGGCCACGACTGTATATACATCTTTGGTATATATTTTAAATCCATTAATATGTAGTTTCCCTTTATACCAAGTTTCTTGTAAATTTACATATTCAAAGTCTTCCACATGCTTTCTAAATTCATTATCTGCCAAATTATTGGCTACCTCTGACACATTCGAAGACAGAATTTTTGTAATTTCTGTCTTATTCGTATCTACAGTAGTTCTTTAACTGAAGGATCGTGTGTCCTCCTTCTTCCACTCTTTTTTTCTTCAAGTCATTGCACATCTTCCTCATTTTCCAATATTCCATATCGATTTGATGTTTTAACTATCACTTCTCATTTTGTATTTTGTATTTTCCCTTTTTGTTTACTTTCATTGGAGTCAGAATTAAACTCATTGTAAACAAATATTTCTAACTCTAAGTTTCTTACTTTTTTCCAACAATAACTAGTCAGCCATAATGAGAAGTGATCTTCTGCTTCTCATCCGACCACTCTGCTGACATCTGTCTTTTGGATTTCTAGTTGTAATAATAATCCCAAACTGTCCAATAATTTATATTGTAAATTATTTGCTGTTTCTCTATGAAATTATTTAAGTCCAAATATGGATACTAATTTTGCTTCTTCTGCTAATTTCTGATACTGATTATACTTTTCTGGGAATAACTCTCTTAGAGTAAGTATATTTTTGACTTCCATTCTCACTTCTTGGTCCGAGAGCAAATGTTTTTATCTTTTTAGATTTTTCTAAATTCAGCTAATCAAAGTTTAAATCATCAGTTAATAAAATTTCATGAGACTGGGAATAAGGAAGTAAAACATCATAAATACTATCCAAAGCCATCAGTGGGGAATGAAGGGGTCTATATGTTCCCATCAAAAGAAAGGATTTCCCTATATGAAATTTGTATTGTAATGCCAGGTATTCACAAAAAGAGGGCTCAATATTTAATGAGAAATGGGTCAGAACAACTCTGAGTAGTAAATTAATATCCCACCCCACCCCCTCTTTTGTTCCAATCCGCTCTCACAAAACTGTACCCAGAAATAGTTAGTAAGCTATTTTCGTGTCCTTTACTCAGCTAGGTCTTAAAGAAGATAATAAATTCTGGCTCATTTTCCACCATAAACTCTCTGATAAGATCCATTTTCGGGATAATACTTCTCACATTGACATGACAGAATAATAGACCCTTTTGATTAGTGAAATTTGTAGACAGAGGGCCACAATTAGGACAGATATCCCCACTTTGTAACAATAAGAGTAGTATACAGACCTGAGTTAGCAACCCCCATGCAAAGATTTTTTACAAGTCCCTCCGATAATAATTTTCCCAATATCATAACCTACCACTTCCACAGCCCTAATACCCGATAAACAATTGCTAATAAAATTTAGAACAGAGCAATAAAACAAAGTATTATGACTACAGACCTATAAAACCATCAATGTGCTTCTAAATGAATTAGTTTCCAATAGGCCTTGGGTTCCTGATGTAGGATGTGATATATATCTATAGCTTGTTACAGTATGCCCTTAAAAGTGGAAGTGAGGGTTGAGGCGCTGGATGCCACACCTCATGCCATGCCAGCACCCTGGGTTCGGAAACAAGCTCAGGATGCTGGGGGTCAGGTGGGGGGGGTGCAAAACTGAGCTGCTGCTGGAAAGCTCTCCTCCCCTGGAGTGGGTTCCTGTGCTTCCAGGTGAATTAGCTACAGCCGGTGGCAGCTGGATGCACTAGCAGCTGGGAGCACATCAGAGGGGATCAGAGGAGGAGGTGGAGGCTTATGTAGGTCACACGGGAGAACATGTCCTGACATGCAGGCATCATTGCACATCTTTCTCCTCCTCCTGGGGCACCATAGATGAGAAAAGCCCCACTCACATGTGCAACATGAAGCCCCTGATGGGCTACCGCACCTTCTGCCAACCAAATAAAGCCCAGCATAAGTCAGGGTGGGGATACAGGGTGATGTTGGTCCCTTCCCCATCCCTCCTCTGGGGGGCCTCTCTTTAGTGGATAAGCCGCAGTCCTCCCTGCAATGTGGCTGATGTGGAGGCTGGGTAGTAGGGTGTGTTGAGAGTCTGTGCACAGGGTGGACTAGGAGATAATTCCTCACGTGAGAGTGGTATTAAATAGAATTGAAAAAAGTGGAAATATAAGTTGTATGATATACTTACTTGTATTATATACACATTGTTCTTATTGGGTTGGGGAGGGAAGGACAGGAAGTATAAAGAGAGCAAAATTAAGGAATGTGGGGAGTGGTGCAGTGCAATAGTTGTGGAGCAGCAGTATTCAGGAAGACCTTCTGGAGGCTTTGATGCTGCCCCATATTCATGCACCTCTCTGGGTTGGCAAGGAGGGTCTCTAGACTCGAGGCTGCATTGATTTTGAGTCACAAGAAGGTTATTAGGCTCGATGCTGAGTTAGCTATGAGTTGGGAGACCTTTTCCCCTGCCCATGGGCCATCAAGTCCAATACTGTTACCTCAAAGGATGCTAGATAAGAGGAGTGACTGGACTAAGATGGGCTTGAGGAGGGAGTGGCTGGTGGCATCAGGAAGATTGGAAGGGTGGGGTCACAGGAACATTTCTCAAACACAACCGGTATCATTTCAGAATTCATACACTGCTCTACCAGAGTGGGACAGCCAAGAGGAAGCACCCATGGCAGTGGCCAGAGAGGAAGTGGATCCCTCTTAACTGGAAATCCTAATGAGGGTGAAAGGGGACCTCATAGAAGGAGGAAACAATTACTAGTAGGTGACTCTATTATCAAGGGGATAGAGGTGGGCTTAGGAAAGGAGGCAGAGAGGGAGGTCAAGTGCCAACCAGGCGCCGCAGCTAGAAGGGATGGGAGGTGAATACTAAGGAGAGCTAGGGCAGTAGGAAGGAACGGGGAGCTGCATGTCATTGTCCACCTGTGGACAAATGACATGGCTAGGGATGAGGCAACAACAGTGCAGGGGGAGTTTATAGAGCTGGGAAATGATATTAAACTGGTAGCATGCTCTGTAGCTTTTGTAGAAGTGCTGCCTGTCTACAATAGGGGGAACCTCCACACCAAGGCTTTCAGCTCATGGTTGAAAGCCTTGTATAGAGAGGAGGGGTATGGCTATATTGGGGACTAGAGGCACCTGGGAGAATAAGAGCCTAGATAGAGGTGATGGTCTGCATCCATCTGGGAGGGGGACCACAGTTCTCAGTGGAAGGTTTAAACATTTTTTTGATAAATGTTTAAACTAGCTGGGGGGGTGGAAGAAAAAGGGGAAGCAGAAACTGACCCTCCCTCAAAGGTAGGGATGGAGTGTATCGAGATACTGGGGAAAGATAGTCCCACGCTGGATAACATAAATCAAATAAGTAGGGAAGAAGGGGGGAAACTAAGTTACTTCACTCTCCTGCCCTCTACAGACCCACCCCAACAAAGCCTACTCTGGCTGCTCATTTCACTACCCCTCAGTAGTGCACCTGCATGTCAATTTCAAAGCGCTGCACCTTACTCAATGAGCGATGACACTGTTAGCACTTCCGTGCTATAAACATTTCCCTATTTGCTGTTATAACATCACCTGTGTTTACTATGTAAACTCTGTTCAAGCGATGTCATGTTATGTTGTGTTGTGTCATGTCATGTCATGTTATGTCATGCTATCTCTTGTATTGTATTGTACTGTATTGACTGGCTTGGAACCTTTGTAAATGAGCCCTTGGCTCAAAGGTATTAATCCTAAACTTAAATAATTAAATAAGCAGACAGATGAAAAGAGGGAATGGGGCAAAAGGAAAAAGGGGGAAGTGGCAAACAAGGAGCAAACAAAATGTGGAAGGCCACGTATGCTAATGCTAGGACTCTGGGAAATAAGATCCCAGACCTCAGGGCCATCATAGCGGGGGCTGGTCTGAATATTGTGGCCATTACCGAGTCATGGTGCATGAAAAACATGACTGGGACATGGTCATACTGGGGTACACATTATTCAGAAGGGACAAGGTAAAAAGGAAAGATGGGAGAGTGTTGCTTTATGTGAAGGACTGCATAATCAATCAATCAATCAAAACTTTATTTAACCAGGCATTACACCATTGAGCAGGCTCATTTTCAAGGTGGTCCTAGCCAATAATAAGACAAATACATGATAAACAATGATAATACAAAGACAATAATGGGCATAATAAGCACTGAACACAAACTATGATGACTTAAAAGCATATAAAAGCACAGTCAAAACTATGGCAAAACAAATGTATTTACAAGCCAGTAAACTAGGAGGAAAAAGGTCACAAATGCACAACCTAAGTATAATAAGCTGTTGGGATGGGAATCAGGGAGTGGAAGCAGAGGGGTAAACAAGAGGGGAGGTAGCTTGAGACAGTTTATAGTAGAAGACAAGTGCTTAGCATTGTAAGGCAAGATTGAGGTTACACGAGGCCACTAGCGCACTGAGCGGAGTGCAAGGGTCATCTATGACAGTTGCAGGATTCTTTCAGGTATCCTGTTATCAAGGATTTGAAAGTGGAGTGGCTCAGAATGGTAATGATTTTAAGGGATCTTTGCATAGCATTCCATAAGGAGGGGAGAGAGATGTTAATAGCAGCTGAACAATGCCACATTTTTATCCTGGGTACGTAAAAACTGATTAATGAAAAGCATCTCAAACCATACGACCCCTTGGCATGCTCGTAAAGGATCATGATGTAAGCTGGTAGTTTATTAGTTAGTGCCCTGTAAAACCAGAGAAGAGCATTTATTTGCCTACTCGAGGAAAGGGAAGACCAACCCAACTCTTCATACAGAAAACAGTGATGAGTGCAAAATTGTGAAATAAGGATAAACCTCAAAGCACAACGATAAAGGGTGTCAAGTTTTGAAAGCGCCAAGTTAGGACAATGGCTGTAAAGTCGTCATAGTCAAGAAGTGGCAAGAAGGTAGTTAGGACTGGTCTCTTCCTAGCTTCAAGGGTAAGAAAGTGCCTAATATGATAAAATATGCATAAGCATTGTCTTAACTTTTTCGAAAGCTCATTCAGATGGCACATGAAATTGAGCCTGTTGTCCAGCCAGAATCCCAAATATTTGAAACTATCCACACTTTCCAAAGGTTCACCAAGTAGTGTACAGATCTGGGGGCTATTTGCTAGTCCAGGGGCTGGAAGAGCATTTGGTGAAATGATCATGGCTTTAGTCTTTTTGGCATTAAAAAGAAGCTTAAGCTTTAGAAGGCTATACTAAAGAGAGACAAATTCATGCTGAAGTTCCTTGTGAGCTGAATCCAGTTAAAAATTAATGGTGTGAAGAACCATATCATCTGTGAATAAATGTACATTAGCTGTACGTAGATGAGAATCCAGGTTGTTAATGTAGATAGCAAAAAGTATGGGGCCCAGGATGGAACCTTGTGGGACAGCCCATGGTAAGGATTTTAGTGGAGACAAGTCTCCTTGGGCTTTAATTTGTTGGGGTCTATTGGTAAGATAGCATGTAAACCATTTAATGGCAATGCTAACCAGACCAAGGTTAATCAAGATGTTTTGCAGAAGGTTATGGTCCATGGTATCAAAGGCCCTACTGAGGTTTAGGAAGAGTGGAAACACATATTTTTTTGAGTCCAAAGCAATCTGCCTATCCATAGACACTTTAGCTAGGGCAGAAACCATACTGTGTTTGGGTCTAAAGCCCAACTGGGCTGGGTTTAGAAGGTTTTGAGAATCTAGGTGCTCTCTGAGTTGGGAATTAACAATTTTTTCTAGCAGCTTGGAAAGAACAGGAAGTAGGGAAATTGGCCGATAATTGTTCAGATCACTAGGGTCACCAGATTTGAAGAGGAGAATGATGTGCGCAACTTTCCAGAGTGGTGGTAGTGTGCCTTGTTCCAATGAGGCGTTGAATAAATGGGTGATGGAGCAGTCAGGTAGTAGTAACCCAATTTCAGAAAGAAAGGCTCAATGTGGTCAGGGCCAGCACTCTTTTTAGTATCCAAGGACAGTAGACGCTCCTCCACTTGCTTAAAGGATACTGGGCGAAAGCTGAAAGAAGAAGGTCTTTGTTTGGAGTCAGCACAGGAGCTTAAACCATCCCTACCATCCCCGTCAGAGCTAATCTTACTGACAGGAGATTCAACAAATGCAAGTTCTGCTGTAGCAAAGTGGTTATTAAGTTGTTCCAAGATGTCAGCTCTATCTGTATATGTTGAGTCTCTGGACACTAACTTGGTTGGCAGGGGGGATGCTGGTGAATGACCCTCAACCTCTTTGAGAATGTTCCAAAACTTGGCAGAACAGTTTTTATTTTCTTTGAGGGATGCTTGGAAATAGCAGGCTTTTTTGGTCTTAACTAGTTTAGTACATGCATTTCTAGCCACACAAAAGGCAAGACAGTCAGCATCTAACTTTGACTTCCTTGCCTTTTTACACAAGTGGTCCCTGTCCCTGACAGCTTTCTTTAGGGAAGGCGAGAACCAGTTGGGAGATCTTTTCCTAGTCTTGACCAACCTAATCGAGGCATATTTGTCTAACAGTCCTAATAACAGGTTATGAAAAACGTTAAATGCCTCAGTGATAGAAGGGGCCAGGTAGAAGTCCTGCCATAAGATGTTACTGAGGTCAGCCAGAAAGGCAGTCTGGATGAATTTTTTCAAACACCTTTTTAGCTTGAAGTTGGAAGACTAGGGTGGGTGGAAGGCTCATCTAATGCAAGCCGTACCACAATGGTCACTTAGGTCATAATGAAAGACCCCTGCATGGGAAATATTGTGCAACTTGCTAACTAGCATAAGGTCCAAAAGAGTACTATGATCCAGATTTTTCCTGTTGAGTCTGGTGACCTCAGGAGTAATCTGGGCTAGCCCATACATGTCGCAGAACTCCTTACGTTTTAACTCTCATCCTTCCAGTTAAGGTTGAAGTCCCCCATTATTATGCATTCCATATTCTCTTTTTCTAGTAAATCATGGAGGTGAAGTAATAAACTGAGCCCAGCAGAGGGCAGTCTGTAGCATACAGTTATTAGGAAGCTCACTTCAGGTAATAGTGCTAGTTTTAGGGCAAGGCATTCAAATTATTTTGGAGTGGCGGTTCGATCAATGACTGTGACAGAAAATTTGCTCTTAATGTAAATTATGACCCCCCCACCCCTAGTGGGTCTGTCACACCAAAAAACATTGTATCCAGGGATATTAATTGTTTTGTCTGGAGTCAAAGCAGTAAGTCAAGTCTCTGAGATCATGAAGATGTCTGGCAACACATATAGTGTCCATGCTTGAATCATGTCAAATTTCTTAAGTAAGCTGCAGACATTCATCTGCAAAAAGCTGATGCCCTTGTGGTGCAAGAGGTCCAAAGGGGCATTTAGAGTAGAGGGTGGGCCAGGGTTTAACTCAGTGTTCCCTGAGCAAAATAAAAGCAGAACTAGTAGTTTCCTAAGGCAGTTTATTAACAATTTAAATATGCGTGTTTTATGACACTTGGTATGTAAAGGTTTTTCAGGAGTTAAATTGAGGGCATCAGAATGAGTGGAGAGAAACAAAGCATAAAAGGTAATTTTAACCAGTGGGAGGAGAGGTTTTGTATTATAAGTGGTAGGCATGAGCTGGGAGAAAGGCATACTAAGCAATATAGGGTCAGTGCCCACTGTATGAAGCAAGGTCCTATTGTGAATAAGCACCAGTAGGGTTAGATCCAAGTGATTGTACTTTTCCTGCTGCAGAGGATGAACTACCACTTTTGTGGAAGTGAAGGACAGAAAAAGGCAGCAGAAGAAAAGGGAGGTTCCCATGGTTGCTAATCGAATCAGATACAGCTTAGGGGGCAGACAAAGAAGAGCAGAATTAACTGAAGTGTTCCAAAGCAGGAAGGAACTAGCTGTAAGGGGGCTGGAGATGGTGGAGGAGAGGCTTCCCTTGGAGACCTCCCTTGTTTCCCGAGAGGAGCATAAAAGCAAGGGAAATACAGGGAACTCTGGGGCTGGGGGCTGAAATACTATGGGTTACTCTTCAGTTAGAAAAACAAACCAGTATTCAGATAGGTGTGATCTATAGGCCTCTGGCACAGGGGAGGATTTGGATAAGGTAATGTTAGAAGAAATTAGAAAAATGTCAGAAAAGGGGGAGGTGTTACTGGAAGGAGACTTCAATCTGCCAGATGTGGATTGCAGCCTCCCTGCTGCAATATCAGCTAGGAGCTAAGACATCCTGGACTCCTGCAGGGTGCTTTTCTTAGGCAACTAGTCAGGAAACCCACCTGGGATGGGACAATACTGGACCTGGTGCTTACTAACAGGGACAGTGTTGCAGATGTCAGAGTGAAAAGCCATCTGGGGACCAGTGATCATCGTACAGTGTGATTCAACATTAGAACAACTGCAGAAACCAACCATACAAAGGCAAGCATCCTGGACTTCAGAAAGGCTGATTTTACTAAGATGTGTGAATGCCTAATGAATGAACTGAAAGGGGAAGATGACCTGGGAGGAGCTGAAGAAATGTGGACCAGACTGGAAGAGGACATAGTGAAGAACAAACCTCTGTGTTAAGCAAGTAAGCAAAAGTAAAAGAAAGAGGGACTGCAGTGGCTTTCAAAAGAGATAGCAGAAAAGGTAAAGGCTAAAAGAGTAGCATTCAGAAGGTGCAAGATGACCCAGAAAAATGAGGATAGGGAAGTGTATCAGGAAAAACAGAGGCAAGCAAAGCAGTAAGGAGTACAAAGGTACAAACTGAGGCAAGAATAGCTTAGGGAGTATCAAAATAGGATAAGACATTTTTTAAGTATGTTAGTGAAAAAAGGAAGACAAAGGGAGGGATTGTACAGTTAAATAGGGAGGGGGGCACTGCACGGAGGAGGATCAAGGAAAAGCAAACATCTTGAACAAATACTTCTGTTCAGTTTTCACAGCAGAAGGAAAATGGGAGGGACCACAAAGAGGCACGAGAAGCTTGGAGGTGAGAGAAACAGACAGTAGTCCGTTCTCAGTTGGGGAAGAGTATGGAAAGCACTTGATAGCCTGAAAGTAGGCAAAGCTAAGGGGCCAGACTGGGTACATCTAAGGTTACTGAGGGAACTTTGGGAGATACTGGCTGCACCTCTGACAGACCTTTTTGACAAATCACTTGTATCCAACAGATTGCAGGACCCAAGGCAGCATAGTTTTACAGAGGGAAGGACATGCCAAACAAATCTGATAGACTTCTTTGACTGTGTGCACCAAGGAGCTAGATCAGGGAGGTGTGGTAGATGTTGCTTACCTGGATTTCAGCAAAACGTTTGACAGTTAGTGAACAAAACCAGAAGAAAAAGAAAATCATTATGGCTTTCAAAAGAAGTGACAGGGAAGGTTAGAAAGACAAAATTGGCATTCAGAAAGTACAAGTAATCACAAAGGGAGGAAGACAAGGAAATGTATCAGACAAAGCAGAGGGAGGAGGGTAAAGCAGTTAGAAGTGCAAAAGCACAAACAGAGGAAAGGATAGCTCAGACAGTGAAGGTGGGAGCAAAAGCTTCTTCAGGTACATAAGGGAAAGAAGAAAGGCCAAGGGAGGATAGTGAAGTTAAGTAAAGGGGGGGGGGAGTGGGCAGAGGGGGAACGTGGAAAAGACAGATATTAAGCAAATACTTTTTCTCAGTATTCTGCCTCCAGCTGTGTGCTTCTTTCTGTCTTTTTTCCCCTGTTGTCTGTATTTTATGTGGCTTTGGTTTTGTTTTTTGGGGGGGCTTTGTTTCTAAGCTCCTAGCATATTGCTACTCCAGAACTCATATTACTTGCTCAGTTACTTACAACTTTCAAACTACTTGCAGTGCACTGCAATCATTATCTGTGTGTTTCAGCTCAACCATAGCTGCTCTCCATACTGCACATTCAATTAACCATAGCTACTCTCCATACTGCACATTCAATCACTCATAGCCGCTCTCCATACTGCACATTCAAGTCACCCATAGCCACTCTCCATACTGCACATTCAATCACTCATAGCCGCTCTCCATACTGCATATTCAATCACCCATAGCTGCTCTCCATCCTGCACATTCAATCACCCATAGCCGCTCTCCATACTGCACATTCAATCACCCATAGCCACTCTCCATACTGTACATTCAAGTCACCCATAGCCACTCTCCATACTGCACATTCAATTAACCATAGCCACTCTCCATACTGCACATTCAATTAACCATAGCCACTCTCCATACTGCACATTCAATCACCCATAGCCGCTCTCCATACTGCACATTCAATCACTCATAGCCGTCTTCCATACTACACATTCAATCACCCATAGCCGCTCCATACTGCACATTCAATCACTCATAGCCGCTCTTCACTGCACATTCAATCACCCATAGCCACTCTCCATACTGCACATTCAATCACCCATAGCCGCTCTCCATACTGCACATTCAATCACCCATAGCCGCTCTCCATACTGCACATTCAATCACCCATAGCCGCTCTCCATACTGCACATTCAATCACTCATAGCCGCTCTCCATACTGCACATTCAATCACCCATAGCTGCTCTCCATACTGTACATTCAGTCAATCATAGCTCCTCTCCATACTGCACTTAATTGTTTTCACCTGATTCAGGCTCACTCTGAACCCTAGCTATGCAGCTCACTCATGCTCGCTCAACTTGTTCTACTTACCTCATTGCTGCAGTTTCACTGCACTGCCTGGTGATAGCAGCACGGTGTCTCCTTTCATTCTATGTTTCTTGAAGTTTATAATTCAGTGTACTCAATACAGATGTTGCTTTTCACGTTTGTACACTCTGTTATACTCTGAGGTCAGCTAAGCTCCTGCTGATGCTGTAAACTAGTTTCAATACCTGCATGTTGGTCTTGGTCCTTACATCACTTTCTTGTTTTTCCTACGGTGGGGACTTGGAGGTGTTTGGGGAGTTGTGGCCCCATGTAGCTAATTATTTATATTCTACATCCTATCTCACCACTGAAAATCCTCAGAGTATTTGTCACCTTTATTGGCTTTTTGAATGCCTGGCTGGCTTGCCCAACTATTCACAGTGCTGCTATGTTTTGCTGGCCTACATGCAGGTCTGATTATTACCACTACTTAGTGATCTACGTGCAGGTCCGACTATTGCTACACTGCTTACTGACCTTTGTGCAGGTTCACTCTTGCTTACACAATCATTGCTTCATGCTCACTACTGCATCTGACCTTTGCAAGGTCTCAGCACTTAACACTGTTTAAGGTCTCAGCACTCAATGCTCATTCAGCTGCTCGTCAGTTTCTGGGGCATGCCAGCCATACCATTCTGGTACAGGGCTCCCTGCAACCAACGGTCTCACCCTGCACCAAGAGTCTGCAGCTTGAGCATGTGAAGCCTGGGGCGGGGTCCTTCTCACCTGGCCGCTTAGCTGTGGTTCCTACATATGCTTCCTATTAATGGCATAATGGACTTTCGTCATCAGAATTCCACCTCTATGCCTATCGCCATCCCCTCGACTTCAGCCTCTAGGATGTCTGCTGCTGCATTAACCTACACTAGCAGCCACGTGATCCTACCATGCCTTAGCTGAGAATGTCATTGCACCGGGTGGACCTTCAGTCATCAACTGTACCAACGGCACCTTGAGTTGTAGAAGTTAAAACTCAGCTGTGAAGGGGTGGGGCAGTCACGGGGCCCCTTTAGCTGCCCAAGCAGTTTCGGAGGCACCCTTCTATGCTATTCTCCCCATGACTGCCTCTATTTGACCTGGTTTGTCTTTGGGGAGAGTAGGCTAGGTGAGTGCCTCAGCAGTCATTGCTCTTCCTCCTCCCGTCTTGGTTGCCCGTTGTTGTAGAGTAGCACTCACAACCTTCCATGGTATTTCCGCTAGAGGGATTGAGCGAGAGCTTTCCACCAAATTGGAATATTTTCCACCTCCCTTTAATTGGGTTTCCAAATTGCAGCTGCAGAGCCATCACTAAAGAAAATATCCCAGCCTGGAGGGAAGGCAACCCAGGCCTTGGATCCCCAGAGATTTCCTCCTCAAAGGTTTTTTTTCTCTCCTTCTTGCCTCAGGTCATAAATGTTAGCTGTAGTTAGTGTTTCCTAGTTCTTTTAGGTAGGTTCCACTGTTGAATGGAGGTGAATGGTGCCCCTACTTGCTATTCCCTCTCTCTTTAGGAGGTCCCCTCATTCTCTAGCGCCACCCATCAAACTCATGCCATTGTTAACCTATGCATCTCATTACATTATCAAGCTGCCCGATGCCATATCTACTACTATGCCTGACTGCTACTGATTACTAGCATGCTTTGTACTCTACAATTCTTTTTGGGGTTCCTTCCTAAGGTACT
The DNA here is from genome assembly GCA_016271365.2 of Neoceratodus forsteri. NCBI lineage: Eukaryota > Metazoa > Chordata > Ceratodontiformes > Ceratodontidae > Neoceratodus > Neoceratodus forsteri. The sequence goes on from CM028131.1 coordinate 335,108,920, forward strand.
TTTAGCCAATGGAATCATCCCGCAGCACCTCTAGGGGTGGAACCCTCTTCAAGGGTTCCTTGCCTTTGATACCCCTACAGGGTGGTAATTTCTCTGGAATAAAAAATGCGAACAGCCAAAACCAAAGTAACACAGTTGCACAAGCATAACACTATACTGGCTGTGTAGGCCATTGAATTGGAAGGCTGGGCATGTAGTTCAATGGACAAGCAGCCAGCCACTTCCACTTCCTGATCTATATAAGCAGTTCCTCTCAGCCTCCTTCTGTAGCATTATTTTTCTTTGCCCCACCATCCTCCCCTCCTCTTCTAACGGCAGCACCTCTCTCCTTGGGTTCCTTCCTAAGGTATCTTTAGCCAAGGGAATCATCCCACAGCACCTCTAGGGGTGGAACACTCTTCGAGGGTTCCTAGCATTTGCTACGCCTACAGGGTGGTAATTCCTCTGGAATAAAGAGTGTGAATCACCAAAACCAAAGTAATCAATCAATCAAATCTTTATTTATCCAGGCGAACACCATTGAGCATAGCTCATTTACAAGATGGACCTAGTTAGCACAGGAACACAGGATATACAATATATGAACAATCACAACATAACACCTCAGTAATATTATACAATACAGAGATGCAATAGTTAAACGCAGTCATAAGTGGAGAACAGTTTGGAAACAGTGGTTCAATTCCTTCATGGTGTATAATGAGTCTAGTAACAGTAGCTGGAAGTACTAACGAGGACAATTGTTAGGTAATGGTATATTACATACAATGCCATAAGTAACAAGACAGACAGTGAGTTAAAAAAAAACAAAAAAAAAAACAGTGTCACAGGGTAGAAGGGTGGGGTGAGGTAGGCGAGATAGGGTACAGGAAGGGTGGTAGGGGATAGACGAGGGACAGATGAAGCCTCGGAGAGGACACAGGACAGGAGGGTGGGGAGCACAATTAGGTATTACAGAAATATGAAGGAAAGGCCACAAGGTCAGGTGTAGCAGAGAGGACAACGCCATCATGGTACACTATAAGTGCAGGGAAGTTTAGGATCGGGGGAAGCAGTTGCAAATTTCCTTGACCGAATGGTCATATAGTGTCTTGAAGGAGGATAGACTGACCAGGGTACTAAGCTTTAACGATTTTTGTATTTTGTTTCTTAGAGACGGCAGTGCAAAGCTTGTAGCCATTCTCCCAAAGCATGTTTTTAGTTTAGATACCCTTAAGAAAATAAAGAAGTAGCTTGTCAGTGCATAGTTCCCAAGCTTGCATAGCAGAAAACAATCAGAGATATATATAGGGGTAGTTTTTTGATAACACAGTTGCACAAGCATGACACTATACTGACTGTGTAGGCCACTGAATCTAAACATACTGAAAGAGTACTTAGCGGTATGGCAGCTGAGTTTTAATGAAAAAAGTGCAAAATAATACATCTAGGCCATAGCACCCCCAGAGCGGAGTACATGATGGGAGGAGTGATACTGACAAAGACCAAGCAGGAAAGAGACCTAGGGGTTATTGTATCGGTTGACCTAAAGGTGGCCAGGCAGTGTGATAAAGCAATCGGGAAAGCTAGTAGGATGCTGGGGTACATAGGTAGGGGTATCTCCAGCAGGAAGAGACAGGTGATTCTGCCCCTATAAAAATCACTTATAAGACCCCACCTTAAGTACTGTGTATAGTTTTAGAGACCGCATCTCAGAAACCACATAGACAGAGTGGAGGTAGTCCAAAGGAGGGCCACCAAAATGGTGCAGGATCTGCATCAAAAGCCCTATGAGGAAAGATTTAAGAAGATAAATATGCACACTTTGGAGGAGAGAAGGGAGACAGGAGATATGACAGAAACCTTTAAATAGCTTACAGGGGTTAATAAGGTACAGGAGGAGAACATCTTTCAGAGGAAAATGTGCTATAAGACAAGGGGGCATAATATGAAGCTGGAGGGGATAAATTCAGGAGGGATGTGAGAAAGTACTTCTTCACGGAGAGGGTGGTGGATACCTGGAATAGCCTTCCAGTGGAGGTAGTGGGGCCAAAAACAGTAAATGGATTCAAAAATGCCAGGGATAGGCACAAGGAAATCAGGGCGGTAGGGTAGAGGTATTATAATACTAAAATGAATTCAAAAAATCCCACAATTGGGCAGACTGGATGGGCCTTATCTGCCATCACATTCTATGTATGTATGTACAGTATCTATGTGTCTATGGTAACAAGCTGAGTAGCTTAGAGGTGGGTAAAAAAGTGGTAAACTGAGCAAGAGATTGGTTAGGGGCTAGGGGACAGAGGGTGGTGGTAAACAGCATTTGCTACGAGGAAGGGAGGGTTACTAGTGGGGTACCTAAGGGATCAGTGCTGGGACTAGTCCTCTTTAATGTCTTTATAAAAGACATTGTAGAGGAGCTGGAATGGAAGGTCTGCCTCTTTCTGGATGACACCAAGATCTGCAACAGGGTGGACATTCGGGGGGGGGGGTAGAAAAGATGAGCAGTGACCAGAGAAAACTCGAGAACTGGCAAAGGGTATGGTAGCTGTATTTCAATGTGAAGAATAATGCACTTGGGGCATGAAAACCAAGGGGCAGAGTCCAAGATGAGTGGAGTGGCTTTGATGACTACCAAGTAGGAAAAAGACCTGGAGGAAATCATATTGGATTACCTAAAGGTGGCCAGGCAGCGTGACAGGGCAGTCCGGAGGCCTAGTGCTATGCTGGGATGCATAGGAAGGGGTATCATCAACAGAAAGAGGGAAGTGGTGTTGCCTCTGTATAGATTACAGGTAAGACCCCACTTTGAGTACTGTGCCCAGTTCTGGAGACCACATCTCCGGAAGGACATAGACAGAGTGGTGGCAGTCCAGAGGAGGGTAACTAAAATGATGTAGGCTCTGCATCAAAAGCCCTACAAGGAGAGACTAAAGGATCTCAATATATACACCCTGGAAGTAGGGATGGAGAGGTGGAATATTACAGAGACCTTGAAATACCTTAAGGTAGTAAATAAGGCACAGGAGGAAAGTATTTTTCAGAAAAGAATGTGCTCAAGAACAAGGGGACATAGTATGAAGCTGGAAGGGGTAGATTCAGGAGAGATGTGAGGACGTACTTCCTCAAAGAAAAAGTGGTGGATTCCTGGAACAGCCTTCCAGCAGAGGTGGTGGGGGCAAAAACAGTGGTGGGGTTCAAAAACACCTGGAACAAGCACAAGGTAATCATGGTAGAAAGTAAGGGAGGAGGGGGAAAGAGCTGTAGAGCAAGTAAGGTTTGGGGTGAGAATGTATGTAAGAAAGAATGGGCAGATTAGGTGGGCTAAGTAGCCCTTATCTGCCTTTAAATTCTATGTTTCTTCCTATTTATTTCATTCTGTAATCTGTTATCTTTCTAAATCATTATTTTTCAAAGCAATCTGCCTTTGGTGTATCATTTTTAAAAAAATAAGTAATCAGATATCCATGCTTTATCACCTCCCTTTCTTACTACAGTTTCTAGAGGTGTAATTTCCATTGCAGAATGTATCACATCCACCATGTGTTCCCGTGTCGGATTTGTGGGCTGTATGTTTGATCACATCGTTGCCTCCCCATAGCCGCTCCCTACCCATTCCCAATCTCCCAGCTCTGTATTATCCACCTGGACAGCACTGCAGCCTGATACTGAAGGAGGTCCAGCGGAATGACCATGCGCAGGCCCATAGCTGCCCTTACTGGCAGATATAAGCACGCCCAACTCAAATTATGCCAGTCAAAGCTATCCATTCACCTCCACCTTTATCCCACCCAACACATTCTTTCATCCGAAAAGTAATGCTTTGGCGCATGAATGGTATAAAAAGAAACCCTAACAATATAAATTATTTGAAAGGCTGAAAAACGCATTCCTGAGTGCATAGATCCTCCTGAATAGAAATGGAGGAGGCAAAGCTTTATGCATGGAGACAGGTTCTTCTGGACTTGTGAAAGGGCAATGTTTAAAAATATTGTTATTGTTGGGGCACAGCATATTAAAATCAATACTTCTGTGCCTGGTATATATTGAAAACAAAAATCTTGCTGGCCACATGTGAATCATGTTGTGCGCCTGTGCTGGTGACCCTGGTTCAGAGGTGAACTCAGGAGCTGGGCGGGTGGCTGAAGGGGCTGGGGCACCCACCCAGAGAGATATGGTGCTGTAGATCCACTGCCACCAGCTGTAGCAACCCCTGCGGTGAAGCGGGGGAGCTTGTCTCCTCCTCAAGGATGTTGGTGAGTGTGTGTGGCCTGTCGGTACTGCCCAACATTGGGGAAATGGGAGAATCTTAGGGTACTGGGGAGAAAAAACTAAGAAAACTCTATGTCCTTCATACCACCAGTATGGTAGCTGCTGGTGCTGTCGGGCCCCACACCATGTGCATCCCAATTGGCCTCGACAATGCGGGGGGTGGGGGGGGACTGGCAGATGGGGCTTGGAGGTCACCAGTAGGAATGGTCCAAAAAGTAGGAGCAGGCAGGTATGTGAACATAACTTATGATTAAATTAATTAAAAAATTTTTTAAAAAGTTGCACATTTTCAATGTCCCAAGCCTGCTAGGACTGTCTGACCCCCTGCCCCAAAGAAATCCTAGATGTGCCACTGCCAAGATGCACCATGAAATAAGCTGGTATCAGTTCAGTGTGACCTCCAGGAGATACATTTCAAATAAATTATACCGTGCTTTACTGTAAGAAATATCTACTGATACCTTAGTGCACCTGGGCACAAATGATATTGCAGGAAACAGTGTGCTACAGATTCAGGCTAGGTTCCGGGAATTTTCCAGGGTCTGCCATGCTAATGGCTGCTCGGTCTCCTTCTCGGAGATCCTGCCTGTACCAAGGGCCAGTGTGGGAAACAAGCAGAATATTCAGGAGGTTAACGTGTGGCTCAGGCCATAGTGAAGCTCGGGGATATGGGGTAGTGAGGGACTGGGGAGAAACCTGGGAGGACAAGGGGTTTTATGCAAGAGACAGACTACGTCTGAGCCTGGAGGGAAAAGAGGTACTACAAGTCTCAGAGTTGTTCATTTTGACATCCACCACCACCCCCAGGTCCCTCTCACCCTTCAAAACTTTTAGTGTGTCACCCCCAGGGTATATACTTGGCCTGGGTTCCTGGCCCCCAGGTGCAGAACCCTGCATTTCCCTGCATTGAATTTCAATTTCCACTTCCTTGACCAGCTCTCCAGTGCCTCCAGGTTCTCCTGAAGGGCCACTCTCCCCTCCTCCCCATCCACAACTGCCCCAGCTTTGAGTCATCCGCAAAGAGACTCATTTTGTTCCTGATATCCTTCCTTATGTCAGAGACATAGGTGTTAAACAGGAGGGGCCCTAGGACCAATCCCTGGGGGACCCCACCAATGACTCTCCTTGGAGACAAGACTAGTCCCCCAACCACCACCCTCTGAGTAAGTTCCGAGAGCCAATTTCCTATCCATCTCATTGTCTGCTTCCCAACCCCCATTTCCCCCAGTTTAACCAGCAGGCCACCATGAGGTACTAAATCAAACGCCTTGCTGAAGTCTAGAAAGAGGACGTCCAATGGCTTACCCTGGTTCAGTGCACTCATCATCCAATCATAGAACTCCACATGGTTTGTCTGACATGATCTCCCCGGGATGAAGCCATGCTGTCTATCGTCCAGGTACCACATTTGCTCCAGTACCCCTCTAGCTGCTCCTTGATAATACCTTCCATCACCTTGCCCACCACCGACGTCAGGCTAACGGGCCTGTAGTTCCCCACCTCCTCTCTTGATCCTCCTTTGTGGATAGGCATGATATGGGCCACCCTCCAGTCTTGGGGTACCCACCCCATCTTCAGAGAAATGTTGAAAAGCTCCACCAAGGGAGCCGCCAGGACATCCGCCAGTTCCCTCAGCACCCTGGGATGTATTTCATCTGGCCCTGGTGCTTTCTCCATCCTAAGAGACCAGAGGGTTTCCCTCATTCTCTCTACTGGGATTTTGACCTCCATGCCCTCCCCCTTGGCTCCCTGTACTGCCTTCCCCCCACCTGATGGTGTTGTCCCTTCCACCTCCCTAGACACATCATGGCTTCTGATCTCTACAGGTCCCACCCCCTCCACCAGTTCACCTCCTCTCCCCTGGAAAGACGTAACCCCCCATCCTCCCTGGTAAAAACTAAGGCAAAGTATTTGTTTAGTATCTCGGCCTGCTCCCCTGCATCCTGTGCCCATCCCTGCCCTGTCCAAATCCTGCTGATCTGCCCTCTCACTTTCCTTTTTTCCCCAATGTATCTAAAGAACCTCTTGTTCCCCCTCCTGATTTCCCTGGCCAAGATCCGCTCCTTCCTTGCCTTGGCCGATCTCACCACCCTGGTGACCCTCCTGGCCATCAGTTCATACTCCCCCTGATCTCTTTCGCTCCTTGAGCGCTTGAAGCACCTATAGGCAGCCTTCTTTTCCCTCACCACCTCCTGAACCTCCCAGGTCCACCAACAGGGTTTTCTGGCCCTACCAAATTTGCGCCTCACTCTTGCACAGGACCTGGTAGCCTTCTGTACTCCATTCCTAATGATCTCTCACCTACTGTCAGCATCCATATCTGGCCTTATCTCATCCAAATGGCCCTTAAGGATCCTACCTACCCATGCCCCTGAAATCCACACCCCTAAAGTCAACTACCAGCATCTTTGTGCAGCTTCCCCAGGTCCAGGAAAGTGTATATGGGTATATAGCTGGATAACAAACTCTCTTTTAAAGTGCATATTGAAGAATTACTGAAAAAGCTTAGGCAAAGGCTTGGCCTCTTCTACAGAATTAAACATCTCCTTACTGAGACTGCAAAAAGACAGCTTGTTCATTCTACATTCCTATCATTAATTGATTATGCTGTCATTATATATGGCCAATGTCCTGTCTTGCAACTTGCCAAATTGGACGTATTGTACCACAGAGCCCTAAGATTTATAACTGGTCTTCCATCCTCCACGCACCACTGTGAGCTATATACTGCAGCAGGGTGGCCTTCGCTTCAATTCAGAAGGCATAGAAATGCAGCCATTTGGACACTTCGAGCTCTCTCCAACAAACTCCCGGACTACATTGCTGCCTGCCTTCCTCCAAGTCCACCTAGTAGCTACGGCATAAGAAGTCACTCACTAATTTCCTTAAAAATTCCCGGGATTACCAACCACTTTGGTAGGGCAGCCATAAGTCATGCATTGCCCTCATTATGGAGAAGGATCCAAACTCTTTGAAACTCAGCACTCCTGTCAGTATTGCTATGTTCAGGCATCTTCTGACAAAACATTTACTGAAATTTGTAAATGTTACCATAGCTTCTAGGGTTCTATTAGTGGCCTCATCTCTAAATCTACCTCTCTCACTCTCTAATCCTACCCTGTTAATCCCTCCTTAAACATGTTAAGTAACCAGCTGCCTTGTTTGGCCTTCGGAGCCTTTGGCACCTTCCCTTAACTAAACCTACATGCCACTTTAATTAGTTGTACTGTTGGAATTTGGAACTTTTAGGCCCTCTCTAAGCCATGGCCAATTTCCAAGCCAATGACCACCGCCTAAGCTAGATTTAGTTCCTGAGGGATGAAATGGTAATGATCTGCATTCCCTCGGCTGAGTCCAGTATAAACTAACACCTTCATACATGTATAAGAAAGAATGTACATTCCACAATTAATGTCATGTGTTGTTGTTTACCCGTTCCCCACTAGTGCAATGGAATGTTTATATTGTATCGTTCAAATGTAATTCTGTATTCCTATTACTACATTTTGTATGTATTCTATGTATGTATATCCATCCTTGACTAACTGCAGGTCCACCTTGTAAATGAGCTTGCCCAACGGTGATCGCCTGGATAAATAAAGATTTGATTGATTGATTGATTGAAAGAACAGACTGTGGCATGATCACTCCCCGCCAATGGGTCCCTCACCTCCAGGCCCCTGATCTGGTCACTGTCCACCAGGACTATGTCCAGGATCCAGGCCTCCCTAGTCAGCTCCCCCACCTGCTGTGTCAGGAATGTGTCCTGGAAGACATCCAGCAACCTCTGTTCCCTGGACACTGGGGACGTCAGAGTCCCCCAGTCTGCTCCTGGCACATTTACTGTAGGTTCCCCATCACCACTACCCTTCCCTTGCCCAATCTACAGTGGCCCATAACATTTGCCACCAGACTCTTTTCTAGTTCCTCTGCCAGCGCTGGAGGTCTGTATACCACCCCTATTTTTACTCTCTTACCCCCCGCTCACAGGGTGACCCAAATTGCCTCCACGGTCCCTCTGCCTCCACCCCTCCTATACCAATGCCATTTTTGACTATCAGTGGTACCCTCTTTCCTTCCCCCGTCCTTCCTGAACATAGTGTAGCCTTCCAGGTTTAGGTCTCATTCGTGCCCTTGGGTGGCCCAGGTCTCAGTGACAGCTGCCACATCTACTGCCCCCTCAACTAGCATCACCTGGAGCTCAGACCTCCTATTTCCTAAGCTCCTGGCATTTATCAGGACCACCCTCCACCCCTTTCCCCTCCTCCCATTTCCCACCCTCGCGCCCCCGTGTGTCTGCATGCTCTCCCCCTCTGCACCCTACCTGTTGACCTTTTTTCTTATCCCTCTAGCCCCTTAGGGAAGTGGAGCCCGAGTCCCTATATTCTTTTCTAATGTACATTACAGAATGGGTATTTTGTTTCATTAAAGTGGCAGACAGTAAGAATCGTTATTTACAAATATAATAAAAAGAAACACTGCAACTTTAAGAACAGTTCTACTGAGCAACAGATCTGCTTCATCCCAGAACTCCACAGTGGAATTTAAAGTAGACCTTTTCGTACATATACACTTATATATGCACAGTTCCAGATAGTCCTTTACAAAAGTGAATTATTTTAAGTTTTTTTCAAATGCACAAATATGATTGGCTGATGACGTTCTATCAACCCTATGTTAATCTTTAATTAATATGCATGTAGAGCCTGCTTACTAGTGTTGTGTTTGGTACTACATTTAGTTAGTATGTTTGTGTTGTACTCGCAGAACTCAGTCGCCATTAGAACTACTGGCAGTCTAGTCGAGGTAGTTACCATTAAAACTTTGTTGTTCTCCCATGGTTAACTTCATATTTAGTAGACACCTCATGAACCACTAGCTTAACTCACCCCCCCCCCATCCACTTCCTTGTCTGCTTTTTAATACCAGCACAAATAATGGGGGTGACTTTTCACTGAAAAAAAGCAGGCTGGCGCACCAGTAAATTAAAGTGATGCCTTACTGAAAGGCAACAGAACCCTTACCTGGGCCAAGCTGTCAGGATAGTACCGTAACTTTTAATAAACCAACATTTTTATTTGCAAAAAAAAATGCATCTGGTCTGGGTTCGTGGAACTAACTCCTCCTGTAGTTCTACCACTTCCTGAAACATCTGACATACTCCCAAGCTCACCTGTCTTGCGATGACAGCAAATGAACACTGCAGGGACATAGAGTTGAACAGGGACGATGTAACATACATTTTATTGACATCCGATTACAGTACATCAAGGTTACTGCTCATGTAACAAGGACCCCGTTAGTCCAGGGGTGTCTTTGTTATAGCCAAAACTCCAAGTAAAAAACATCTCCAGTCAACTGTATGGAGCGCTCCCCCCATGCTCCTCATTTGCTGTCCTCACAAAACGTACTAGCATGGGAGCATGTCAGCCAATTCAAGAGGCCAGGCAAGGGTCCGTGTATGTCCGTGATGGGCATTACTGAAAAGTAGATACATGTATTCATGTTTTCCAAATGAAAATATAAAAAACAGAACTACAACCTGAGTGTCATTGTATCAGCTTTCTTTTGAAGTGTGCACAGAATGTTGGTTGTAAAGAAAATCTGTTTCAGGCAGGACAACAGTTATCACCAGGACATTGCAACAGAGGGTAGAAAACAGTTATTTAAAAAAAAGTACAAATAATTTCAACACCGTTATACATACATGTGCTACATTCTGTTTACAAATCTACAGATCGCAGCAAACAAACTAAAATCCTATGCAATTTAGAGTGGGTGAGGAACTAATTTATGTCACATTCACAAAACAATATGCAAAAAATATTAAAAAAACTATTCAAGCCACAGTAACTCGTAACCCAATTATAATAGTGGCCATAAGGTACTCCCAGGGGATATGTTAATGTTCAAGTTAATTACCCCGTGGGGCAATATGGCACTCGGCTGCACCTCGTGCACATTACACCTCCAGGGGGTGATTAACTAGAACATTAACATAACCCCTGGTCACACCTTATTGCTTAAATGGTTTTCTTTGACCTGGACCCATCTATCACTGTACCATGCATGCTAATCTGAAACCTGAAGGATGTAAGAGTCCTTACCTGACAGTTTTACACTGCTTTCAGAAATGAGACTGAGTGTTTACATGACATTGTCAGTGCTGGCTACAGCTTATTAATGCCTTCACTACCTTCATGATGTCTCACTTACATCACAGAAGTCTACCTATATGAGGCATGTGACATCACAAACACACCACATCTCATATTTGTAGTGTCAGTGACATCATGTTGTGACTTGTCAACTTTTTCTGTGAATAACTTTTTATTGAAGGAAATTGAAAACAACACATAGTAATATTTGACATGAGAGACACCTCATTGTTATAATGGATGCAAATAAGAAGAATTAAATACAACTCCATTTACAGGAAGCATAGTTCTACTATTGTCAAAAAATCTCATACATTAACAGCAGTGAATTATCTATAACTGTTTCCTTTTTTTTTTTTGAAGGTAGACAAATATAGCATTCAAACAGCAGATATCAGATCAGGACAATGAGTCAACTGGTGACATGGCCAACACACTAAATGAATTACTTTGAGTCAGTTTTTACAAAAGAAACTAGTAATGATCCAAAACTCATGCTAGACACAAAGAGTAGAGCAGCAGATCTGTTCACTGAGAAAAGGTACTAGAGGAGATTATGAAGCTAAACCCTCAGAAATCATCAGGAAGTGATAATCTCAACCCATATCTACTGAAAAATATAGCACACTACATTTGTGGACTGACCTGTACATACCAGCCCAGATATTCAAAAGGTTTGTGCATGGTGCAACAGAGTTGTGCCAGCGCAACCCCACACTGCGCCCTGGTGGGATATTGAAAAGGCAAATCCTGATGCAATGGAGTGCAATGTTAAAGTATGCGGCGCAGATGCAGGAGGAGTGCCCATGCATATGCATATGTGGCACATCCCAACATTCAGCCCGGGATGTGCGGCGCATATGCTGGCACAACCCTGCATTGCACCTCATTGGGGGGGCTCAAAGTTGAGCCCGTGAATAGAAGGAACAACTCCTGGCCACCTACAGGTGGGCTGCTGTATTGCAGGGTACAACACAGCACCTGCCAGCCATGGGTGGCCACCCGCCCACCCAGAACACCATCCACAAACACCCATAGCTCTCTGGTAGTCTAGTGGTACTCCCTTCCCTCCTGTTTCCTTGATCGCCAGTAAATCGCCGTAAAATAATTCCCCGGTTGTTCGGTAGTACCCCCCTCCCTCCCATTTCCCTGATCACTGTAAAGTGCCGTACATTAATTCCCTGGTGATCTAGTGGCACCCCCACACTCCTCCCACCCACACAGGACCCCTTGCCTACCCCCCTTCCCCCATTATTGGCGGGCGGCTGCAACCCACTCAAATACCACCTGGCCACCTGCTGAATGACAGGTACAGTATGGGCTTGCAGGGCATACTGTACTAGACAGTCACAAATATGTGGTGCATCACCACTGAATATCATCTGGTCCTGGCCCTGGCGCATCCCAGTTGCGCTGCGCCCATGCTTGCACCACTGCCAGGCGCAGTCTGAATGTCCGGGCCACTATCTATAGAATCTACTTTCTTAGTAGTGAAGTACCAGTAGACTGGAAAAATGCAGTCTACTGGTACTTCACTACCCCATAAAACAATATCACTTAGGCCAACATGCACTTAGAAGCATAGAGGAAGAAAGAGACCTGGGAGCAACTGTTCAGCCAAATCTGTTCTTTACTGACAACAATAGAAACAATAGCACCAAAGTGCTGTGAATATTGGGAAACATTAAAATAAATTTCTGTAGCAGACATACAGATATTATTATGCCCTGCATAGATCCCTGGCCAGGCCATATCTGGGCTATTGTTCTCAGTGTTGGTCTCCATCAATCAAAGACAAAATAAAATCTATTGAAAGAGTATGAAGAAGATTTACTAAGTGCATATGTGGATTAAAAAGTCTTGAATGCAAAGCAAGATTGGAATTATTGGGGCTGTATAGCCCAAAATGAAGGAGAATAAGCAGGCACTTGCTCTTATTACCTAACATATGAAAGTAATAACACACAACGAGATGTGGGTCATTTTCTGATAAGACCACTCCCATGTGCGGTATAAGGCACAAGGCACTCGAACCGAGTGCCTTATGCTTCTGGGTGTGCACCTCAGAGTGTGTTATTGCGCTTGTAAAATGGACCCACAAGTAATTATTGTAAGGAAAAAAAGAAGAAAAATGTGCAAAATATATATACGTGAAAAAAGGTTTCAATAGGGGAAAGAGTCCCTGCCACCACTACCACTACCAATGGCAGAGATAGGCTATTTTATTTCATATTAGTTTCTTTTTTTTTCTTCTGAAATTTAAATCAGGCTGCTTGCGCTCTTCTCCCTTCATTACCATCATGAATAACTACTGGAGAGGTCAGACTTTGCATAAACAGTTTTATTTTTCCATGTATTTTATTTTAGTTTTATGATTTCTTTTGTAGCACACTTGTCTGTGACGGAGCAAGCGTGTCCCTTAGCAGCCACCCTGTTGTGTGGTTTTCCTTTCATTTTTTTGAAACAGCGGGTTTGTGCTGTGTGGTGCTGACAGTGGAAGGGGGTTTTCACTTTATTTTACATAAACTCTCATGGACGGGGAGAGGGTTGGGAGGACTAGAGAATGGCTGTCATGTTGAAAATGGACCTGAGGCTTGGGATTTTTGTAATGGTCATTAGTTCCTGGACATGGTTTGAAATATTGGAATGCTAGGCACAGATGGGCAGTGATTCGAAGATTAGCAGATAAAGGTATGAAATGTATAAGTTTGCAGTATTGCGCTGGGAGGATGCTGTAAATATTTTGTGCTGTTTGTTGGTGGCACTGCTGTCTTGATGGCTGTGGTTCCATGGCATGCTGGCAGACAAGCTGCACAATGAGAGTGGTGGTATGGATCGATTTCTCCTGTGCTGCGTTTTGCTTGGCATAATTAGTGCCGGTTGGCAGGATACATCCAGATAAGGATATGGCTGAAAACAGCTTTCAACCATTCAGGATTCTGGATTTCTTTAGCACATTTTATAATGAAGGATAAACACCTGTGCACTGAAATGGGACTAGTAGAGAAGGAGTGCATCCATAGTATCTGGAGGCATAGCTGACAATTTTAGGGAACCAAGTATTGAATTATAGTAATAACCGGCGATCATACTTCACCCAGAGAGTGACGAAACTATAGAAAGAACTACAAAACAAAATAGGGCAAAGGATATAAGTAATTTCTAAACACTGTTGGACATGTAGATGGATTAAAAGAAAACAAATCACTCCTCTGAGTAGTGGGGGAATTTATTAGCTTTTATTGACCAGGTGAGTACACTAGATACAGTTGCTCCTATTTTCAGGTACAATCTGAGAGGTTGCAAGAAAATCAGTACAATATTAGTGTAACCCCCCAGCAAATGGGGGTTCCCCAAAAGTCTTCCAGGAGCTTGCTTGAATGCTCCAAGCCTGGATGGTGTTCGGCGTCTAAGCTGTTTATCTGTGAGTGCTTTTAGAGCCTCTGGTACTGTCTCTTTAAGAGCTGTCTGCCTGCAGGCATAATTAATTTGGATGGGGGTCTGTGTGTTTCCCTGCTTGAGTCCCACTCGAGCTGCTGCCAAATTGCTCTATTTCTGCTGTCACTAAGTGGGCAGAGTGAGCACTTTTCAATGATGTAACTGTTTGCCAGAAATCATTTAGAGTAATAACGAAAATACAGTTTGTCTAACCTGCTTTTCTTTGCAGTCAGAACTGTGTTTGCCTAGTCCTCCATTCTGGTTTTGAACTGCTGAACTGGAGGCAATCAGTGTGGGGGAACCTTTGAAATGGAGCCTGCTGCTGGCAAATCAGAACTTGGACTCTCATTGTGGAGCCAGCCACCTATGTACTGTATGGCCAATGCTTCTGGGAATTGTAGTTTGGACTTCGGCGCCTTTTTTCCACCAACAGGGGGAGTTTACTGTGAGTGACAGCCAAACCAGCCAAATGAACTGGAAGGAACTCAAAGGAAATGCCTGGCTTTGTCTACTGGAAAGATCAGATCAGTTTGGGGGCAGTGAAGAGACAAGGAGCTGTGAGCTTCTGCGCTGTATAGTTCCACACAGTAAGAACGTGTTAAGGTCCTAAGTTTCGGTCTGCAGCTTGTGCAAGCACCTGTTCAGACTGAATCCAACCTGTGAAGAGAATCATGAAGATCTGAAGAGTAGAAACCAGGTTCACCCTGTAGAAGACAGGAGAAATTGCTGAATCGCGCTCGGTCTGTCAGGAACTGAATCTGCTGTGTGTTCTCCCGGGTATTGTGCAGTAATTGCGATCGGGATCAAGAAGCAGCCTGCCTGGTATAGTACTTTCCTTTTACATATAAATGTGTGCAGTGCTTGTGGGGAATCGCGTTTCAAATCCCCTGTACAGTGAATTGAGTGCATAAAGCTGGAAGTAAATCCCATCTTAATCCAGACTACATCCATTTGCTCTAAACTGCAGTGGGGTCCAGTCACAAGGACCTTATCCACATGGTCTGCTCCTCCTGGCAATCCAGGACAATCAGCCTTCCATTCAGTTCCCAGCCTTGAGTTTGTGAGTACAAAGCAGGGTAGCTCCCTGTCATCTATTTGTCAAACTGCAAGTGTGTCATCTAATTGTTTTTTTTTTCATTTCTTCACGAACTGAGCCCTCCGGCTTCCAATTACAATTGGGTATTGTGCAAGTGTATTTTCCATCACAGGGCCCCATTCAGCTGCACCGATCCTGGCTAGCCCCCCCCATCCTGTGTACCCAGTGAAAGTGACAATTTGGGACTCTGAATATGTGCACAGTACTGTGATTATTAATGTGTTTAATCTAATTAACCTGATTTCCCCCTTCCTTGTTACAGCTCCTTAAATACATTAGATCTGTTGGTTTTCAGCAAAGTTACACTGACTGAGGTATTTGTTTATGTTAAAGTATTGTACTGTGGTTTTTGCACTGTATCATCTTGTTTTATAGGGGGTCCCCAGAGTCCAGTTGACAGAGCCAGTCCTGGGTTAAGTGTACATTGTGAAGATACTCCTAATGCATTGTATGGGCCACTAGTGGGAAGAGAGGGGGGGTTACAGTGTCCCAGAGGGCTGTGACCAAGTTAGTTTAACTACTGCAAACCCTGACCTCTGGGTGGAGGCACCCACCATTGGACCTAGGCCCCTCAACCTGTTAGTAGTTAAGCAGGCAGGGGTAGTAGCACTTGGGATAGCGCCACCGAGGGGTTACATTAGGACAAGCAAGGTACAATTCAGTAAGGACTGATGCAACAAATTATCAAATACAGCAAAGCATGTGGTGGAACAGAAAGATAAAAACACAAATATAAGATACAAAATTCACGAGTTGGCCAGACAAACTGCTAAGCTGCAGGCCAGCTGAAGAGACAACCAAACTGAGAAAGCAAACAAAATGTTCAATCATTGCATCACAGAGTAGGCTAGAAGGACCATAGTAGGTCTATTCCTATTCCTACACATCCTTAGTATCCCCTTAGTACGACATGCAGAAAGACAGAAAGGTGAAACAGAAACAAGGAGGCTATTGGCAGAAAAAGACTCTGAGGCACATCCAGTCTGCTCTCTCCATTCTATGGTTTGTGAGGACTCTATGGTCCTTCACTCTTCTTTTCCTCCCGCTTCCCTTTTGCTGATGTCCTTACCAATCCCATCTCTCTGCCCCACCCATGTTTGAATCCCACCACTGATTTTGCACAGACAACATGCCTTGGTAGTCTGTTTATGACATCCACCACCCTTTTCATGAAGAAATACTTCTTGACATCCCACTTAACCTCCCTTCCCCCACCAGCTTATGTTCCCACCTGGCATGATCACCACTCTACTATCTTCCTTATTTATTCTGTGGAGGTATATGTATGCCTCAATATTGTCAGCCTTCTCCCTTCTTGCATCCAGTGAGTATATGTTGAGAGACTCCAACCTCTCCATGTAAGTCCTTCTCTACTGCTCCTGAATCATTTTGGCTACCCATCTCTGAACTGTTTCCGCCATGTCCCTGTCCTTCCTGAAGTGCAGGCTCCAGAACAGAACACAGTGCCAGCACTCCAGGTGAGGATGCACTAGGGATCTGTACAGGGACGGAATTGTCTCTCTCTTCCTGTTGCTGATCCACCTTCCTATGCAGCCAGACATTCTGTTTGCCCTCCCCACTGCCCTAATGCACTGTGCTGATGTTTTCATCTAATCCGATATTATCACCCCCATTTCTCCCTCCTCAGTCATTCTCTCCACTGCTCCTGCTTTTGCTCCATGTACATTACCTAACTTTTCTGCACTGAATTTTGTCAAATCCTTTTTTTCTCCTTTCCAGGGCTTTTCTGTAGACCACTTTTCAGGCTCTCATGCTGACCTCCTATACCTGCTGCATGACCCGCTGCCATATATCACCCATTAGAGCTCACCGAGCTACTGACCCATCAGGCACACACCCCGATGTACCAACTGCCTGGGTTTGTTGGGTGGGACAGGGGCAGGAACGGTGTGCTGTGTGGGAAGGCAGCATTGGGAAGCGCACCCAAGGCCATCATCCGGTGCTGTGAGCAGCCATTTTCTGCATTTTTCTGGGGCTCCCCCCACCTACAACCTCCCTATTTCATGCAGTCACATGGTGTCCTAGGGTGGGGGTGTTCAGCAGCATAAGGTCGCCCGCACTGCCAAGAACACTTCTGCTAAGCCACTGCCAGGAGTTACTATTTAAATGGTGCACAGCAACCCACCTCCAGGTAGAAAGCATCCAAGGGACACTCTAAGCTCTCTCCCTGACAGCCTCCACTCCTGATGCCTGGGATCAGGGTGGAATCTGAGACTGCCAATGTGCCAAATTGATGTCCCATCACTCGGCACCACAGAGCCGGCACCTTTGACTATTTGGAAAGCCTTTCCAGTTTCTCCCTTATAGTTCTTACCCCTTCCTCACTTCCCACTCTTCTGCAGATCTTGGTAGTGTCTGCAAAGAGGTGGAACTTTATCTGGATCCCTACCCCCCATATCACAATTGAAGATGTTAAAGAGGACCAGTCCCAAGACTGATTCCTACAGCTCTCCACTGGTGACCTCCCTGGCTCCTGAGTGCTCCCCAAGGAGGACAACACTCTGGGCTCTCCCACTTAGGCAATTCTTTATCTATTGTATAAACCTATCACCCACCCTTAGGTCCCTCACCTTCTTGAACAAACCACCCAAATGGAACAGAGTCAAAGGCTTGGTAGTAGTAAATGTATTAGAATTCTTTATCTTTTCACAGGATAAAAACTTTTTTTAGGACCAGTTGGCCATAGTTTATAAGTTGTCCTGTAGTTTATACAATTCTAGAGTGCAGCTTTTAATAAATAATATTGCAATTATAGGTTACAGGTGCTGTGGCATTTGAAAATTTTTAGACACATGTGAGATATCATTTGACAGGCTTTGCTGAAAGTTACCTGACAGAGACTACTAACAACGATGTATTTCATTCTCCTATAGACACATCAGTATATTGCAGTTACTATTCAAGCTTAAGTCCAGCCACAACAGCCAAAGACACTTAGTATATTCCAGAAGTAAGACCTCTGCCGGTTCGCTGTCCCTGTGGCAGGGCTACCACTCCTGACATTGGTTACCTCATAGTGCCAGTTACCTGGATCCAGGAATAAGTCAGGAAAGTTGGAAGCCAGTGAAAAGAAAGATGCTTGAGCTTTCCAGTGGATGCTGTCTTGCTCCATGGCGGGAGGGAAGTAATGCCTCACTCCGTTACCACCAACTGTGGGTTCACAAGTGGTAGTGTGGCAGCCTTGGTGTGGGGAGTGGAGGATGTCATCAGGTGCATGGCTGGGTGTACTCACACACCCAGCAGCCTTGGCTTCTGTCCTTGTGCTGACATCCTCACTTGCAGTAGGGAAGAGGAAAGTAAGGGTAAATCCCTTCCACTGCAGCAGCATGACGGCCAGAAATGGTCAGAAAGGCAGTCTGATCTGCCTGCCGGTGGAACAGCAAAAACTAAAAAATTTAAAAAATAGTGGTGCACGTGGCAGCAGCACATCACGCTGCTTCCTGGGAGACTGGGTCTGAATCTAGTCTCCCGTATTCCATGCTGAGTCTGGCTTGGAGGCAGGATGCTTGACTCCCACAGGAGGGAGGGAGGGAGGGGGAAGGAAAAGTCCGCCTGTCATTCAAGCACCCCTGCCAGACAGTGGTGGCTGTGAAGGCACTGCCTGTGTGCCCTTCAAGCTGGAGGGTAGGTACAGCCAGGGTTACCCCAAATACTAAGAAGATGGGGAGGGTGTAGATTCTATGACTTACTTTTCAAGTGTTTTATGTTTGCTTGCATGCATGTGTAAGAAACATAGTGCCATCATACGAGTTTTCCAGAGGTGTGTCAGCCTCTTCCAATCCAGTCAGTGTATTTGCAGGCGCGGTCGCAGAGCGTCAATCACTGCTCCAGCTGTCTATGACAGCAGGAAAATGCAGTGGCATACAGTTGAAAGGGAGAGCTCCGCTTGAGTGAGCAGAGCTCTCCCCCCCCCACACACACACACACGTGCGCATGCACGAACACTGCGTGCTCAGTGCCCCTCCTCCCCCTCCACACTGCACGGCCAGACGAGGGTGCCCAATCCCCATCGGCTCCACGCCTCTAAAGCACATCCAGGTGCCACGCTGGAAGCCCACCCCAGTGTGGCAAATGATGTAATGGCCGACGAGGGTGCCCAATCCCCGTCGGCTCCACTGTCTCTCCCCCACCCCCCATGCTGTTGCCGATGGGTGCCCAATCCCCGAATCAGCTTCACTGTCTCCCAGTACAGGGTGCCATGCTGGGAGCCCACCCAGCGTGGCAACAGATGCCATGGCTGACGGGATGCCCAATCCCCCGCCGGCTCCACGCCCCAACCGCCCTTCTGCCACGCTAGCCCACCCCAGTGTGGCAAACATCCCACGTCATCTTTTTTAAAAAGAAAAACCTGTAAAGAAAAACTGTCCCCTAGTCTCCCTGCCCCCCCCACAACCCGCACCCACTCACTGCGCACCCTGCCTCCCCACACCCCACTTCACCCTATACTTATCTCTGGACCTTGGCGCGACGATCTTTGGTGGACCGGGAACACATCTGCACTCTTTAAAGCCGACCGCGAACTGAGGAAATGCCGGTAAGCTGTATAATGGGATAGATGGGGTTTTTCAACTTTGTTGCATATCTCAGGCATTTTTTGGAATTTTTGCACCAAATTTTCAACATGGGGTTTTTGGGACCCCTCCTCATGAATTCTTGCACTGTCATGGCGTTACTCAGGCCCGAAGGGTGATTTCGCAGCCACTGTGCGAAATCACCTTTCCAGAATGATTAATGAAACGACACTGCCAGTGTTCATAAGGTGGGCTCTCAAAAATCCTATTTTAATTGGTGGAGTAATCCTAAAATGACATTTCTGGCGCGTTGGCGCAGTTCCTCGCGCACTCGTGGTTAAAATTTTCAATATTTTTCACTCCAGATTTTCAACATTGCCATTTTACCACACCTCCTTATGAGCAGTACAGTTGTCATTTTTCACATCTCGTCCACAACATGTTTCTGCCCATGTAGCGCACAATGGCGCAGTCGGTGTGCGAAATCAATGTATGGGACATGTTAAGAAAATCACAGTGACACTGGTCATGAGCAGAGGTGTTAAAATAGCTATGTTGAAAATTTGGTGAAAAAATTCCCCAAAATAACTGTTTTAGGAGCGCACGTTGCGCAGTTCCTATGCATGCTGGCAAGTTTGCGAATTTGTAATATTTGCACACTAGATTTTCAACAGTGCCATTTACCACACTTCCTTATGAGTAGTGCAACTACCATTTTCACATCTCCCAAAATGTGTTTCCGCACATGTAGTGCACAATGGTACAGTCGGTTTGCGAAAACAATGTTTGGGACAGATTAAGAAAATCACAGTGACACTGGTCATGAGCAGAGGTCTTAAAATGGCTATGTTGAAAATTTGGTGACAAAATTCCATAAAATGACTGTGTTACGAGTGAGCATTGCGCAGTTTCCACGCACCCTCGCAGGTTCATGAATTCATAATATTTTCAGTCCACATTTTGACCAGTGGCATTTTTCCACACCTCCTTATGAACAGTGCAGCTGTCATTTTCCACAACATGGCCAAAATGTGTTTTCACACTTTCAGTGCAGAGATGCGTGGTCACTGTGGGAAATCATTGTTCGGGACAGATAAAGAAAATCACACTGACACTGTTCATGATTGGAGGTCCCAAAATGCCTGTGTTAACAATCTACTGTAAAAAATCCCCAAACTAGTTACATTACGTTGTCGTTGCACAGTTTCTTCTGCCTTGTGACGTCACCATTTTTTAAGATTTTCACAGCAGATTTTCAACATTGCCATTTTTTACACCTCCCCATGAACAGTACAGCTGTCATTTTTCACATCCTGTTCGGAATGTGTTTTTGCACCTGTGGTGCCAAATGCCATAGTCGCTGTGCAAAAGCAGTTTTCGGCTAACAAACTGATATTGCCACTGTTCATGAGGTGGGGGTCACAAAAAAAACATGTTGAAAATATGAAGTGAAAATACCAACGAATGCCTGAGGCGTTAGGGTTTCCGACCATAACGCCCCACCCTGTAGAGTATGACAGGCATCAGGGGTGTGACTTGGGATTCTTGCCTGTCATGCTCATACCATTCCACCCCCACCCACACCCTGCAGCCAGTGAGAGGAATCAAGGTGTGCCTCAGACTCTTCTGGCCCAAACTTCACCCCATTCTCCTATACCGCACCCATCTCACCATATTTCCTGATGGAATGGGGTGCGCATAAGGGACAAAGACCCCAAGGCACACTGTGACACTTGTCATTGTCTGCAGGGTAGGGTGTGGTGAAATGGCATGGTCGTTGTGCCTGTCGACCCAAAGGCACACCCCAATGCCTGCCGCTCTCTGCAGGGTGGTGGTGGGGTTGGCTTCAGTTCAATACTTCGCTGCCATTCCTATTATGCAGCTCTGTAATTTCTACACTACCGATGCCAGTGCCAGCAAGCAAACATTTGGCATTGACAAATGCTTGTTAACTATGCACAGACGGAAAACCTTCCAAAAGAGATGTTTTCATGGAGGCATGTCAACTGAATTTTCAAAACACTGAGCAGCATGCGACTACTACAAACATAGGGATTCTCTATTATTTACATTTTCATTTGAAATTACAGAATTACTGATCGGAACATAATATATGTAATACATATAAATATACATAATATATGAACCATTACTGTGCTTGTTCTACACTGATTTTGTCTACCTGACTTATTGTAAAATTGTATTCAATTGATTTCAGCCTATATATTTGTACTGGTTTGACTATATTTGTACTTGTTTGACTTCATTCCACTGGAACTCACTTATTGTATTTGTTATGTAGCCATGTAATCTCTGTTATTGGCGTGGAACCTGTAAAAGAGCACTTTTGCTCAAAGATATTCTCCAAAATTTTCAATGAATAAACACTTTTATTACCTGTTAACGGTAATTATGCACTAGCTCCCATGCCCGAATTATATAAATAAGTACTTTATAATGGTAGAATTACTAAGTGAGTGTGGCTGCACTGATGCCTACTGTGGTAGTACAGTATAGTGTATGGTGGAATGCGGCTGTGTATGGAAATCCATACCTTGCAAAAAGTCGTTCTGCTGCAGCAGTGACGTCCTCATTAATGAAGAACGACTTTTCGTTCTGCGTTAGTAAGGACATCATAATACAAGGGGCTACAGCAGACGTCCTGATTCGTCCCTTGCTGTATGAGAGGGGCACGCAAGTGTGCTGGGTAGCAGCAGTTGTGAATCGAAGGCCTCGGCAGAACCAAGTGAAAATATGAAAAAGTGAATCTCTTTTTGTCTTGTTTTTGGGTACCATACACTATAAAGAACAGTGAGTGGTTACCCAAACACTACTCAACTAATCTTTCACCTCATAGATACAATGCTGACTTGGAGACCTCTCGAGTTTCACTCTCGAGGTCATCGGTCGGCATTTTATCCACTCGGTGGAAGAATAGCCTTGTAGTGTATGGGTAACCATACACTATCCTATATGTTCTATTTCATTGCCCTTCTACAAGGCACACTTTCCAAGAGAGGGGAGAATGTTGGCAGTGGGGTGGGGTTGGGGGGTCTTTTCTCCATTTTTCTCACATTAAAGTTGTAATGCAAGCAGGTAATGGGCAGACTCAATGGCAATTGACCCTTTTTCAACCTTTAACATCTATGTTTCTATGTTTTTCTGTTTTTCCATCTGTTTGGGCAGCTAAAGATTCCAGTTTCTTCTGACTGCAGCATGGTGATTTACTGGGTATAAGCAAGGCCCCTAGAATTCTGCGGCCTCAGAATTTTGCGCAGAACTTGCAATATACCGCAGAACTTCTGCGGTGCCACAGAATTCACTCTTCTTGGTGATTTTTTATTAATATTTCTGTTTATCCATAGAATCTGGTTCCCTTCCCCTCTTTTTATATCCAAAACTCCCCTATATGCTCAGAATGTGATGTTATCATTGCTATAACATCATACATTAGTTAACGAAATGGCTACATTCTGTAACAGAAATGAACAGTCACTTATCTACCACAGCTCCACTGCGGAGATGGTAGCACAGCACATCATGCATGGCGATATTTGCTCAACCTGTACTACAGCCTAATACAATTTTCAGTCTTACATTATTGCGCTAGGGCCAACTTAAACAAAACCTTGTCAATAGCACGGACTTGTTAAGTCCATACCTCACTTTGTACAAACCTATTTGTGCCTTTAAGGTATAGAGATGCCATCTGAAATGAATAACTGGTAAAATGAATTTAACTGTCATTTTTAAGAAAAATAAAGTAATTATGTCCAGAAAAGGGGAATATAATGTGTAGACCTGCTGAAAGGCTAGACCTGTTAAATATAGAGGATAATGTATGGTCCTCTATCGTTAACCGGTCAGTTAACAGTCGAGAGGTTGCCAGGGCGACCATGTAAACCTCGAGAGCGAAGCTAGAGAGGTTTACGTCGCCATGGCAACCTCAAGACAGTTAAAATTGACCGGTTGCCGATAGAGGGACCATACATTATTTTTTATAGTGTATGGTCCCACTATCAAAAATTAAACGGCTTACATTTTTTAAAAAGTCACCACCGCGGCCCTTCAGTCCTTCTCCGTCGGTTTCCCTTCAGTCGGTTCCCTGTCGGAAAAAAAGCACGCACATGCGCAGACCACTCGCTGTTGTTAACCTATCGATGTGACATAGGATCGATAGGTTAACAACATATCTACGTCACATCGATAGGTTAACAACCTTAGGAAATGATGATTTCCTAAGGTTAACAGCGTTCTAACATACATTATAAAGTAATTATGTCCAGAAAAGGGGAATATAATGTGTAGTCCTGCTGAAAGGCTAGACCTGTTAAATAAATAATTGCACTGTACTCATTTTTGCCAGGGTTATTGATTACATATTGTCATTGGTTGATAGAATCACCTAAAATTTATGGAGAAATGTGTGCAGGGACAGCTGTTGGGTCAGAGGGTAGCATTCTGTGTTTCCGTGCCGGCAACTCAGGTTCAGAGATTAGCTCTGGAAGCTGGCTGGGCAGCACAAGGATTGGTGGAATACATCACTGCTCAGAACCTGGGAAGGTATGGTGCAGTGTTCTGTCACATGGTGGACACATTGTGATGGGCTGGAGAGCTCTATCTCACAATTGTTTCACATGCATGTCATGGCCTGATAGTGTTACACAGTGTATCAGGGTAAGCAGGTTGACATGAAAAATGAGTTTTGCAATAACTCCGCTATTCCATTTCCAATGGGACCTGTATGAATGACTACCACTTCACTCATCAAACTGTGAAAAAGATTTAGGGATATATGTTAATAATAAACTTACATCAAATGATCACTGTGTTAGAACTGCTTGCATGACCAACAGACTTTTGAGGCAAATAAAATGCACTTTTGTTAATTGCACCGAACAATGCCTTATTCCATTGTATAGGGCATACATTAGACCGTATCTAGACTATGGCTCACCTTTCTGGAATCCAAACCAAAAAAAAGACATAGCAATTCTTGAACAGGTTCAAAGGAGAGTAACTAGAATGATTCCAAGATTAACAAACGTGGATTATCAGAACAGATTAAAAGCTACTGGTCTCTTCTCTCTTCAAACTAGAAGATTAAGAGGTGATATACTTATGGTTTTTAATTTAATAAATTCACCAGATCTAATGGAACAATGTGGTCTAACACTCTCCAAAAGGAGACATGTTCCGAGACTGCATAATAAACAGCTTGAAGTAAAACTTATAAAACCAGCAAAGGGAAACTTTTTCCAATAAGAGCATCCATTGTATGGAACACCTTGCCACAAGAATTGGTAGAGGCAACTAGTGCCACTGTCTTTAAAAACAAATTAGATGTTTGGTTGAGGGATAATAGATAAATAATGTCCCACATAGTGTGGAGGAACAGTCTCGATGGGATCTGGCCTTCTTCTGTTCTTTCATACCAAGTAATACCAAGTAATACAGTATTGGCAGCCAGGTTGTTAACTGAGACATTGAGATTTTTTTACGAAGGTTACACTGGCTGCCAATAAGCTGGCGTTCTGAGTTTAAAATTCTTCTGCTTGTTTACAAGGCTATAAATGGACTAGGCCCTCTCTGTATCCATGAGCTGCTGGCAGTCCACTAGGATAATTCTCAGGGCAGCAGAGTTCTTCACTTGAAATCCCAGGGACTATTGATTCTCCCCTCAGCAAGACTGAAATCTGCTTGGAACTGAGCATTCTCTGCTGTGGCTCCAAGATTATGGAATATTGTCCCGAGTTTGATCCGTTCTGCCTCTTCAGTTGAACATTTTTAATCTAAACTGAAGACCTGGCTACTTAGATGGTCTTTTTCTAGTGATTGAAAGGTAATTGGTGAGTTGTCATAGTTCTTATAACTGATTTGAGATGTAAGTTATTGTGATACACATTTGTTTCATTGTGAAGCACTTTGAGCTCTGGCGAGGTATTATATAAATACAGTTCTACTTATCTATCTACCTACAGTATACAGTTCTACTTATCTATCTACCTACAGTATCTATCTATCTATCTATCTAGCTAGCTAGCTATCTACCTACCTGGTTTTGCAGTGTTTCAGTTATTTGTAACAACCTCTCCTGCCAGCAGGGGGAGGGCAATTGACTGCTAGAATGCCAGGACTGCAGCATACCCACTGGTAGTGCCAGAGTCTAGTGGGAAGAGTTTAGAATGTGTGTGGGAAGGCTTGCCTCAGGCACTTGCTAGACCAGACGGGGCAAGGGCCCTCCACTGTAGCAGGTGTTGATGGATCCAGGGTTGGAGACCAACATACATTGGAGCTGTTCCCTGCTTAAATATGTGGAGTCCTCTATGAAGCAGGCAGGCTAGTCTTTTGCCAGCTCAATTGCTGGCTTGTGTACTGGGGGGTATCAGACAGCAACTGATCTAAGTTTGTTCCTCCCAGCGACATGGTCTACTGGCCACTGGCAAGAGGTGCTGGTTAGGTCCACACCCCCTTGCCTGTAGTCGTACTCTACCACAGCTGCTGATCTCAAGGCCAACTGTACAGCTTTTTCTCAACTTATCAACGTACGAAAAATTAAAAGGAAAAGAAAACTGATCTCTAGGGCCTGTGTTGCTGTCACAAGATGACAGACTGTATCCTGGTGTTGCCTGCTTTGTGGAGGCAGGAAGAAGACTGGCACAATCTAAAGGGGGGCTGAGTCTGTACTCCTGTGTCAAAAGTCTACTTCCTGCCTCTACAGGAGCCCATGAGGGAAGATCTCAGTGGTATGACAACCCTGTGACCAGCACTGAGAGAGAATACTTTTCAATTAGGATACCTTAACGTCTGCTGGTGGTCTATGTAACATGTAGGCACAAGAGTAGATGGCAAGCATCCAGTACAAAACAGCATTACCGGACAAACAGCATTCAGGATAGATAAGCAGTGTCAGTGGCTCAGTAGGTAGCACACTTGCCTCTGAGGCTGGGAGGTCAGAGGGCTGTGGGTTCAGTTCCCACATCTGGCACTTTGGTTAATATCCTAGTACAGACACTTATAGTGCAGCATGAGAGGGGTGCTGCACTTCTGAGGTGCCGTCTTTCGGATGAGACATTAAACCGAGGTCCCATCTGCCTGGATTGGTGGTAGTTCAGGTGGATGTTAAAGATCCCATGGCACTTATCGAAAAAGAGTAGAGGAATTTCCCTGGTGTCCTGGCCAAATTTCCCTCATTCACTAGAAATACCACCAACAGCTTAATCTGGTTCAATGGTCAGTTGGCATTCATCTGTATCCCCCTCCCCCGGGTCGTGCCTGAAAATAGGCAGGATTTGTCTTGTGCTCTTACCCAGTCAACAAAAACTAAATAAAAAATAAATAAAAAGCTATTCAACCATCGGGGGTGGTTCCACTGGACTGGAGGATGGCCAGTTCGGTGCCATTGCAGAAGCACTGGGATAAGAATGACAAAAGGAAATTACAAACTGTTCAGCCTGACCTTGATCATTGGAAAGCTACTAGAGACCATTACAAAAGAGAGAATAGTGGAATTCCTGGAGGCTAACAGGCTTCAGAATAAGAGGGAACATAGGTTTGTGGCAGGCAGATCATGCCAGAAGAATCAAGTCGAGGCAATTAAATTATTAAGGCAGAGCCAGCCCAGTGGTGTTGAGGGTTGAGGTGCTGGACACATTACCTCTTGTCACACTGGTGACCCGGGTTCGGATACGGACTCGGGTCATCAGGGAGTTGGCACGGGGGGCAGGGTGAGAGCAGGATTGTGCAGCCGTGGGGCAGCTCTCCTCTCTCTGGGTGGTCATCGCTCCCTCATGTTCTGCTGCCACCAGGCGGAGGTCTGCTGGCTAGCGTAGGCAGGAGAGAGCGGTAAGTCATGGGAGGGTGTCTCAAGCCGCGGTGTGCACATGCCTCCATATGCACATGCATGGCCGAGAATGGGGACAGGCGAAAAATAGGGGAAAATACAGGGCATAAAATATGAATGGAAAAAAAATTCTGAAGGCAGTAGACAGAGCAAGGCAACATATATATTGTGCAGACTACAATTCAAGGGACATGTCCAGGGAGTCAGTGCCAACAATCGGAGAATATTCCACATTAAGTCAGTGCCAGCAATCTGAAAAGGCTCCACATAGAGTCAGTGCCAGCAATCTGAGAAGACTCCACATAGAGTCAGTGCTAGCAATCTGAGAAGATTCCACACAGAGCTAAAATAAGAGACAGGCACTCAACCCAATGAACAGGCTCACAAAGCGACAAACCAGAGATTTAATGACACAGCACAAGACATACTGTGTGTTAACTTTTATTTGTGCAAAAATACAAGCGCAGTAGCAAGATGTAACATAAACAGTCCACCTGATCCACCCTGGCACCTGACACATTCCCCTCTAATACAGCAGATCTTTTTTTTCCTATAGATTTTTATCATCCTTGGCAGGATGGATAGCTTCTCAGCCCTATTCCCGCTCAACACAGCCATCCCTTACCTCCCCCCAGGTCAAGGCACTTTTCCCCCACAGAGTCCCCCAACCCCCAGTGGGGCCAAGAAGGGAGTACCATCATCCCCCAGAGACACAAATCTAGATCTGTCCTGGACCAGAGTGACAGAGTGAACTGCAATGTGGCAGGCAGGGCTTCACAGAACCTGTTCACCATGTTGCCTCCTTTTCTCCCCTGGGCCCATGGACGTGCAGTCAGCATGATGTGTGAGCTCTTCCTCTGAGGAAATGCCCCCAGCACGCTGAACATGGGATCCTTCCCACCTACAGTGGTTCTCATCTGCGCTACCACCCAGATTCCTCCAGGTGGCAGTGAAGCAGCGAGCCATGGCAACCGCCCTCCCCCAGGCAGGACAGTGGTCCTTTGGATGCTCAATCCTCCCTCCCCCTGCCAGCCCCCCAAGTGATCTACATCTATTTCCAAACCCAGGTCACCGGTGTGGCAGGAGGTAAGGTGCTCGGTGCCTCCACCCTCTACACCACTGGGCCAGCCTACTACAGCAGAGCTTTCTTGAAGGTTGTAGACCCTAAGCAAAGGCTCTGCTTTTAAAGGCATAATTTAAAGGCATTTGTCCATTTTTCAAAAACTGAGGCATCATATACTCAGGGTCACAATTGTGACCTCAAACAAAATAAAGTGGGAAAGTGTTAAAAACTGTGCCAAATGAGGCAAAAACAAACCACAAATAAATACAAAACATGTTCCACAGATCCAAACAATGACATATAAAATAGGATAAAACCATCAATTTCATTATACAGTTAGAGGGAGTCTTCTTGTATACAGCTGTTGATGTATGGATTTAAAAAAAGAATCTATTCACTGTACACATTCTGAAAATAAAGCAGATAAAAACGTCAATAAGAGCAAACATTTTTAAATTTATCATATGTAACAACGTAGTCAGACCCATTATAGAAGCGGGGCAAATTCAATGTTATCATTGAGGTCTGGTTGAACAGTCATCCCTAACCTAAAGAGCTAGAGATGTTCCCTTTGCCTGCCCCCTCTTCTAGGTCTCGTAACCTTTTTGATCCCCCTGAGCCTTATGCTGTGTATGTTACCTGCAGGAACACTCATTATATGAGCTGCCAGTGCCTTTTCTATATATTTCTTTTGCACAGCCCTCATACATTCACCAACCATGATGTGTAGCTCATGCATAGTCTTTTCCACATAGAAACAGCTGTAGGAGCATATGGCCACCCCCTCCGTTAAGCAAGTGATAATGTCCTTAATAACTTCCTGCTTGCCTGTTTTGGGTTGTCAGGACCTTACAGCACTTAAAACTACCACGTTATTTCATTTCAGTTGGAATGGGGGTAACCAAGCTATTCTATCTGAAAGGGAGAGGAGTCAGAATGGATCAACAAATGTCTCAAATGTCCCCCCTCTTATGGACTACATACGGGACGGGAGACATTTTGACACCTCTCATTGTGTATTATCTGCCCTGATCACCTGGAAGTTGTTATATAAAATTTACTGTATGCCATTTGCCCTAGAATTTGTGATAACAAAATACATTCTGTCTGATTTCTGGATCATCCTTCTATTTCAAGCCAATATCTCTCCCGTCTCTCTTTCACCTGACTACATTCCTGCTTTACAAGTTCTGGGCAATAACCTCAGTTATTAAGCTTGTATTCCTAAACCCAGCAGAGGGGCAGACGGAATTGACTTCAGAATCCTTAAACATACCATCATTCCTCTAGGGGCCCCCATTACCAACATTCTTAACCTCTCACTTTGCTCTGGTAATTTCCCAAGCATCTGGAAAACTGCCACCGTAAAACCACTCTACAAATCAGGGTCCAGGAATAATGTCGGGAATTACCAACCTATCTCTCTCCTCACTCCCCTCTCCAAAATGATTGAAAAAGTAGTTCATACCCAGCTCATCGCCTTCCTCAACTGCCATAATCTTCTCTCAGAAGTCCAGAATGGGTTTAGAGCCAGTCACAGCACAGAAACAGCCCTCGTTAAATTCACTAGCGATTTTCACAAGGCCAACGACAAAGGCCAGTACACAGGTTCTGTCTTCGTGGACCTGACCAAGGCATTCAACCTGGTTGACCATAGGCTACTTCTTGATACCCTCCAGGGCCTGTAAATCTCTGCAAATGTTGTTAAATGGGTCGGTAGCTACCTCTCCCACAGATCTCAGAAAACAACCATCAATGGTCACTTTTCCACCAACTGTTCAATTAAGTATGGGGTTCCTCAGAGATCCATCTTGGGCCCACTCCTCTTCTCCCTTTTCGTATACAACCTCCCAGATATCTGCCACGCTACTGAAATTATGCTGTATGCTGATGATGCTGCCCTTTACTGCAGTGACAACAACATGGACACAATGTTCAGAAATCTGCAAGCAGATTTTAGCAAGCTACACTCTTGATTTTCTGCCAAGGTTATGGTCCTTAATTCCAGGAAGACCAAGTTTATGATCTTTTCTGGCCCAAGAAAAACCATAACCTCAGACTTAACCCTCACTGACAATCTTGGAAACTTTATAGAAAAAGTGGACGAATTTAAATACCTGGGACTGTTCCTCAACCCACACCTCACTTTCAACATTCATATTACCAACCTCATCAAGAAGATCCACATGAGGCTGGTTCTCTTACCAAATCAGAAAGTTCCTAATGCCCATCTACAGACTACATCTGGCTAGCTCCTTACTCTTACCACTCCTCGAGTATGGCTCCATTGTCTACTTCCCCCTTACCACATCCCACCTCTTCTCTAAACTCAGGACAACTTATTGCATGCTTTGTCACAGGCCTCCCATGGAATACCCACCACTGTGCCCTTTATGATCCTGTTTACTGGCTCACTCTTGAGGGTAGGTTCCATTTTAAAATGCTCTCTTTCTTACACAAGGAGAACCTTAACCTACTGCTGCCAAGCGTAATCCCTCCCTGTTCCTTAAATCAGTCCCCAAGTGCAGTACAAGAGGGGCCGCCTGTCACAGCTTCAACATCCTGTTCTATCGTACATCTCATGCACAGAATTCTATTACCTATGAGGGCCCCAAGTCTTACAACAATTTGACCCCAACAATTCTTGCCTGTAGCTGAATCAGTTCCTTCAGCTGCACCCTCAAGGACCACCTCCTCAAATCTACCACCTGTGTGCCATGGACATCCTCCCCTCTGAATATACTAAAATATTTTGTTATTGTCCCTCTCATCAAATATTTTGTGTTATTTTCCCTACTTTCTAACTCCACCTTCTTCTCCTCCCTCTCCTCTCCCTCATGTCTGCCCCTATGTCTTCCCCAACCCCCAGCACCTGCCTCAAATACACCCTGCCTGGGTGTTTTCCCAAGCTTATTCCCTAAGACTATTTGCCTCTGTATGAAATGTTTTCCCTGTACAGAAACCTGTTGTAATCAAGTGTATTAATTAAGTGTATACAGTATACTATAGTATTCCTCACCTCACTGTATGATGTTTTAACTTATTCATTCTGTACTTTTGTGTCCAATTGTTTTGTAAAAATATCTGTACAACTGGACGTTTGTGAAAACGGGCATTTTTGCTCACATACCCTCCAGTATAAAGTAAAAATTTATTGATTTTGTGTGCAACTGTCAGTCACCCTTCATCACTGCAAAAATAGGATTCTGGTGAATTGGCCTTTTGGGATTCCTTTTAATGGCAAGGCAGGGGTAAAAACTGCTTACATGTAGGAGGGTGCTGTGATCTATGGGATTACAAAATAAGTACGTGCTAACACCTCCCCCCCCGGCAATCCTTTTTGATGGTTACATCCAGAAAATGTATTTTCTGCAGATTTGTGGCTGTGGTAAACTTTAGATTTCTGTTGCTGTTTTCCAAACATTCCACCACACACCATCATTACTGTACGTCATCTATAAATCATCTCCAAAGGTCAGTCTTATTGACAAAGTGATTAATTACCCTTACTGTAGCATGGATATAGCTATAGATTTGGAACTGTAACATAAACGTGAGTTTGTGCATGAATACGGGACCTAGTTTGGGAATACCAGCAGGTACCAGGCAGTCAGTAAGGGTTAACAGGTCTCATGAAACATAATGAAAAAGAAAAACTGTCTGAACTCATTGGAATGTCACAAGGGCCTGCATTCAAGCAGTGAGGTGGCAAAATTCACGGGATGGTCACAGGAACTGACCTGCTTTCTAAGAGTAATCACTTGGCAGGTGCTAAAAACCTACAGAAAAGGGCCAACTTCCAGGCTCAAAAGGAGGCTGGCTCATGTGACTGACAAGATGATGCGCTAGGAGGATGAACTCCTTAAATTGAACTCTCAGGTACGGTTTACCTTGTGGCCTTCACCTCTGTTAGTTCACTACTGCCTTCCAAGCCCTGATTGAACAGCTCTTGGGTCTCGCTGCCCCTTATTGGCTGATACCTTCAGCCACTAAAGACTGTAGCTTCCTTCCTTTAGAATGAAGCTTTCAGCTGGACTTACTCCATCCCTGCTTCCCCATTTGAATTTTTAATTGTAACTGCTCTGCCTTGCTTCTCTGTGCCTTTTCTATTCCTGATTTTGAACTGCTGCTAATGTAAAACTGCATAATCTCCCATTGAATTTGAAAGGTTCTTAATGTAAAACTGCAAATGCATTGTTGGAACTGTTATTGCAATTGTATGTTAGAGCTGTACTGCTTTTTCCCATTAGTAGATTATAAAGCTCTGCCACTAGAGGGATGTTTGTTCTTTTGCAGCATGACTGAGGTAAGAGGATCTTTCACTGTGAACTATAGGCCCCCCTCATTCGCTCTTTAACCAACCCTTGTAGATACTTCAAGCTGCTCTATATCTGACTGCTTGAACCCCTGACCCTCCACTCCAGAGGCTTACACCCTATCCGCTACGCTACTGGAGCAGACGCTTTGACTATGTATTTTTTCACTCCTTCTACTTTTCCTATCCCCTCTTGTCTGAAGCCACACACCCTGATACTTTGACCATCTAGTTACCTGTCACTAAACTTGTGCTTCAATATGAGATGAGCTATGCTACCACTGTTGGTGGCCTCGCTGCTGGGAACCCTACTTGTAGATTTTGGTGCTTCCATACTTGCCATAGAACAGAGGTTCCTTTCCTGTCTTACCTCCTCCTTCACCCCTGACACTCCCCGTCCCACTGTCAGGTGGGAGGGTACCCCCATGGGCCTCGCTTTTTCTGCATTTCTTTCCAAACAGGATGCCAGCCATCTTGGCTTCCTCCTTTTCTTTACTACTATCCCCATTCCACATTTTCCCACGGCATACCATCTGCTCTTCTCTTTGCTTCTACTAGCAGATTACATTGATACCAGTCCTGGCCCCCCATGTACAACCATTGATCACTGAAATCCTATATGGAACTCCTCCTTTGGTTTGAAGTTCACACACATAAACCTCTGCAGCCTCTCCTCCAAATTCATTGACCTTGAACCCTGGGTTGCCCTATACAGGCCACATGTGCTAGGCATGTCGGAAACGTGGCTAAAACCCCATCTCTCTGACGCTGTCTACTATCTTCCAGGATACTCCCTGCTGAGGCACGGCAGGCCTGGTAAGAAAAGGGGTGGTGGGGTGGCTCTCTACATCCGTGAGCCTCTCTCTGCTACCCCCATCCTCCGCTTCAACCCTAGCTCACCCAATGAGTGGCTCCTAGTGGAACTGATCATAGGTGCAGCAAAAAAGATGTATGTGGGTTGCTGCTATAACCCCCCTCCAGGACAACCAGCAGGTCTCACCACCCACCTTGAAGGGATGGGAAGCCTCTCCCCCACTAGGGACACCATCCTCCTTGGGGATTTCAACCTGGACTGGTTTAGTGCCCAGAAACAAGATTATTCTAACCAACTCAAGCTTCATAACCTAGTCCAAATTATCATCATCCCCACCAGGCACAACCCTAGTACCCAAAACCATACACTTCTTGACTGGATAATCACCAATACAGAGGACAGGGTGTGCCTATCAGGAACTTTGTCTGATGCTATTAGCGATCACTCCCTAACCTACCTGGTCTGGGCCTCTAAGACCAAGCACCCACCCCCAAGCTACTCTCCTTCCATAATTTCAGTCACCCAGACATCCCCTCCCTCCTTAATGATGTTCGAGCAATAAACTGATCAGTCTTCTACACCCTCTCTGACGTGTCTGAGGCTGAAAGTTTCTTCACAACCACACTCCTTCATCTCCAAAATCAACATTTCCCCCTGACTACTCGCCAAGTTAGGGGTGGCTGTATGTGCTGGGTTACCAAAGACCTCCAGGACATGATGAGGGAAAGAGGTAACATAGAAACATAGAATGTGACAGCAGATAAGGACCGCTTGGCCCACCCAGTCTGCCCATTTCCCTACCTAATGGATAAGCTGTAGATCCTAGTTAACCAGCAGCCTACTTCTTTCTAACCCCACCCCCTAGAATTGCCTTATGGCTGTCCCATGCATGCTTGAATTCAACCATTGTTTTTGACTCCACAACCTCCTCCGGAAGGCCGTTCCATGCATCCACAACCCTCTCTGTGAAAAAATACTTCCTTACATTACTTCTGAGCCACCCCCATCTTCAAATTGTGCCCCGCGTTTCTTGCACACACCTTTTTTTGAAGATGCTACCCTCTTGGACTTTGTTGATTCCCTTGAGGTGCTTGAAAGTTTCTATCATGTCCCCCTCTCCCTCCTTTCCTCGAGACTATACATATTAAGCACCTTTAGTCTCTCTTCATATGTCTTCTGGTGCAGACCCTGCACCATTTTAGTTGCCCTCCTCTGGACAGCTTCCATCTTGTCTATATCCTTGCGGAGATTGGGTCTCCAGAACTGCACACAGTACTCCAGATGGGGTCTCACCAGCTGTCTGTACAGAGGGATAACAACTTCCTGTTTTCTACTGGCGATGGCTCTCTCTATGCATCCCAGTATCCCCCCTAGCCCTCCTTACTTCCCTCTCACATTGCTTGCCCACCTTTATGTCATCTGATATGACTACCCCCAGGTCCCTTTCCATTTTTGTTGATGTGAGTATCTCACCCCCCATTGTGTACTCTTCCCCTGGGTTTTTGTTTCCCAGGTGCATTACCTCACACTTCCTAGCATTAAATCTAAGCTGCCATACATTTGACCATTCCTCTAACCTTGCCAAGTCCCTTCTCATCCTTTCCACCCCACCTTGTGCATCAACTCTGTTGCAGATCTTTGTGTCACCTGCAAAGAGACATACTTTTCCTTCAGTCCCTCTGCAATGTAAACACAAAGACATTGAAGGACCGAGTCTAATACTGAACCCTGCGGCACCCACTAGTAATCCCTCTTTCTTCAGAGTGGACTCCATTTACTATTACCCTCTGTGTCCTATTCTCCAGCCAATTCTTTACCCAAGCTATCATCTTGGGACCCACTCCCAGGCTGGCTAACTTGTATATTAATCTTTTGTGTGGGACTGAGTCAAATGCCTTGCTAAAGTCTATGCAGGCCATGTCCACAGCCCCTCCCTGATCTACTGCTTTGGTCACTCAGTCAAAGAAATCTATTAGATTCATCTGGCATGACCTTCCCACTGTGAATCCATGCTGCCTTGGGTCCTGTGCCCCTCTGGCCTCTAGGTACTCAACAATTCCTTCCTTCAGAAGTGATTCCATCATTTTCCCTATCACTGAGGTTAAACTAACAGGTCTGTAGTTTCCTGCTTCTGATCCCAAGAGCGGAGGGGCTCCGAGACGCCGGTGGTCGGCGGCACCTGTGCAAGCCGACCAAGGGTTCCAGGAGGCCGGGAGAAGCAGGCAGAAGAAGGCGCAGCCCTCGAGATCCCAAGGCGGAGGGGCTCCGAGGCGCGGCGGCACCTGTGCAGCCGACCAAGGGTTCCAGGAGGCCGGGAGAAGCAGGCGAAGAAGGCGCAGCCCTCCGAGATCCCAAGGCGGAGGGCTCCGAGGCGCCAGGCGGGTCGGCGGCACCTGTGCAACCGACCAAGGGTTCCAGGAGGCCGGGAGAAGCAGGCAGAAGGTACGGGCAAAGCCGCAAACCAATCGGAAAGCGACCGCAGACTGTGCCTTGCTTCCGATTGGTGCGCCTTCCCCATAGACTTAAACCGGGGTTTGCTGCACTATTCTGGCTGGGATTTCTGCTTTTCTGTAATTTATTTTGAAATTCTCATAAAAAGTGCTGTTTTCTCTTACTTTGTGCCTGGTTTATGGGCTGTTTTTCCCTATGTTAAAATTAAGTGTGACAGTCTTTTGAATTGTTGTGTGGGCTAGGCAGCTTAGGCGCCTAACCCCATACCCTCCCAGTCTATTGTTGTGCAGATCTCAAGTTTAGCACCTTGTTGCAGATTACTGCAATAAAGGTACTTTACTGACTACCTTCTCCTCTGTCCCCCACCTTGTAGAAGGCGCAGCCCTCGAGATCCAAAGGCGGAGGGGCTCCGAGGCGCGGCGGGTCGGCGGCACCTGTCGCCGTTCAAGGGTTCCAGGAGGCGGGAGAAGCAGGCAGAGGTACGAGCAAAGCCGCAAAATTTTGCCGCCCCCCTCCCCCCTCTTGGTTGATTACTTTTATACACTTTCTCCCGCCATTTCTTAATCCACACCCACATCCCTTCCCTTCCTCCCTTAACCCATACCTAACCTCCACAATGCTACTTTGCTCCCTTTTGCTCCTGAGCCTTATATCTCACCCAATCCCTTATGATATCAATGCTATACCCAGTGTCAAGATAAATAACTCAGTTAATACGACCTGCCCATCTCTACCATCCACAAGGGCCAACCACGGATTCCTTATTCATCCTGAACCACGTTTGCAATGCAACCTCTGGGATATCCCATAAGGCCACCCTATCAATTCAGCACAGCCCTGGCACCCTACTTGTATCATGGCTTTTATTAACCCACTATGCCTGTCCATTAAAATATTATGCTATGAAAATTTTGCATCCATATATCAGGACCATCACTCAGCTCCTGAGCACCCAGGATTAAGGAAACACTCTGACCACTCACTATCCTTGTCCCTTGGTGCCCTCCTCAAATTAATCTTCTACCTTCTGATCTGTTTTGGTACCATTGAAATAAATCCTGGCCCCATTGAAAGTATTTTTTCCCCTGCTGATTTATCCTCTATAAATGGCCTAAGTTTCCTACATATCAATGCCTACAGCCTTTTAAAAAAATTCTCCGTAATACAGGCCTGGGTGGCACATACCTTGCCTGACTTTCTGGTCATCTCTGAATCTTGGCTCAGACCATCGACCAAAGACAGTGTTGTAAACCTTACCAACTATCAGCTCTTCAGAGCAGATCACCCTTCCAGGGGTGGTGGGGTGGCCATATACATTAAGGACACCATCTCTGCTACCTGCCTCATCATCACATCCGACCAAAGGAATTTGAATGTTTATCAATCAAAATATCCCTTCCAAACTTGTCTCCATTTAAATTGATTGGCTGCTATAGGCCCCCTCAGCAGGCCTCAAATTACTATCTCACCTGGGGTCAATAACCAATCTAGGCCCTGAAGATACCATCATCCTTGGTGATTTGAATTTAAACTGTCTATCTAATGCATCTGCTCCATTGGTAACATTCTGTGACACCTATGGCTTTACACAGCTAATAAAAGACCCAACCAGGATTAACCTAAAATTCCAGCAACAGCTCACTCCTGGATATTATGTTGGTAAATAAGCCTCACTTATATACTCATGCAGGAGTACTACCGAATGATGTAAGAGACCATTGTCCCATAGCTGGCATAAGATATTCACCCAAACCATCCAACCCTGCTGAATTTGTCCCCAAAGGTCAAAAAGTTTTAACATACCAGGTTACCTCCATGACCTGAGTAACACAATATACTTAAGATTTCTACCTTACAACCTCAGTGGAAATAGCTCTCCAGATCTTAAAGGACATTATCACTAATGCTCTAAATATTCATGCACCATTCACCAATATCAGAACTAAAGCAAGGTCCTGCCCTGGTTCACCACTGATCTTAAATCAGCCTTGCTATCCAGAGACAAACTGTGGAAAAGGCAAGAAAAACTAAGGACTCCATAGATTGGCTAAATTTCAGAAAAGCAAGAAATTCATGTACAACACAAATAAGATCTGCCAAAGCGGCCTATTATAGAGCTGAATTGGATGCCTCCTATAATAACCCTACCAGGCTCTGGGGAACTATAAAGGGTATCTTGGGTCAAAACTCTACTCCTGCCTTAACCTGCAAACTGCTACTAAATAACACAGAAATTACGGATAAACAAGAAATTCTAAATACCTTCAATGACCACTTCACCACAGCTGGACTAGCATTTGACTCTTCACCTGCAAATCTCCTGAGATCTTCCTTGAATCTTCAATCCACCGTGGGCCAAAAGGCTATATCAACCTTCTCTTTCAACCCAATAACATTGAAAGAGTGGAAGATCTCCTCTCAACTTGGATACTTCAAAAAGTGCAGGTACAGACTCCCTGGACCCCTACTTCCTCAAGATAGCATCTCAAGTCTTATCTGCCCCCCTTACTCATCTCTTCAATCTTTCCCTCACCACTGGATCCATTCCCTCCACTTGGAAAACAGCTCAAGTAGTTCCTTTACTCAAATCTGGTGATCCCATGGATCTCAATAATTACAGGCCCATTTCCATCCTATCAGTTCTGTCCAAGATGCTCGAAAAGTTAGTAAACTCACAATTAAGGGTCTACCTGGATAACAATAACCTCCTAAACACAGTACAATCAGGATTTAGATCAAGGCACAGTACCATTTCAGCCCTAGCCAAAGTAACCAACGACTGGCAGACTGCCATGGATAAGAAGAATAGTACCTGTGCTGTGTTCCTGGATTTGAGCAAAGCATTTGACACAGTGGATCATGAATCACTGATCACCTCCCTTGGTTCAATGGGTTGGATTCCCCTTCACTCAATTGGTTCAAGTGCTATCTATCAGACAGATCACAACTGGTAAAAAATGGAAACTACCTATCCACTTTAAAACCACTGCTAAGAGGTGTACTGCAAGGCTCTATTCTTGGCCCCATCCTCTTTGCCATCTATATTAATAATATTGATGCTAACCTCACTCAATCGAACATCCATCTGTTTGCTGATGATACTGTGCTATATGTTAGCAATCCTTCATTGTCTAAAGCCTGTGAACTGCTACAATCTGAATTCTCCATCCTACAACACAATTTGCTGGATAAAAAACTACTTCTAAATGCCAAAAAAACAAAAGCTATGCTCTTTTCCTCCCAAAGTTGCTCTGCCACTACCCCATCATCTACCACCTACAACTAACCACATTACTTGGAAAGCTGGAATACGTTGATAACTTCAAATATCTTGGTGTCTGGATTGATAACAAACTTGACTTTTCCGTACATATTGAGGAGCTACTAAAG
Organism: Neoceratodus forsteri; assembly: GCA_016271365.2. NCBI lineage: Eukaryota > Metazoa > Chordata > Ceratodontiformes > Ceratodontidae > Neoceratodus > Neoceratodus forsteri. The sequence continues at coordinate 335,148,271 of CM028131.1, forward strand.
AAACTGAGACAAAGGCTTGGTTTATTTTTTAGAATAAAAGCACTACCTCAACAGAGACTCCAAAAAGATTAATCCAGGCTTCATTCCTATCCTCATTGACTATGCTGACTTTCTGTATGGACACTGTTCACTCCCTCTTAAATAAACTGGACACCCTATACCACAGGTCCATCAGATTCATTACTGACCTTCCTTCAGCACCCACCATTGTTCCTTTATAAGGCAGTTAACTGGTCATCATTACAACACAGAAGAAACAGGAATGCTGCAATTTGGATTTTCAAAGCCTTATCAGGCAAGCTACCTACCTACATCTCGGACTGTTTTACTCAAATCACTTCTAGGCCATACAACCTAAGGATCAGCAAAATTATCATTCTTAAGGTCCCTTTGCCTGCACCCAGCTTGGGAGGCTGCTATCAGCCACTCACTAGCAATTGTTTGGAACTCACTCCAAAAACCATGAAGCTAAATAACCTCCCACCCTTAATATCCTTCAAAGATTATTCACCACCCTATTCCCAGAACTCTGCAACTGCTTCCACAAGGCCTAATTCACTACCCTATCTACCCCTCTTCTCTTCGTGTTTCTATATGCTGAAAAACTCCAGTTCCCAGTCCAGATTCACCCTCAAAATGCCTGCTAGGTCCTATAATCTACATATTAACTCTGATGTGCCAACTGCCTATTGTCTGACAGATTAAAAGTGTTAATGCCTTGTACATATGTATATTGTTATATACTAGCACTTATGTCATTGTATTTCTGTTTTTTGTTACCCATGTCATTGTATTACTGTATATGATACCCTTCAATGTAATAACACTTGCACTTCTTGACCACTCAGGTCCATCTTGTAAATGAGCTATGCTCAATGATGTTCGCCTGATTAAATAAAGATTTTGATTGATTGATTGATTGATTCTGCCCTGCTCCCACTTTTGTGAAGGAGAATCACATCTGCCCCTCCTCCAGTCCTCAGGTACCACCCCATCCTCCCATGATTTGTTAAAGAGGGTAGTCAGTGGTGTCACTAGTTCTACCCTTAGTTCTTTTAGAATTCTGGGATGAATCCCATCAGGCCTCATTGCTTTGTCCACTTTCAGTTTTAAGAGTTCTTTCAGAACCCTTTCTTCTGTAAATGGGCTGGTACCAACTTCTGTATCCAGAGTGTTCCTATTGTTTGTTTTATGTACCCCCACCTCTTCATTTGTAAATACTGAGCAAAAATATTTGTTCAGTATCTCCGCCTTTTCACAGTCAGCCTCTGCCCACCCCCCTCCCCTTTATCAAGCCTCACTATCCCTCCCTTAGTCTTCCTTCACTCCCTGATGTACCTAAAAAAGGTTTTATCCCCCTTCTTAATTGAGCTGGCTATCTTTTCCTCACTTCGGGCCTTTGCTGTTCTGACTGCCTTCCCAGCTTCCTTTTCCTTTAACTGATACAATTCTCTGTCCTGCTCCTTCTGTGATTCCTTGTACTTTCTGAATGCTTTCTTTTTCTCTTGAACCTTCACTGCCACCTCCTTTGAGTACCACAGTGGTTTCTTACATCGTTTCGTTTTGTTTATTTGCTTCACACAAAGGCTTGTTACCTCTGTAATGGCAGTTTTTATTATTCCCCATTGTTCTTCCACCCCTCCTTCCTGCCCATTTGCTAGTGCATTCCTTAGGCACTCACCCATTTTGGCAAAGTCAACCCTCCTGAAGTCTGCCTATAAAAAATTCTCCCCTGCCTGATTACCAGAGGCTATGAAACCTTTGTAAACAGTCAGCCCTTGCCAGAAGGTGTGCCTTCTTTCAGGGCAAACAAAAGTCTTGGTGACCCCCATTGCTTCTGGGGTGAAGTCGGCTCATTACTCAACCCTCAAACTCATAACCCCATTATTCACCTTGACACTCCCTCCGGACGTCTGGCCAACCCCATTGCTGTGGCTGAGGCCTTCAATAAAAAATCTGCAGACCTGTCTGCCCTCCTTAGCAAGCTGCCACTCTTGGTGACCATTGGTCTCTCTGATCATCCTCCCACCCATACCCCTCAAACTCCTCCCAACCCCTCTTTCTACTTCTGGATCATGACCCCCAGGGACACTACTAAACTGCCGAAGAGCCTGCCTAGCCAGGGCAGCCCGGGCGGTGATGGTCTTTTCCCTGCTATGCTTAAACTTGTATCACCTGCCATCTTAAAACCACTCACCTACCGCTTTAACCTGACATTGACTACCTCCTCAGTGTCAGGCACTTGGAAGCATGCAAGGGTGGTCCCGATTTTTTAGACTGGTGACTCACCATCCCCTGATAACTATCGGCCTATATCCTTGCTCCCCCACCTTAGTAAAGTCCTAGAAAGGATTGTCCACTGACAACTGAGGGCAGATGTGATTCTCCTTCACAAACGTGGGAGCAAGGCAGAAGCAGGAAACTACAGACCTGTTAGTTTGACCTCAGTGGTGGGGAAAATGATGGAATCACTTCTGAAAGAAAGAACTGTTCAGTACCTAGAGGCCAGCGGGGCACAGGACCCAAAGTAGCATGGATTCACAGCAGGAAGGTCATGACAGATGAATCTAATCAATTTCTTTGACTGGGTGACTAAAGTAATAGACCAGGGAGGGGCTGTGGATATAGCCTACTTAGACTTTAGCAAGGCATTTGACACAGTCCCGCACAAAAGATTAATAATCAAGTTAGCCAGCCTGGGAGTGGGTCCCAGGGTGGTAGCCTGGGTAGCAAACTGGCTGCACAACAGGACACAGAAGGTCATAGTGAATGGAACACATTCTGAAGAAAGGGGGGTTACTAGTGGAGCACCTCAGGGCTCAGTACTGTGTCCAGTCCTCTTCAACGTCTTTATAGGTGACATTGCAGAGGGTCTGGAAGGAAAGGTATGCCTCTTTGCAGATGACACAAAGATCTGTAACAGAATTGATACACAAGAGGGGGTAGAAAGGATGAGAAGGGACTTGGCAATGTTGGAGGAATGGTCAGACATATGGCAACTTAGATTCAATGCAAAGAAGTGCAAAGTAATGCACCTGGTAAATAAAAATACAGTAGAAGAGTACACAATAGCAGGGGAGGTACTAACGACCACAATAATGGAAAGGGATCTGGGTGTAGTCATATCAGATGACCTAAATGTGGGTAAGCAATGTGAGAAGTCAGTAAGGAGAGTGAGGGGGATACTGGGATGCATAGGGAAGGGCATCACAAGTAGAAAAAGGGAAGTGGTTATCCCTCTGAGTCTGTACAAACAGTTGGTGAGACCCCATCTGGAGTACTGCGTGCAGTTTTGGAGACCTCATCTATGCAAGGACATAGACAGGATGGAAGCAGTCCAGAGGACGGCAACTAAAATGGTGCAGGGTCTACATCAGAAACCATATGAAGAGAGACTGAGAAAGCTTAATATGTATACCCTCGATGAAAGGAGAGATGGGGGGGACATGATAGAAACTTTTAAGTACCTCAAGGGAATCAACAAAGTCCAGGAGGGCAGCATCTTTCAGAAAAAGAGATGTGTAAGAACAAGGGGGCACAATTTAAAGTTAAAGGGGGGACCACTCAGGGGTAATGTGAGGAAATTCATTTTCACGGAGAGAGTGGCGGACGCATGGAACCGCCTTCCTGGAGAGGTTGTGGGGTCTAAAACAGTGGGGGAATTCAAACATGCATGGGACAGACATAAGGCAATTATAGTGGGGAGTTGCAGGAAGTAGGCTGTTGGTTAACTAGAATCTGCAGCTTATGCAATAGTTAGGGAAATGGGCAGACTGGGTGGCCCAAGTGGTCCTTGTCTGCCGTCAAAGTCTATGTTTCTATGTTAACTGTCTGACTGTATTGCCACACACACCCTACTGTCTAGACAGCAACATGGCTTCCATAAACATCACTCCACCACATCTACCCTCGCCCTGTTTACGGTCATATTCTGAGGAACATGGACCTTGGAAGAGCAATGGGTGCCATCTCTGTTGATCTGTCTAAAGCTTTCAACCTGGTCGACCTCGCCCTGTTGCTCTCCTCCCTCCGCACCCTTGGCTGCTCTACTGAGACCACACGGTGGTTCCAAAGTTACCTTTCCAATAGATCTGTCGGTATGTGTAGGACCTTCTACCTCCCCTACCCTCCCAGTTGCTACTGGTGTACCCCAGGGCTCCATCCTGGGTCCATTCTTATTCTTCTTGTTTATAAACTCTGTCCTCTCTGATTATCTCATTTGTGATGCCCTATTTTATGCAGATGGCCTTGTCCTCTTCACTAGTGACAAGACTCTTGAGAAAATATCCAGCGTTTTATCCAGTAACTACTCTGCAGCACACACCTGGTTCCATTTACATAGCCTAATTGTTAATGCTAAAAAAACTAAATCCATGCTATTTGGATCAAAAGCCTTCCTATCTAAGGTCACCAAGGCTGGGTCCACCCTCTCAGTAGTCTCACCAGACGACACTGTACTTGAAAATGTACTAACTTTCAAATATCTGGGAGTTATCCTGGATCTGTCCCTCTCCTTTTCCGATCATATCCCACTATTGTATAGATCACTGTTACTACTATACGACAATGCCCCAGAGGCTGCACTTGAATTATAATTGTTCCACTGTAATAATATCAATACCCCAGCTACTACATGTATAGACTTTCAGCCACCTTGGCTATTATATGTAATTACTTGAAATGTGATGTCCCACTAATGTACTATCTCTGAATGTATGACTATGCTGACGTGGAGCCTTTGTAAATTAGTCTATGACTCAAAAGGTTGTAATTCCTATGATTGACTAAATAAATAAATAAGTAAATATCTCCTCTGTTATCTGCCGTATTAACCAGAAACTTGGTGCGGCCTATCGGATAAAGTCACTCCTGACCAGGGAAGCCTGTTTAGTCATTGCCCAAGGCAATCTGCTTCCCTTGATTGACTACTGCTCCCCTGTTTACTCACACACATCCTCAGCCTTGCGTGTGCACCTCTGCTCCATGTACAACAACATATGTCGTTTCACTCTCCTGGCACAGTATTCCACTCACCACTGCCACCTCTACCAGACCCTTGGTTGGCTCCCACTACACTGCAGATTTGATTATGGGCTTGGCTGCCTCCTGGACAACGCCATTAGGCATGGCAAAGCCTCCCCTTGTAGGTCTCTCCTCAAGACCAGAACTCCATTGAGGTGTCTACGTGCATCCTCAGTCTCCCCGACATCCCGAAAGTCTCCTCGGCTATGGGTAGCAGAGCATTATCTGTAGCTGCTCCCACTCTGTGGAACAGAATAACCACATCCATCCACTCTCTGGACTCCCATGCCACTTTTAAAACACATCTCAAATCCTGGCTGCTTGATGAGGCCACATGCCATTGCTAGCTTGGATAACCCCATCCCCACCTTTCTGACTTTTCCCTCTTGGGCTGCTTTGGCCTCCCTTGCCCACTCTCATTTCTTTGGACTCCTTTCTTACATCCCTCACTACCTTCTTCTCAGGCACTTCCACTTGGCTATTGTCTTGTATGTTTTTTTTGTTTTATTTTTTACATCATGCATTAATTTGCACTTATCCTTTGTAAATAATTGTATAATAATTGTTGCTTATCATGATGTACTGATTGTTTTTCTTTTCAGACTCTCATTAATTTTCTTTCCTATGTTACTTTCTTCGTTCACCAATGATGTCTGTATTTTCACTTTGTTCACCAACGATGTCTGTCTATCCACATGGCTTGTACTCATTGTATTACTTGTCACTACCTCTGTAACTGCCGCCAGTGTGGCATGGGTAATGCCTGAAAACAGTCCCCTGGATCAGTGCACTTACCTGGTTACCAAAGACTTAAATAAAAAAGAAAAATAAATAAAACTGACTCCTCAAGCCAGTCCCTGACTGATTCAGCTGGAGAACAGAGTACAGTAGGTATCCACTGCACACAAAAGGGAACTGTGTCTGCTGAATATCAGGCCTGTGTGATAATTTGAGTGCTAAGCAAGAAAACTATCCAGAGTAGAGGTAAGACCTGTTAGACTGTGATCTAGTTCCTGTAGAGGTTGTTCTTTCAGTAACCATTACTGTTTAACTGTTTTGTTTTGAATTTTTTAATGTGTTTGATCCCTTTTGTACTTTACTATATATTCTGTAATTTAACAGTGTCAGTATTAAATATTCATATTAAAGAGCTAGTGTTCTACCTAAAACTAACATTAGCTTTTAAAAGCAGTCAACCATCACCTTTTATATCTGAGGTACTTTTTCTTCTCCCTTTGGTTAATTGGAAGATTGTTTACCTGATGTTAGTAGTAGTGGTGCTCAGATGGATCTGCACCAATTCAGATCCACCAAATACCTGCACTTTGCAGCAGGATAGTGGATCCACCGGATCCCACCCCATCTGCCCATGGATATGGCCATTGGATTCCATGTTATCAGATGGTAGGATCCAGGAATCCAGCACTGGATCCAGGGATCCGATACCACATCCCTGGATCTGGCGCTGGGATCTGATGTTTGATCCCTGGATCCAGCACCAGATAATGTAGAATCCGACCCAGGATCCAACCTCTGTATTTGTCCGGATCCCGGGCTGGATCCCACTGGAATAGTGCCGCCATCCACCGGATCACTGGTGGATCCACGATGGCACTATCTGAGCAACACTAGTAGTAGTGTTCAGATGGATCCGCACCAATATGGATCTGTCAAATACCAGCCCTTTCTGGCAGGATAGTGGATCCGCTGGATCCAACCCCTATCTGCCCATGGATCCAGCTGTCAGATCCCTGGTTGTATCCCATGTTATCTGATGGTCAGATCCAGAGATCCTGTGCTAGATCCAGGGATCCAATGCTGGATCCAGGGATCCTGTGCCGGATCCTGGGATCCGGCACTGGATAATGCGGGATCTGACCCAGGATCTGACCTCCATATTCGTCCAGATCCTGTGCCAGATCCCACTCGAACAGTGCCACCATCCACCGGATCACTGCTGGATCCACGGCAGCACTATCAAAGCAACACTAGTTAGTAGGTGTGTTGTGTGAAACAGCACTCTGCTACATAGCTGACATATGTAGCTCTAGACTTCCCCCACTACATCATCAGCACCGTGACCTCACTGACAGTGACATCACTGCTGCTTAAGAGCAGCCACTCAGTAGCTGCCAAGTCAGTCACCTGTGATGTCACAGTCAATAAGATCACAATGCTGATGAAATACTGTAGTAAGGGGTCTAGAGATATATCAGTTGCCATGCTGAGAGCTAGTCCATATATCCAGCACAATATTATCACATAAAAAAACTTCCTTATGAACAAAGGGAAAAAGAAAAACACTTTAGAAATAAAATTTACAGCTGACTGCTTCTTAAAATTGGTATCATTTTCCTGTCTGTCTGCTTTGGTTCCATTAGCTCTTCAATATTCTCTGTGACTATGCAGTGTTTTATAGGACAGATACCATCACAGAGCATGACTACCAAGTATAAATGAACCTGTCTCTGACACTGACAAGATGAGGGGTCCTGGAAGTGACTGAAGGGCTGATTCTGTGTCAAAAGTAAGGCCCTACATTGGGTGAGCAGTGGACAGGGGTGGAACTAGAGCCAGACTGAGATGTCCCTAGCAGTCAGCCAGGTGGTAGCAGCATACTGTAGATATACAAGGAGCTGCCCGGACATACGGTCGCTCTTGTGTGTGCGAGTGAGATAGATTTGTGCCAACAAGGCAGAAGTTTGTCAGACTCGCCATCAAAGACAGCTGCAATTTCCCTTTTTACTGTACAGAGAGTCTCATAATTGGGGGGGCAAAAGATGTCCCCATTGTAGAGCCCTTCTTCTGTAAGAAGAACTTTTCATCAAACAAGAATGTATTGCACTCGGGTACAAAAGTAGTCAGTTCTATCAGGATTTCTATAGAGAGGTCAATTTCATTTCTTCTATTGAGGAAGTAAGCCACAGCTTCCAGATTCTCATCATGAGGGCTACAGCCATAAAGTTAGGTGACATCAAGTGTATCTAGTTAACTTCCTTCTTCAATAGCAAGGTCTTCCAAAACATGCAGAACATCCTGTGTACTTTATATAGCTATGGAGGTCTTTGGCAAGACCCCCCAGGTAGAAATCCTCAGATTCTGACTATGGCTGTGTAACAGAGTCTATGCCTGAAACAATGGGTCTACTGGGGGTGGGGTCTGTGAGTTTGTTTTGTATCTTAGGGAGGATATGGAGCACAGTTCTCTTCAGATTATCCGCCCTCAGGAAGTCAACATCTTTTAGCAAAATGTCCTCCTCCTATAAATATCCCAAAAATCTATTGATTTTTTTTTCATGAAATCCAGCATAGGGTCACACTCGCTAGAACCTCATAATACTCCACAAAGGACAATTGTCCATAAATGTCATCAGTATAGTTCATGGTAACCTTATTCAGCAATGGGTCATTGAATAACACGGCAGATTGCGGAACAAGATTAGTAAAGGCAGAGTGAAGTAGTGTTACTGTTAAAGGTAAAGTTCATGAATACAAGCCATTATATCTAGACTTCAGCAAAGCCGTTGATCCTGGAGTGAACATAAGGTGCAAAATAAAGCTGTGTGACTTGGGCGTGAGGGGCAAACTGACCAGGTGGACAGGACATTGTCTGGGGGGATGGACTCAGAGAGTGATCAAGAATGGAGTACTCAGGTGTCAGAAGAGATAACAAGTGGTGTACCATAAGGATTGGTCCTAGGACTGTTACTATGTAACATTTACCTGCGATATAGGGGAAGGAATCCAGGGAAAGAACTGTCTCTTTGCAGATGGTGCTAAGAACTGTAGCATAGTGGATATTGAAGAGGAAGTAAGGGACATGAAAAGGGACCCGGATATGTTTAAGAGATTATCTAAGATATGGCAACAAAAATGTAATGCTAAAGAGTGCGATCAAAACCCCCAAACAGTGCCAGCCTACTGGCACAGTGGGAGAGCGTCTCCTTGCAAGGCTGATGCCATGGGTTGGGGAATGGACCTGAGGAGTCAGACAGGCAGCCGGGGGAGGAGTGTCCCATGAACTGCTCTCCTCCTCTGTGGGGTGGGCTAGGTGAGCGTTCAGTGCTTGATCAGCCTCTAGCAGTGGCTAGAGGAAAAACAGCTGCCGAAACTGAGATGAAGGGGAAGCGTGCTGGATGTCAGCTCTTTGATGCACTATGTCATTACATGCCACACCTCCCGGGGGATTACAGCAACAAAAAATGCCAGCCCCACTAATGATGCCCTGCTCCTCTGGCCCCGCTGTGCCTGCCTGTGATGTTCCACTTGTAACCTTGTTCAGTCCCACAGCCCCGCCCTGGGGGGTGAGCCAGGAAGGAACACCAGTAGTGCAGCCCTACCAGGAACCAATTTCAGTCTCCATCGGGGGCACGCTTACTTGGTGGCCCTGCCTAGAAAGGCAAACCAAGGAGGCAACACTGGTGAAAGGTAAATCCAGAGGGGAGACTGGGAGCAGAAAGAAGAGGGGCTGAGATCCAAGGAACCACCTCCAATAAAAAAAACAAAAACAGTGTATTGAATGGGAGGGATAAGGGTGGATCAGACCTCTGAGGAAAAAGACCTCGGAGTTACCATCAGTGACAGCCTCAAATCTAATGCCCTTTACAACAAAGCAACTGGGAAACCTAACAGGATGCTGGGGCATGGGAAGATAGTTTTTCAGTAGAAGGAGGGCAGTAATATTGTCCCTGCACAGACTCCTAGAGAGGCAACACCTGGAATACACTGTACAATTCTGTACAAACACAAAACCAAGCACTAGCCACCACAAATAAAGCTGTCCACCACAAGGGGAATAAAAATTTAAAACATGGTGCACTAAAATCATGTTTTAAATTTTTATTCCCCTCGTGGTGGACAGCTTTATTTGTGGTGGTGAGTGCCTGGTTTTGTGCTTGTACTTTGTAGTTTTCCATGGCTCCCCATCCTTGTACGAGTTCCTTTTTGTTCTCAGACTGTACAATTCTGGAATCCACACCAAAAGATGGACAGGGACTGCCAGGAGTCTGTCCAGAGGAAGGGTCACAAAAATTATCCAAGGGCTACAGGGGAAACCTTGTGAGCACAGGCCGGTGAGCCTCAATATTCACACACACACACACGCACAGGGGAAATCTTGTGAGCACAGGCCGGTGAGCCTCAATATTCACACACACACACACACACACACACACACACACACACACACTGGCAGCTTGATGGGGAAGTACAGACATGATTGAAACTTATACATATTTGCATGGAATCAACAGGGCGGGCTGCAGTGAACCCCGTGAGGAATGAGGAATGTGGGCACCATGATGAGAAGTAATGGAGATTAACGAAGGAAAGGTTCAAGAAGGACATAAGGATGTTTTTCTTTACAGAAAGGGTGATGTAACAGTGGAATAGAATAGACTGCCTGGTGTGGTGGTTCTCAGTGGTGGTCCATGACTAGGTTCAACCATGGGTGGGAAAGACAAAAGGGAACAGTACAAACAATGGGTAAAGGGAATGGGGCATGGGGGTATTGTAGGTAATGATGTGTCAGAAACCACTAGGGCTATTGGCTAATAACTCCAGCCCAATGTTGGCTGGGCAAGGCTTCAGGTAGGCAGACAAGACAGACCACTGGGCCTCTTTCTGTCATTAAATTCTATTTATCTATGTATGTGTGTATATTCTTTGCAAAAAACTGCATTAATGCACCAATTAGGTTTCAACTTAACACCCCAAAAGAAGGTAACATGTGCCGTTAGGGCTTCCAACCCTAACTCCCACACCCACACCGACCCCTGCCCCCAAGAAACAAAAGGAAAAAACATTATGGGTTTTGGGTCTCTGAAGTCTTGACAAATCGGTGGTGGGGTATTCCCTGGGATTGTCGACCATAATGCCCACCACTCCCTTTTCTTTATGCAGAGCCCTGTGTGAAGAAAGATACAGTATATTCTTTTGGCAACGTGTGGCAAGATATACTTCTCTACCTTTGAAGTGTGCATCACTGTGAGGCACTGGCTTCGAGCTGTACTTTGTGCTCTGAACAGGAAGCTACGGGCTGGGGGGAGGGGTAAGCATTAGGGCTGACAACCCCTAGGAAGTCCCCACCACTGATTCGCCAAGATTCCGGAACCCCAAAATCCTAATGTTTCTTCCTTTTGCTGCTTGGGGGTTGGGGTGGGGGGTTAGGGTTGGAAACCCTAGCGCCACATTTCCCTACTTTTGTGGCAATAAGTTGAACCCTAACCGGTGCACTAATACTGCTTTTTTGCAAATAATTTCCTTTCTTTTTAAGATAATGGAACTGTATCTTCATTCATGCAGATCTCTTCAGAATCTGCATGAACAGATGCAGATGTGTGTGTAGGGCTCTCTGAGCCCTGTGCCAAGGGGGAAGACTTTGTCCACCTATGGAGGTGCAGGGCCCTGCACGTCCATGCAGTGACAGACGTCAAGAAATCATGGGGTTGTCTGGTGGGATACAGAAGCACAGAGCCCTCTGGGCACTGTATTTCCATGTGGTCATAGATATAGATGCTCAGGGCAATGAGTCCACCTTTCTCAGTTATTGCACAGGGCTGGGTACAGAGGTGCAGGGCCCTATGCCAACAGAAGAGGTCTCTTCATTATATGATACCTGGGCCCATGCGAGCAACTCTGCACCTTCCCTTCCCTGTCTGGAGGGTGGTATCACATAACAGCACCATTCCCCCAGCCTCGCCCATCCAGTTGGCTCACTAAGCTCACCCTTAAACGCAGCTCACCGGCACAGGATCACAAAGCATTACCTGCTGAGGTAAAAGTTGACACTACACACAATGTTTCATAATAATTACTATTTTCTTTTTAATTTTGACCCCAGAATTTCAAGATAGTCATTTTATGACTCCCCATTAAAAACATTACATGTGGCATTTATAGTATATTGGCTGAAATGTCATTTTGTACCACTAATGTGAAAACATGTCTTGTCCAGGATTTTAAAAATTGACACATCACGTTTATCAGGTAGTGTGAAAAAATAGTTATGTTGAAAGTTTGGAGTTAAAATATTGAAACTTAATGAAGTTATATGTGAAATGTTGAAATATTTCAACATTCACTCATAACATGGTCATTTAACCATATTTTTACACCAAATTTTAAAAATAGCCTTCTTATGACACCACCTCATGAACCCAGTGCATGTAAATTTTCAAATCCCATCTGAAACATGATTTTGCACAGTGACTGCAAAATCACCTTTCGACATGTATTTGAAAATTTCAATTGCCTTGTTGAGGTGGGGTCACAAAAAGGCCATGTTGAAAGTCTGTTGGAAAAATACTGAAAATTAGCGAAGTTATGAGTGAACGTTGAAATATTTCAATGTTCACTCATAACTTGGTCATTTCACCATATTTGTAAGGCAAGGCAATTTTATTTATGTGGCGCCCATTCCCGGGGGCTCTGGGTGCCTCACAAACTACACAGTAAATCTATAAATCAGTTAAAATCAGTGCATTACACATAATTAAACTCACAGAGACTTGCATACTAGCAACACCAGGCCCAAGATTTCCGATCAGGTGGTGCATCAGCTTCAAGGTTAGTTTGTTGACACAGTTTGTTGATACAGGGCCCTACACGGTCTGGGTCTGGGTCCAGGTTGCCTAAAAGACCACCTGATTCCATACACTCCTGGTCGTGTCCTCCAGTCAGTGGAAGCAGATCTCCTTTCTGTTCCCAGATCCCATTTAAAACCTTCAGGTGATAAGGTTTTCGGTGTGGCAGCCCCAATTATTTGAAACGCCCTTCCCCAAGAAATGAGAGGTGCTCCTTCACTGTCCGTTTTTAAAAAATCCCTGAAAACTCATTTTTTTAATCTATGTTATGGTCTGGTTCTTTGATTGCTAATTGTTTTCAGTTTTACTCAATTATTGTTTCATTCATTTAATTATAAGGCACTCAGAGCCTCAGGGATTGGGCGTCATATAAATAAAATTGACATTGACACTGACAATGTAAAAAAAAATGTTTTTAAGAACTTTTTAAATATGGTCAATGAAGGAACACTTCTCACCTCCTGGGAAAAGGCATTCCACTGAATCAGGGCCTACAGGCTGAATGCCCTGTCACCCAAAGATTTCAAACAAGACCTTGGCATCGACAAGAAGTCTGCCTCCACCAACCAGAGGGACCGGCTAGGAGCATAAAGTTTCAGGAGGTCTTTTAGATAGCCTGGACCCTGACCATGCAGGGCCTTGTATGTTAACAAGTACACCTTCAAGATGATGCACCACTGCACTGGCAGCCAGTGAAGAGCACGAAGAACCGGCGTGATATGATCGAACTGTGAGGTCACAGAAACCTGCTGGGCAGCGCCATTCCAGACTAGCTGCAAGTGATGCAACAATCTTATGGATAACCCAAGGCATAAAGTGTTAAAATAACCCAACGGTGCCACATAATCACCTGTTAAGAAAGATGGAGGACCTAGCCACTGCCAAGAGCATAGTCCGGTGGGTGGGAAATTGGCAAAAGGACAAAAGACAGAGTGGTAGTCAACAGAGTGCAGACAGGTGAGGGAAAGGCCACTAGTGGTGTGCTCCAAGGCTTGGTCTTGGGGTTGGTCCTTTTTAATATGTTCATTAGTGACACTGGTGAAAGCAATCAAGGTAAACTTGCCCTCTTTGCAGATGACAATAAGTTAGGCAGTAGGGTTGACAGTGTGGAGGCAGTGAAGGATCTGGAAAAAGACCTGCAGAATTTAGAAAGATTATCAAATGTTTGGCAGCTGAAATTCAATGTGAAAAAAATCTAAGGTAATGCATCTGAGAAAAGGGAACCCAAGGGCAGAATATTGCATCAATGGGGACAAGCTCAATACCTCACAAGAAGGAAGGGACCTAGTGGGTCACCATATGTGACACCCTAAAACATTTGAACCAATCCAACAAAGCTTACAGTAAGTCAAATAAAAATGCTAGGTTGTATAGGATGAGGATTTGTAAGCAGGAACAAAGAGGTGATCCTCCCACTCAATAGGTCCCTGGTGAGGCCTTACCTGGAGCACTGTGTCCAGTTCTGGAGCCCTCACCTAAAGAAGGATAAGGGTAGGCTGGAGGCTGTGCAAAGAAGGGAGACCAAGATGATACAGGGCCTCCAAGGGCTCTTGTATGAGGAACGCCTAAAGGATCTGAATATGTACTCTATGGGGACTAGGTGGGAGAGAGGGGATATGATCCAGATGTTCAAGTTCCTGAGTGGCATTAACAGGTGCCCTACTCAGAACTATTTAATAGAGTTGCTGACTCAACCACTAGAGGGCATGAATGGAAGCTACAGGGTGGGAGCCTCAAAAGAGAACTAAGGAAACATTACTTCACTGAAAGAGTCATAGAGCCGTGGAATAGACTGCCTGCCAAGGTGGTGGGAGCTACAACTGTAGCAGCTTTCAAGAGGGGATGGGACAGAGCAAGGGCTCACCTAGATACCGTGGGTACAGAAATTGGGTAGGGGGCTAGGTCCTGGGACCCATAGAAGGTCTCGGTAACCCACTGGCAAACTTGATGGACCTTTGGTCTCCTTCTGCTGTCATTTTCTATGTTTAAGTGTGACTAAGGCATGTACCAGTGTTGCTAGGTCAGTCAGTTCAATATATGGCTTGATTCAGGAGATGTTTTAAAGATGGTAAAAGCCACTGCACATAACAGCTAACACCTGGTATTCTAAGGTCAACTTGCAGCCACAGTGACCTTCAGATTCTACACCTTATCTGCAGCTCCAAGTGCCATGCCATTCAATGAAGATAACAGTGTGCTACTACTCATTGCTGCTGAACCCAATAGGCTCAGCTCCACCAGTAGCACCTCCATCTTCAATGGGTTTCATTTAAGTCAGCCACCATCCAGTCCTGACTTTCCCTAAGACACTTGCTCACTTCCAAGGCAGCTGCACCATCATCAGGGGCACAAGACACATACAGCTGGTATCATCGGCATAACAATGAAAACTCAAGCCATATCATCTA
The DNA here is from genome assembly GCA_016271365.2 of Neoceratodus forsteri. NCBI lineage: Eukaryota > Metazoa > Chordata > Ceratodontiformes > Ceratodontidae > Neoceratodus > Neoceratodus forsteri. The sequence continues at coordinate 335,163,283 of CM028131.1, forward strand.
ATGATCTCCCGGAAAGGCAACATGTACATGGTGAATGCATGGAAGCTAGAATCGACCACTGAGGTATACCACAGCAGAGTGCAACAGTACTTGATATAAAACAGCCAAGTGCCACTTGCTGCACCCTGTGAACATGTAGGACTCAGATCACCATAACACTATCCCCGTAAGTCCCACATAATGCCTCAGATGAGCCAACATCACCCCATGTTCGAAAGTGTCAAAGGCTGAAGAAAGGTCAAGCAGGACAAGGATGGAACAACACCCGCTGTCCCTTGCTAGAAGGAGATCGTGGATCACTTTGTTAAGAGAGGTCTCTGTATTATGGCAAGGTCAGAAACTGAACTGAAAAGGTTCATAGATATTATATTTCTCCAGGTATTGCTCCAACTGCACTGCCACCATCTTCTCAATCTACTTCCCCATAAAAGGGAAGGTTCAAGATGGGCCTGTAATTGGAGAAAATGTCAGGGTTCAGAGGAGATTCCTTAAGAAGGGAGTTAACCACCACCCTTTTCAGGAAAGATGGAAGGGAACACCTAATGATCTCCACAACAACTGCACCCAGTAAATCCCAACACTCTAAAAGAAGCCTGGTCGTATGGTCTGGGGTCCAACATACAGATGGTAGGACCCAGTCCAGAAACCACCCAGAGGACATTATCCACCAACACTGGCTCAAACTTAGCCAATAAAGATGGAGTGCCTCTGTCTGACAAAGACTGTATACTGTCAGCCACTAAGAGGCTGCTTGAGGGTATTCCAGTCTGAATGGTGGACACCTTATCCAGAAAGAACCAGTTAAACTCCTCACATGTGCCAAGAGAAAAGGTTCTGCAGGACTGAAGACAGACTGGATTTAATAGTCTGTCCACAGTGTTGAAGAGCTGAGTTGGCTGGTTCCTTCCAGAAGCACTCAATCGTAACAGGAATAATGACTTCTTTAGAGTGGTTGCTTGCTGATATTCATTGTAATGAACCCTCAGCACCAATTTATCCTCCCCCAAGTAGGGACCTCCATCAACAACACTCTAACCGCAGCACCTTTGTCTTTGGCTTCCTAAGAGCACCATCAAACCATGGTGATCTGGGGTGGGAAATCAAGAGTAGGAGACAGAGGAATGATAAGGGGTCAACTGCAGCTGTAAGAGCCAGATTATAGCCCTCCATGGCCAGCTCAGCTCCCATAACACAAGTTGTCTCCATGCCTAAGATGTCCAGTACTGCCAGGATACTCTGAGGCTCTACATTTCTTTTTTTTTCTGTCCCCATGCCCGGTGGCCCACATTCAAAAGAAAACCCCAGTCCTGGCCCCCTGACGTCTACCGTCAGCATCAACCATCTTCCGTCAAGGTTTGCCCCCCCCGATGGGACTGGCAGGGGATCCCCAGGCCCGATCGAAGACCGGATCCAGCTCAAGTCAGCACCCTGGCTGGTTGGGGAGCGGGACCTGCGAGCCCCTCCTTCATCCAACTGCCAGAGACATTTTTCCTCTTTTTGTTTTTTAGGAGGAAGGGCATGCAATGATGCCAGTGGCTGTGTCATGCACACTCCCATGCGTGGCATGCCAGGAATGTGCCCCACCTCCACCCACCTTGTAGGGCATTGGTATGTCATCCCCCAGCCTCCGCTAGATGCCTGTCAATCACCGATCACTGATCCCCCATCCCTGGAGGAGGAGGAGAGCTGCCTTTGTGATGCTCAATCCTCCTCCTCCCTTGTTGACCCCCGGCGACCCACTCGCACCTCGAACATGGGTCGCCAAAGTGGCAGGATGTAAGGCATGATGTCTCAACACTCCACGCCACCGGGCCGACCGAGGCTCCAAATTTCTAAAAAAGCGGTAACCGACCATCTCCACCAGGGAGATCAAATGGGGAGCCCCACAGAGAAACTGCAAGGCATGATGATCCAACCTCAAAAAAATGGATCAACCTTGATATCACTGATATAAATATAAGCTCCGTCTCATTCGAGAGCGGCTTATAGCTCACTTTTGGAACCCCTTCCCTCTCCCTCTGGAGCTTAGGACTTTTATATTAGTGCTCTGAGGGGAGTAGTTTCGCCAGCCACCACTTGGTGGCAGCAGAGAGTAGTTTTTCTGGGTAGTATATAAGGGAGGAACAGAAGTTTTTGGGGTCTTTTTAGAGAGAGAGAGAGAGAGAGAGAGACCTGCAGACACTGCTAGGGCAGTCAGAGGGATAGGGGCTCCTCCCCCTCCTCCAGGCAAGGTCGGCAGCTTCTGTGGCGATGCGCTGGGTCCCTGGGTGGGCATCCACAAGGGGGTTCATCTTTAGGCCCTAACGGCTTGTTATGGAGTGGCTTGGGGGAAGCTCATCGTTTCCCCACAGGGACAGTGCTCCAATAAGGAAAGTTAAGGGAGCACTGGGAGTCGATTTGTGGGAAGTAGCCCCAATTTATAGCAAAGCATTAGATAGGTAGTTACCAGTGCCAGAGGATTTGAGGAGCTTCATGTTCCAGGTTTAAGAGGGTTTTAACCTGGTGGAAAATCTCTGCTGCCAAAGTTCTGCTGGGAAAGTTCTTGATCTGCCTGATAAATGCTGCCTTTAAAATTCTCCCTTCTTAGAAGTGTACAAAGTTTAGCCCCATGGAGCTGTGTTTGTATGTAATGAAACCCCTGAGCTCGTAATCATTTCAAGAGCTCAGGAGAAATAAAGTTTAAATTGTTTGGGAGAAAGTTCTGATTCCTGTGGGTTTATTCTTAAAGGTGATTAATAAGAGTCCCAATGAAATTTAGACTTTTTAGATTTAGCAGTTGCTGCAAGTTCTTTTCAACAGGTGTTGGTCAAGACTGCATTCCCAAAGCGGAGGTGCTGGTGGGTTGCTCCACCTGCTAGGCAGTGTGGCGCACTTTGAAATCCATTGGTGGTATGGTGGTGGCAGGCCTTCCCTGGTACTAGGCCACAGGCTCTTCTCAGAGAGTTCTCATGTGACCTGTGGGTCACAGGGTAGGATTTCTGCCTTCCGATTGGCTGCTCACTTGTGAAGAAGAAGGCAGTGCTGTGAGCCTGCACCATTAGTAGCAAGGGAGCGGCGAAAGCAGGTGTAAGCTTCAAGATTTGTGGCTATGAGAGAAAGGAGGAGAGTTTGCTGTCACAGACCCTCCAACTGTACTATTTTTGCCAGTACAATACTGTATTTTTTGGTGGTACCGGATCCTGCCTGAATCATACCGTGTTCCGAATTTGCCTCCTCCTTAAGTAAACAATTTGTTTTCCCCCCGAAATCTTTATTTTTTTGCCAGAGCGCTCAGCTGGCACAGTCCGAGGTGGGGAGTGTCCCAGTGTCCCCATGGTAACCACGAGAGAATGCTGCAGTTACTGTGGTGCCACCAGCAGAGGGCTCCTCAACGCTCGCTGACTCCCAGAAGCACTGCAGTCAGTGCTCGTATTTGCGTCGCAGCCCGCCCTTGCCCTTTGACTTTTCCTGGCTGGCACTCTGAACTGTGGGAGCCACGGGATGTAGTGTCAGTTCTGAGAAGATCCTGAGGTCCAGGTCAGTCCGAGTTGTGGCGGAATGAGGAGTCTAGAGCGAGCTGGAGTGGAGAAGTGATTGTGTCCTCATGTCACAAATTAATATTAAAACCACAACTGCTGGTCAAGTCACCAGTCACACGGCACAGTCACTCTTCAGCAGCTAAGCATCATCATCAGGGGCAGAGAGAGCAGCAGGAGTTGAGTGTCATCACCGGGGAGCAGAGCAGCAGGAGTGGATGACTTCCAACTGCATAACAGATCTCTCCGGACGGATCCATCTTTCTGCAGGTGATGGGAGGGATGGGGTCAGGGTGTGACAAAATTTGAACCAAAAATATTTCAAATTCAAAAACAGAGCTAGCCAACTGCAGTATGGCATTTAGTTTGTGGAAGAAAAGCGGATAGACATACAGTGAAACTAAGGAATAGAGAGGACCCATGAGAAGTCAGCTTTAGTCCCTGAGAAATAGCTGTAGAGCCCGAGGGGCTTCTAAAAGAAGTTGCATGGTTGGACTTTGTGGAAAAAGCACAGCTCCTAAGGTTACACAGGAGTTAAAGAGAGATGCATAACAAAAAGGTTACAGGGGAGTATTGGTGATTGATAAAGAAGTGGAATACTCATTGGCAAACCGGGGGAGAGGACACCCCCATCGCTCACTGCAACACAGATGTATATCTGTTTTGATCTGTGAAGTGTTGGAGGGTCTGCCATCAATGACCAGGGTTACCCATCCTCTTCCCCCAGATCCTGGTAAGAGACCGCAAGGGGTGCAGGTTGAATGATCTAATGTTACTGTATGGGGAGCAGACGGTTTAAATCGGAGGATGTGTCTCCCCCTGAGGAACCTATGTTGGTGGTGCTTATGTCTCTTTTGGCATCGCTGTAGAATAATGGAGGGGAAAGCACAGCCAGATGAGGGATGTGTCCACAATGGATATCGGGGGGGGGGTACATCAGTGAAAGAAGAAAAACTGTGGGGGAGGATTGTGAAGCTCAAAGGGGAGAAGGGAGAGTGTAAGAAGGGGGATCTGGACAAGGCAGAAATACTGAACAAATACTTCTGCCCAGTATTCACGAAGGAGTGGGAGGGTCAAGGACCACAGTTGGGTTGCAGAGGCAATGGGATTGGTAGAAGTGGACACCAGTCCATTCACAATTGAGAGAGTTCTGGAAGAACTCACAAAGCTGAAGGTAGATAAGGTCATGGGGCCAGACAGCATCCACCCAAGGATATTAAAGGAGCTGCAAACGTAACTAGCAGCGCCTCTAGTGGCCCTGTTCACAGAGTCACTCAACATGGGGTGTCTTTCCAGAGGACTGGAGGAGGGCACATGTAGTCCCACTGCACAAAAGCAGCAGTAGGGAGGAGGCAGGGAACTACAGGCCAGCCAGCCTCACCTCAGTGGTGGGAAACATTATGGAGACACTGCTGAAAGAAAGGATAGTGGCACATATGGAATCCAGTGGTGCTCAGGATCTGAGGCAATATGGATTTACAGCAGGAAGGTCATGTCAAATGAATCTAACAGATTTTTTGACTGGGTGACTAGGGAAATAAATCAGGGAGGGGCAGCAGACGTCACCTACATAGATTTCAGCAAAGCCTTCGACACCATCCCACGTAGAAGGCTGATTAACAAGATGGATAGTCTGGGCATGGGAGACAAGGTGGTGAACTGAGTTAGGAACTGGTTAACAGACAGGAGATAGGGGGTGGTGGTAAATGAGGTACAATCTTGGGGGTAACCAGCAGAGTACCACAGGGATCAGTACTAGGACTCAATTCTGTTCAATGTCTTCATTAGTGACATTGCAGATGGGCTAGAAGAAAAGTTCTACCTGTTTGCAGATGACACCAAGATCTGCAACAGGGTGGATACTCCAGAAAATGAAGAGGGATCTGGAGAAGCTTGAAAGATGGTCGGAGATGTGGTACCTGAGGTCTAATGCAAAGAAGTGCAAAATAATGCACCTGGGTAGATGGAACCCTGGGGAGAGCTACAGGTTGGGTGGGAGTAGCTGACTGTCACCAAAGAGGAAAGGGACCTAGAGGTTATCATCTCTGATGACCTTAAGGTATCAAAACAGTACACAAAGGTGGTAGGAGGCCAGTGGCCTGTTGGGGTAATATAGGTAAAGGGTATCATATATATATACATATATACTGTATATATATATATATATATATATATATATATATAGCCACATAGAAGACTATTACACAAACTGGGGAATATGGGTGTGGGCAGGACAGTAGTGTGGTGGGTAGGTAACTGGCTGGGTGGCAGGACACAGAGGGTGGTGGTAAATGGCTGTCACTCCACAGAGGGAAGAGTGACCAGTGGGGTACCACAGGGATCAGTGCTGGGACCGGTCCTATTCAACATCTTCATCAGTGACATGGCCCAGGACCTAGAAGGCAGAATTTCACTGTTCGCTGATGACACAAAGCTCTGTAACAGAGTAGACACACCAGAGGGTGTAGACAGAATGAGAAGCGACCTGCAGAAACTTGAAGAATGGTCAGGTGTTTGGCAGTTAAAATTCAATGCAAAGAAGTGCAAGATAATGCATATGGGGCACAAAAACCCTGGCACAATATATCAGTTGGGGGGTGAGGATATAGCATGCACCAAGCAGGAAAGGGATCTTGGGGTTATCATCTCTGATGACCTCAAGGTAGGGAAACAGTGTGACAAGGCAGCAGGTAAAGCAAATAGGATGCTGGGATGTATAGGCAGGGGCATTACCAGCAGGAAAAGGAGGTCATAATTCCGCCATACAAGACACTAGTGAGGCCCCACCTGGAGTACAGTGTACAGTTCTGGAGACCATACCCACGTATGACATAGACAGGAAGAGAAGGTTCAGAGGAGGGCAACAAAGATGGTGCATGGATTGCATCACAAGTCCTATGAAGACAGGTTGAAGGAACTGAACATGTACTCCCCTGGAGGAGAGGAGAGGAGAGAGGATATGATAGAGACATACAAGATATCTACAGGAGGAACAGGTGCAGGAAAACACTATTTTAAGTGAAAAAGATGTTCCAGAACTAGAGGGCATGGGATGAAGTTGGAGGGAGGACATTCAGAGGAAACATGAGAAAAGAATTTCTTCACAGAACGGGTGGTGGACAAGTGGAACACCCTGCCAGAGGAAGTGGTGGGGCTGAAACAATCACGGGATTTAAGAATGCATGGGATAGACATAAAGGAATTCTGGAGGTCAGGGGTAAGGTGCAACAGACTTCTAGGAAAACAAACTGAACTTACAAGCTCAAATGGGCAGACTGGGTGGGCCATAGGCCCTTATCTGCCGACACTGTCTATGTATGTATCTATGCATCATTAGCAGGAGGTGGGAGGTGGTGATGCCATTGTATAAAACATTGGTAAGGCTAGACTTCACCTGGAGTACTGCAAGCAGTTCTGGAGGACACACCTCCACAAGGACATAGATAAGGTGGGGCCTATCCAGAGAAGGGCAACAAAGATGGTGCAGGGCTTGTATCACAAAACATATGAGAAGAGACTAAGGGACCTCAATATGTACTCACTGGAGGAGAGGAGACAGCAGGGGGACATGATTGAACTTTCTAGTATCTCAGGGGCATAAACAAGGTGCAGGTGGGAGACCATTTCCAACATCGAAAAAGTACTAGAACAAGGGGGCACAATATGAAATTGGAAGTGGGTAGATTAGGAGGTAATGTGAGGAAGTTTTTCTACACAGAAAGGGTAGTCAATGCTTGGAATAGTCTGCCACAGGGGGCAGTGGGGGCAAGCACAGTGGTGGGGTTTAAGCATGCCTGGGACAGGCACAAGGGAAGCTTGAGAGGGGAGGGAGTGATGAAAAGCCATTGATCACATAGGGTTAGTGGCCACATACAATGTATGGGGCCTATGGGCAGACTAGATGGGCCTAGCGGTCCTTATCTGCCAACGATTTCTATGTTTCTGTGTTTCATAGCTAGACTGCCAGCATGCAGCATCTGTTCCAGCATCTGTTCCAGCTCTGTCCCTGGAGGCATTTTTGACCAGGCCCTGCCTGTGTTCTATTGGGGGTACCCTCTAAGCATCTCGGAAGGCCCGTCCTTGGTGTAGTAACAGGGAAGTGTGGGGTCAGGACTATTTGAGAGGCTCTCCCTTGAAGACCCATCCACAGCGAAGGAGGAGTCACTGCCGGAGCTCTCCCCGGACGTGATTGTTGAAGTGGTGGAGCAGGAGAGTGGTGCTGCAGGGACAGATCTAGAAGGCGAGGAGGGGTACAGATGTCTGCCCTGCCCCTCATCACTGGCTGCTCATTATCCCAGTGGCAGAGGAAGAGGGAGAGGTAGGAGTCTAAAGAAACTGACAGGCAACCCCCCCCCAGGGCCCAAGAGGTCTCCGTCTCAATCCCTGCCTGGGAGGATAGGCCAGTGGATGTAGTACCTGTGCGACCTAAAATGGCAGTGGCTAGGCTGGGACCTATAGGAGAAAAGCCTGACAAAAAGGAGGAGAAAGGGTTGATTGCAGAGGATGAGGACTTTGATGAAGAGAAGTATGTTGGCAAAAAGTTTCAATTTGTAGACTATGAAGTGTACTGTGCTATCCCCAAGCCATTCCATCATCCTGTGACTGCCTCTGAGGACTGCACCCCATGTATACCCCTGCACTCTAAGTCCTTTAGGTCCAGTATGGAAGGACTAAACTGCAGTGGCCCCTTGAACAAGGTATATCATCAAGGAAGGTGGCTGGAACCAGGCCAAGCCTGAAGAACCAGTGTCAGAGATTTTCCTTAATGAAGTCAGGCTGAGAGGTGGGTGCAGTGAAGGATGAAGATCGAGTATCCGCATTTGGAATATCTTTATGTCTCTGATCGATTCTGGGATATTTATGGAGGAGATGCAAGAGGAGTGAATCTTCAGAAAACAGCTTGAGAGGTTAAGGCATCGACCTGGAGCAGGAGGCCGTCCGTCTCAGGAACTGTTTCAGAAAGTGCATGCCATATGCCATACTGCCTCTTGGACAGGGCTTACCATCTTCAAGCACTTTGCACTGGTCCAAGACTTGGCAGGCTGTCAGGTGAAATACTAGGTGGTGGCAAAGGACTCTTTTGAGCACTTCACCACCAAGCCAGACCCAGAATTTTATTTCCCACTTGGAGGGGGCCCTGCCTCTTGAATCTCTGTGTAAGACTTGCAGACTTGTGACAGGATGACTGCTCACCGGAGCAGATTTTTGGGTAACAGACTGAAAATGACATGCTATTTCTTCTGAGTTTTAATAACTTTATAGTTCTTTTGTCTTGATTTTAAAATTTAAAAATCAATAGTTTCCTATTGCTTGCCTGTAGGGCAGGGGTATTTCGCTCCAATTCGGTGTGAATGGTGTGTGTGTATGTGTGAGTTGGGTGGGTGTAAAGAGTATCAGTTTATAATGGGAAAAAAAATGTGTTATTGTTTGGGGTAACCTACTTGCAATTTGGGGGAGGTACAATTGTGGGGTTAGAGTTTACTGCAGCAATTAGCTACCTCAATCTGTGTACAAATATGTTGATTTTGCTGTTAGGACATTGAAAATGTTATGCAATATTTCGTCTGCTTTGCATTTGTACTTTGAAGGTAGAACCTCCTGGCACAGGTAGGGTAGGAATTTATTTCTTAAAAATAATCTTTTAGGGTTTAGTAGTGTCAGGAGGGGTCCCTTTTGGTCCCAATTCTTGCAGACATGCTTTGTGTGTAATCCCAAGAGTGAGTACACCTGGATTGCAGGTGGGAGTGTTTGTGTGGGCCCTCTGCCATCATTCCCAGGAGGGAATGATTTCCTGAGTGGGGGAGAGTGTAAGCCACCTCTCATTCGAGAGGGGATTATAGCTTGCTTTAGGAGCCCCCTCCCTCTCCTTCTGGAGCTTAGGATTTTATATTAGTATCTGGGGGAGTAGTTTCTACCAGCCGCCACTTGGCAGCTTTTGCGGCAATGCGCCAGGTCCCTGGGTGGGCATCTGCAAGGGGCGTCATCTTTAGGCAGCTGTGGTCATTGGGTCCACGCCCTAGAGAATCCAGTGGGAGAGAAGTCAGATGAGGAGGAGGAGGAGGAGCAAGTAGGAAGGTGAAGGGGACCTTGGGGGCAGTGTAGGTCCTTGCTTGGCGGTGTAGTGTTCCTGGGTTGTTGGGACTGCAGCAGGTTGTGGCAGGACCTCTGCAGCTCGGCATGGCAGGGCAGCCCAGGGGGACTGGTGAGGGGGCCATGGGGAACCTCTACCCGTGTAAGGGCCTGTTTGGAGGGATTGGCCTCGGGACTGCCGGACTTTGCCGAGTGGGCCACTGAGTGCCCTAGAGGTCTCCCCTTGTGCTGGTATGCACAGGTCAGGCAACAGTTTGAAGGTGTTAAGAGGGTTGACATCAAGTAGCTGCCTAACAAGTTTGGAGTCAGGCCCCAATTACAGGTCGGATGGAAAGAGTGGGAGGCAGAGCACTCATGGGACCAGGTGGGCCAGGTGAATGCCTTTGGGGCTGAGAGTAAAGAGGAAAGTAGGCAACAAGGTTTAGCAGGCTGCAAGTATTGAAGCACCCTGGTGTGTGTCATGGCTTGTTTAGGGGTGGCATGGGGGAAGCTCATCGTTTCCCCGTAGGGACAGTGCTCCCGTAAGGAAAGTTAAGGGAGCACTGGGAGTCAAGCTGTAGGAAATAGCCCCAATTTGTAGTGAAGCATTAGATAGGTACTTAACTGTGCCAGAGGATTCAAGGAGCTTCATGTTCTAGGTTTAAGAGGGTTTTGTCCTGGTGGAAATCTCTGCTGCTAAAGTTCTGCTGGTAAAGTTCTTGCTCTGCCTGATAAATGCTGCCTTTAAAATTCTCCCTTTGTTGAGTTGTGCAAAGTTTAACTCCCATGGAGCTGTGTTTGTATGTTTTTAAGTAATGAGACCCCCGAGCTCATAATCATTTCAAGAGCTCAGGAGAAATAAAGTTTAAATTGTTTGGGAGAAAGTTCTGATTCCTGTAGGTTTACCCAATGAAATTTAGACTTTTCAACAGGTGTCAAGTTTATTTTTAGAAGATCCTGTGCCTTCCTGCTGCCGGTACCGATAGGTTTTCAGGGGACCTTTTGATGAATTTTGGGGTTGCCTCCTGCCACATTCCCTGAAGACGCTGAGTGTCTGCCTGAATGCCTCAAGTGAAAGGAAAGAAGACACCTCAATGTAGGCCATATTTTGTCCAGCTGTTTGGGTATGCTCAGGGAGTTTTGATGAGATTTCTATGTTGTTGGCCCCTTCCCCCGGAAGATACGTAGCCCCTAGACATAGGGGAGGGGGTTGCTACATAAAGACCCAATAAAAAAGTCACATCCAAGGCATGGCCAAGCTGGTGAGTACTGCTAGCAACTTCCTGTGTGAAGCCCAGGGAAGACATTACCTGGAGGAACTGTATACCAAAAAGATGTTTCATTGTCAACTCAAGTGTTAACGTCACCTAAGACCAAACGTCTAGGCAACTCCAGCACCAGATCAGCAATAAAAATCTAAAAGTTCCTTCAAAAATTCAGTCATACCCCAGATGATGGTACATGAGCACAATCTTGTATCTTGTACCCGACCCACCCTTCACTACCCATGAGGTTTGCTGTCAGTCCCAAAGTGTGTCTAAAACAGATGGCTACCCCACCTCCTCTACATTCCCACCTGGGACAATGTGCCACAGAAAAACCTGGTGAAATGGATGCCTCAAGCACAGGGCCTGAGTCATCCCTCAACCAATTCTCCTTGATACATACCAGATCTGCCAAGGATTTTGCAATAAAAGCTTCATTACGGCTGTTTTATTCCTTAGAGATCTGGTATTACTAAGGGTGGGAACTGAGCTGACCAGTCCATTAGCCACCTGCTGAACAGAAAACCTAGGAGTCCAGGGAATAGGAAACAGGAAAGGAGGACCCCTTTCCTGACGAGGTCCACACCCCAGGTGCCTCCTAGATACCACACTCCTAATGCTGCCCCCTGTCTACCCAAAGGCCAGGTCTACATTGTGAACAGCATCATTGGAGGACCCATAATCCCCTGCAATAGTCTATCACAGTCACAGGCAGGGTACAAGAGAGTTCTCTAAAGGGACGTCACTCTCATAGTTGCTCCACGGAATAGACTAAATAGTGCCTGGCTGCCAAATGATACATGATAAAAACCCTCCCTCCAACTACAAGAAATAAAAGCAACCCTCCCACACAATAACAGTATACCCCCTCTCAAAGCACCCCACACTAATAAACTATCCTTAAACAGTGTACACCTCTAAATTAGTCCCTTGCAGCCACACGACAATCATGCCAATTACATACACTTAGCACAAAATCAAATGTACCCGATGCACTCCAATTAAGTTAAAACAAATACAATGCAAAACATAAAAAAGGGAGTGTGAGAGATGTGGTGCAGAACAAAATTAAATGATATAAAAATCGAAAACAAAATACAAGTCTGTTCCAACACTCAAAGCCTAGACTCTGAGCAAGTCCTCAGTTGAGAAGTACATTTTTTCAAATACTGCTTTTCATTCCCTTGGCTCTTACTCAAGGAGAGAAAGTTATAGACCAAGGCTCTTGTTCATGCTCTGGCCTAGTCCAGCTTCAACCACAGCAAGATTATGCAAGAAGTTGCTTCACTGGCACTCACCCAAAGAGCAAATCAGATGTTGCAAGTGGGTAATTCAAAATAGCTACTGACAGCAAAAGAAATCAGATAAGCAGCATACCTCCACAACTGCTCTAGGCACACTGCGGCTTCACCACCTGGCATCTCTGTGCCACAGTCAGGAGGCCTCTCTCACTGGCCCTCCAACTCCAATTTCAAACAGGCACAATCTGCTCTGGGCTCCCAGTATTCCAAGAACAGGGAAACAGAACTTACAGTTTCCCAGGCACTCTCACTGGCTTCCACAGACACGTCACTTCTCTGACACACACCAGGAATAATTTTGCTGCTCACATGACCTCTGACTTGGATCCAACACTCCAGACTCTGAGCTCCGATTCACTTGCAGCAGCCGATGAAAACCTCAGTCTCCATCATTGACCAGACTGACAGGTAGCATATTATAGCAGTTCTTTTTACTCAAAGTCAGATTTATTTATAATATTTTTACAAAATGTATGCTGTTTGGATCAAAGCCCTTCCTAGTTAAATACAAAACTCACCCCTTCTCAACATCATGCCCCCGATGGCCAAACCCATGAAGACGTGTGTACAGTCAAATACCTAGGAGTTATACTTGACCCCTCCCTCTCCTTTTCCAAACACATCTATTCACTAGTTTGAAGGTTTCACCGAAAATTAGGAGCTGCCTACAGATTCCGGCAATACTTCTCTCCGGAAGCCCGACTTGCCATCGTAAAGGGAAGTCTACTCCCTATCCTGGACTACTGCTCCCCTATCTATGCCAGGACATCCACCACCCTCATGGCCAAGCTCTCCTCTGCTTATAACAGTGCCTGTCATTTCACCTAGCTGGCCCCTTTTACCACACACCACTGTGTCCTCTACAACTCACTAAGATGGCTTCTGCTGCAAGGCCATTTTGACCCAGCCCTGTGCTGCATGGTGGATTCCACCATCTGTATTGGCAAGGTATCCCCCTTGCTCCTTTCCTTGCTGTATGAACCTTGCACCATAGTCTCCATTTAAACAGCACCCCCCCCCCAAATAAATATCCCCAGGGTATCTACTAACATGGGCAGCAGAGCCTTGACTGTGATAGCCCCTACACCGTGGAATAAACTGCCTACCAAACTCCTCTCCCTCGACACCCACTGCCAGTTCAAAACCTGCCTCAGAGACTGGCTCCTGATGACTTCCTGCTGCCACTGCTTCCATGGGTAGCTCACTCACTCTCCTGACTGCACCCCACCAGGGAATGTGTATGTATATCAGGTCAAGCGGGAATCAATTAAGCTGGCCTACTCATGCACTTGAGCTTTAATACCTATGTTTGTTAATCCTGCCTCCTACCCCTCCGCCCCACCCCTTCCCCTCCTGCCCCTATACTTTGCTAAGCCTTATCCCTCTTTCTACTTCTACTTCTACTCCCTTGTTTGTCTTCTGTTGTAACTGTTGCTGATAGAACTGTACATTTATGTATACCTTTACTTATTGTAATGCCTAACTGATGTCTGGTTTATGGAATAGAAACATAGAAACATAGAATTTGACGGCAGATAAGGACCACTTGGCCCACCTAGTCTGCCCATTTCCCTACCTGATGGATAAGCTGCAGATCCTAGTTGACCAGCAGCCTACTTCTTCCTACCCCAACCCCCTAGAATTGCCTTATGACTGTCCCATGCATGCTTGAATTCCACCACTGTTTTTGACTCCACAACCTCCTCTGGAAGGCTGTTCCATGCGTCCACAACCCTCGCTGTAAAAAAATACTTCCTTAAATTACCTCTGAGCCACCCCCTTCTATCTTTCAATTGTGCCCCCTTGTTCTTGCACACCTCTTTTTCTGAAAGATGCTACCCTCTTGGACTTTGTTGATTCCCTTGAGGTACTTGAAAGTTTCTATCATGTCCCCTCTCCTCCTTTCCTCGGGCTATACATATTAAGCTCCTTAAGTCTCACTTCATGCCTTCCAGTGCAGACCCTGCACCATTTTGGTTGCCTCCTCTGGACAGCTTCCATCCTGTCTATGTCTTTGGGAGATTGGGTCTCCAGAACTGCACGAAGTACTCAGATGTGGTCTCACCAGCTGTCTGTACAGAGGGATAATAACTTCTTGTTTTCTGCTGGTGATGCTCTCCCTATGCATCCCAGTATCCCCCAGCCCTCCTTGCTGCCCTCTCCATTGCTTGCCCACCTTTAGGTCATCTGATATGACTACCCCCAGGTCCCTTTCCATTTTGTTGTTGTTAGTATCTCACCCCCATTGTGTACTCTTCCCCTGGGTTTTTGTTTCCCAGGTGCATTACCTTGCACTTCTTAGCATTGAATATAAGCTGCCATATATTTGACCATTCCTCTAACCTTGCCAAGTCCCTTCTCATCCTTTCCACCCCACCTTGTGCATCAACTCTGTTGCAGATCTTTGTGTCATCTGCAAAGAGACATACTTTTCCTTCCAGTCCCTCAGCAATGTCGCTTATAAAGACATTGAAGAGGACCAGTCCTAATACTGAACCCTGTGGTACCCCACTGCTAACCCCCCTTTTTTCAGAGTGGACTCCATTTACTATTACTCTCTGTGTCCTATTCTCCAGCCAATTCTTTTACCCAGGCTGTCATCTTGGGACCCACTCCCAGGCTGGCTAACTTGTATATTAATCTTTGTGTGGGACTGTGTCAAATGCCTTGCTAAAGTCTAGGTAGGCCATGTCCACAGCCCCTCCTGATCTACTACTTTGGTCACCCAGTCAAAGAAATCTATCAGATTTGTCTGGCATGACCTTCCCGCTGTGAATCCATGCTGCCTTGGGTCCTGTGCCCCTCTGGCCTCTAGATACGCAACAATTCCTTCCTTCAGAAGTGATTCCATCATTTTCCCTACCACTGAGGTTAAACTAACAGGTCTGTAGAATCCTGTATTTTTTGTTGCTCTTCTATTTTCTATTCCTATGCACTATTTTAACCATTATCTTGTGTTTGTTTTTTTTTGTCAACTGTTCTATGCTTTGTAGTTTGTTACATTAGTTCCTGTGCCACAGTATGTGGTCCAGGTCGTGCCTGAAAATGGACCCTGGGATCAGCGCACCTACCCAGTTACCAAAGTCATAAATAAATAAAAATAAATAAATTTCCAAGGAGATCAAGGCTCTGTATATATTCATAAGGCATACAAAAATATTAAATCAGCAGACATAAAACCAGACAGTGAGAGATTCACAGAGCTGCTACTTTTAGCATCGCAGTGCTTTTCCCAGGGACAGTTTCCAGAGATGTTGCTAAAATTGTTAATAGCAAATAACAGTAACTATCTGTTGCTGAAATACAGCTATGTTCTGCATCACACCACAATATGACCTAAATTTTACACCAGAGTTTCAACATAGCCTTCGGATGACACCACCTCATGAACCTGGTAGGTGAAAATGTTCTAATTCTACCCGAAATGTACTTACATGCAGTGACTACAAAATCACCCTTTGGGTCAGATTTGAAAAATGTCACCACCTTGTTCACGAGGTAGGTCCCAAAAAGACCATGTTGAAAATCTGGTGTACAAAATGAAAAAGTTATAAGTAAAAGTTCAAACCTCATTGAAATACATTAAACGTGACTTATCTTATTTTCTCATATCGCAGTCTTTGGTTCCAGAAGCAAGACAACTTTTTGATTGGAGGGTGGATCTAGGACATTGGACAGTTTTAGGTGAGGGTGTGTGGGGGGAGTGGGGTAGAGAGTGCTGAGTGCGTGGTCGGGGTGGAGTGGGTGAGGGTCTGGGGGATCAGAGTGGTGATGGATCATTTTCTACTTTTCAGGTTTAATGGGAAAAAAGATCAACAAGAGATTTTTTTTTTACAGGAGGACTCAAGCGGACACTGAGGATTGGGCACCTCAGTGTTGGGATCACCTTCAGTGCACCGGGGGTGGGCACCCTAGTGACACCTATTTCTTTTGGTGGTGGTGACCTGGAGGAGAGAGAGGGTGATGAAAGAAGCTGCACTGGGGATGGACACCCAAATCCACTATTGTAAACTTTCTGTTTTAGGAAGAATGGTGGGCAACCTGGAGGAGAGAGGGGAAGAAAGTAGCGGTACAAGGCGTGGATAGATAGAATAGATAGATAGATAGATAGATAGATAGATAGATAGATAGATAAATAGACAGATCATTGGATAAAGTGCATCAGAGAAGTGACCTGTCCATGGAAGCTAGTGAGACTGGTGAATACTCCTGCTGCCTGTTGCTCCCAAGCAGCATTGGTCTTCCCTTGGCAGTTGGCCTAAAGAGCTCTATTTAGCTAACCTTTGATTCTATTCTTCTCTGCTGGTTGTCTGTGAGTTCTTCTTCATCAGATACTGCCTCCCAACTGTCTGTTCAAAGGTGACTTAGTGAGGCACTACAGAGCCAAGCTATTGTGCAGCACCTTTGTGTTCGACTCTCTCAAGACACACTTAATTTCATATTGCAGCTTTTCCAAGTGACAATTTGCATATTTTATTTGATGGTTCTGAATTTATTTTTTTAAATAGAGCATTATAGTACAAAATTTGCAGTAATTAGCCGATCAAACAGGGCTGCTATT
Organism: Neoceratodus forsteri; assembly: GCA_016271365.2. NCBI lineage: Eukaryota > Metazoa > Chordata > Ceratodontiformes > Ceratodontidae > Neoceratodus > Neoceratodus forsteri. The sequence goes on from CM028131.1 coordinate 335,179,994, forward strand.
AGTGGATCTGCAAAACAGCAGCAAGCCCTGCAGGAAAGCCCAGTAAGTGCTGGAGCTAGCAAGCTCAAGATCGCGGGTGCAACTTCACCCTGGAACACTGTCCTAAATACAGTTTGTGAGATGGCCAAAAGGCCTGAGAGAATTCTTGAAAAAAATTGGTATCCAGGACTCAAACATTGAAAATGCAGTTGCTGTGGCACAAGAAGCCGACGAGCCCTTCCAAAAACCTCAATGGCTGTTTTCAAGCTCACACAGGAGAAAATGCATTCCAGATGCTGGCTGAAAGCCCTTGAAAATGCTGCATGTGCTCCAGACTTCAGAATGGTATGACTGCAGAAAGGCATTGAGGCAAAAATATACTGATCTTCATGAGAGAATGGTTACCTATGGTACAGGATCTTGGCAATGACTGGGACTCAAAGAACATATGAAGGGATTAAAAAGTGAACCCTAGGAAACCAGACACTCAGAGGACTGCTCCAGAACAGTGGTGCTGGTAAAGACGGGATTGGAGATACAGGACTTTCTTTTACATGCTGCTGGAACCCAGAGTGCTATAACTGTATAGGGGCAGGATGCCAGGCTCTACCCTGACTGGTTATTCACCATGAGAATTTAATCCCCCAGGGTGTGTACATAAAGTTGGGAAAAGGTTAGCTTAAGCCCTGTTGAACTTGTTGAATTTTACCTCTCAGTAGCCAAATGACAGCAAAACACTGCTCCCAACACAGCAAATAATGCAGATAGTACTACCCCAGTGCTTTGACTCCAATAACGAGTCTTCCTCAGGTGGTGCGGCATATAGGAAGACACCTCCCTTTTATACATGTCATGGCATTTTGAAAAAAGTATGTACATATAGTAGAGACACCCTACTCTCAGTGAACAAGACCTCAGTTATCCAATTACAAGTATACAAACATACAAAACTGCATAGATTTTCACCTGCTTAGCAGTGTTCCCAAAATAAATGTGGAGATTCTGGGTTTTTGGCACTAAAAAGGGGGTTCAGCCAGAGACAGGTGAGAGAGTGCCACAAGGAAAGGTGCAGGGAGGTGGTGTAGGAGAGTGGGACCATTTGCCCACTCTTGGGGCCTGCAGTTCATGTATGAGGTGTCCAAAAAACAGTCCGGTGGTACTTGTAGCGGCAGCCACTGTTTTGGCCGTCGGTTTACATCTTGGGAAGCCCCTGGTGGAGTTCGATTTGGGAGACGTCTGAGCCTGAGGGCATGGCTGCTGTGTGAGCTCTGATTTTAGAGGACAGTGGGTAAAGAGACAGAGAGGAGAACTGGAACCAGAGAGAGAGAGAGAGCCTTAGCTTAGCCCTGGAGTGTATATGCCAGCCCGGTTGTGGCAGCTTTGGTGGGGCGCTGAGATGGACATGGGTCACAGCAGTGCCCGGGTGCCCAAGCTGGGATTCAGGTCTATTGTGAGGAACAGCCAGTTCAGCCAGGGGTCACGTGGGAATTCTGGGCTTGAAGCAAAGGCCAATATGCTCTCCTGGAGGGTGCAGGTCTCTGGGGACATTTGCCGGTATGCCAGGGTGGAGTCACTCACTAGGGACAGTATTTTAAGAGATTCAGTAGTTGAGAGTGAAGAGTAATCTGACCCAGCTTGGAGAGATAGAGATTCCTGGGAGCCAAGATGTAGAGGAGGAAAGATTGCCTGCTGCCTTTTGCAGGGCTTGATTTGGCCCTGGAGAAATGCTGCCTGACTTCAGTAGTGGCCAGCTCGGCCCAGAAGAAAGCAACCCAAGTGTTAGTGGGACCATCTTGGCCATAAAATGCATCTACTAATCACCCTGTAAGGAACCTGTGGTCCAAGCTGTACATATAATTTGTTTGAATGGTGCCATGAAATGTGTTCATTAAATGGGATTCTCCCCTTCCCCGTTTATTCATTTATTCATTACAAATCAGGTTTACAACCTTTGAGTCATAGACTCATTTACAAAGGCACCTCGTCGCAGGGGGGGCAGACATCAAGATAGTTATTACAGTGCAGATTAAAACAGAGGATAACATTACAGGTGCAGTAAAAGGAACATTTAACATAGATACACTTAGGTTACATAATGTAGTAGTTTGTATGTTACTTAGGTTACATAATGTTACAAAATTGTGAGTTACACTCATGGATATAGTAGGTCCTCAGAGAAGAAAGTGGGTTACATCCCTGTTTGGACCTAGTAGGGAAGAGGTAGGTCTGGGGGAGGGAGAGGCTGTCCAGTGGATGTTGTCAAGCCAGGGGACAAGGCGGGCAGGAACCACAGGTTACAACAGGCGGTTAGTTGCACCTACAACAGCGGGTATTAAAGATATGGTTCCGAAGGGCTGTTTTGAAGGAGCCAAATTTTGGCAAGTTGGAGATACAGCTAGGGAGAGAGTTGAACCAGGTAGGGCGCGGTTGAAGAAGGATCTCTAGGCAAGAGAGGTCTTGGTTCTGAGCACCTTGAAAGTGGCCTTAACAGAGCTATGGGTAGTGACGGACGAAGATGGCTGCTGTAGGGAGGTGGAGACCCCTGGGGGCGGAGAGTCCTAGCAGTGATTTCTTAGTGAGAAGGCAGGTCTGGTAGAGCAGTCGCTCCTCAAAGTTGAGAAGATTGGTGGTTGTACAGAGAAGGCAGGTGTGAGTTCAGCTGGGGGCACTGGTCAGGAGCCTACAGGCCTTACTGATGGAGAGCTGGATTTTGGAGAGAGCAGTGTTGTCAGCTGCAGCGTAGATGGGCAAGCCATAGTCCACGAGGGACAAGACAGAGGAGGTGATGGCCAGCCTGGGGGCAACCTGAGGCAGGCAGTCCCTGTGCCGGTATAGCAGGCCAATCCGAGAGTTAATGGCGGCTGACAGGGCATTAATGTGGGTGTGGAAGGAGAGGGCAGTATCGAACGTGATGCCTAGGTACTTGTATGTGGTCACTTGTTCTAGCAGATGCAGAGTGCTGGGGATAATCAAGAGGGGGGTATTTGTAGCTTTATTTTGGTGGTGGGAGAAGAGCATTGATTTGGTTTTCTTTAGGTTAATGACCAGTCTGCGGTCGCCGAACCACCTTTCGGCTTGGTTGTAAGCTTGCTGGAGGGATAATTGGAGGGAGGTGGGATTGGGATGTGAGGCAACGAGGACTGCATCATCAGCGTAGAGGAGCATTTTACCAGTACATGAGCTGGGGAGGGTGTTGAGGTAGAGACTAAAAAGTATTGGACCCAGGATGGAGCCCTGAGGGAATGGGAAGAGTGCTGGAGAGGGAGCCACTGATGTTGACATGCTGGGATCTAACAGAGAGGTAGCTAGAGAACCAGGAAATAGGACCACCAGAGAAGCCAAGTTGATGGACAGAGTCGAGTAGAAGGGGATGACAGACAGTGTCAAAGGCCTTGGAGAGGTCAGTGAACACTGTTCCTGCAAGGCTGCCAGAGTTGAGAGCAGCATGCAGGTGTTGGGAGAATTCCAGGAGAGCCGTGGTTGTACTATGTCCTGGGAGGAAACCGTGCTGCTCTGGGCACATAATGTCATACTTGGTTAGGTATTCAGAGAGCTGGATCCACACCACTTTTTCAAGGGCTTTAGAGAGTGGAGGGAGGATGGAGATGGGTCAATAATTGTTGAGGGTGGATTGGTCCCCACTCTTATGTATGGGTGTGATTTCAGCAGTTTTCCAAGCACTCGGGAACTGACCCAGGCATAGAGTCTGGTTTAGAAGGTCAGTCAGGGGGACTAGGACTTCGTCCAAGACCATATGGAGGATCCTGGAGTCGAGGGGTCACTGCTGGGGTTATTGCTGCCTAAGGCTTATAGCAGGTGTGGCCTGGCTTCTTGGGGGATAGGGTACACTGGGTCAGATGGTGGGCAATGCAGGACTGGAGGGAGAGAGGTGGGGATTGGGTCAAAGAAGTGCTGGGGAGGACCGAGCTTAGGTCAGAGAAGGCAGTGTTAAGGCAATCGGCTATGAGGAGTGGATCTGTGGTGGGAATGCTATTGATGGAGAGCTGAGATGGTGTGGGGTTGCGGGGCTTCCCATTTAACTCTTTCATATTATCCCAGAAGGTCAGGGCTGAACCCCAAGTGGAAGTGAGGGTGGTCTGGTAGTGCTCTGCCTTGGCCCGCCTAATGGCCCAAGTGCACTTATTGCATTCTGCATTGTAGGCCTGTCTGTCAGATGCCTTTCCAGATTCTACAGCAATGTGCCAGAGATTATCTCTGGTTTTGAGTCTCTGGAGGAGGGGTGGGGTGATCCATGGGGCATTGCATTTTTTGGAGCGGATCCTGGTGAGAAGGGTGAAAAGGTCACAAGCCTTACAGAAGGCATTTGTGAAGTGGTCAAGAGCTGAGTCAATGTCAGGGGCATGCTGGATAGGGGACGAGTCTAGCTAGGCTAGGTATTGTTTTAATTTTCTGAGGCCACTGGGGCATAAACAGTGGCATAGAGTGGCCTGGGCCACTGGCTTCAGAGTGGAGGATGACCAGAGACAGAGGACTGGGGAGTGATCACTAAAAGAGTTGGGGAGGACAGTGACATCCTGGATTTTGTAGGGGCGGTTAGGTATAACAACATCTAGGTGAGTGCTGGTGCCAGTAGAGTGGTTGAATCTGGTGGGCTGGGTGACTAACTGGGACATATCCAGGGCAGCAAAGGAGTCCCTTATATGGGAGGCAAGCCAGTTAACATTGAGATCACCTAGGATGACTTGCTCCACTTTGTGAGGGAGAGATGTGAGATCGTCAATGAGGGACTGGACCGCTTGGTTTTGATTCCTCAGGGGTATGTAGGAGACTGTGAGGAAGAGAGGGCCTCGGGCGGGGTCAGGTGTGATTTTTAAGGTGGGGGGCTTGGGCTCCATAATCAAGTTTAGGAGCTAAGAGTGCCTGACCTATAATGTTATACTTGTGTGGACTTCAGTTAATTTATGGGACTGTTTATGCCTGTTAACCATAATTACCTTCTAGCCCAGCACCAGAAGAGGGCACCCCATGCTGTGGACCCCACAATGCCAGCCATTCCCGGTATAGTACAACTTTTGGTTTCTGCTGCTGTTAGTGCCCCCTCCCCATGGACACATTACTACTGCATACCCCTAGACATCGGGGAGAGGGGACTTACAACATGGGGACTCATCCGAGAAAGCATTTTGGGAGTGTCAGAACACTTTTGGACCACTAGATAGGTGCTGGGCGAGGCATGGACTTTATGAACTTTCTTTCTGGCCTGTGGGACTGAAAAAATATGGGGCTGTATTGAGGAGTTTTGCGCCTTCTTGGGGAACAGTGTGGTGCCAATGGATCTGGAGCTGGTGTACTTCACGGGGCTTATGTAAATGCATCGGGGCATTCTTAACGATTGGACTTGGGGACTTTTTTCTGGCAGAGTTAACCAGTGTTGGGCACGTTTTTGCACTGAAAGAAGGAGATTGAGACAGGTTCTAGGAGAAGAAGCAGTGTACTCTAGCTAGAGTAAAGACTGCCATTTTGATCTGCAAAATGGCTAAAGCTCCAGCGATTTCTGAGGTGACTGTTCCCTCTGCCATCAATCAGTCAATAATTTATTTATAAAAACCACAATTCACAGTGATCAAAGCATTTGTACATATTTAATAAAAGACTTAAAAATGATAAATATCTAAAAGCATATTAAAAATACTATAATCAAATGGCAGCCAAAATTTATCAGGAGTCAGAAAAAGCAATTTTAAATAAATGAGTCAAGTGCAGATTTAAAACTCTCTTTGGTCAGGCACTCTCTTACGTGACGAGGTAGAGAGTTCCACAGGGTTGGGGCCACAAATGTAAATGACTGGACACCCGAGGTCTTCAAACGAACCCTGGGAACCTCTGGCAATCCCTCATTGGAGGAGTGGAGCGGATGGAGTAGGCGGTAGGGGCAGAGGAGATTTTTGCAGATAATGCGGTCCCTGTCCATGTAGGACCTTATAGGTCAGTAAACCAACCTTGAAGGTGATTTGCCACTGAACAAGCAGCCACTGCAGGCCATGGAGCATAGGTGTGACATGGCATGATCTAGGTAAACTAGTCAACAGCCTGGCCGCCGCATTCTGCACCACCTGCAAGCTGTGGATGTCAACCCCCGGTAGTCCTAGGTAAAGGGCATTGCAGTAGTTAAGGCAGGAGGTGACAAGCTGTTTAATCCGGGCAATGTTCCTCAGATGGTAAAATGAGGTCATAATGATGGATGACACCTGAGATTTAAGCGTCAGCCCATCGTCAAACATAACACCCAGATTTCACACCCGGTCAGAGGTCAGCAGCAGGCTGTCTCCAAGCCAAAGCCCAGAGGGCTGACCAGCCGATGGCCCCTCTACCTGATGACCAGGGTCCACAACCAACACCTCAGTCTTATCAGGGTTCAACCTTAGCCAGCTGGCATTCATCCAGTCTTGGATCTCAGAGAGGCAGTTGTTAAAAATTGAGGCAGCTCCACCCTGTTCAGGTACAAAGGACATGTATAGCTGAAGTGGCTTTGTGAAGTGGTTGAGAACTCCACCAGCTGTAAGTGGATCATGTGCCAATTCGAAAGCCCAGGTGTGATGTTACTGCCTGTGTGCATGGTGTGTCAATAGAAGGCTTCCTCAGATGTAGGGCACCTGTTTTTCCATCAACCCAGCGGATCTGTGACTTCCTTTGAATCAGCCCTCAAGAGCTGGGAAGAGCTGAGTAGCCAGCTCAGTGTGCCAGTACTGCAGAAGGCTGAGGAACTCAGCCAGCAGCCTTTAAGCTGCCAGGAGTCTCCTGTGCACCGTGAAGTAGCTTAACCCAAACCTGCAGCTCTGCCTGAAGCACCAGTATCAGCACCCCGCAGAAGGAGTCGAGGTTGTGGGGCGTACATGAAGTTACTGACCCCTGAAGACTTTTTGGTGTCTCAAAAAAGCTGTCACTGAGTGTGCCCAAAGAACCAATGGGCACAGCTGCACCAGGACCAAAGTGGCAGTCTGAGAAATCAGTGGAAACCAGTGGTCCCCCTGCTGCAGTGGAGAAGCCAAGTGACCCTGAGCATGTAGACCAGCCTGTGGAGGGAGCTGTTGACCTGAGAAATGATGACTTTGAAAGGGACATCCCAACCCATTATGCATCTGTGTACATGACCCCATGGAAGGATTTACCCAGCCTGGTTGCTAAATGCCGTTAGAGACGTGAGCAGTATGAAGGAGTCCAGAATGGAGATCTCCAGATTCAGAGATACTGAGAAGGAGTGTGGCTGCCCAATGGTCAGGCCCCAAGGACCAGGGTGAGAAGCTTGCCTTAATGGTCATTGGCCAAAATGATCATCCAAAGGAAGACACAGCAGGACTACCTCCAGTTTATGTACCCATACCTGCCTGAATGTATATGGGACACCATCGAAGAGAACCGCCAGGATTGGCTATACTGGGGCACCCTTAACAAGCTGTAAATAAAGCACAAGTTGAGTACAACAAGCTCCAGTATGGCCCTGCTGGAGATAGAGCGATTGCTAAGGGGATGTGTTCCAGGTATGTCTATGAGGGCTTTACCATCTTTAAAACTTTTGCATTGGTCCAGGACCTCAGCGGGAAGTGAACCAAGCACTTTGTGAGTGGAGTGGACTCATTTGGACAAGCAACCACAAGCCAAATCCCTGATATTAATTCTGCAGGCAGCAAAGTGACTGCTGTGGCCTAAGGACTCTGTGCCATTCCATTGCTTCATGGTTTCTCTTGTTTCCTCCCCTGAAGGTGCTGCAACTGACTAAACTAAAGGACTTGGACTGACTGGACTATCGGCATGCAATGGGTGAGATACACCCTTTTCTTTGTTTTCTTTTTATTTACAGTAATAGCAGAGACTTTTGGGCATCTGAACATCTGTGTTTTGAAAGTGGACTCTGCACTTTGCTGCTGAAAGGGGGAGTGGAGTACTGTGTCACTGTTTAAGGCTGCATAAATTATTGTTCCATGTTACTTGTTCCTATTTTGTATGCTGTATTCAAAATGTTGCACTAGTGTGACTTGATATGCTGTGCTTTACTGTCCAGTATAAAGTTTTGGGTGCAGCTTGGCAAAATGGCAGCCATTAGGCAGGTGGGCAATATTTAGAGTAGTGTTTAGGTTAATGTGTTTTAGGGCTGGGACGCCGCCCCTGTTTCGAGGCAGTCCATCTGGAGCAAATCAGGTGGTGGATAGCCAGAACAAATTGTTGGGGAGCCAGTATTTAGGTCCCATAGTTTAGTGGGGATGGGCAAATCCAAGGTCTTGGCGGTACAGCCAGTGGAACTGAGTCATTGGGTGTTGCCCATCGGCGAGATAGCTGGTGTAAATACTCACCAATGGCAATGAGTGTTTAAGTCGGTGGAGAGTTGTAACACCCCCTCTGTGGGGTGTGTATGTACAGTTGGGAAAAGGTTAGCTTGGGCCCCATAATTAAGTGCTTAAATTTTCTCTCTGCAGCACCGGTAGGAGCTCCATGGGTTGGAGGTCACCATGGTGTGTGAGGTTATAAATTCTGGGTTTAGCCGGCCCATTGGCACAGCGGTTGGATTTCTGCTTGTGATCCCGGTGACCCAGTTCATCGTAGTGCCAGCCGGGGGGGAGAAGGATGGAGCATCCCATAGATGGCTCTCTTTCTCGGGAGGGCTGGGAGCACATCTGGTGCTTAACGGACCCCTGGCGGGAGGTCGGGGGTACGCGCAGCAACCAGCGTATGAGTATGTAGGGAGGTGGGGTGGACGCTACATGTCCCTGCCTCTAGAAAAACACAAAAAATCATGCTGATTGCTCTGAATGATGCCGCCCCCAGTGCCTGACCTCGATAGCTCTCCACCACACCATCCGCCAACTCAGTTACGGCTCCACGGACACCGGTGCAGGCCCTGAACCCCACCCTGGGGGGGAACCAGGGAGGCAATGTCGGATTCGCTGACACCTCTCCCCGTCACAGATGGGCAGGTAAGTGGTGCTGTGGCCCCGCCCTGGGGGGTAAGCCAGGGAGTATCGGTGAGGTGGTAGGTGGTCATTGGGGAGTGAGGCAGGAGCACAGAGTGGGGGCTGATAGCCAAGCGATAGGGGGAAAATGCATACTAAATAAAAAAAATGTAAATAAATTCTGGGTTTGGGTGCCTAAAAAGGGGTTCAGCCAGAAACAGGTGAGAGAGTGCCGCAAGGAAACGTGCAGGGAGGTGGTGTAGGAAGTGGGGTTGTTTGCCCATTCTTGGAGTCGGCAGTTCATATGTAGGGCATCCAAGAAACTGTCCAGTGGTGGACATGGCAGCGGTCGCTGTTTTGGCCATTGGTTTACACCTTGGGAAGCCCCTAGTGGCGTTTGATTTGGGAGATGTCTCAGCCTGAGTGCAGCATGGCTCCTTTGTGAGCACCAATTTTTGGGACAGTGGGGGGAGAGACCACAGGTGAGAAATGGAACCAGAGAGAGAGAAACTTAGCCCTGGAGTGTATATGCCAACCCGGGAGTGGCAGCTTCGGTGGGGCATTGAGATGGATGTGGGTTACAGCCGTACCTATGTGTCCAAGTCAACATCTAGTTCTACTGTGAGGAAGATCCAGTTCAGCCAGGGGGTCACATGGAAGCCTGTGCTTGAAGCAAAAGCCCATAGTCCAGTATGCCCTCCCAGATGGTGCAGGTCTGTGGGGACATCTGCCTATGTGCCAGGGTGGAGTAGCTCACTAGACCAGCATTTTAAGAGATCCAGTGGCTGGGAGTGAAGAGTAGTCTGACCCAGTTTGGAGAGATAGAGATTCCTGAAAGCCAAGATGTACAATGGGAAAGATTGCCTTCTGCCTTTTGCAGGGCCCGATTTGGTCCCAGAGAAATGCTGCCTGACTTTAGTAGTGGCCAGCTTGGCCCAGAAGAAAGCCACCTAAGTGTTACCGGGGCCACATCAGCCACAAAATGAATCCACTAATCTCCTTGTAAGGACCCCATGGTCAAGGCTGTACAGATAATTTGTTTGAATGGTGCCATGAAGTTTGTTCATTGAATGGGATCCCCCTGTTAACGTTATACTTGTGCGGACTTCAGTTATTTTATGGGACTGTTTATGCCTGTTAACCGTAATTACCTTCTAGCTCAGCACCATAAATGGCACCCCATGCTGTGGACCCCAGAATGCCAGCCATTCCCAATAAAGTACAAGCTTCTACTGCTATGAGTGCTCCCTCCCCATGGACCACCTCATAACCCTAGACACTAGGGAGGGAGGCTTACAAGAACATGACAGTTTGACATGGTGAAAAGCCAGCTGTAAGGTCTCAGTATAGTGCCCTATCTCCTAGCCCTGGCTTGGCTCTGTGTTGTACATGGTGGCAAACAGCTAATACACTGACCATAGGGACATGGGTCAATGGGTCACCAAGACTGCCTCTGAATTTGGGCCAAGTCAGGAGGAGCAGGGAGCTGAGGATTCAGACACATGACCTGTGGACAGTTTTCTAACGTTAGATAATATTGCTTCATAAAGGCATGTGGTCTGATGGGGGTGTTTTATATCACAGTACTTTCTGGAACCTGGCTAAAACCTAGTTGTGTTCATCCTTGGACAATGTTTGGCCTCAACCTGAATAAAATCACTCATCGTAGTGCTGCACACAAGGCACCGAATGACTCTTGTTCATGTAGCACTGCTGTTCGTGTGTTTTTGAACATTTGGGACAGTTTGTTTTGTGAAGTCTTTTGATTTAATCCATGTTAGTGCGCTTCTGGCAACTGCATGTGCTAGAATGGTTTAACATTAAATCCTGGTGGAGAAATGAAATAGTGTATAAACAAAAGTAGATCTGGAAATGTGCTACTGTTGCAAAGTTTTATTTTCTTAACCTGTTGTTATTAGTTGATGTTTGTTATGGGGTGGGGGGTGTGTGCAAGAAAGGTATATTTATCTGGACCACTAATAAAGACTTGGAATAAGCATAATTTAGCTGGTTTACACATCCTGTTGTACATCCACTTTGAGATATTCCACTGTTTTACTTGATTGGGCATTTATGGGAACCTAAGAAAAAATTACTCACTGTACAGGGAGGAACGGGGTGCAAGAATACACTATTTTTAAGCAAAAAAGATGTTCCAGGACTAGAGGGCATGAGATGAAGTTGGAGAGAGGATGTTTCAGAGGAAATGTAAGGAAGAATTTCTTCACAGAACGGGTGGTGGACAAGTGGAACATCCTGTCTGAGGAAGTGGTGGGGGCTGAAACGATCACGGGATTTAAGAATGAATGGGATAGACATAAAGGAATTCTGGAGGTCAGGGCTAAGGGGCAACAGAGTTCTAGGAAAACATAAACTGAAGTTACAAACTCAAATGGGCAGACTAGGTGGGCCATAGGCCCTTATCTGCCGACACTGTTTATGTATCCATGTAGTGATGTTATTTATTCTCACAAGGATCCATCAAAGAGCCTTACAAATGCATCAGTCCGTGGGAGTGTGCTGGCCCGGAGATAGAACTTTCTGCATATTGTGGAATACAAGTTCAAACCTTGCACCGTGATCATGCTCCCCCTGCTGTTCTAACATTAGATTTTTGTTTCTATAGGCAGGGGAGCAGTGACCACTAAATGGCTACCAAAATATTTCTAAACTTTTCTTAAAATATTTTTGAAAACCCCAACAAAATTGAAGCAGACAAAAACACAGAGAATAGAAATGACCTCAATTTTACAAATTATTGAGAAATTGCAATAACTAATGGTCAAGGAACATTAAGACAAGAAATGATTCTTGTGTGAACCTATTTTGAAGTACTAGAATGGGAGACAGGGTCAGGGTTTGTAAGGCTCATTGATGGATACCTGAGAAGAAACAACATTACTATGGTGAGTAATTTTTTCTTCAAAACACAGGAATCCATCAGTCAGATGCTTTACAAATGACAGGCACACTAACAGTATCTTGGGTAGATGGATGGGTCTAGAACCTATTTAGGAAAAAGGTTCTGCAAGACAACAGTTCCAAAACTGACATTCTTCCTGGACTGTATGTCCAGACCTTTTCTACTGCTTTTGCGTACAGTAGTTTCTTTACTTCCCGTTCCAGCAGAATTCTTTCTGTCAGTAAATGAGCTGGGAAGCTTTTCATCTCCACAGTTTTGGAAACCTTTGGAATTGCAGGGACAACCCCTGACTCACTAGTTCCAGGACCCACTTGTCTGTGATAATTTCTACCCATTCTGCAAGTACAGGGCCAGCCTTCCTCCCATTGGCAATGGTTGACTGGTGACCTTGGCAGAATTGTCAGGGGTTTTGTTTTGGCTGTGGCTTAGGGGCTGGTGCTGCAGTACACTGGGATCCCCTTCTGCTTATGCCTTTGTGGTAACCTCTCTGAGGTTGGAAATCATAGACATTATGGGTCTTGGACAGTAACCCCTACCTCTGCATCCCCTCCCATAAAGCCTACAAGAAGTGGAGGCTTTTTCTTTCCCAGTGTTACTCTAAAAAATTGATTTTATATTCATCCATTTTTTCATGTATGCCTCTGTCTTTCAAGCCAAATAGGGAATTTCCCTCAAAGGAGAAACACTGGCTTTAGCCTGAGTGTCCATGACAAGGATTGTAGTCCTTAGCTATTCAAACCTTCTCAATGCCACTGCATGAGCCAAGATCCATGAAACAGCATCATTTGTATCTACTGCCATGTGGAATTGGTATTTAATTAGTGGCATGCAGGGCTGACTTTGCTGTGGCAACCAGATCTTGTGCCACTTCACTATCCACCTTATCATTCAGGGTCAGCACTGCATTCCACAATGCCTTCTGGCACTGGCCGGTTTATGCCAAATAAGCTGCCTACCTTAGAAGCAAGGAGGCTGTTGTGTACACTTTTGTGGTCATAGTATGCAGTTTCCTGGAATCTTTTTCATGAGAATGTGCAGAGAGAGGCAAACTGGCCTTCTCACAAGCAGCTGCCTGTACCACTACTTCATGATCAGGGTGGGCATACATATATTCCTCTCCATCTGTCCACCTGATACTTTTTTCAACTTTTTTATCAGTGCCAGCAGCCGAATTAATGGCTGACATGATTTTTGATGTGTTTTTTGAAGAGACTTGTTGATGGGGACTAGCTGCCTCCTTGTAATGGCCAGCCCCATCATGTCCATGAACTCCATTTCTTCTTCATCCTGCTGTGTCTCATGAGAGGGAATGTTGAGGTTGTGCACCATCTGTTTGATGAATGTGGAGTAAAAGATGTAATACTCTGCAGGCCTAGGAAGGGAACCAAGCTCTTGGTCAGGTGAACTATCAGGTTCTATAGGTTCACCTTCCTCCTCCTCCTCTTTGAAATACACAGCCCCCATCGCTACAGGCAAGTGGTCTGGAATTGGAACCTGGGGAGATGACAGGAACATAGAACAAATTTCCCATAACCTGGAAGACTTTTAAAAACTGCTGTACTTTAGTCATGTGTTCTTTTGAGGACATTTGCTTCTGATCCATTGCCTGCTCCTTTTCCTTTGTAGGAGAAGTGGCATGGATGTGTTTTTATTTCTTGTCGGGCAGTGGTTCCAGCACCTGCTCTGAGGCTTTTATTTGCATTTTTGTAAAACTTTGGAATCGGGGTACCCCCATCAGACACCCTGATGTCTTTTCTATCCTTTCCGTGCCTTTCCGATGGCTGGGCAGCTTTATCGTTTTTATCCATCCCCATTGACAGAGAGTGCTGCTTATGAGGGAAAGAACCCTCAGATGTGTTCCACCATCATTAGGAACTCCATCTGAGCCTTTATTATGCATTGGTGACATACAGGCTGACTGAGAAGCCAGAATTTCTTCTCTTATCTTCTCTTCTTAAAGCCCATTTCTTTTATGTTTTAGGGCAAGACTTTTGCAAAGTTCACAATTAATAAAATTGTGATGTGGACCCAGGCACTTTAGACAAAGCCAATGACAGTCTGCCTTTGCCAGGAGTTGAAATCACTTTGTATGGTTTTTAAAATCTGTAAGCCCTGCTCTTTTTGGGGGTATATCAGTCATGCCAATCACCACTAGAACCTATCAGTTTAAATAAATGGTTCTCATTCAAAAGGTGGTAACTAAAATATTTTTATCATAAAAATAGTAAAAACCATTTCAACTGTTACATAAAATTTAAATGATTAAGGTTTTATAAACAAAATGTGGTTGATTGCCATAGGCAGGAAACGTATTGTCAAACAATCTTCTTTCATTCCTGGGAACCGATCAGGACCTGGAGAAACCGCAAAAAATAGCAAATTATTAAAACAAACACCCTAATACAGAGTATAGAAAAATGAACTACTAATCTTAAAAACAGCAAATGACAGGTACAAACAAGAAAATTGTTGACCAGATAACTGGAGCTGACTGCAGGGTGACTGCTCTCTTCAGCAGTTTAGAACAGCAGGGGGAGCATGACCACAGTGCAGAGTTTTAACTTGTATTCCACATTCAATAATTTGCAGAAAGGTCTATCTCCAGCCAGGGCAGCACACTCCTGCAGACTGATACCATTTGTAAGGCATCTCATTCCCACTGATGGATTTCTGTTGTTTGAAGGTAACGTTTATATAATTCTGTACCCTTATTTCCTGTACTTAAGTTAAAATAAAGTTTAAAAACAGAGATTGAGAGATCAGAAATCCTGTATGCTGAAATTTAGCAATACCACTGTTCCAAATACTGGTATTTTTATGACTGCATAGACACCTCTCATGATATTTTAATGCTTTGTGGTGTTGTGCATTGAAAATTTCTTTCTTAACTTTATTTTGTATTCCTTTTCATCTTAGTACAGACAAAAACAAAATGTTTGCATACACAGGATACACAAGTCCCTATGAAGGAAGTAAGCAAAAAAAACATCAGTTTCTAAATGCAGCACTCTGCCATTAAACATTTAACAACTCAGTACTAGGAGACTGAGAAAACTTATGTTTTTTTTGTGCCCAAGAAAGATGTACAATACATAACCTAGGGATATAATTGTAATACTAATTTGTCATGATTTACACAAAATCAATGAAAGAACAAATAGTATATCTTTTGTAGAATTAAATCATGAAATGAAATTCTAAACCATTACATATCAATTATAGCACTACAGATCCAATGAGGCAGTTATCTAACTGCTAAGATCAGAAAGGATTTGGTGAGACAAAACATTACAATTCACACATTGCAAATATAATTGAATCATAGAGTTAGAGCCTCGGCATTATAACGCTGCAACATTGCCGATCTACTATCAGACTGTTGAAATCTGCATAATTAAGTGTAACAGTTTAATCTATACATTTTCAATCTAGTGTAAAATTAAAAGTTCAAATGAAATTGAAAAGAATAATTTACCTTTTCAAAAGATAAATCAATCTTTAAACAAGTATCTGGTTCTTTAAATTCTGTTGCTATTGCTCACAAACAACTCAATCAAGCCATTCAAAAGGTCTAACAGCTTCAAAAATTAGTAGTGTGTGGTTTAGTTTTATTAATATAATCCCCTTCCCCCAGGAGGGGGCTTACCTGGACTGCTGCCTCCCTTCAGAGGTCCTGATTTCAAACTGTTGCTGGTGCTCCAGTGGCTGGCTTTGTCTATCTCTTTCACTCGACCATGTGTGTGGCACGGTGACATGGAGGCTGCGCTGCAGCACAATCATCAGCACCTACAGTGCCCTTTGCTGTGGCTGCTGCCATGTTTCTTCCACAAAGGTTTTTATCCCCCCACAGCAGATCTGGGCAGCTAGCAGCCCTGTCCCCATGCTCGGCAATCCTTAATTCCTCTCTCCTGGTCCAGAAGCTTGTTCTCTCATGGATTTCCCCCTCCTTAATGGAGCAGGAGAGTTAAGGCTACCCCCCGGCAGACATGTCCAGAGCCATTCAAGGACTAGAACAGCAGGGCAGATCACAGAGACACGAGCAAGGCTTAATGAAGCCAAGGCCCCCAGATTTTCCTCTTTTCTTGTCCCTCCCCTTGCTATGGCAGCCAGTGTGTGTGTGTGTGTGTGGAGACACACTCATCCTGAGTCACTGCAGCCCCCTCTCTTTGAGTCACTTGCACCTACGCTATCACTGGGCCTCCACCTGGTTGCAGTTATGGGCTGAGGCAGCTAGACCAACTTCCACCCAAAGAGGAGACACTGTACTGGGACACTCGATCATCTCCCAACCTGCCGACCCTGGCAACTCGTGCTGATTCCTAAACACAGGTTGACAGTGTGGCAGGAGGTAAGGTGTGCAACACTTCAACTTTTTATGCCACCAGGCCGGCCCTCTGCAATCATGTTTTTCAGTCTTATTCCCATAATTCTGGGCAGCAGGGATGAGGAACAAACAGGGCACCATTCCTTTTTCAGTGCCTAGAAGTGCCACACACAGGTGCTGCCATCTTGATCTAGAAATTGAGCTTCAGAGGGTTCCTCTCCAGTGCAATGAGCTTCACTCTTCCTTGTCAGCATGCCCAACCTTAGACCCTATGCTCATCTAACTGCCCCCACCTGACTGGACAATGGACCAGGAGAGCTGCAAAAAGGTCTAGAGGCCCACACAATAAGGGGGTATGAGAAAATAAATAAAATTAGAGTTTGGAGCACAAGGTCAGATGTGGGGGCAGCCATTTTTGTGACAACCAACCCTGCCAGCCGGCCAGTTAGAGAGGTAGAAAGCCTCAGCAATCAAAGCGATGGCCTGTGGGACATAAGATGCAGTTAGTTTGGTTTAGTTTAGTTTATTGGAGATTCGGAAATACCTTTGAGTCAGAGACTCCTTTACAAAGGTTCCACATCACAAATATTACAAACAGAGAAAGACAGGTTACATAACAGTACATCAGTACATAGTCAGGTAGTTACAGTAGCAATTGTGAGGCTAACAGTGAAAGAAATTATGGAAAAGTTAGTGCAAACACACAAAACAAATTGCACACATGTGCAGAGCTAGGCTAGGGAGACACAGGTTGTTGAAGGGAGTGAAGGGGAATCTGGCCACAGCCTATGCCGGCCAGAATAGTGTAAGGTATTTCAATGGCAAGCACAGTGGTTCGAGGACTGTAGGAGGTCTCTGAGAGCGGTTTTGTATGGTCCAAGTCTGTTCTCTTTTGCAAGTGGGGTGGGCAGACTGTTCATCCAGGGGCTCTGTAGCTGAAGGACCTTTGGTATTGGAGGTAAGGCAGTGGGGGACAGAGAGGAGTTTCTTACCATAGCTATGAGTATGCTTGAGTGTCAGGGCCGGTCTTATTAGTGGTGTGAGTCTTAAGGGGCAGAGGCCTAGGGCAATTTTTTTTGCCATGAGACAGGTATGGAACCTAATCCTGTTGTCAAGGTTCAGCCAGTTGGTATCGTTGTATAGAGAGCATGTGTGAGTTAGATGGTCACAGCCCAAGGTGAGGTGACAGGCTTTATTTAGGGAGACACGTAGTTTGCTGAGGGCCGATGAGTTCACTGCCCCATAGATGACTAGGCCATAATCTAGAAGGGAGAGAACTGAGGAGGAGACAGCAAGCCTCAATGCATTTGGAGTAAAGCAGTGTTTGAGGCGATACAGGAACCCGAGCCGCACATTGAGGGCAGTAGATAGGAGGTGAATATGTTGGTGGAAAGTGAGTGCAGGGTCAAGTGTTAAGCCTAGGTATCTGAAGGAGTCCACTTGTTCCAGGGGGGTCAGGTTGGCAGTTCATACTTGAGGGCAAAGTTCCTTTCTAGCATTGAGCGGGTGGGAAAAGTACATAACCTTAGTCTTGCTATAGTTCAGGATGAGACGACGAGAGACGAACCATTTTTCAGTGGAACTAAAGGAGGATTGGAGGGAGAGGTGGAGTTGCATAGGGTCAGAGTCGGAGGAATAGAGTACGGCATTGTCCGCATAGAGGAGAAGGTTCCCGGAGCAGGTACTGGGGAGGGATTTAAGAAAGAGGCTGAACAGTAATGGTCCAAGGACGAACCCTTGTGGGACACCTGAGAGGACAGGTAGCCTACTAGATACGGTGTTTCCAATTTTGACCTGCTGAGAACGGTTAGACAGGTAGTCAGAGAACCAGCCAAGGGCATCCTCAGAGATTCCAGTGCTGGTCAGTACGGATAGCAAGAGTGGGTGGTTTATGGAATCGAACGCCTTAGTGAGATTAATGAAGGCAGCCCCTGTGATTTGACCTCTGTCTAAAGCGGAGTGGATGTGAGTGGTGAGTTTCAGGAGGGCAGTGGTGGTACTATGACCCTTCCGGAAGCCGTGTTGCTGCATACTAAGCAGGCTGTATTTGTTTAGGTGGTCCATTAGCTGATCTGAGACTATCCTCTCAAGGGCCTTGGATAGGGGAAGGAGAATGAAGATAGGCCGGTAGTTGTTAGCGAGGACACGGTCCCCATTTTTAAGTATCAGTGTGACATGGGCAGATTTCCAGTGGGAGGGGAATTTCCCTTGGCATAAGGAGCTGTTTAGTATATGGGTGAGGGGGTTGAGCACCTCAGGGAGAGAGAGTTGAAGGAGTTTCAGGTCTAAGGTGTCACTGCAATAGCGAGAGTGACTTGGTGCCCTTCTGGGATAAGGCCCAGCGCCTTAGGTGAAATGCTGTGCAGGCAAAGGGTGGGGCTGATGGGGGTGGGTGTCTGGGGGTGGGTCAAGAAGTTTTTGGGGGGAGAACCAAGCTGAGGTTAGAGAAGGGTCATTGAAGGCATCGGCCATTCGGGCTGGATCAGAGGTAAGGCACCCATCAACTCTAATCTGGCTAGGGGTGGTGTGGGGAGCTTTTCCACAAAGGTCTTTAATATTGTCCCAGAACTTTCGTCCTGAGCCTCAGGAGTTGGTTAGGGAGGTCTTGTAGTACTCTGCTTTAGCTTTGCGCAGGGACTAAGAACATTTGTTCTGAGCCTCTCTATAGCTCAGTCTGTCAGCTGGCAGGCCAGTCTCGTTGGAGAGGTGCCATAGGGACTGTCTGGTCCGCATAAGGTCCAGGAGATGTTCAGTGATCCACGGCACCGAATTACCTTTGGCCACCCTTTTGGTGATTGGGGCAAATTTATCACAAATGGTGTTAAAGGCGAAGATGAAGAGGTCAAGGGCTCGGTCAGTGTCGGGGGCCTTCATAACGAAGGACCAGTCCATAGTCCTGAGATATATTTTGAGTTGCGCAAGTTTGCCTGGGCCAAGTTTGCGCCGATAGATTAATCGAGAGTTTGGGTGATCTGCACGTCCAGGAGCAGAGTACAGAGAAGTGATCGCTAAGGGCAGTTGGGAGAACAGTAGTACTAGCGATTTTAGTGGGGCGGTTGGTCCAGCAGGGAGGAGGACCCAGTGTGCTGGTTCAGTCTGGTATGGGATGAGATGACTTGCGTAAGGTTTTGGGCAGTAGCGGCATCTAAGAATGGTGCGGCAGCTTTGTCAAGCCAGTTAATATTAAAGTCTCCTAGTACGATTTTCTCAGCTTGTGGTGGAAGAGTGGTCACGTAGGACAGAACAGAGTGGAAGGCCACCTTCTGATCCCTGGGGGGAATGCAGACCGTGGTGATGAGGAGGGGGGGTGGATTTAGAGGTTCCCAGTATGATTTTTATAGTGAGGGCCTGTGGGCCAGGTTGTAGCTGGGGGTGGGAAGTAGCTGTCCACGTAGGACCTCTTTAGTGTATACGGGGTAGCCCCCACCACATTTACCCTTTTGATCTGCCCGCTATAAGTTGTACCCAGTGAGATTTAGCGACGAGTCTGGGGTTGATGGGGAGAGCCAGGTTTCACTAAACACAATGATATCAGGCTGGTGCTGGTGGACCCAGCCCTCGAAGGAGTCCCACTTTTTTAGAAGGCTACAGACATTAAGGGTGGCAATACGTAGTCCGCTAGTTGGAGGGTGGGCAGACACGATAGTTGTGGCAGGGCCAGGGTTAGCGTGTACATTACCTGACATGAGCAGCAGTAGGAGGAGGAAGAACCTGCGGATTGGGTGTCATTTCGAGGCCTTGTGAGGTTGTACGCAACCGCCCTGGGGCCCTTTTGGAGTGGGGAATGTGAGGATAGGGAGGCTAGTTAAGTGGGGTGTGGCCAGTAGTGGGAAACGAGGTGAGAGGACAGGAGGCAGAGGTTGGAGTTGTGGATGGTGAGGTTGACAGTGGTTGTAGGGGTAGCAGAGAGTGCTATGCATAGGGTGTTGAGAGTGGAAGAAGAGAGATGGAGGGAGGGCAGCAAGATAAGTGCAATCAGTACAAAAGGAGTAGGTGGCTATGGATTCCTGATTAGAGGAGGACTCTGGGGTTGAGGTTAGAGGCGACTGCCAGTCAGGCAGCCATAGGGGGTGTATAGAAGTGGTGAGTGGCTCAGGAGGGTGACGGGGGAGTTATTGGATGGGGTAGCTGTACGTAAAGCAGGAGGAGTAGTTGTACCATAGCAGCTAGTATGTGAAGCATTGCCAATTAGACCCTCCCCACTGTACTGGCAGGCTGCTGAGGCCAGTCAGAGGGCAGGACACAGCAGAAGGACTAATGGACAGCCCTACATGTCCAATGGGGCACTGAAGTGGCAGAGAGAGGATTCTGGGCTGATGAGGTGCTCGTGGCAGTCTGAGAGGGACATCGAGGTGTTCAGACCTGCTGCTGGTGAGACCAAGTGAGAGGCCTAGCCAGGCCAACCATCCTTCATGCCTTCACCAGGCTTCATCCAGTGAACTCAGCAACTGTTCCAGATGAGCAACTGTGAGAAGAAATTGTTGAGAGTACGAGACTGTGGGTCATTGTTGCATAACAAAGGTGCTGAGCTGTACCCAGTGGAGACAGAGACCTACATCCTATTCTGGTTGCCCCAGAGCCTAGTAAGGGGCCTGCTAGCCTCTATCTAGTGGGGTGGATTGGGGAACAGGGAGTCACAGGTCATGTGCCCTGAGTACATGGGTACTCTCAATACAGAGGGGAGTCAGACCATGCAGGTTGCTCTTGGGGTCTGGGCTCTATGGTTGTGTTCCAGATAAGGTGAGTACCACCCTATTCTATTCACCATTTTAAGGGAACTGCTCTTCAGTAAAAATATTTAATGTGTACAATACTCATCCCCACACCTGAAAATGCTCCATCACCAGGCAAAAGAGTTTCATAACACTATTATTGCTACAAAAGGAGCATTTTCCTACAAGACTTGAAGCACTTTTACTCACCGTAATTTCATTTTACTCAGCTAATTTAAACAAGCATTTGTCAATGCCAAATGCTCACCAATGGTATTGCAGTTGTACCCAGTCTTGTGTATATACATTTTTACTGTATATTTACCCAGGACAGAGCAGATGAGATGCAGTGTTTCATTTTCGGTGGTGTTCTGCTTTGACAGGTTGTTAGACAGTAATTACCTAGGGTACAACAGCTGAGAGGAAATATCTACTTTTAGCTCCCATATTTTGACTCCAAATGTCCAAAGGTCTTTTCATGACCTGATGTTATGATCAAGACAGGTAGAATTTTTAAAATCCCATCCAAAACGTGATTTCACTGCGCAACTGTGAAAACAAATTTTGGAGGGGATTTGAAAAATGACACCTGCCATGTCCAGGAGATGAAGTGACACAGTGGATATGTTGAACATTAAGGGCCAAAGTCTGCAAAAAATACAGTTATGAGTAAATGCTGGAACAATTAGTTTCTTCATAACTTAGTTGGTTTTTCACATTTTTACCCCAAATTTTCAACATAATCTTTTTATGACCACTCCTTCCGAGCATGACAGGTGTCATTTATATAACAATGGCTGAAACATCAATTTGCACAAGTGTTAAAACACATTTTGGTAGGATTTGAGAAATGACAGCTGTCACATTCATGAGATGGTGTGAAAAAATGGCTATGTTCAAAAGTTGGGGTCAAAACGTTGAAAATTACCACAGTTACGAGCGTGCATTAAAAAATTGCAATGCAGACTCATAACTTTGTTGTTTTCTTATATTTTTACCCCAGATTTTTAACATAGCCTTCTTATGACCCCAAATAGCCTTCTTATGAGCCCATCTCATGAATAAGGGCCAAGAAAATATTCAAATCCTTTTGGCCAGGATTTGAAAAATGACAGCTGTCACATTCATGAGGTGCTGTAAAGAAATTGCTATGTTGAAAATTTCGGGTCAAAATATTGAAAGTTACCAGCCTGTGTTTGTAAATTTTAATGTAGGCTTATAACTTTGTTGTTTTTTAATATTTTTATTCCAAATTTTTAACATAGCCTTTTGATGACCCCACGTCATGAACAAGGGTGGATACAGTTTTTCAACTGCTGCCCAAAAGATTATTTTACGCAGTGACAGCAAAATCACCTTTTGGGACAGATCTGCCATATTTCACTGCAATTGTTCATGACGCAGGGTCCCCTAAAAGGCATGTTGAAAAATCGGGGCAAAAATATTCAAAAATAACCAAGTTATGCCACTAAGTTCAACCCCCCATTGAAATACATTGAACCACATACCCACTTTCCTCAGTTCACAGTCCGGCACCGAAGAGCGAAGACTTGTCTGTGGTCCAGAGAGGATTACAGTGTTGGACCCCTAGTAGGCAGGTAAGTGCTTGGTGGGTGTGGGGGGTCAGTGCTGAGTGGGAGTATTGGATAGGGCTACTAACAGCAATGGCAGCAACAAACATCGATGGACGGTTTTCTTTTTTCAGGGTATATTAAAAAAACTACTAGGGACAGTTTTCTTTATTTCAGGTGGCAACACTGGGGATTGGGCACCCCAGCGTTGGTGTTGTTTGTGGGCGGGGTGGCGCTGAGTGGGAGGGTTGGGTGGTAGGACAGTAACAGCGGCAATGGCAGTAACAGACATTGATGGACGTTTTTCTGTTTTATAGGGTAGAGTTAAAAAAACTACTAGGGACAGTTTTTTCATTATTTCAGGTGGCAACACTGGGGATTGGGCACCCCCAGTGTTGGGGTGTTATGTTTGTGTGGGGGTTGGTGCTGAGGGGTAGGGGTGGGTAGGGGACAGTAAGGGCGGTGGCAGCAACAGACATTGATGGACATTTTTCTTTTTTGCAGGGTGTAACTGGATGGTTTTCAGTAAGCTGATCATGACTGATCAGTTATGCTTGCTGGGAAGCATTATGTAGATCAAAGGAAAGTGCTGACCTATGACTGGGTCAACTTCTTCGTTTTAACTATGCAAAGATTCTGCCCAGAAAGCCAGAACACTGTCATGACCAGCCTGGCTGATGATTGGTGTGACACTGATAAGCCCCTTGCATATCACTCTGCATTGGACTGACAGTGTCACACCCCTCAAAAGCCACTCTCTTAACAAAATGTTCGCTGTATGTGTGCTCACAGCAAACATAAAAATGGTGAGTAAATTACTCTTGCTTGCCAAAATTAGGTGGATCACGGCTCCTTGGGAATGAGGAAGATACTGCGCAGTGCTCCTGTGAGTGAGAACTGAGCCAGAAGGGCTATATCCTGAGAGGTATGAGCTAGAAGAGCTGTGCTGCTGTAGAATGTCTGACAGAGTCCGAAGTGTTTCCTTCCAAGGCCACTGGGACCTGTTCCTGATTGCTGCCTGACATGCTGCTGTGTGCTGTTCCCTATCTTGATTGAACTGCTGCATCCATGGATCACGTGAGTGCTGGCATTGCTGGCTGGAGCCTTCGTACTTTTCCAATTTTGAATTACCATTACTACTTTTGGATTGCAGTTCTGTTTCAAGCCTTTTCCAGCTGGATTTCAAGTTCTTTAATTTGTGCTAGCACACTGTAGCCTGTTGTGTGGTTAAATTGCAAACTTACTAATTTTCATCAAAGTGCACCACAAAAAAAAAAAAAAAAAAAAACAGGCAACGTAGCTACCAGGACTGCACTGGGACTCTAGTGTAATTTTGGGTACCAAGAGTCAATGTATATTGTGTCATACTTGAAACTGTAGTTTTACTACTGGTACAGCTGAAGAGTTACCACACCCTGTGTAGTATACTTCTTCTTTTTCTGCCCCTTGATTGTGTGGGTTCTTAACAGACTGTGAGTTATCTGAGATGGTGGCAGTGACCCACAGTACGGTGGCTCTCAGAGTGCATTGCCATAGGGTGGGAGTGTTAAATGTGACATGCAATTGTCTAACCCCTCCTTTTCCTCCAGCTTCTAGGCCTGTGTTCTTAAATAAAAGCACTGTTAATTTGTTGAATTTTACTGCTGTGTGTGTACCCAGTTTGTATAACCTCATTGAAGTGTTTATTGGTGAAGGTAACAACTGTCTTATTGGTCACCAGGGAGGTGGTCCAGTCCAGTGTAGGGAAGTGGATAGGTACTGTATCCCAAGGGGTGGCACTGCACACATCTAGCCCACAAATTCTCTCTTGGCAGAGGCACTATGCTATTTATTGTTTGTTCTGGATGAATGCCCCTACCACAGGAGAAGGAATGAACCCAACCCCCTCAACCAGGTGGGCTCTGTACTGTCACCGGGCAGGGGTGTGAAGCTGAACATGGCTTCGACGGTGGGGGTTAAACATTATAGGCACCACTGTGATCACTGTTGAACATCTGGACACACTTGTGGGCTTTTCTGAGACTTTTGCCATTGCCTGCTCCCAATTGCTTGTGAAAGTAAACAAGGCTTGTCAAGAGGTAGAGGCCTGGCGTCTGTTCCAGGGTCTGGACCCTCAGAGAGTACATTAGGTAAAAAATATGTCTGAAGAGTGGGAGAAGGGGGTCCATCTTGGGAGTGCTAGAGTATGCGCTGAAAGACTGTGGAAAAATGAAAAATCAGAGAGTGACTGAAGAACCAGGTGCTGAGTTCAGAAACCTAATTGTGGAAACTGAGAAGGACTTAGGGGCTGTGAACTTGCCTGCCACGGTGATGCCCGAGGAGTCTCATGAAATCTGGATGGTGATAAGCCAAGGGAGTCCTGTCAGCCCCAAACCTCTTTCACCCCACCCAAATTCTGTTGGGAATATCAAGCCCAAATTATAACTGTTGTTGGCTAGTGAAGGGATGACCCTCAAGGATCTGCAGTCCTTGCTGCCTCTCCAGGCAACCTCTGAGGGACAAGGGCTAGCATGCCCTGCTGGTTCCAACTATTACTGACACCTAAGAATTTTCTTCTGGCATCATTTCTACCCCTGCTGGAGACAATGATTATGAAACCTGGGTCAATTATGCTGTCCCAATGCTACATGAATGGCAATGCACAGAAGTGAAAAAGTGCAACAGACCAGCTAAGAGTCTGAAGGGGCTGGTGTTAGATGCCATCCAGTACTTGTATGCCATGGACCTGGAGGCCAATGCAGATGAGTACCTTGCCACCCTAGACAGTGTGCTTGGAAGTATGGAATCTTGTGATGACGTGCACTGGAAGTTTAGGACCTCCAAACAATGCCAAGAGGAGTCCCTTGCTGCCTATCTATACTGACTTGAGAGGGCCCTACAAAAAGTGTACTGCAAGGTGGGATAGAATCCAAGGACCTAAACAAGGTGCTACTAGAGCAACTGCTGAAGGCCTCCAGTTTTTCAGAGTTGCTACTATTAAAGTTGTGCTTGAGAGACAGAGAGACTGACTGACGTCCCTCCCCCACCACCGAATCCTTCTGTGGGAAGTTAGAGGCCGAGGAACAGGATGCAGCGTGGACCCCAACCGGTTTCTGCCACCAGTTCCCAAGAGTTGGACAGTGGGGACTCCTGTGATGTCACTGAATTATAGAGACTGATTTGAGAAATGACAAGTGTAATAGTTCAACAGGGTAAGACTAGTCCACCCTCTGGGAGGCCTGAACTCTTAGTTTCCAGTACACCTGTTTCAAGCAGTGTGGTGTCAACTGCCTCGAGCAATGGGGTGCGAGCATCAAATACTGTTTCACTGGAGGAAGTCCATGCTCAACTGATCGAGCTAAAGAAAATGACGGGAGAATCAATAACCATCACGTTCTGCAGTTGCCTAGGACCCCCTGCCTGGGAGGGAGGTCCTCTGTGGCACTCTCCCTCTAGAGCCTCTCAACATCATATGCGTAGAGACAATGTTTATTGCTACTGCTGTAGCAGGGATGGACATATCAAAAGTCAGTGTCAGTCAGAGTCAACTTTCATAGGGTCGCTGACTGACTACTTGGTGAGAAATTAGCCAAAAACCCTGCCAGGTCTCTGAACTTCAGTGGACCCCCAGTAAAGGAGCACTCTGGTGCCCTGGGAACAGGTAATTTACCAACAACCACTACTACAAATACAGGTGTAGCCCCTTTGTTACCCGGGGTTACTAGAATCCCAGTAAGACCTAGTGGTAGGCAGGGAAGGCAGCTTGTGAAACTCCAGTTAAATGGGTTTCACACTGTCTCACTCTGTCCTCAGTCACAGCTGAGACTTGAGAGATGACATCACTATAGAACTGTCGCAGCTGCATGAGCCACATTGGAATCTACAGCTGAGGGAGTGAGTTTATAATTTTGGGAATTTCAAAGGCATTCTTCAGTTTGTCCTAAAGCAAACAGGGAGGAAGTCGGTCAGTCTTCAGTTTGTTTCAATGAAGAAGAAAGTGTTTCTGTGTTTACTTTTTTTTTAAAGTGGCGGAGACCGCTCCCTCGGTCTCAGTGCCCCCCTTCCTCTGGCGGGGGGAGAAAAAGTTCTCTGTGGGTTCCAGGGGCAATCCCCTTCTCCCACCATGGAAGGAAGCTGCCTGGTTTTATTTAGTCTGTTCTTGTATAACAGCGAAGGTTATAGTACTTCGTCTGTGGGGCACCTGCAATGAATGGGTGAGCGTTTGGCTCCATTTGAAGGGGCAAACAAATTATTTTTTTCAGTTGGGAAATGAATGTGGACTGCTATTTGGGAGGACTGTGTTTACTAGGACAAACAAATGGAGCAGTCAAACAGTCTAAAGTTTTAAATGGATTTCAAGTAATGGGGACTGCTATTTGGGAGGACTATGTTACTAGGATGAACAAATGGAGCAGTCAAACAGTCTAAAGTTTTATTGGATTTCAAGTAATGCTGTAGAGGGGGTGCTTCAGGTCATCCACCGTTCAATCTACATTTTAAAGTTCTAAAGTTTTCTGTGTGTATCCAGAGAAATGGCCGGGTATGGGCTGTGGGAGCTGAAGGTGGGAAAACCCCCCATCTTTAGTAACCAGGTCCACCTCTACGTATTTCTTCTGTGTTTTGCTACTTGCCTCATGCACTTGGCCAGTGATGGGGTGGGTACCCAGATGTGGGTCGCAACTTGAAAATCTCTCTAGGAGTCGCAGACTCTAAGTGGTGTGGGGAGCCACAGGATGGGAAAATTACTCCTTGTTGGATGGGAGTCTCCTTGTTTGATGGGAGTTCGATTGGAAGTAAGAAAACAAATCTCTCTAGGAGTCACAGACTCTAAGTGGTGTGGGGAGCCACAGTTTGAGAGTCTCCTTGTTTGATGGGATGTCTTTCCAAGTAAAGTTTGGGTTCATTCTTCAAGTGGACCGTCAGTCAAGTGGCCGGCAGGGGAGCCGGGCCAATCGGGCTATGTATCCAAAGCGCATGCAAAGTCCGGGCTGAGTGCCTGGTGGGTCCAAAGCCAGACAATAGTAGTAATGTGTTCATTCTTCAAATGGACCGCTTGGTTAACCTCTAATCTGCACATACAGTGAATGAAACCCTTTGGGGGACCATGCAATGCTTTGTTTATGTTTAGTTAGCTAATAAATAAAGCCACACTGAAAAATCCCAATTCTGGTTCTGGACGTTACAGTTATTGCTTCCTGTAGTTGGATTTACTTGGGTGCCCCTGTGCAGAGTAGCCAAACCTAGGTCCCTTGTGCCAGGTAACCTCATCCTCCCTGAATCTAGGTCCCCCACCAGGTAATGCTGCCAACGCCAACAGCATGCCACCTGTCATTTTAGTAAAAAGGCAGGGGTGGGGTCATTACAAAAGTCATGTCAAAATCAATTTGTCAGATACCAAAGCCAAAGTGTCAAGGAACTGGGACAAGACTGTGGGCCCTGCTGCACATGTAAAAGTTCAAGTGGCTGGATGGCCCACCCAAGTACTTCTGTATAGTGGCTCCCAAGTCATAGTGCTCAAAGACTATTATGATAAGCATTTGTCTTGTAAAAAGTTGGAGTCTTTCGAAGGTTTGCATGTGTGGAGTCTCAATGAAGTTTCATACCCCCATCTGGGCATGATTTGTATCTAGATTTTTTCCCCAGTGAACATTGCTGGAACTCCTACTACTGTGGAGATGTGTGCCTTGGTGTGTCCATGGACGAATATGTATGAAGATTCCAATCACTCAAGATCAGAGATCCAGTCTCTGGGAATTTCCTTAGGAACCACTCAACTATTTTACAAGCGTTTCAACAGTTTTATAAAACAAGGAACAGTTGTATAAAACAAGGAACATGTTTTATAAAACAAGGAACATGATCCCCCATCGGAAGATAACATTAATGCTTTCCTGGCCCCCCTTTCATTTCCGAAGCTCACACCTAAACAGCAGGCCCTTCTACAGGGCCCTGTTACTAATCTTGAAATTAAATCATCCATTGGTCAGACTAAAACATTAAAATGCCCCGGCCCAGACAGGCTACCATTGGAGTGGTATAAGGCTTTTTCACCAGTATTATTACCCTGATGCACCAAGCCTTTTTGGAGGTCCAGGAAGGAGCCCCACTTCCACCCTCTTGGGAATACGCGGTCATTTCGGCTATTCCTAAGCCAGACAAGGACCCTGCATTTATGGAATCTTATAGACCCATTTCAGTATTAAACTGTGATTACAAAATATATGAGATTTGGACCAGAAGGCTGGAGAACATTTTGCCTCATTTAATCCACTCTGATCAGGCAGGGTTTCTCAGGATGAGACAAACAGCAGATAACACCCTAAGAACAATTCATTTACTGGAGCACATGACCAGAGAGGCAAATCCTTCCCTTTTAATAAGTTTAGATGCGTATAAGGCTTTTGACAGGGTCTCATGGAGGTTTATGTGGAGGGTTTTAGGGGCATTTGGTTTCCTGGAAGAGGTTATTAAATGGGTGTCCCAGCTTTACTCAACCGCAAAGGCCTACATAAGGGTAAACGGCTGCATAACACCACATATACCATTGGAGAGGGAGACACATCAGGAGTGCCCCTTATCTCCTTTACTTTTTGCATTATATATTGAACTGCTGGCTATTGCAACCTGGAGAACCCAGGAGATTGATGGGATTCCAGTTGGTAGGAGGGAATTGAAGCTATCAGTGTATCCTCTTGTCCCTTAGTAACCCTGAGCAATCTCTTCCGGTATTATGGGACTTGTTGAACAATTTTGCTCAAATATCGGAGTATAAAATAAATTCTGTGAAGACGGAGTTACTAACTGTCAATTTAACCCCCCCCCCCAGACTTGAAAAAGAGATTCCCACTAAAGGGGCTCCACACTAAAATAAAATATCTAGGGATATATCTCTCTCAAAACCCAGAAAACATAACGCTGGTCAACTACGAACCCCTCGCTATAAGGATCAAGGCAGATCTGCATGCCTGGTCTTAGCTTCGCCTTCCTTTTTATTCCAGGGTGGAGTTAGTAAAAATGAACATTCTCCCACGGTTGCTGTACTTGTTTCAGACTATTCCAGACTTCCCTCCATCCACGTATTTTAATTCTTGAAATCGCACCCTTGCTAGATTTGTTTGGGCCGGGGAGGGGGAAGCCCAGAGTGAGATGGTCTATCTTACAACTCCCTAAAGATGGGGGGGGGGGGCTTGCCCTTCTGAATTTTCAGAAATATGCTCAAGCCATGGTGCTGACTAGAATCTTACACTGGAGCAACCCAAATTATTCCATACCCTGGAAGATATTGGAATTAGCTGTTAATCAAATACAGTACATAACCCAAGTTTGTTACTCTACTGACCCTCAGCACTGGAAAAAAAGAAATACTCTAAATAGGGGGGGCAGATCTAGTCTCATAGATTGGGATAGACTTAGATCCTCCCCAGAGATGGTACGGATAGGCTATTGTCTACGCATCCTAGGGGCAGAGTTACATAATCCCTCTCCACAAGTGCTGCAGGGCATAAATCACGGGCATGGTATAGGTCTCTCCTTTATATTTTAGATGATAAATGCACGGGGAATTATTTCCTTCACTACTTTGCAGCACAGATATGCTCTTCAATGTGGGAACTTGGCTGTTTACTTACAGGATTGAGAATTACTGCTTCAGCATCCTCCTGAGAGGCATTCCTTACCTAACCCCCTACCTTTGCTATTGAATATCTTTTTAACTACCATGGGAGGCCTGGTTTGGCCCCATTTTATAGGCCTGACATACAAAGGTCTGCAAGAGATATCTTGAGCATCTACTTCGGGAATCCTGGGGGAATGGAATAAATAATTGGAAATTCCAGTCTCAGAAGAAGACTGGTTGAAATTTATTAGGCCTTCCATGGGTATTTCTGGCTCCCCGTATTGGAGAGAGTTTGCCTGGAAGGTGAGAAGTAGATTTTTCATTACTCCTGCAAAGCTTGCAAAATTCTCTGCTGCTTCTCAGGGTAGGTGCTGCAGGGAATGCGGGGAGTCTATGGCCAACCATATTCGTATATTGTGGTCTTGCTGAAAGTTGAAACAATACTGGACAGGGGTGAAAGAGGCACTGGTGGAGTTGGTAGGTGATGAGGCAATATTAACACCTGAACTGGTGCTCCTTTCTGTCCCTCCAGAGGGGGTGTGTCTCCCGAAGGGTTCCCTGCTTGTTAACTATTTACTGACTGCCAAGAAGGGATTTACTCATTTTTGGGGTAAACAATCTCCTCCAACAATTCAGGAGTGGTACCGGGTCATGGGGGAATTATATACAATGGAGAGAATGATTGCCAGGGGAGAGAACAGGGATGGGCCTTTTGAATTTAGTTGGCATAGATGGGTGAGATACATATCGCAGCAGGATCTGGACTTTGTGCCTTAATGACTCCCCCCAACTATGTTAGCAGAATGGAGGGATTCAAGAATCAGCAGACATCGGATGGGTTTGATGTCAGCTTGTCCTTGTAGTCAAGGGAAAATACAATTGTTCCTGTTTGCATTCTCCTTGAGAGCTGGGAACTGTGCTCTTAATTGTTTGCTAATAATTTTAGGTATCAGCTATATTAATACCAAGAAATTAAGCTTGCTTTAAAGTTGTACCCTAAGGCCTGGATATTCAAAGCAGTTGCGCATGGCGAAACTGGATTGCGCATGCACAACTGTGGAAATGCGCCATGGAGCGATATTCGGTGGGAGCCATTGCGCAGCACAAGTAGCAGTGTGCCAATGCACAACTCCAATGAGTGCATGCACAAGGGCAGGGGGCGTTTCCATGAATATGTGGCACAGTGTGATATTCAACCCCCAACCCATGGCGCAAGTGTGGAGCAACGGCCAGATGTGCCGAGCAGACTTGAGCCTATAAATACAGGGAGAAAGCAGGGGGACAGCACTTGCACCAGAGGACAGCGAGACAGAGAGACAGACAAACATACAGACAGACAGAGAGAAGACAGAGACAGAGACAGAGACAGAGAGAGAGAGAGAGAGAGAGACAGGGAGACAGAGAGTGAGAGAGAGAGAGAGAGCCACCAGACCCTGGAGGGAGTGACACAGACATCCACAAGGGCATGGGACAGAGGTGGCGGGCATGTGCAAGCCAGGGGCAGGTGTCGCAAGAGGGAACCCGGCAGAGTGAGTGGCACTACCCCACAGTGGCAAGTGAACCACTGGAGCCGGATGCCCAAGGGAGACAGGACAACAGGGACCATGGTCAGTGCAGCCTTCCAGATGGAGGCCATAATGAGGGGTGTGATGAGGCAGGAGGCAGAGCGATGTGGCCATGGAAGGACCCGTCGACGGTATGCATGGAACAGATGGTACTGTCCCCGCAGCAGCTTCGAGAACCACACTGATACGGAGACTGTGGGCTGGTATCACCTGAATTGGGTGATTGTGAGGCAGCTCTGTGAGCTGTGCAGTGAGGAGATGCAGGCACCCACTAGATGGAACCACACCCTGACAGTGGAGATGAAAGTGACAGCCGTCATATGCCTGCTCGCCACAGGCACCTTACAGAGACCAACAGGGGACACCACAGGCATAATCCAGTTGGCCACGTCATGACTCCTCAAACAGTTCCTCAATGCCCTGCTGCCACATGCTGTGGAATACATCCAATTCCCCAGCACACAGGCAGAGCATACAGCAACCATGCAGGAGTTCCACAGGGTAGCACGGATGCCTGGCATGCTAGGGGCCATTGACTGCACCCATATGAGCATCCACATGCCACCTGGCCCAGAGGGGGTAGCATATGTGAATAGGAAGGGCTACCCCAGTGTCAACTTCCAGGTGGTGTGCGATGCCAGGGACGCATAAACAATGTCTGTACCACACACCCTGGGAGCACACATGATTCATTCATCTGGTATAGCTCAGCACTGTGCCACAGGTTCGAGAGGGGGGAGATCCCCATGGGCCACCTAGTGGGTGAGTATGGGATGACCATGGGCAGCTGGGAACAGCAGGACACGTGATGGGGCGGGCAGGGCAGGTGTGCTGGCAGGAGTGCCAAGGATGGGCAAGGGGCACATCGACAGATGACACAGGCTAAACATGTATCTGTCCACACAGGTGACAGTGGCTACCCATTCGGGTCCTGGCTGCTCACCCCCTACTGGTGCCCATCATCCCCAGCTGAGGACCAGTACAATGAGGCACATGCCAGCACGCGGAACATCATTGAGCACGTGTTTGGGATGCTGAAGGCATGATTCTGTTGCCTAGACCGGTTTAGCGGTGCCCTACAGTACCGCCCCTCAAAAGCCTGTGGCCTATTCCTGGCCTGCTGCATGCTGCAAAACATGGCCATTGACCATGGGATAGCTGTCGAGGTTGCAGAGGGGGACAGCAGTGGGGACGACGAGGACAATGGGCTCGGGGGTGGTGGGCAGCCCCTTCCCTGGGTGGAGGGATCCCCAGCTCCTCAGGATGGCATACCAGCACCAGGACACAATTGCACAGGAGCAGTTTGGCGCACGCAGGTAGGTGGAGTAACACCCATGCAGTGAACGGACACAATGGCACAGCACACGGGCATGGGCAGGCATGGCTATGGGCATGCACATACAGGTGTGGGGCAGGGGTGGCGGTGCCACACAGCCACACTCAACACCACGCAACACCGTACAGCAACACACATGCACACACACACACACACACACACACTGGCACTCGCCCAGGCGCTTGCATGTGGCATGGATCAGATGCAGGGTGCCAGTGCATAGGCACAACTAGTGCTGTGCTACTATCATCACGCACCGCCACATGGGCCAACTGACCGAAGCGAAGCGCCTGACAGCGTGTGGCGTGTGACACACAGTTGCCATGACTGTGGCATGCACTCACACACATCGCCCATGTGCACACAGGGCAGTGGCAGCAGACTGCAGACAAGGCAGCGTGCACATCAGGTCTGCTGTGCGGAAACATGGCCACTACAGACACAGGGGTGGCCGTGCCAGGGCCGGTCAGCAGGCACAGGCTGCTCAACAGCCACAGGGGGTATGCAACTGCCCCCCAGGGGTCAAAATGCGGGAACGCGACTGGGTCCTCGCAGGGGTTTGTAGGCACCCAAACAGGCCCACCCCAGGCGTGCCTGGGATGCCGACAGCAGAGGCTGGTGTCGATATTGAGGGTGTCGCCTGACGTTGGGTCCGTAGGGTGGACAGTGCACTCTGCGGCATCCAGTGGTGCAAGGCAAACCGAGATCGCATTGGCAATGCGGTCCAGGGATGTGGTCGTGTCCTCCCGCAGGTGCTGTATGGCCTCCAGGACCTGTGCAGTGCCCCTCTCATGCTGCTTGGCTACCTGGCACACCTATGCGCAGAGTGCATGCACCCCAGCTACGAGCAGCACCTGTTGCTCCACAGAAGCCCGCAGCAATCAGGTGTGCTCAGTCAATGGGTCAGCTCCCAGGGGTGGATGGGCGTGCTGCCATCCCACTGGTGGTGTACAACCACACTGCATGGCCCCCTGCTCAGGTGGAGGCTGCACAGTGGGGTCCCCATGGGGGAGGTCAATGTCAGGCGCACCAGCAGCGGACTCAGCGTCCGGCCGCTCAATGTCCCCAGCCATTTTCTGGTGCTGCCCCTCTGGCCCCTGTGCGTTGGCCAGCGCCTGAGCAATTGCACCACCACCCAGCACCGCAGTGGCTGTGCACACAGCAGCACCAGGGGCAGTGGCAGACAGCTGTTCCACCACCGACAGGCCACTGGCCGCGTTGTCAGTGATGGTGGTAGGTATGGGTGTCTTCCCCACGACACTACCCACGCTGTCCTGGATGATGGTCATGTCATCATCAGTGTCAGACCCTGCCCTGATCCATGTCTCCATGCATAGAAACACAGAAACATAGAATTTGACGGCAGATAAGGACCGCTTGGCCCACCCAGTCTACCCATTTCCCTACCTAATGGATAAGCTGCAGATCCTAGTTAACCAGCAGCCTACTTCTTCCCACCCCCACCCCATAGAATTGCCTTATGACTGTCCCATGCATGCTTGAATTCCACCATTCTTTTTGACTCCACAACCTCCTCCGAAAGGCTGTTCCATGCATCCACAACCTCTCTGTGAAAAAATACTTCCTTAAATTACTTCTGAGCCGCCCCCCTTCTATCTTCAAATTGTGCCCCCTTGTTCTTGCACATCTCTTTTTTTGAAAGATGCTACCCTCTTGGACTTTGTTGATTCCCTTGAGGTACTTGAAAGTTTCTATCATGTCCTCCCTCTCCCTCCATTCCTTGAGGCTATACATATTAAGCTCCTTAAGTCTCTCTGCATATGTATTCCATTGTAGACCTTGCACCATTTTAGTTGCCCTCCTCCGGACAGCTTCCATCCTGTCTATGTCTTTGCGGAGATTGGGTCTCCAGAACTGCACGCAGTACTCCAGATGGGGTCTCACCAGCTGTCTGTACAGAGGGATAATAACTTCCTGTTTTCTACTGGTGATGCCTCTCCCTGTGCATCCCAGTATCCCCCCAGCCCTCCTTGCTGCCCTCTCACATTGCTTGCCCACCTTTAGGTCATCTGATATGACTACCCCCAGGTCCCTTTCCATTTTTGTTGTTGTTAGTATCTCACCTCCCATTGTGTACTCTTCCCCTGGGTTTTTGTTTCCCAGGTGCATTACCTTGCACTTCTTAGCACTGAATCTATGCTATAAAGTATACATTATAGGAAACAATTTTTTTAGATACATACATAGATACATAGACAGTGTTGGCGGATAAGGGCCTATGGCCCACCCAGTCTGCCCTTTTGAGCTTGTAAGTTCAGTTTATGTTTTCCTGGAAGTCTGTTGCCCCTTACCCCTGACTTCCAGAATTCCTTTATGTCTATCCCGTGCATTCTTAAATTCTGTGATTGTTTCTGCCCCCACCACTTCCTCTGGCAGGGTGCTCCACTTGTCCACCACCCGTTCTGTGAAGAATTCTTCCTCATGTTTCCTCTGAATCGCTTCTCCTCCAACTTCATCCCATGCCCTCTAGTCCTGGAACA
The DNA here is from genome assembly GCA_016271365.2 of Neoceratodus forsteri. NCBI lineage: Eukaryota > Metazoa > Chordata > Ceratodontiformes > Ceratodontidae > Neoceratodus > Neoceratodus forsteri. The sequence goes on from CM028131.1 coordinate 335,215,405, forward strand.
TCTTTTCACTTAAAAATAGTGTATTCCTGCACCCTGTTCCTCCTGTGAGATACTTGTATGTCTCTATCATATCCCCTCTTCCCTCCTCTCTCCAGGGAGTACATGTTCAGTTCCTTCAACCTGTCTTCATAGGACTTATGATGCAATCCATGCACCATCTTTGTTGCCCTCCTCGAACCTTCTCTACCCTGTCTATGTCCTTATGTAGGTATGGTCTCCAGAACTGTACACTGTACTCAGGTGGGGCCTCACTAGTGTCTTGTATAGCAGAATTATGACCTCCCTTTTCCTGCTGGTGATGCCCTGCCTATACATCCCAGCATCCTATTTGCTTACCTGTTGCCTTGTCACCTGTTTCCCTACCTTGAGGTCATCGAGATGATAACCCCAAGATTCCTTCCTGCTTGGTGCATGCTATATCCTCACCCCCCATCTGATATATTGTGCCAGGGTTTGTGCCCTATATGCATTATCTTGCACTTCTTTGCATTGAATTTCAACTGCCAAACCCTGACCATTCTTCAAGTTTCTGCAGGTCCCTTCTCATTCTGTCTACACCCTCTGGTGTGTCTACTCTGTTACAGAGCTTTGTGTCATCAGCGAACAGTGAAATTCTGCCTTCTAGGTCCTCGCAATGTCACTGATGAAGATGTTGAATAGGACCGGTCCCAGCACTGATCCTGTGGTACCCCACTGGTCACTCTTCTCTCTGTGGAGTGACAGCCATTTACCACCACCCTCTGTGTCCTGCCACCCAGTCAGTTACCTACCCACCACACTACTGTCCTGCCCACACCCATATTCCCCAGTTTGTGTAATAGTCTTCTATGTGGCACAGTGTCAAAGGCCTTGCTGAAGTCCAGATAGGCCATGTCCACTGCCCTCCCCTGATCCACCTCCCTAGTCACCCAGTCAAAAAATTCAACGAGGTTGGTCTGACATGACCTCCCCCTGGTGAAACATGCTGCCTTGGGTCCTGTAGTCCATTGACAACCAGATGTTCCACCAATCTCTCCTTCAGTAGTGCTTCCATGATCTTCCCCACTACCGAGGTGAGGCTGACTGGTCTGTAGTTCCCTGCTTCCTCTTTGTTCCCACTTTTGTATAAGGGGACTACATCTGCTGTCCTCTAGTCTTTGGGTACCTCCCCTGTTTCAAGTGATCGGCTAAACAGGATAGCCAGAGGTTCAGCCACCACCTCTCTTAGTTCTTTAAGGACCCTGGGGTGTACCCCATCTGGCTCCATTGCCTTATCAACTCTTATTACTTCCAGTTCCTTCAGGACCCTTTCTCATGTAAAGGGACTTGTGTCCATTTCTGCACCATTCTCACCCCTTGTACTCCCTTCAGACCCATTACCCTCCTCTTCCTCAGTAAAGACTGAGCAGAAATACCTGTTCAGTATGTCAGCTTTACTGTTGTCATCATCCATGTGGCCCCCATCCTCCCCCTTCAGTCCTACTATCCCTCCCTTTGTCTTTCTTTTTTCACTTATGTACCTTTAAAAGGTTTTGTCCGCTCTACCCACTGATGTTACAATGTGTTCTTCTGTCTGAGCTTTGGCTTCCCTTACTGACCTCCTTGCTTCCCTTTGCTTCTCCTGGTACTTCTCCCTATCCCCTTCTACCTGTGTCTTTTTGTATTGCCTGAATGCAATCTTTTTGGCTTTCACTTTCTTTGCTACCTCTTTGGAAAACCATAATGGTCTCCTCTTCCTTTTCCTTTTGCTAACCTGCTTAATGCATAATTCTGTTGTTCTTGTAATCCCCATTTTAAATACTGCCCACTGTTCCTCACCCCCTGATCCCTGTCTCATTCCCATTAATGCCTCTTTCAAGTACCTCCCCATTTCCCCAAAGTCTGCCCTCCTAAAATCCAGGATACGTGTTTTTGTGTGGTTTGGTTCTGCTCTTTCTGTGATTTCAAACCACAATGACTGGTAGTCACTGTTCCCCAGGTGCTCCCCCTGTTACCCATCACACTGTCCCTGTTTGTGAGCACAAGGTCCAGTATTGCCTTCTGCAGAGTTGGTTCCATGACCAGTTGCTTGAGGAAGGCACCTGAAGGAGTCCAGGATAAATCTGCTCCTAGTTGATGCTGCTGCTGGGATGCTCCAGTCCACGTCTGGAATACTGAAGTCTCCAACCAGTACTACCTCACCCTTGTCTGTCATCCTTTGGATGGCTAGCATCAACTCTATCTGTTTCTTCCTCCTGGGCTGGTGGTCTATAGACCACACCTGTGCGGAAGGCTGTCCCCATTTTCCTTTCCAGCTTAACCCACAGTATATCTCCCCTATTTTGTTCCTCCTGGATCTCTGTGGCCCTTATGTCATTTTTCACATACAGTGCCACTCTTCCTCCCTTCTTGCCTGCTCTGTCTCTTCTGAATATGTTGTAGCCAGGTATGGCCATCTCCCAGCCGTGGTTATCATTACACCAGGTTTCAGTGATGGCCACAATGTCCAGGTCTGACTGCACCATGACAGCCTCCAGATCTTCCACCTTGTTGCTAAGGCTCCTGGCATTTGCACACATGGCTTTCCATGATTTGACCTCCCTAGACTGTTTCGCTGTTCTACTCCAGCCCCTTCCTTGGTTGTCCTTTATCCCTGGTTCTTCTTGCTGTCTGCCCTTCTGCTGAATTTTGCCCCTTTTCTGCCTATCCACCTCTTGGGCACTAATCTCCATCTTTTGCACACTGCATTGCAGAGATAGCCACTCCTCTGGTTCACTGGTTCCACGCAGAGCATGCTATGGCTGGCATCGTGAAGGAACACAGCCAGGGCCTCATCCATCACCAAGCCCCAGATATCCGGCTGGACAGTGGTGGTGTGCTGCAGCCGGTCAGACCCCCAGATGCCCATGGAGGTGGATGGCAGGTCCTCCAGGGCTGGGTCTGCCCCCACGGCAGCCATTGGCACCCCTGCCACTGCATGCTGGCATGCCGGTGCTGTAAGAGAAAACAGATGTGTTAGTGCCATCTTACCAGAACCCCCCCGGCATGACATACATACCATGCAGTGATGGGCTTCCTACTGTCTGGAAGCCACCACCCGGCACACCCTCGACGGTGCTGCGCCGCATGGTAGCCGCCGCCAGCTCCTCTTGTGCTGTGAGCTATGGCACAGCAGTATGGCCCCCACCAGTAGCTGTCCTGGCAACCCGTATGGCCACCACCTTCTCTTTAATCCAGTGTTTGTCAGTGCCCACCTTCTTTCTGCACTCCTGCACAGACTGCTGGTGGCTGCCCTGCTGGTTCAGGGCCACTGCCACCTCCACCCAGGCCACAGCCCTGGCCTGTGGTGTGCCAGTGGTGCCACTCAGCAATTTCTCCCTGTCAAGGTAGGCCTCGAACATGGCATCAGTTTCCACCTTCGTAAAGTTGGGCCTGTGCTTGTGGGCAGGCCGACGCTCCTCGGTCTCCTCATGCTCAGACATGTTGCTACCTGTGGACATAGACAAGTGTGTTACTGGCTGCAGCGTCCCACTCCATCCAACCTGCTGTGCTGGCAGTTCCCACGGCGGGCGCAACTTACCACAGATGGTTGCAATACTGGTCCATGGCCTGTGCTGTTGTGTGGTGCCTTTATAGCACATCACATGCAAATGAGCTGTTGCGCAATGGTAATGACATGCTAATATCCCCAGTGTGCCGCGCATGAGCTAATGAGCTCATTAGCATGTTATGGCTGAATATCGTGCACTTGCTCCTTGTGCAATGGAACTGCTTCAGTGCATGTCGTGACGTAATGCGTGACATGCGCGGTGTGCTACCCTGTCGCATCCGTTGTGGCTTGTGCTCCCACCCTGTGCACACTGTTGGCAGTGCTATAAAGGCCATAGCGCCTAATGCACCATGGGCCCTATAGCACTCAGGCACTATAGGGCCCATGGCGCATAGTGTGCTATAGGGCCCATGGCGCATGGTGCGTAATAGGGTCCATGGCGCCCAGGCGCTATAGGGTTCATGGCGCATGGTGTGCTATAGGGCCCATGGCACACTATGTGATATGGCCCCTATAACACTCCTGCGCACTTTGGCCAGGTGACCCCTGACCCCTGACCTGACCCTATGCCCCTTGGGACATCAATGCTACATGCCAGGTGGACCATGCCCATGCTGCGCATCCATGGTGCCTCTTTTTGCGTTGGCGGATGCCACTCAACCCTCACGGCGTGCATCCACGCACGTGTGCCGTACTACCCGACCCATGTTTGAGTCACAATTTGTATAGGTAGCATGGCGAGGCGAGGGGTGCGACATGCTCGCAATTGGAGCAAGGCAGAACTGGTGAACCTTGTGGCCCAGGTTGAACCACATACACCAGGCCTGCTTGGACAGGAGTCCCTGCAGCAGGCCAGGACAGACGTCTGGCAGGCCATTGCTGCTGGCCTGGTCCAGGACACCAGGGTGCAACGTACTACTGAGCAGTGCTGCCACCGGTACTGTGACCTCATGCGGAGGGACCCTGAGAGGCTGAGGACACTAGAGGCACGTGTCCGCAGGGGGGCCATGCCACGGCCAGGTAAATCAGCACATGCTGATTCTGTGCTCAACCGCCATACTGAAGTGTTGGCTGGGCTTCCTGCCATGCCCTAGGGGGGCACTGTCAGCGTGTGCCATGTGGTCTGGCATTGCCAGACACTGAGTGTGCTGCGCCACTGCCCTGTGGGTCATGCCCGGCTGGGGTGCACACTGTGCACAGGGGTGAGGGCGGTGGGCTCATGCTGTGGCTGTGATCTGATGTGTGCCTGTCTGTGTTCCTTTCCTAGGGCCTGAGGATCATCGCCGTGCCAGGGCAGCAGGGGTGCCTGGCAGCTGCAGCAGGCCACTGCGGGACGTCCGGCTGGGGGGAGCTGGCCCAAGTGGTGGAGGTGGAGCGGCTGCGGGACTGGCGCATGCAGCAATGCAGCAGGCAGATAGGCACTGTTCTCTTCCTCTACTCCTTACCAGATGGTAAGCGGGGGTGGGGGTGCGGCCATGGCCACCTGTGCCATGTGCCGTGTCAGCTGTGTACAGCACACTGTGTGGTGTGCATGCGACAATGGGGCAGCCATTGCACACTTGTACCAGCTGTTGGTGAGATGGGTGTGCATCCAGCTGCCACCGGTGCTGCTGTGGTCCTGCTCCAGCACTGTGCCACCTGCCTGTCACTGAGCGGTCGTGTGGCCCTAGGGCGGCGGTGTCCACCGCTGTGCACTGTCGTGGCATGCTGGGTTGTCAGCAGGCGCGCTGGCCCACCCACTGTGGGTGGCCAGGGTGCCACTCCAGGATCATGTGTTCCTACTGTCTGCTGCGCATAGTGGGAGGGCATGGTTTCTTTGGACTTGCACTGATCATCTGTCCATTCCTTTGCCATAGGCATCTGGAGGAGATCACGGCTGCCGCTTTACTGCCAGCTCCTGCAGCAGATTATTCTAATAACATCTACCACATTGGAGGTGGCCCAGCAGATGAGGAGGATGGTGCTGCGTGACAGACAGCATTGGAGGCGCCAGGCAGCGGTAGGCCGTGGCCGCCCATAGCAGACCCCGTGTATCCCACTTGCCCCTGCCTTCCCTTCCCCTTCCTTCCCCATCCCACTGTACAGTCCCTGTCCCATCCCCATCCCTCACTCTCCTACCCTATCCCTCTGTTCTTACTTGTACGTAGTTCTTTAATACAGTTCACATGCTTACCTGCCTGTGTCCGTGTCTGCTTTGCATCTGGCAAATGGAGCCATGCTGCAGTGGTGTGGTGGGTGTCTGTGTGGTGTGCCTGTGTCATTGTGTGGGCCGTGCATGGTGATGTCCTGCCCCTCGGTCAGTGGCTGTGCCTTGGGGTGGCTATGGGCTGGCTGTACAGGATGTGTGGTATGTGTGTTGGGTGCTGTGTACCAGGGTGTGGCTTGCCATGGTCTGGGTGGGTGGGGGCATGCCATCCAGCAGGGGGGGGTTCTGGTGGCAGCTCACCCTTGGCCGTTAGTGATACCTGTTCCCTGCGTCCACTGCCCTGGTGCTGGGGGGGGCTGGCTGCCTCTCTGTGCCCTGAGGGCGATGGTCACCTGTGGCCACCACTGTGCCTCCCTACCACTGTTCCCAGCTGGGTTCCATTGCCTCCCCACACTGTCCCCCCGCTGCCTTGCTCCCACCAGCGCCTGGGGATGGTTCTTCTGTGCCTTGGTGCATCTCCCTTTGCTCCCTTGCACATCTCTGGTTGCGCTATGGCACATGTCAGGTAGTTCCCTGGCGCATCTCTGGCTGTGCCATAGTGCATCCCTGCAATATTCAGCCATGTTGCGCTGATGCATGTCGCCGTGCACAACCATTGAATATCGCAGTCACTGCGCCATGGCGCATTTGTATTGTGCTGCACCGGGGTTGCGCTGGCCTTTGGCACATTTCTAAATATCTGGCCCTAAATGTATTACTGTACCATGCTGGAAATTAAATATGTCTCATTTGTTGTTTTTGTATATGAATATATATATATATATATATATATATATATATATATATATATATATACATATACACACACAGTATATATATATATATATATACATATATATATATATATATATATATATATATATATATATATATATATATACAATATATATATTATTTTTTTGTTTGTTTTGTTTTCTTTTGTGTGTATAAAAAAAAACAATAAAAATTACAATTAAAAAAAGATTCCAATCACTGTAGAAACCAATGCATATATGTTTCACTGCCTAGATCAGCTGTGCAAATAGTTTGAAGCCTGATAAGGAAAAGCATTGTGCCCCTCTATAGACTTGTCAGACAAGCTTATACTCGCTAAGCCCCCGTCCTACCTGAAGATGAATCTGGGAACTGCTTGGTGCCAAGACCAATCTGAAGTGGTGTTACCCCCTAAAACAGAATGTGCCGTCAAGGAAATAGCGCACCTCAAGGGATCTTGCCACAATCAGCTGTTAATATATATACTGGGCTGGCAGTATAGCCTAGAGGTCAGAGGAACGAGGTGTAAACAAGCTTGATACATCCAGCAGACCAGACCTGAGTTTGATTCTCACAACCTCCACTTGCATACTGTGTGACTCTAAGCAAGTCACTTAACTTCCCAGTGCTCCCAGGTCGCCCCTGAAAACAGGCACTTGTGCTTAGTGGGCCTTACCCGGTCATCAAAGACTAAAAAAAAAAAAAAATATTGGATGGACGAGAGGAATCTGGTTTGCCAGAGGGGCTTGCAGTCAAACCTAGCATAATGCCAGCTAAAGCTCAGGCATATGTCGGACAAGGAACAGTTCATGTAATGATGGTGTAACCCCCCTGCAAATGGAGGTTCCCTAAAGTCTTCCAGGAGCTTGCCTGAATGCTCCAAGTCTGGGTGGTGTTTGGTGTCTGAGCTGTTTAAATGTGGTTCCAAGTGAGTGCTATTTGAGCCTCCATGTACTATCTCTTTAAGAGCTGTCTGCTTGCAGACTTACTTAGTTTGTATGGGGGGACTGTGTGTTCTAATGCCCGAATCCCGCCCGGGCTGCTGTCAATTTGCTCCGTTTCTGCCATTGTTACATGTGCAGAGGGAGCCTAGTTGAAAAGTATAACTGTTTGCCAGAAATCATTACAGTGACTGAGAAAATGTAGTTTGTCTAACCTGTCTTCATTTCAGCATGAACTGTTTCAATGTAGCTCTTTCATTTTGGTTCTGAATAGCTGACTTGGACCAATCAGGATGATAGGGAGACCCTAAAATGGAGCCTGTGGACGAATTGGAACTTGGACTCTCAATTTTGAGCCAGCCACAAGTGGACTGTATGGGCAGTGACTCTGGGAAATGTAGTTTTAACCTTGGCGCCTTTTTTCCACCAACAGAGGGAGTCTTATTGTGAGTGACAGCCGAACCAGCCAACAGAATGGTGTGGAGCTAAAGGAAATGCCCTGCTCTGTGACTGGAAAGATTAGATCAGTTGTGACTGTGAAGAGAGAAGGAGCTCTGTGCTTCTGCGGTGTATAGTTTTGCATGGGAAGCGCGTGTGAGGCCCTGAGTTTCAGTCTGCAAATGTTGTGAGTGCCAGTTTGGACTAAATCCAAGTTGTGAGGAGAAAGAAGTACCAGAAGTGTGGAAACCAAGCTCACCCTGTAGAAGACTGGAGAAATTGCTGAATCGCGCTCGGTCTGTCAGGAACTGAAGCTGCTGTGTGCGCTTCCAGGTATTTTGCAGTAAGTGCGATCAGGATCGAGGAGCAGCCTCCCTGGTATAGTACTTTCCTTTTACATATGAATGTGCGTAGTGCTTTTGGGGAATCGCTATTTCAAATCCCCTGTACTGTGTGCTGTGTGTTGAAGCTGGAAGCAAAGCCCAGCTTGTCTCGGACTGAATCTGTTTGCTACCAACTGCAGTGGGGTCCAGTCACAAGGACCTTGTCTCCATGCCCCGTTGTTCTGGCAATCCAGAAGAACATCCACCATCCGGTCCTCAGCTTGGGTATTGTGAGTACAAATCAGGGTATTCCCCTGCAGCCTGTTTTCAATCACAAGTGTGTCATCTGATTCTTGTTGTTTCACTACTTCATGGACTGAGCCATCCGGCTCAGGATTACAATTGGGTGTTGTGCATATATTTTCTGCTACAGGGCCGTATCCATCTGTACCTGCCAGCCAACCCCAGGCAACGGACCTGGCTAGCCCCCCCCCCCTCAAATCTGGATACCCAGAGTGTGACTCTTCAGACCCTGTATATGTGCATAGTACTGTGATTTAATGCCACCAATTAACCTGATTTCCCCCTCCCGTGTTACTGTCCCCTAAATAAATCAGATTTGTTGTTGTTATACTATATACTGTCTGTGGTGTTGGTACTTATGGAAACAGTATTGTATTTCGCTGTGTATGTTTAACCTTATTTTACAGGGGTCTTCAGAGTTGTGCTGTAGAATCAGTCTCGAGGGTAAGTGGTACTTTATGAGTGAACAGTATGTATACGTGGGGTGTTGGGACTGTAACTCCTGTGTACTGTGCGAGCCACTAGAGGGAATAAAAGGGGGTCTCAGTGTCCCAGAGGGCTGTGACCAAGCTAGTCTAACCTCTACAAACCCTGACCTCTGGGTGGAGGCACCCGCCATAGAATCTAGGCCCCTCAACTTGTTAGTAGTCAAGTAGGCAGGGGTAGTAGCCCTTGGGATAGCGCCACCAGGGGGTTACAATGGTAATTGATGAGCAGTGACTATCTAAAGGGGATGGACCCTCGCCAGGGTCTAGTGTGCTGATCTGGTGGTATAGCCACAAAACAAAGAGAACTCAGCTCCAGGACAATTAAATCCTTCACTGTTCGAGTTTAGAGATCCCTCTTTACCCACCAAGTGGCAGAACAGCATTCAAAAGAAGCTAGCACAGCAAACAGAAGTTTTCTCCCTGAAGGAATGGGATGTTGGGTGGGCCAAGCATATACAGCACTGCATTCAGGTCACTGATGAGAGACCTTTTCAGTAAAGGTCAAGACGACTGACCTCCTCTGACATAGATAATGTTTTGAAGCACTTGCAGGAGATTCTGGCTGCAGGCATCATTCAGGAATCTAGGAGGCCCTGTGTGTCACCAGTTGCAGTTGTCAGAAAGAAGAGTTGTGCTGTCAGAATGTGTGTGAATTACTGTACTCTAAACAAAAGGACTGCTGTACTCGAGCAGTACACGGTGCCGCGAGCCCAGGGTGCCCTAGATTGCCTGAATGGAAGTCAATGGTTCAGCATGATGAATATGAAATCCCGCTACTATCAAATCCCCATGACTGAGCAAGATCAAGAAAAAACTGCTTTCATCTGCCCCTTGGGGTTCTGTGAGTTCCTTAAAATGCAGCAAGAGATCTCAGAGGAGCCAGCCATGTCCCAACAGCTTATGGAGTGGGCAGTGGGTAACATGAACCTGTTGGACTGCCTTAGATACTTGGATGACATTACTGTATTGGGGAGAACCCTGGAAGAGCACAAAGTCCGGCTGTTCAAAGTACTCAACAGACTGCAAGAGTATGACCTCAAGCTGTCCGCTGACAAGTGCCAGTTCTTCAGGAACTTGGTCAAGTATGCGGGTCACATCAATCATGTCCCAAGATGGCATCTGTACTAATCCTGACTTTGTCCAGGCCGTCACCACCATTCCAAACCCACCTAAGAGAACTGCAGAGTTTCTTGGGATTCTTCAGTTATTACAGCAAGTTCATTAAATACTACATGAAGATCAACAAGCCTCTGCTAGACAAGATCCAAAGGTATCCTCCTCCCAAACAGAAATAATAAGCGGGAGCCATAGTGCACTCTTGAAAATGTTTACTACAGAGTGCATAAACCATTTGGCCCCAGATGGACCAGAGTTTGTGATGAAGCATTTGAGGAAATAATCAGAGAGTTGACCAGTGCCCCTGTGTTGGCCTATGCAGACCCCAGAAAGCCATATGTGTTGCATATGTATGCCAATCTCAGTGGTTTGGAAGCAGTGTTATATCAAGAACACCCACAAGAACTTCAACCAATAGCCTATACCAGTCGTAGTTTGCCACCATCAGAAAGAAATTATCTGGTCCACAAGCTGGAGTTTTTGGCATTTAAATGGGTAGTTGTCCATCAGTTCCATGAGTAGTTGTATGGGGCCCACATCACAGTCCGTGCTGGTAACAACCCCCTCACTTACAGTGCTAGCTAATGACACCTTTAATGCCATCATAGGTTATGACACGATCTAGCCTGATAACTTTGTTCAAAGCTGAATTCAGATGAATGCAGCTTTTCTGGTATCGGGATTTGCCACGGTGTGCCACTGTGTGCTACTGTCGTTAAGTGGTGGTGGCTACCACTGTATGTGCAAACAACAGTAAAATTGGACACTATAGGCCATCACTGGTTGTTAGACCACTCAGCATGCAACTAATGTGTGGAGAATTACCCTGGAAAATGCAACACTGATGCTTATGTGCTATCCAGACGATCCCACTCATGGGTGTCAGGGCCAGAATGGATCCGAATCATAGATACTGCCATTCAAGCTGTGCAAAGGATATGACCTAAAAGAACTGACAAACTCCAGTGAGTCACCTCACCTGGTGGACAGCATTCCTGTGGCATATTGCAATGCTGTGACCTTCAGTAAGCCTACTTTGCCACAAATTCATCTGCAAGACTGGAGAAAAGAGCAAATGGAGGACCCTGCAATCCTAGATATTGTTGAAATTCTCCAACAAAGGGGACACACAGAATTTGTCAATGAATCATCCTGACATCTTCCTGCTACTGAGAGAGTGGAACAAACTGAAAGTGCATGAAATCGTGATTTACAGAGAGTCGTAGAGTAATGATGGGCCAAGCCTAAAACAGTTGTTACTGCCAGTCAAATTCATAAAAACTGTCTCTCAAAGCCCTGCATGATGAGTTGCGACACCTGGGTGTTTAAGCAACATTGGACCAAGTTAGAGGGAGGTTCTACTGGCCCTAGATGTGTACAGACGTGGAAAACTAGTATAAATAGTGTATGAGAGGCATCCAGCAGAAAACGCTGCCCAACTGAGCATCCTCTTTGGTGAACATTACCACAAGTGCTCACATGGGCTTGATTTGCAATTGACTTTCTGAGCTTGGAACCAAACAAAGAGAACATTGCCAATATCCTGCTAGTGACAGACCATGACTCTAGGTATGCCCAGACATTTCCAGCAAAAGACCAAAAGGCCCCAACCGTAGCCAAGATTCTGACTGAAAAGTACTTTCTTCATTATGGACTGCCAAAGAGAATTCATTCTGACCAGGGTCTGGATTTTGACAGTTGGCTGAGCAAGGAGTTGTCGCCTTTCTGGGTGACTAAAAAGTCATGGACCACTCACAACCACCATCAAGGTGATCCACAACCAGAAAGATTTAATAGAACCATATTAAACATGTTGGGCACCTTGGACCCTCATAAAAAATCCAACTGGCGTCAACAAATGAGCATGCTTGTCCAGGAATACAGTTGCACTCGCAATAATGCCAAGGTTCCCATATCTGCTTATGTTCCACAGGGAGGCCCAGCTTCCCAGTGGACCTTGAATTTGGAGTGTCATCTGAGGGAGACAGTCTAAAGACTTACACCAAATACGCTGAAAGACTAAAATAGCAGCTGGACAATGTCTACAGGCTGGCTGCAGAATTATCTACTGAGAGAAACCTGGCAAAAAAAATCTGATACAACAAACATGTCAGAGCTCACGAGTTACTCTCTGGAGACAGAGGGCTGGATTTTCTAACAAGCCCTGCATCCAACCCTTTTTTGGTGCAGCTGCGCCGAACAGTCTTGCAGCAACCGTGCCCAATTTTAGTACATTGGGCACAGTTATGACACTTTTCCCATTTTTCAGCAGCTTGCGCCAAATATTTGGCACAAGCCCTGTGAAAAGGGTGCAAAGGATTGAGGCAAGCTAGAGCAGCAAAAAGCTTTTTTAATTTGTGTCAATCGGCGCATGGGATAAAAAATCCTGATCGCCAGCTGGGTGAATGCCGCAAACTTCGTGCACCCTATATTCAGCACACCTGGGGCTTGTGGCATTCACAGGCACTTTAAAATCTGGCCCAGAGTCATAGTTTGGAACTTGACATTACCTGGAAAGCATAAAATTGCAGATCATTAGGGCAACATCCCCTATGTGGTCACAAACAAACGTGTGGACTTGCCAGTGCACTGAGTTTGTCTACAGGTGATTACCGAAGAAGTAGTAGTAGTAGAAGAAGTAAAACTTTGCACCACAACCATTTGCTCCCCATTGGACAGTTGGACATGCCAGATTTGGACAATGGCCCAGCACTTCCCCAGAGAATGGAAACCAGAGGTTCTCGTAGACACCAAAGCAGAACTAGCCAATCTGCCCCCAACCTAGATGACTGTCCTCAGGCCTACAGAAAGGCCTTCACCAGAACCAGCACCCAATGCAACAGAATCATCTGATAAAGAAGATAACCTTGTTCAGTACGATTCCATTGTGGAATTCCCCATCTGTTAAATGTTTTCAATGAGATGACTGGTAGATGCCATATGCTCCACCCACACAGTTAAACTCAGATGTAGAGCCTTTTGAACCCCCATTGACCAGCTACCCCTGAACTAGAGCACGTGGAAGATCATGTACAGTCTGACCAAGAGCCATGTACTGTGAATCAATCAGCTCATTCTGAGGAACTTTATTCACCACCCAGAGAGGAGGGGTGGACACCCTCAGTTGCCTAGGAACCAGAAGAAGTCCCATTGCGACGTTCAGAAAGACCTGTAAGATTAATTTTGAAGCTCAGTTACAACACCTCTGGTGCCCCCACTGACCTGCCTCTTTATATGGTACATCGCGGAATGTATATCACCCCCCAAACCATATCCCATATTGTGTTCAACAGCCCTAGGTTATAATGTGGGGGTGCAGAGTACTGGAAATTTTGGTCAGATAGGAACCAACTATCTATATAGAAATGTCTGTGAAATTGTTAATTGTGAACCTGTTGACATTGTTATGTTGCTATGGACCCTATGACTAGCCAAGCTAGGAAGCATTTGCCTAGGTAGAAATGTTAGTTGTTTTTGTTGCCTGTTTTGTGTCTTCCAGACAAGCACTGAATGGAACTTGTGGAACTGCTGGGATGACAATCCATGACCCAGGGGAGAGTGTAACCCCCTCCTCTGGAGGGGGCTTACTTGGACTGCTGCCATCCTCTCTAGGTCCCAATTTTGAACTGCTGCTGGTGCCACACCGGCCGTCTCTCTCTCTCTCTTGCTCCACCGCATATATAGTGTGGTGAGAGAGAGAGAGGCTGTGCTGCAGCACTATTGTCAATGCCTCCTTCACCATTTACTGTGCCTGCAGCTATATTTCTTCAGTCCCAGTCCCCCAATTCTGGGGAGAGGGTACTGAAAACAAAACACAGGATGCCATTCCTCTTCAGTGTCTTGAAATGCCACCTGCAGGTGCTGCCAACTTGAGCTGGAGTGTGAGCTTCAGAGAGGTTCCTCCCCAGTGCTCCCAGTACCACCCTTCCCTGCCAGCACACCTGACCGTGGACCCGATGCTCACCCGACTGCTGCCACCTGACCGGATGATAGCCCAGGAGGGTGCAAACAGATCTAGAGGCCAGCACACTATGAAGGCACACAGTAAATGAATAAAACTAGAGACTTTGGAGCACAAGGCACCATCAGATATGGAGCAGCCATCCTTGTGACCCCCAACCCCGCCAGCCAGCCAATCAGAGGGCCAAAAAGCCCCAGCAACCAAAGCAAGGGATTGCGTTAAGCATGACACAATCAGACCCTCCCCACTATACTGGTGGGCTACAGAATCCTTTCAGAGGGTAGGACATGGCAGAAGGACTGATGGACAACACAGCCTGCCCAATTGGACACTGAAGTGGCAGGCAGAAGTTTCTGGGATCATGAGGAGCTCATGGCAGTCTGAGAGTGACATTGACATGTTCAGACCCGCTGCTGGTGAGACCAAGCGATAGGGCTAGGCAGGCCTGCCATCCTTTTAGCCCACACCAGGCTTCATTCAGTAAACTCATAGACTTTGCCAGATGAGCACCTGTGAGAAGAAATTGCTGAGAGTATGAGACTGTAGGCCATTGCTGCATACCGAAAGTGCTGAGCTGTACCCAGTGAAGACAGACCTGCACCCTACCCAGGTTGCTCCACAGACACATCCTGGTAGCCCTGTCCAGTGGGTGAATCAGGGAACAGGAAGCCATGTGGTGAGTACCTTGAGTATGTGGGTATTCTTGATCTGGAGGGGAGTCAGATCGTGGAGGTCACTACTAGGGTCTGGGTTTCTTGGGAATGAGGAAGCCGCTGTATAGCACTTCTGTGACTGAGAACTAAGCCAGAAGGGCTGTATCCTGAGAGGTGTGAGCTAGAAGAGCTGTGGTGCTGCAGAAAGCCCAAGAAAATCAGATGTGTTTCATCCCTAAGCCACTGGGACCTGTTCCTGATTGCTGCCTGACCTGCTGCAGTGTGCTGTTCCCCGCCTTGACTGACCTGCTACATCCATGGATCACGTGAGTGCTGGCATTGCTGACTGGAGTCTTCGTACTTTTCCAGTTTTGGATTACTATTACGGCCTTTGGATTACAGTTGTGTTTAAAGACTTCCTGTTGGATTTCAAGTTCTTTAAATTGTGCTAGCACACTATGGCCTGTTGTCGGGGCGGGGTGTTAAATTGCAAGCTTGCTAATTTTCATTAAGTGCACCACCGAAAGAACCCGGGCAATGTAGCTACCAGGTCTGCTCTGGGAATCTAGTGTAATTACTGGGTACCCAGAGGCATTGGTTATTCTGTCTTACATGAAACTGTAGTTTTACTACTGGTATAGCTGAAAAGTAACCACACCACGTGAAGTATAATTCTGTTTTTTGTGCACCTTCATTGGGCAGGTGCTTAATAGACTGTGTGAGATCTGAGAGGTTGGTAGTGACCCACAATACAGTGGCTTTCAGGGTGAATTGCTATAGGGTTGGAGTATTAAAGGTGACTTGCAATTGTCTAACCCTTCCATTTCTTCCAGCTTCTAGGCCAGTGTTCTTAAATAAAATCACTGTTAATTTGCTGAATTTTACTCCCATGTGTGTGCCCAGTTTGTATAACCTGAATGTAAGTGTTTATTGGTAAAGGTAACAACTGTCTTAGTAGTCCCAAGGGGTTGGTTCGGTCATGTGTAGGGAGGTGGTTAGGTACTGCATCCCAGGTGGTGGTACTGCGCACATCTGTCCCACTTATTCTCTCTGGGTGGAAGTACCTGTGCTTTTTATTATTTGTTCTTAGACAAATGCCCCTACCACATGAGAAGGAACAAATCCAATCCCCTCAATCAGGTGGGTCCTGTACAGTCACCGGGCAAGGGTGTAAACCCAGACATGGTGTCTGGGGATAACAAATTCTCTTCTGTCCAATCCTCCTAAAGTTCCTTTAGGTCTCTAAAAATTCAAAGGAAGTCAAGTAAAATAAAACAGAGACCATAGTTAAAGTTGTATGCAACAAAGAAAAGAGTCCAGATCAGTTTTCAAACAAGCATGTCATTCTTTAAGTCTTAGTCCTTTGCCAATAACCAGCTCATACTGGACCCATCGAATGGTCTAGATATAGTAGATTTTTCAGTCATGGACTGTGAGAGTCAGTTAGTGTACCGTAAGTTCATTTCATCTGAGGAGTCGGCCTGGAAGGAGCTGAACGATGGAGGAAGGTGATTTTATTCAATATTTGTTTTAAAGTGTGGGCACTGCATTGATGAGTGGGGATTGATGTGCAAAAAGTATTTTTTGGCTGCAACGGGGGCTCGAGAGGTGGCAGGAAAGCCAGAGACGGAGAGTTCGTAGCAGGGAAAGAAGGACAGTCATGTGACCTGGCTCAGGTTAATTGGGAGGCCAGGGCTGCCTAACCATTCTGGGTCCCTCAGTGCTTCGCTGGGCCACACCACTCCATCTCCCTGTGCCCCCCATCCAATGTTTACACCTAACTAACCCTCCTGTCCTGAATTAATAAAGCAGCACCAGGTCTACTAGTTTAACAAGCATCTTTTAATTAGTGCCATTTACTGAATTTAATTATTTGACTTCACCACTGGAAATGAATCTGACTGAGCCCGTAGCAAGAACTTAAGTATGGTACTATTACCATATTAATTTCTGTAAGGACAGGGACATCATCACTGGACATTCACACCTCCCATATTCTGATTTGCAAACAAGTTAAGCAACTTAACTTTAATGGAGGTGTAAGTGAGTGAGAGAGAATCGAGAGGATTATCATGGGACACCAGTAAGGTTGCCACCTGTCAGTTTTTTTCACCTGGTGATCAGGTTTTCAGGTCCCTATCAGGAAATCCAGTTTTGCTCTGTGCTGGTCAGGTTTTTGAGCCATTTTGAGTGCTCACATACTTTTGAAACAGATTTTGTCACATCATTCATTGTTTCAGCTACATGTCCAGTTTACAAACAAGTTCTCAATATAGCCCTTTGTTTATGAAAGTAGTCAACCTGGCAGATGTAAAGTATAGCCATTAACACCATTAGCACTTAATTAACCTAATCTTTTCCACTGCGGCAAAGCTGACCTCACCTTTTGTAACAGTAACAGAGCCAGTTGTCTTCCACTTTCATTTGCTGGTAACATTTTCATCTCTAACAAAATGTAGGCATTTTTAAATGTTTTAAATTATTTTTTTTCCTCAAGAAAAATGTACGGGCCCCCAAGGTGCAGGGGCACAGATTGTACCTAGATAAGGCCGTCCCTGTGGGAGGCCGGGCCCCATATACATTTTCCAGGGTGGACCCTCTCATGAGTGACCCCAAAGTGTGAGTGCCAAGAAGCAGGAGTGTGGCATCTGACTAGGTGGCATCTGCAGGGCATCTGCAGGGTGGACCGCAGGCTGCAGGCCATGCTAGGGCAGGGTAAATAGGGGAGTGACCTGCTGAGAGGACGTTTAGAGGTATATGACAGCATAGAAGCAGGGAGGGTGGCAACCTAACAGTGGGGGGACCAGAGAAACAGCATGGAAAATGGTTGGTGGGGCAGGGATAGTAGTTGGAGCATACGGGGGGGTTATGGGAGGATGATCAGATGTAACAGGTGTGTAGCAGCCATCTTCCTGGGAACAATGTGGCGGGCTAGAGGATGTCTAGTCTGTAAGCAGCTTGGCAGCTTAGGAAGGAAATAGGGAGGCTAAGATGGGAACTGGGAACGAGGAGGGGAGGTAGTTGGGTAGGAGGGCAAATCACAGCCATTCAGTGCAGAGTAGGGACCAGGACAGGAAACTAGGAGGACTCGACAGAGTCAGGGAACACCATCACAATGGGGACCGGGGGGTGGTGGAAATGAAAGGTGGTGAGGAGGGGATGCAGGGAAAGGAAAAGGACAGGGCAGGGAAGAGTAGCAAAAGGCATTGAGGACAGGGGAAATAGGACCTCTAACAGGTTCACAGTATTACAGGGATTGGATGAGCAGGGGTAAGGTGGGGAGAGCTGGAAGCAAGGGGAGGCGGAGGCCAAACCCAGTATAGGGGGACAGGGGAGTGGGGGTGGGACAGAGGTAGGGAAAGGTAATGGGGGAAGGGAGGTAGGAGAGACAAGAGGGATGGCAGTCAAGATAAGCAAGATAGGGAGGAGGGAGGCATGGGCAGTGTGAAGGAATCTCCAAGTGGGGAGTAAAGGCCAGACCGTGAGGGAGGCAAAGTTGGGGGTAAGCATGGGGAAAATGGAAGCTCGGTTACAGAGAAGAGGTGATGCTCTAGCGGGTACCCATGGAGGAAGGGAATATACAGGAGAAGGGAAACAGGTGGGGAGCCATGATAGAGGGGGTCAGGAAGGAGGAGAGACAGTTGTAATTCTTGGAGACTCACCACTGAAGGGAATACAGTGGGGTAAAAAGCATACAAGGAGGAACAACAGGAGGGTGGAGTGCATGCCTCGCATGACTGCAGGGAGGGTGGGAACAGTCATACTAAAATGTGAGGGACAGGAACAGGGGAAGCCTCACATAATGGTTCATTTGGGCACCAATGATCTGGCAGGGTGAGAGGTGAATGTGGTGCAGGAAAGGTTCAGGGAACTGGGAAGAATCTGCAGTGGAATGGGAAAACAGTAGCATTCTCAGAGGTACTACCTGTCCCGAGAGCAAGTACTGCAAGAAAGCTGATGATTGCAGAATTCAGAATGTGGCTGGGATGTTGGTATGAGGCAAATGGGTATGGGCTGGTGGGAGACAGGTGTAGGACATGGGAACACAATGACCTATATGTACAAGAGAGGTTGCATCTGAGTAAGGAGGCCACAAGGGTCCTGAAAGACAACCTAAAAAGGTGCTTGATGGATAAGCTACATTTAAACTGATGAAGGGGGGGCAGTAGAGAGCACAGCACTCGGGACCAGGTGAGGGGGACCTCTGGGCCTCCCCCCCAGTAGGGAACCTAAAGGAGGGGAGAGGGAAAGGGGAAGAGATAGTAGAAATATGGGGGGAGGAGAGTCAAAAAGGGAATAGTGGAAACAAGGGTTGGTCAAGATGGAAAGTGGTCTCCTTGAATGCCAGGATTCCGGCAAACAAGTCAGCAGACCTTCAGGCGCTGATGGCAGAAGGGGAGGTAGACACAGCTGCCATCACAGAGACATGGGCAACCCAGTATCATGATTGGGACCTCAAGATCCAGTGTACCAAGTGCATAGGAAACATAGAGAAAGAGGGAGGGGAGAGTAGCACTGTACATAAGGGATGGGATAATGTGCACCAGGGAGGAGGGAGCGACTGAAGCCCTATGGGTGGTGCTACAGAACACAGCTGGGAGAAAAATTCTGGTGGGGGTGGTATACAGACCACCATCACAAGCTATAGAGCTGGATAGGGAGCTGGGGGAACAGATCAGGAGGGCAGGAGGGAGAAGAAACACTGTAATACTAGGAGACTTCAATCGTCTGTTGTTGACTGGGGCACCCCAGCTACCTCCTGTTGCAGGGAACAGGTGCTCCTGGATGCTATCCAGGAGTGTTTCCTGACACAGGGAGTCACAGAGCCAACAAGAGAGGGGGCCATACTTGACCTTGTGCTGTCGGACGGGGAGCATGTCCAGGGAGCTGAGGTGAGGGATTCCCTTGCAGGTAGTGACCACCACACCATGTGGTTTTACATTAACATGGGGAAGGATGCAGCCAAGACAAAAACAAGAGTGGTGGATTTCAGGAAGGCATAACTTCACTAGAATAGGTCACATTCTGAAGGAGCACTAGGCAAAGCTTAGGCTGCAGATGGATGTGAAGCAGAAATGGGCCATGATCAAGAAGGTGTTAAGAGAGGCCACTGACACCTGCTCAAAGATTCATAAAAAGAACTCCAGGTGTCAGAGACCAGGCTGGTACAGCAGGAGGGTGGCGGTGAGAAGGTGAAAACAAAGCGGGAGGCCTTCCTGAAGTAAAAGTGAACCTTGGGGGGGAGGACAGAGAGGTTTATGCACTGAAATCTCAGGAGGCAGGGAGAGAGGTCCAGGCAGCCAAGGTGGTGAAAGAACTAAGACTGGCGCATGGGATTAAGGAAAGGGAGAAGGATTTCTTCCAATACAGTAGGAAGAAAAAAAGCAGAAGGGATGGGAATGTCAGGATAAAGAGGGACGGAGGACATGCAGAAAAGGCAAGATCAAGTGGAGGCTTTAAATGAATCATTTTGCTCTGTTTTCACTAAGGAAGCAAAAGGACTAATACCGAAGGGGAGGAAGGGGGGCCAGGGTTGGGGGTGGATTATAAAGTGAAGATTGGGGTGGACAGGGTCTTAAGGGGGCTAAGTGAACTGTGGGTGGACAAAGCACCAAGACCAGAAGGCCTACACCCGAGGGTCCTTAAGGAGTTGGCGGGGGGTGCTGGCAGCCCCACTGATGGACCTGTTTAACACCTCACTGGAGGAGAGGTATGTACCACAGGACTGGATAACTGCTCACATGGTTCCACTCCACAAGAGCAGTGCCAGGGACAGGCCGGGCAGCCCAACCTCCATTGTGGGGAAGATAATGGACACCATTCTCAAGGAAAGGCTGGTGTCCTTTCTTGAGGAAAATGGTCTCCAGAACAATAGGCAGCATGAGTTTGTCAGGGGGAGAGCTTGGCAAACCAACATGATTGATTTCTTTGACTGGGTTACGAGGTTGTTGGACAGGGAGCAGGCAGTGGACGTCCTGTACCTGGACTTCAGCAAGGCATTCAATTCAGTGCCACATGGCAGGCTGATCAGCAAGCCAAGGGACCTGGGAATAGGGATCGGGGGTGGGTCAAGAACTGGCTACAGGATAGGAATCAGAGAGTGGTGGTAGTGGGAGAACTATCCAAACCTTGGCCTGTAACCAGCGGGGTCCCACAGAGCTCAGTACTGGGACCTGTGCTGTTTAACATCTTTTTATTGGTGACATAGCAGAGGGGGTCAAACGTAAGATCTGCCTCTTTGTGGATGATACCAAGGTCTGTGGGAGGGTGGACACGGAGGAGGGGAGACAGGAATTAAGGGAAAATCTGGCTAGGCTGCATAAATGGTCAGGCATCTGACAGCTGGGTTTCAATGCCAAGAAACGCAAGGTCATGTGCCTGGGTGCCAAGAACCCAGGGGCCAGCTACTGGCTTGGGGGGAGTACAGGTGGCGGTCTCAAAAGAGGGAAATGACTTTTATGTCATGGTCAGAGTTGACATGAAACACTTGGCACAGTGCCACAAAGCAGCAGCCAAAGCAAATTAAATGCTGGGCTGCACTGCCAGGGTGTGGTAGGGGCTGTCTGCTCTCTGTCCATGTGTATTTTGAAGTGTGTGGTAGGGAGGCAAGCATATCAGTTGCCTAGCCAGTTTCTAGGCAAACCCTTTCTTCAGTGAGTGTAACTGCAGAATTGTATTTTCTTTTTCATTCTGCTTAGTGTTATTTTATTTTTTCGCCTTTAGTCCGTTTATTTTTCCTGCTGTATGAATAAATTTAAGTTTGATTTCTACAATCCTGACTGTGTACTGGACTCCATTTGATCCCATGAGTACAAGTTGGTGTCAGAAGTGGGATCTAAGGAGGCAAGTTGACTTTCTGGTGGGTATCGTCCAGAGATATCATGGAGGAGCAAAAGAAGCAGGGAAAGATGGAAACACCCACACCTGAGGGAGTTCTGACCAGAACAATGGTAGACAAGTACCAGGTTCCATTGGCCAGTGGACTGGGTGACGTCAGGCAGAAAGACACTAAGAGTGACATGAAAGAAGATGGAGCCATTGTGGGTGAGAACAAGAATTCAGTGGAAGAAGAGGAAGAACACCCCCTTCTGATATGCAAGACCTACTCAGATAGCTGTGTTTGAAGCAGATGGACATTGAGAAACAAAGAGAAAGAGACCAACGCCAGAATGAGGCCAGGTGGGTGGAGACCCTTAAAGCTATACAGACTATGGGGACTGCCAGACCCAACCCACCAAGTGAAGGGCCCAGGGATATTGAGTTATCTAAGTTAATGGACAATGATGATATAGAGGCATACATCACTACATTTGAAAGAGCAGCAACTGCCTGTGGGTGGCCTAGGGACCAGTGGGTAATTCGGTTAGCTTCTTACCTCACAGGAAGAGCTCAGTTGGCCTATAGCCATGTAGAGACACAAAATGCCTCGAACTATGATCATGTGAAACAGGCAATCCTTAAACGGTACAATATCAGTACAGAGATGTACCGCCAAAGATTCCGGACATTTCAGTATTATACAGCTGATTCTCCACAAGAAGCTTATGTTCGGTTGCAGGATTTATGCACCAAATGGCTACAGCCCACTGTGAGAACTATGCAGCAAGTGGTAGAGTCCATAGTCTTGGAACAATTTATAAAGATATTGCCCCATGAAGTACAGATGTGGGTAAGAGAACACAGACCAGAAACAGCAGAAAAGGCCATCAGCCTAGCTGAGGACTTCTTGACAGCTTGTCCACAACGACAGAAAGGATCTCATGGGACATCCCCATCTACCACTATGGTAAGACAAACATCTACTACCCCTTCTACTAGTGTTTCCAGTACTTCTCCCTATAAGAAACATAGCAGGCCGTGTAACCCAGATATTATTTGCCGGGACTGTAAGGCCAAGGGACACATAACCAGATTTTGCCCTAAAAAGAAAACTGAACCCTCTCACCTAGCTTTGGAAAATTGGGGGCAATATACAATGGCTGTGAACATTGAAGGGCATGATGTGACTGCTTTAATTGATTCTGGGAGCAAGCAAACTCTGGCACATGCTGATGTATTCTGTGGGGCATCTCAGACACTAAGTGATGAAAAAACGGGGGTTACCTGTGTACATGGGGACACTCACTTCTACCCTTTGCAAGAAGCAACTATTAGTGTTCAAGGTACTGTTCATCATATGAAGGTGGGGGTAGTGCCAAAATTACCAGTTCCTGCTATTTTGGGTCATGACTTTCCTACTTTTGGTGATTTGCTCACTGCCTCCTCATCAGTTTGTGCTGTGACCACTCGAGCTCAGGCTCGACAAGAAAGAACTGTTGCAGAACTATTTCCTTTTGATGACACATTATTCGAAGCACCTGGGAAAACCACAAGGTCCAAAAGTCAGAGAAGACTTGATAAACTTAACTGGACTAAGAAAAACGACTTAAGTGTTGTTGATGATGTGGTGCTTAGAGCTACTATGTTAGAGTCATTTGCTGAGGATAAAAAGAAGGATGCCACACTAACGCCTTTGTTTTTTACAGGTTGTTCTTGAGGAGGTAGAAGGTATGCCTCCTATGTACAGGGTTCAACAGGGAAAACTATATAGAATATGTATAAATCCCAAAACAGGAGAGAGTGTGTATCAGTTGGTAGTCCCTAGCCAATACAGGGAGCAGCTGATATTTTTGGCACATGATGTGCCCTGTGGGGGTCACGCAGGTAGGGATAGGACCCTACAGAGGCTGTTATACAGATTCTTCTGGCCTGGTATTCATGACCAGGTAGCAGAATACTGTAAAAGCTGTGACAAGTGTCAAAAGTTAGCCCCGGTCACAAAGAAAGACAAAGTTCCCCTGCAGCCACTGCCATTGGTAACAGTTCCTTTTGAGCGTGTGGCCATGGATATTATAGGGCCCCTTCCCAAAACTGTGAAAGGAAATAGGTTTGCCCTCATACTATGCGACTATGCTACTAAGTACCCAGAGGCCATTCCTTTGTGAACTGTTACGGACGAAAGGATAGCTGAAGAACTGCTCAAAATGTTTAGTAGGGTAGGCATACCCAAAGTTATTCTCACAGATAGAGGAACCAATTTCTGTTCTGTCATGTTGGGGCGTCTCTATCAAGCCCTGGGAGTGGAAGCGGTATATACTTCTCCATATCACCCCCAAACTGATGGCTTGGTTGAGTGCTTCAACAAGACATTAAAGAAAATGATACAGAAATATGTGGAGGATGAGGGTAAACACTGGGATCTGTATTTACCATTATTACTGTTTGCATATCGGGAGGTTCCCCAGGCATCAACAGGATTCTCGCCCTTTGAGTTACTTTATGGCAAGAATCCCAGAAGCCTCCTAGATGTGGTCAGGGAACAATGGGAAGATACAAAAACTTGGAAGAACCCCACTACCCTTGATTATGTTAGAGAAATGCGCCAAGGGTGGCAAGGTATACCCAGCTAGTCCAAGAACAAAATCAGGCCAAACAGAACTATCAAAAGGAAAGATATGATATAGGGTACGAAATAAACACTCAGTGCTGGAGATTGTGTCCTCATTGTTACTTCCATCAACTGATAATAAGTTGATGATGAAGTGGCAGGGCCTTATTGATTCAAAACAAACTGGACCTGTCACATACTTGGTGGAAGTACCAGATAGAAAGAAAAACTGAAGGTGTACCATGCAAATCTTTTGAAAAATGGAGCGACCGTACTGGGGAAAGCATGTATGTATGTCCTACTTCAGTTGATAATGAAATGGATTTAGCATATAAAGACTGGACTCTGAACAGTCTCCTTCTACCTAGTAATAAATCCTTTCTTGACAGAAAAACAAAAACTAGGTTTGGCTCAGACTATAAACCAGTTTTCTTTTACATTCACAACCATGCCAGGAAAAACTACTGTGATCTCTCATCAGATCCAGGTATCCCAAACAACACCCATCCGGGTAAAACCTAATCATATCCCAGAAAAGATAAAACCTGAAGTCATAAAAGAAATAAAGAAAATGAGAGAAATGGGTGTCATTGAAGAGGCCAACAGTGAATGGGGTTTCCCAATGGTGATAGTTCCAAAGAAGGAGGGTGGAGTCCGAATATGTTTAGATTTTCACAAGTTGAATCTGATATCTAAATTTGATGAGTATTCTATGCCTCGGGTGGATGACATCATTGACCAACTCGGGCAAGCCCAATATGTCAGTACTCTTGATTTAACAAAAGGGTACTGGCAGATTCTGCTTGATGAGACAGCCAGAGAAAAGACGGCCTTTAGCACCCCTTTGGGATCTTTTCAATTCACCATGATGCCCTTTGGACTTCATGGTGCACCCGCCACATTCCAAAGATTGATGGATAAGTTACTGAGACCTCATCTGGGATATAGTGCAGCTTATCTTGATGACGTGATTGTCTTTAGCTCTTCATGCGAAGACCATGTCCAACACCTAACAAAAGTATTAGACACCATTACACAGGCCGGCCTTACTGTTAACCCTACTAAATGCTCCCTTGCTATGAAGGAAGCACGTTATTTAGGATTTTTAATAGGTGAAGGGTAGGTAAAACCAGAGGTGGGGAAGGTAGATGCAGTAGCCAAGAGTCCCGGCCCCGTCACAAAGAAACATGTACGTTCATTTCTGGGTCTAGCAGGTTATTATAGATGTTTTGTGCCCCAGTTCGGTACCTTAGCCAGTCCATTAATCGAGTTAACAAGAAAGAATAAACCTACCAAAGTAATCTGGACTACAGAGTGTGAGAGTCCTTTTGTGCGATAAAGGCTGCCCTTTGTTCAGCTCCAGTACTAAAGAGTCCTGATTTTGCAAAGCCTTTTATCGTCCAAACAGATGCATCGAATGTAGGCATTGGAGCAGTATTGTCCCAAATCCAGGAAGGAGAAGAACATCCTATACTATATATAAGCAGAAAGCTTCATGTCAGAGAAACTAAATATTCCACCATAGAAAAGGAAAGCTTGGCACTTAAATGGGCAATAGAAACTTTGCGATACTATCTATGGGGAAATAACTCCGAAGTCTGGACTGACCATAATCCTCTTTGTTGGATCCAGAACATGAAAGACAACAATCCAAGGATTATGCATTGGCATTTAACCCTACAGCCATACAACTTCACTTAAGAAGCACAGATCTGGGACAGCCAATAGCAATGCAGACTTCATGTCTCGTTTTGGTGCAGATATAACCATATAGACAGGAGTAGACCTCAGGGTTTTGATTAATTGAACTGTTTGAGGAAAGAGTATGTCCTCAGACATGTGTATTAATTATATTATTGTATCAGGGACCCTGAGGTGGAACATCAGGAGAGGGTGGGCCGAAGTTCCATCTCTCTGCTTGAGAGATCTACATATCCTGTCTTGGTAAAGATAAAAGCTGAGTGTAATCAAAAAAAGAAAAGTTTTTTTTTTCTTATGTGGGGAGGAGACTGTGGTAGGGGCTGTCTGCTCTCTCTCCCTGTGTATTTTGAAGTGTGTGGTAGGGAGGCAAGCCTACCAGTTATCTAGCCAGTTCCTAGGCAAACCCTTTCTTCAGTGAATGTAACCGTAGAATTGTATTTTCTTTTTCATTCTGCTTAGTCTTATTTTATTTTTTTGCCTTTAGTCCGTTTATTTTTCCTGCTGTATGAATAAATTTAAGTTTGATTTCTACAATCCTGACTGTGTGCTGGACTCCATTTGATCCCATGAGTACACAGGAGAATAACCTCTAGGAGGGAGGAAGTCATTCTGTCACTGTACAGGTCACTGGTGAGGCCGCACTTAGAATACTGTGTGCAGTTCTGGTGCCCATGTCTGAAGAAGGATATCAAGCTACTGGAGGGGGGTCAAGCAGAGGGCGACCAGAATGATCTAGGGTATGGGGGACAAAACATATGAGGAGAGGCTAAGAGAGTTCAACATGCACTCCCTGGAAGATTGGAGAGAGGGAAGGGGGACAAGCAAGAGACCTTCAGATACCTTAAGGGAATAAACAGAGTAGGATCGGAGGGCATCTTTAGCTTAAGGAAGGAAGGCACACCAAGGGAGCACAGCCTGAAGCTAGTGGGGTTAGATTTAAGAAGGAAATGAGGAGGCCCTTTTTCAATGAAAGGGTGGTGTTGGGGTGGAACGAGTTTCCAGAGGAGGTGGTTGCAGTAAATACAGTGGCTAGTTTCAAGGGGAGATGGGATAGAGTGAAGAAGAAAATTAGGGCAAGAGGAGGTGTTCCTGGGATGGGGAAGGGGAGGGTTATAGGGAAGGGATAGTCACCTCCACAGGGAGTTGGGGAGGGGGGGGGAGACAGCTCCAGGGAACTAAATAGAGCTGCACACTAAAGCAGACCTGATAGACCATTATGGCCTGTTTCTGCTGGCAAAGTTGTATATTCGTATTTCTGTGCTGTCCACCTAAATATCCTGCAAATCTCAGATTTATGGAAAATTTCAATAAATAAAATTTTCATCAACAAAAAAGGTGGCTCATTTTCCATTTGTTTGCCTTTCCCAGTTTTGCTCTGTTGACTGTAATTGACTCGGGTCCTATCTCTTTGTTTTCAGTACAGGTTTGCCATACTGATGATCAAGATTCATCTCCTGAGCCAAGGATGTCATATATTGGGAGGCAGAGGCAGTATGGGGGGGGGGATGAGTTTAGGATGGGATGTGAGGTGGCAGGCAGTGGATGTCTAGGGGCCATTAGTGACTGTTCCAGTAGACATGGGACCTAGCACTTATGGGTAGTCAGAAGGACAGCCTGATCCAATGGGGTATGAAAGGAAGAAATAAAATCCTCAGAGCTGATTCAGGCAATCAGTTCTTAGATGCGTCTTGCGTGTAAGCTATACTACACCATTATCTGAGATAGCATTATATGAGATCCTGTAGGTTTTTGATGACTGGACCACTCCCCACTTAGAAGCGATGGGTGAGACACTGTTTTTATCAGTACTGTTGGGGTTTCATGAAATCTCTGCATAATAGATATCCCTTCTACAGCAAACAAAACACCTCTATAATTACCCAATTAAGTTCCTAATTCAGTGACACTTCCAGCTTACAGTTATCTCAGCAAAACCTCAATATTATAAAATTCAAATTCACTTTATATATTTTGGCACAGAAGTAAACAAAGTCCTGAGAGTGAGAGAGAGAGAGAGTGTGTTTGTGTCTGTGTGGTTCTTAATTAGTTCTTTTAAAAATTTTAACAGATAATGCTGCTAAACCACAGCATATTAGTCTCTCCCTCCCGGTGGGATATGTGTTCATGAAGAAACTCTATACAATATTAAGGCAATAACTTAGCCGGTGAGCCGGGTTCAGGAACAAGCTTGAGTCATTAGGGGGCTGGCTGAGGAAAGGAGGATCGAGAGTTCAACAGGATGCACTCCTCTCCTGGAGAGCGAGGTTCACTGCCTCTGATGCAATAGAAACAGAGAAACATAGAATTTGATGGCAGATAAGGACTGCTTGGCCCACCTAGTCTGCCCATTTCCCTACCTATTGGATAAGCTGCAGATCCTAGTTAACCAACAGCCTACTTCCTCCTACCTCCCACTAGAATTGCCTTATGTCTGTCCCATGCATTCTTGAAACCCCCCACTGTTTTTGACTCCACGACCTCCCCAGGAAGGCTGTTCCATGCATCCACAACCCTCTCCATGAAAAAATACTTCCTCACATTACCTCTGAGCCGTCCCCCCTCTATCTTCAAATTGTGCCCCCTTGTTCTTGCACATCCCTTTTTCAGAAAGATGCTCCCTCTTAGAATTTGTTGATTCCCTTGAGGTACTTGAAAGTTTCTATTATGTCCCCCCTCTCCCTCCTTTCCTCGAGGGTATACATATTAAGCTCCATTAGTCTCTCTTTGTATGTCTTCTGGTGTAGACCCTGGACCATTTTGGTTGCCCTCCCCTGGACAGCCTCCACCCTGTCTATGTCTTTGCGGAGATAGGGTCTCCAGAACTGCACACAGTACTCCAGATGGGGTCTTACCAACTGTATGTACAGAGGGATAGCAACTTCCTGTTTTCTACTGGGGATGCCTCTCCCTATGCATCCCAGTATCACCCAGCCCTCATTAATGCCTTCTCATATTGCTTGCCCACATTTAGGTCATCTGATATAACTACCCCCAGGTCCCTTTCCATTTTTGTTGTTGTCAGTATCTCACCCCCCATTGTGTACTCTTCCCCTGGGTTTTTGTTTCCTAGGTGAATTACTTTGCACTTCTTTGCATCGAATTTAAGCTGCCATACACTTGACCATTCCTCCAACCTTGCCAAGTCTATTCTCATCCTTTCCACCCAACCTTGTGTATCAACCCTGCTGCAGGTCTTTGTGTTGTCTGCAAAGAGGCATACTTTTCCTTCCAGTCCCTCTGCAATGTCACCTATAAAGACATTAAAAAGGACTGGACTCAGTACTGAACCCTGTGGTACCCCAGTAGTAACCCCCCTTTCTTCACTGTCGACTCTCTTTACTATTACCCTCTGTGTCCTATTGTCCAGCCAGTGTTTTACCCAGGCTGCCACCCTGGGACCCACTCCCAGGCTGGCTAATTTGTTTATTAATCTTTTGTGCGGGACTGTGTCAAATACCTCGCTAAAATCTAGGTAGGCCATGTCCACAGCCCTTCCCTGGTCTACTACACTGGCCTCTAGGTATTCAACAATTCTTTCCTCCAGAAGTGATTCCATCATTTTCCTTACCAGTGAGGTCAAACTGACAGGTCTGTAGTTTCCTGCCTCTGTCTTGCTCCCACTTTTGTGAAGGAGAATCACATCTGCCCTCCTCCAGTCCTCAGGTACCACACCATCCTCCCATGATTTGTTAGAAAGAGTAGTCAATGGTGTTATTAGTTCTCCCCTTAGTTCTTTTAGAATTCTGGGGTGAATCCCATCAGGCCCATTTGCTTTGTTCACCTTCGGTTTTAATAGTTCTTTCAGAATCCTTTCTTCTGAGAAAGGACTGATATTGACCCCCCTATCCAGAGTGCTTCTATTGACTGGATTAGGTACCTCCCTCTCCTCTTCCTTTGTGAATAGTGAGCAGAAGAATTCATTCACTTTCCCTGCTTTTTCACTGTCCCTCTTTGTCCACCCACCCTCCTCTTTATTCAGAATCAGTATCCCTCCCTTTGTCTTTCTTTGCTCACTAATGTACCCATAAAATGTTTTATCCCCCCTCTTAACCAAGTTGGCTATCTTTTCCTCGGTTTGGTCCTTTTCTATTCTGACTGCCTTCCCCGCTTCATTCTGCTTTAACTGGTACAGTTCTCTGTCCTGCTCCTTCTGTGTTTCCTTATACTTCCTGAATGCCATCCTTTTCTCCCTAACCTTCCCCACCACCTCTTTTGAGAACCATAGTCTTTTTTCCTTTCATTTTGATTTCTTTATTTACTTCACACAAAGGCTTGCTGCCTCTGTGATGGCAGTTTTGATGTTTTCCCCATTGTTGCTCCACCCCTCCTTCTTGCCTGTTTGCTAGTGTTTTTCTGAGGCACTCTCCCATTTTGACAAAATCAGCCCTTCTGAAGTCCAGTACCTTCACTTTTGTATGGCTTGACTCTATAGCTGAGCTTATCATGAATCACTCTGTTTGGTGGTCACTTGCTCTCAGATGGCTACCCACTTCTAGATCTGAGATCCTCTCTCCATACCCATTTGACAGTACCAGGTCTAAGATTGCTCCCTACCAAGTGGGTTCCAACACTAGCTGTCTGAGGCATGCCCCCTGTAGAGAATTGAGAATGACCCTGCTCTTGGATGTGGCTGCAGCAAAGGTGCTCCGGTTAGCAACTGGCATATTCAGGTGCCCCATGAGCAATATCTCCCCTTTCTCTGCCATCCTAAGGATGCCTTCTATCATTTCCTTGTCCATTTCCTCCCCCTAAGACGGCAGTCTGTATACAACCCCTGTGCAGATTGTGTGCCATTTCCAGTCTCCACAGTGCCTCTTCTCCTCCTCCCTGTTTACCCTTTTGTTCTGTTGCTTTGATCCCTTCCCTTACATAGAGAGCTACTCCTCCTCCTCTTCTTCTACCCTCCCTGTCCCTCCTGTAGATTGTGTACCCTGGTATGTTGACTTCCCAGTCATGGTTGGAGGGAGAGGGGGGACATGATAAAAACTTTCAAGTACCTCAAGGGAATCAACAAAGTCCAAGAGGGTAGCATCTTTCAAAAAAAGAGGTGTGCAAGAACAAGGGGGCACAATTTGAAGATGGGGGCGGCTCAGAGGTAATTTAAGGAAGTATTTTTTCACAGAGAGGGTTGTGGATGCATGGAACGGCCTTCCGGAGGAGGTCGTGGAGTCAAAAACAGTGGTGGAATTCAAGCATGCATGGGACAGTCATAAGGCAATTCTAGGGGATGGGGGTAGGAAGAAGTAGGCTGCTGGTTAACTAGGATCTGCAGCTTATCCAGTAGGCAGGGAAATGGGCAGACTGGGTGGGCCAAGCGGTCCTTATCTGCCGTCAAATTCTATGTTTCTATGTTTCTATTACCGTGTTTCTGTGACTGCCCCGATATCCAGGCATCCCTCTTCCATCAAGGCCACCACTTCAGGGAGCTTGTTACTTAGACTACAGGCATTGGTACTCATTACCCTCCATTTTTTAATGGTCTTACTCCTTTTTGCCCCATCCCAGTCCTTACTGCCTTTGTCTTTTTCTCCATTTACCCCATGCCCTTCTCCCTATTGACTTCTCTATCTTGATGTTTACCTCACTAACTACCCCGATTTTTTCTGGGGGCAAGGATTTTCCTTCTCCTTGTCAGTGCCTTCCCCCTTGGCTAGTTCAAATGCTTGCCAATGAAGCATTTAAACCTATCACCTAGGATTCTAGTTCCCCTCCTGGACAGATGCAGGCCATCGCACCAGTGTAGTCCTGCATCCCTCCAGATGACCACAGGTGCCATCTAGATGACCACAGGTGATGGCACAGTGACAGGCAGGCAGAGAAGGAAGATCTTTGAATGGGTGGGTGGATGACACGTCATCGTGCACGTTGCCACTTACACTCTTGGCATGCCAACGTCCTAGTGGACAAACATGGAAAAACAGGCCCCAGGGCTGAGGCGAAAGGACCCTGGTACACCCTGGCTTCATATGTCCATCATGCTGCTGCCTGATGGGAACCAAGAATTTGGAGGCATATCCCCTGTCGGCCCCCATTACAACTGAGGAGGGCAAGCCATGACTCTGTGAAAGGGGCAGAGATGGCATGGCAGATATGGTGAGCCAGCCTGTGCTTTGGGATCCCGAAGTCCCAGAGTGAATAGGAGCTGGAGACAAAAAGGAGGCAGAAAAATTCAGTAAAAAAGAAACACAATAACCTAGAGAAATTATTTATTGTTATTTATTAAATACCTGAGCATCAATTATTATTATAATTACAATAATAATCAAAATTAGATAGAGGGGTAGTAATGTTACTCTGTTGATAGCCAGAATAAGATGTGTTGGAACGTCGGATCCCTCAGGCCTAGCTCCTCTTTGCCCAGCTACTAGATCTCTTCCCTTTCAAGAACCACCTTCTGTCAACAGATACTGTACATACAGACCCTGCAGGGTGGCAGATATTGTGAGGAAGAGGGGATCTAGGTGGAAAGGCTCATGGAGAGCAAATGGGGAGGCTGGTATTAGGGTGGTAAGATTCAGAAGGCGCCCTGGAGCAAAATGGGAGCTGGGAAGGGATCCCCCCCATCTGCTTCCTATACCCAGGTGTTCCATTGGTTTGAGTGGGCAGGTAGCATGGATTTAGTGTCAAAATAGCATTGGCATAATAACGCAGATTAAAAGCGTGCATCATTTATAGCATGAGCCATTACAGCGTGGCAATCTGTGTGCCATTAATCTGTGTGCCGTTCAGTGTACAGGTTACAGTATAGCACCTCCTGCACTAAATATAACAAATGCCACTACAGGCAGCACAGGACACATGACACTGTCAAGATTAACCACCCCAGGAAGCATGACAGCACACAGATTAATGGCACTCAGATTGCCGTGCTGTAATGGCTCATGCAATTAATGACTCGCGCTTTTCCACACTTTTGATCTGTGCTACTATGTCAATGCTGTGTTGACTGGATACCAATAGCATGTGGGCCAGCAGTCTCAACTCATCCCACTCAGGTTGTGCTTTGCAATGCTATGCTGATGGGGAACAAGACTGCTAACATGGGGGACCTGATTTCCTTGGCTTGCATTACAGAAACCTGACTGAGTGATGATGCCGGTCCACTTTTGGAGCTGTCAGTCCTGGCTTGGTTCTCTGTTGTGCACTGCCTGAGGAAGGGATGGGGAGTGGCTATCTGTTTTAGATCCAGGCTGAACTTCTCTGTGCTGCCAGTAGGGCCTATCATGTATTCGAATATGTGGTTGTCCGAGGGGGCCCAGATGCAGGCTGCAGAATCCTCCTTGTGTACCAACCTCCGTGCCGCTAGGGGAATTCCTGCAGGAAGTTGCAGATTTCATGGCCGACCTGGTGTTGGAATTGCCCAGATGTTTAGTTCTGGGTGATTTCAATACCTGGGTCAACAATGAACTCTTACGTTTTGGTTGGATCTTCCTCCAGATTATGGAATCAATGGGCATGTCACAAGTAAACATGTCTTCAACCCACACGTGCGGTTACACCTTGGACCTGGTGTTCTCTCTGGGACTTGAGACTGACAACCTTGAGATTGAGACAGTTGTTTGGTTGGATCATTGCACAGTGAGGTTCTCATCTGAGGCCCTTTCGAGAATCCTCCTCCTGTGGAGATGGTCAGTGTGACAGGGAGAATCTATTAGTCAAAAGGACCATCTCTTTATTCTTAAAAGCTGTTGCAACAGTTCTCCAATTTCCTTGCTTTAACTATTCTTTACAATTCTAGTCCGTATGGTTGGCCACCTACGGGTGCGCCCCCCCCCCCTTTTGACTAGTCTATAATGTCCAGACTTATTTTTACTTTTCCCACTCATGTCCTCGTACAAGGAAATTATTGTGGTGACCTCCAAACTGATTTAAAACAACAGGGTGTGTTCCTTGTTGTTGACCTAAAGTATGTTTTTTTTGGTAAACTTTATTTAAAACAAAGTCAACATTACATACAATCTCATAATTTAACTTTCAAGATACAGAGCCAGGTGATTACAGAAGGTAACCACATCATTATGAATAAAATAAAGCAATTGCAAGAGTATGGTATGACTAATGAGAGGATACAAGGCATGATGTAATTCACCTATTAAGTCAGCATATCCAGGTTTACTAAACTTGCTATAGGGTAAGAGTTTGTAACCCTAGTACATAAAATCTGGATGGCAGGACATATGGAGCAGGTGGAAACAGATGGAACATCAACAGACCCCCGTTTTCTACCTGTACCAATTAACATAATGGGAACCATGCAGCACCAAAGGCCTTCTCCAAGGGGGACCGTATCTTGAGATCTCTATCAATCTGGTTTCTGGTCAGGTACTGGGAATGATCCAGTTTCATGCATTGCAATAAAGATTTGACCCAATGTGCTATGGGGGTGTTGAATCCAATCCCCAGTGCTGAGCCAGGACCTGCTTTCCTACCACTATTCTCAGTCTACATAAAGGGTGTCTGAGCAACTTTACATCCTGTCTCCCCCTTGGTAGGGCCAGCAAAACATCTGACATAAAGTATGTAAAAGCACTATGACATATAAGCACATTAGGTATTTGCCCAATGCTTATGAAACCCGTAAATGTAAAAAATACCACAGCACTAGGTGTTCTTGATAAAGGTAAAAAGTTACCAGTTGACTGTATTCTAGAATTAAGTTACTGGGGTAGAGATATCAGAAAACCCCGTTGTGTTGTTAAAATGCATGTAAACTGCAGATTGTTTGAGAGGCCCTTTGGCACCATGAACTCTTGCTTTAAGCTGAACCAGCCTAAAATGCCACGGTGATTTGCATATATATGCCATGATGCTTTGCATTATGGGAGTATGTGTGATTTTGTATTACTTTGAAACTTGGCTTTATAGCTAGTGCCCTTTGGGGTAACCCTTGCTTCAGTGCTTTTGCACTGAGGTTCTTTGTCTTTAGCTTGTTTTGTTTGGGGGGCTCACCATGACCCAAACACACAATCCTAACATTGGGGATGGTTCATTTCCACTTGGGAGATATAGATCAGTGGGTCAGTAGGTACTGACCAAGTGCAGAAGGAGGACATGCGTAGTTTGTGGTTGCAAACTGAAGTACTGAAGGGATATACCATTGCTTAAGGTTATCTCCTGTGGTCACTGAAGAAAGTGAACTGCCTACAATTCTGTAAAGAATTGTGTTTAATTTTTTTATTTTTAAGTTTATTAATTTTAAATAAACATCACGCAGAGATTGGGTGTTGAACCTGAAGTTCTGTGTCTGGTCCATCTTTTATCCCATAACCCCTTCACAGTCTATTACAGTCTTTCAAGGTGTTTGACCCCAATAGGATTCCAGATGGCACTGGACCTATCAAGTGTGATGACTGCATGTGAGACAAGACTGGGGAAGGTGGTGATGACCTACAATAGGGCTGCCAATGCGGACCTTGATTCTGTAGCACTAGTCCTTGTACGACCTAGGTACTGGCACTTGAGATCCCCCTGGTTTGATGGGGAGCTCAAGAAGCTGAAGACTAAAGGTCAGAGGTTGAAGCATCGCTGGAGGAGATCCTGGACTGATGAGGACAAGTTGGTTTCAAAATCTCACTATAAGGAGTATCAAACGACAATCTCCCATAAGAAGGCAGAGTTCCTGTACAGGGAGATTGCCACAGCAAAGAACAGACCAGCTCAGCTCCTCTGAACTGTGGGCAGACTACTCTATCCTACTTGTCTTCAGCTGGTTAGAGCCTTATCAGTCGCTAGATACAAAGAGTTTGCTCTTTTCTTTGCTGATAAAGTGTGCTATGTCCAGTCAGGTATCTTCCCTGGGGTGCCACAGGCATGTGGTGTCAGGTCAGAGACTAACAGGGGCCTTCCTCAGGTCTGGAGTGAGTTTGATCCAGTTAGTATGGAACAGAGAGAAGGAAGAGTAAGTATACAAAACAACAGTTAAGGGGCCACAAATAAGACATGATGGAAGTGGTGCAGTGCAGTGGTTGTGGAGCAGCAGTCTTCCGGGAGACATTCTGGAGAATGTGGTGTTGTACCATCTGCAAGCACCTCTCTGGGCTGAGGGAGGAGGTTGCTGATCTCCAGGCTGAGTTGGCCAGGATTCAGGAGACCTCCTCTCCCACCCAGGGACCACCAGGGTCACTGCAGCTGCTTCAGAGGTTGCCAAGAAAAAGGAGCGGTTTGACCACAGTGGGCTCGGGGAGGATGAGGGTGGTGGAACAGAAGCACATCTCTTCAGTTGTACCTCTTCACAATTCATATGCCATTCTGGCAGTATGGTTCCTCTATAGAGGTATCTGTAGTGGAGACCAAGGGGGATGCTGGGAACCTCCACAAAGGAGACCCACAGGAGGGTGGCACGGCACACCACAGGGGAAGGAAACAACTCCTGGTTGGGGACTCCATTGTTAGAAGGGTAGAACTGGGGGAGGAGGGAGGGAGGGAGAGCAGTAAGGTGCCTGTCAGGCGCCATGGCTTGAAGGGGCATGGAGCATATCCTCAGGATCGTGGGAGCAGCTGCACAGGGGAGGGAGCTGGATGTCATTGTCCACTTAGGGACAAATGATCTGGCTGGGAAAGGGATCAGAACAGTGGAGGAGGAGTTTGTGGAGTTGGGGAGGGGTCTTAGACAAGTAGCATGCACGGTAACCTTCTCAAAGGGGCTGCCTGTCTATGGCATGGGTGAGGCTAGGGTGCTCCACACCATGGGATTCAATCAATGGTTGAAAAACTGGTGCAGAGCTCAGGGTTTTGGCTTCACCGGGGACTTGTGGTCCACCTGGAGGGATGCAGGCCTATTCTAGCTCGATGGTTTGCGTCTGTCTAGGAGGGGAACCAACATCCTAGGTGATAGGTTTAAATGCTTCATTGGCAAGCAAGGGGAGAGGTATGAAAAAGGAGCAGGGAAATCCTAGCCCCCCACCAAAAAAAATAAGGGTAGTTAGTGAGGTAAACACCAAGGTAGAGATAGGGAGAAGAGCAGGTGTAAATGGAGAAAAGGCAAAGGCAGTAAGCACAGGGATGGGGAAAAAAGGGGTAAGGCCATCAATAAATAGAGGGTAATGAGTACCAGTGCCTGCAGTCTAGGTAACAAGCTCCTTGAACTGGTGGCCTTGATGGAAGAGGGGTGCCTGTATATCGTGGCAGTCACAGAAACATGGTACACAGAGAACCATGACTGGAATGTCAACATACCAGGGTACACAATCTACAGGAGAGACAGGGTGGGTAGAAGAAGAGGAGGAGTAGTTCTCTATGTAAGAGAGGGGATCAAAGCAATGGAATAAAAGGGTAAACAGGGAGGAGAGGAGGCACTGTGTGTCACCCTGGAGACTGGAAATGGCACCACAGTCTACACAAGGGTTCTATACAGATCCCATCTCAGGGGGAGGAAATGGACAAGGAAATGACAGAAGGTATCCTTAAGATGGCAGAGAAAGGGGAGATATTGTTGATGGGGGACCTGAATATGCCAGATGTTAACCAGAGCACCTTTGCTGCAGCCACATCCAAGAGCAGGGCCATTCTCAATGCCCTACAGGGGGCACGACTCAGACAGCTAGTGTTGGAACCCACTTGGGAGGGAGCAATCTTAGACCTGGTACTCTCAAATGAGGACGGAGAGAAGATCTCAGATCTAGAAGTGGGAAGCCATATAGGAACAAGTGACTACCAAACAGTGTGGTTCATGATAAACTCAGCTGTAGAGTCAAGCCATACAAAAGTGAGGGTACTGGACTTCAGGAAGGCTGACTTTGTCAAAATAGGAGAGTGCCTCAGAAAAGCACTAGCAGACAGGCAAGAAGGAGGGGTGTAGCAACAATGGGGAAACATCAAAACTGCCATCACAGAGGCAAAAAGCCTTTGTGTGAAGCAAATAAACAAATCAAAATGAAAGAAAAAAACACTATGGTTCTCAAAATAGGTAGCAGGGAAGATTAGGGAGAAAAAGATAGTGTTTAGGAAGTATAAGGAAAACACAGAAGGAGCAGGACAGAGAACTGTACCAGTTAAAGCAGAAGGAAACGGGGAAGGCAGTCAGAATAGCAAAGGCCCAAACCAAGGAAAAGCTAGCCAACTCACTTAAGAAGGGGGATAAAACCTTTTATAGGTACATTAGGGAGTGTAGAAAGACAAAGGAAGGGATAGTGAGGCTGAATAAAGGGGATGGTGGGTGGGCAGAGAGGGACAGTGAAAAAGCAGAGTTACTAAATGAATACTTCTGCTCAGTATTCACAAAAAAAGAGGAAGGGGGGAGGTACCTAATCCAATCAATAGAAGCACTCTGGATAGGAGGGTCGATCCCAGTCCTTTCACAGAAGAAAGGGTTATGAAAGAAATCTTAAAACTGAAGGTGGACAAAGCAATGGGGCCTGATGGGATTCACCCCAGAATTCTAAAATAATTAAAGAGAGAACTAGTGACGCCACTGACTAGTCTTTTTAACAAATCATGGGAGTATGGTGTGGTACCTGAGGACTGGAGCAGGGCAGATGTGATTCCCCTTCACAAAAGTGGGAGCAAGACAGAGGCAGGAAACTACAAACCTGTCAGTTTGACCTCAGTGGTAGGGAAAATGATGGAATCATTTCTGAAGGAAAGAACTGTTGAGTACCTAGAGGCCAGTGGGGCACAGGACCCAAGGCAGCATGGATTCACAGTGGGAAGGTCATGTCAGATGAATCTAATCAATTTCTTTGATTGGGTGACCAAAGTAGTAGACCAGGGAGGGGCTGTGGACATGGCCTACTTAGACTTTAGCAAGGCATTTGACACAGTCCCACACAAAAGATTAATAAACAAATTAGCCAGCCTGGGAGTGGGCCCCAGGGTGGTAGCCTGGGTAAAAAATTGGCTGGACAACAGGACACAGAAGGTAATAGTAAACAGAGTCCACTCTGAAGAAAGGGGGGTTACTAATGGGGTACGGCAGGGTTCAGTACTGGGTCCAGTCCTTTTTAATGTCTTTCTAGGTGACATTGCAGAGGGACTGGAAGGAAAAATATGCATCTTTGCAGACGACACAAAAATCCGCAACAGGGTTGATACACAAGGGGGTGTGGAAAGGATGAGAAGGGACTTGGCAAGTTTGGAGGAATGGTCAGAAGTATGGCAGATTGGATTCAATGCAAAGAACTGCAAAGTAATGCACCTGGAAAACAAAAACCCAGGGGAAGAGTACACAATGAGGGGGAGGTAGTAATAGCAACAAAAATGGAAAAGGACCTGGGGTAATCATATCAGATGACCTAAAGGTGGGCAAGCAATGTGAGAAGGCAGTAGGGATGGCTGGGGAAGGGGATACTGGGATGTATAGGGAGAGGCATCACAAGTAGAAAACAGGAAGTTGTTATCCCTCTGTACAGACAGTTGGTGAGACCCCATCTGGAGTACTGCATCCAGTTCTGGAGACCCCATCTCCGCAAGGACATAGACAGGATGAAGACAGTCCAGATGAGGGCGACTAAAATGGTGCAGGGTCTGCAACAGAAGCCATACAAAGACAATCTAAAAGAACTTAATATGTATACCCTTGAGGAAAGGAGGGAGAGGGGGGACATGATAGAAACTCTTAAATACCTCAAGGGAATCAACAAAGTCCAAGAGGGTAGCATCTTTCAGAAAAAGAGATGTGCAAGAACAAGGGGACACAATATGAAGATAGAGGGGGGATAGCGCAGGAGTAATGTGAGGAAGTATTTTTTCACAGAAAGGGTGGTGGACACATGGAACGACCTTCCTGAGGAGGTTATGGGGTAAAAAACAGTGGGGGAATTCAAGAATGCACGGGACAGACAAAAGGCAATTCTTGTGGGGGGTAGGAAGAAATAGGCTATTGGTAAACTAGGATCTGCAGCTTATCTAGTAGGTAGAGAAATGGGCAGACTAGGTGGGCCAAGCGGTCCTTATCTGCCATGAAAGTCTATGTTTCTAAGAGCTTAGTGACATAGTCCTGAAGTTGTGGCCAGCATACTGAGATCTGGACCCAGGCCTGACACATTTACTTGTGGGTTGTGTGGAGTCAATTGGCCAAATGTTCGCTGAGATAGTCCAGTGTTCCCTTTTGAGAGGGGTTTTCCCTGAGCTCTTAAAAGAGGTGCTTGTGAAACATCTCTTGAAAAAGTCTTCGTTGGACCCAGATTGTCTGGCGAACTACAGACCCACCTGTATCCTACCCTTTATGGGGAAGGTTATTGAGAAACTGGTGGCTATACAGCCTGAGTCAAGTCTCACCACCTTTGACATCTATGAGCCGGTCCAGTCTGAATTTAGGTCTAGGCACAATATGGAGACTACGATCATCAAGTTGCAAAATGATCTCCTTAGAGCGAGAGACAGAGGTGAATGATATATTTTTGTTCTCCTCAACCTCTCTGTGGAATTTGACGACGTGGATCATGGGATGTTATTGGATCGCCTTAAAGAACACTGTGGACTCATCGGCATGGTCATCAGCTAGTTTGAGTCCTTTCTCATAGGCAGAATGCAAAGGGTGGTGATGGGAATTTACTCCTCCCGCCCAAAGCCCCCGTCCTGTGGAGCTCTGCAGGGTTTGATCCTGTCTCCAGTCCTGTTTGTGGTGTACTTTCTGCCTCTGGGAGATATCATTAGACAGTACAGTATGGGTTTTCACTGCTATGCAGAAGATACCCAGCTGTATATGTATTTTCCGCCAGGACTACAAATCATGGTCTCTATCTAATTCTTGCCTGACTGAGGTCCAGAACTGGATGTCCTCCAGCCTGCTAAAATGTAACCCAGACATCAAAGACATCTGAACGGCCAACATCTAGTCACTTATGAATTCTACAAGAACTGAGCTCGAGAGGTGGAAGCTCCTCCGCCTTACCCTGGCAGGGAAAATTGCAGCCATCAAGATGATCACTGCCTCCAGGTTCTTCTACCTCCTATCACACATTCCCATCACCCTCCCCAAAAACTGGACTCAGCCTATAGACAGACTCATAGGAGACTTTCTGTGGGAGGAGGCTAAGCCACGCTTTAGTCAAAACAAGAGCTGAGGGCACAAGGGGACTGGAATCTCCCCTGGACAGAGGGGTATAAATGGGCATACCAGACAGCATGTCAGACAGCCCAGACCATGCACTGGCTCAAGACGGGCCCTCTACCCCCAGTGGTTGAGCATCGAAGCAGCCTTGTCCAACATCCTTTGTGCATCCTCACTCTGTCACCTCCGCTAGACCTTGAGGTACTACTCCTCTTCCACCTACAGTAGAAGCCCCTAGGAGCACCTGGCGCTGGACTCACTCCAAACTGGGGAAGAACCCACTCCCTACACCATTCACCCCTTTATGGCAGAACCCGAGCTTCACTATAGAGTGTAAAACTTTTACATGGGCCTGGTGGCAGGATAAAGGAATACAGAGAGTGGAAGACATTATGGACCCCCTCAGTGAAGGAATAGCCTTCTTCCGGACCCTGCAGCGCTGTTGGGGATTACTGCAGATGAACTTCTGGATGTACTTCCAAATCAGAGAGGCACTTAGGTCAGCCATGAAGTCCTCTCCTCCCCCAAGCAGAAATCCCAGTGAGTTAAAATCCTGGTTAGCTCTTCCCAGGGGGATATCGGGGAAACTGTATGCTGAACTTGGGGATACCCTTCCCTCCCAATCGAACGAGTCCAGACGTAAATGGAAGAAACCCGTAAGCTGTACAATTGTGGAGATTCAATGGGTCCAGTCCTGGAAGGATTCCCACAAGTGGTTCAGGGATGCCCGCATGAGGTTAATTCAAAACAAAATGTTTCACTGCTGGTATAGGACCCTGGATGTTCTCCACAAAGCTAAACTACTGCTCTTTGACAACTGCTGGAGATGCCAGGCCAGTGGTGATAACCTGCCACATATCATCTGGTCCTGTTCTAGCCTCTCCCAGCTCTGGAAACAGGTCTGCCAACTGGCTTCTGACATCCTACAGAACAGAATACCTCCATCTTCCACCTTCTTTTGTGCTGGGGATCAAAGAGAGCCTACTGCTCTTGCCCCCACAAATACAGATGGCTGGCCTTGCTGGCAATCCAGACCAAATGGGCAATTGTATGTAAATGGCACTCTACCACTACCCCTACTATGGGGGAAGTGCTGTCCTCCATGACTGCTCTAGCTTCACTTGACAGAATATCCCACCTATAGTTGCACCAGATGGGCAAATTCAGATGGTGCTGGGCCCCCTTTATGGAGCACATCTGCCCCCCTGAAGGTGTAGGGTGAGGAAACATTTCCCTGAACTGTTCCCTCCACTACTGGCCAGTCTGGTAACTCTGATATGGTAATAGGCGACTACACGCCAACTCTTAGAGAGTTCATAAGAGCCACCCCCCTCCCATGGGAGTGAAACATGGGGCTCTCCATGTAAACGGAATAAAGGTGCCCTGACAGAGTGAGCAACTGTGATCTGTCTCACTTTCTGATACTTATACTGTATTTTTGCATTAACTGTTGTAGAGCAAAGTTTCTTTGTGTGTCCTATGTCTGTTTTGTTTCAGAGGGGTTACCAGGGTAGTCCCATGGCACTGCAGCCACCCTTCTTGGATCACACTGTAGCCATGTAGAAATTGTCTCCAGGTAATCTGAAATCCGTGTGTGGGATTCTTCCTTACTTTTCTTTGCCCTAGCTTTTAATAGAGCAGAGCTGGGTAAGAACTGCTGCTTTCTACCTTTATGCATATGACCCCAGCCCAAGGAATTAAAGTACCAGCATAGCTATATCCCTTGGTGTCTGGGTGTAGGAGGCTCTATCCT
Source organism: Neoceratodus forsteri (assembly GCA_016271365.2). Taxonomy (NCBI): domain Eukaryota; kingdom Metazoa; phylum Chordata; order Ceratodontiformes; family Ceratodontidae; genus Neoceratodus; species Neoceratodus forsteri. Next base: position 335,257,965 of record CM028131.1, read on the forward strand.
CCCCTTACCCCTTGCTTCTGCCACAGGGTGCAAAGTACTGATGAAAAGATGGGTCCTCCCATGATTTGAAAGGACCTTCTCTCCAGGAGTGCAATTTTACAACTCCTGTACACTGTAACCACGTGTAGAGCAGTGATGTGTGACTGGAAACTGACTTTACTGCTTTTCTGTTTTAGTGATTCACTGCTTTGTAATCTACTACACCTGTTCTTGTTCTGTTGGGCCTGAGACTTGTACCATGTATGTTGAAAATAATAAAATGTTTCCCTACAAAAACTTAACCCAGATAAGACGGAAGTATTGTTGATCGAGCCTGGGCGTTGGTGGAATGTCAGATGGCAAGAGGAGGCAACCCATCTTATACTCTGTGCCTCTCAGCTGGATGCTTCTGCTAAGGCAAAAAATCTGGCCATGATCCTTGATAGAAAATTGACACTGGAGGCTCACATGTTGGCCGTTGTCCAAAGTGGGTTTTATCATTTGAGGAACATCGCCTGGATTAAATGCTTTATCCCACTCCACAACCTGCCCTCACTAATACTGTATAAGCCTTTGTGATATCCAGACTCGACTACTGCAATGCCATGTACATGGGCCTAAATGGAGGAGCCCTGCATTGCCTGCAGCTAGTGCAGAATACAGCTGCCAGATTGCTGGCGGGCCTTCCTAAGTCCTGTCATATAACAGAGGTCCTACATGATCTGCAGTAGCTACCGGTGAGGTGGCGGATTTCCTTTAAAGGTCAGTTTGCTAACCTATAAAGCCCTACATGGAATCGGACCTAGCTACATGTGAGACCTACTGACTCCTTACCAACCCTCCCATCCACTCCATTCCTCTGAGGAGGGACACCTAGTAGTTCCCAGGGTTCAGCTAAAGTTGTCTGGGGAGTGTGCTTTTTCAGTAGTAGCCCTGACCCTGTGGAATTCACTCCCAAGGTCTTTGAGGGAAGCTCCCTCACTGGAAGCTTTTAAGAGAGGACTGAAGTCCCACCTAAATAAGGAGGCCCTTTCTTTGTATTAATCTTACTGGCTATTTATTATTGTGTCAGTTATTTAGTTTTATTAGTTCAGTTTTGTTATTAATTATATGTTGCTGATTTTACATTTTGTATGTCATTGTGCAGTGCCTAGAGCCTCTGAGGATGAGCGCTTTAGAAATAAAATGTTGATTGCTTGTAAAGTATATGCAGCTGTCAAACCCTAAAAATTCATACCCACTATTACGTTCACAAGCAGTTGAATGCTCTGCTCATGCTAAATATCCTTATATAAAAATTCAGATAAGTTCAGGGATTCCAATACCAACATTAGACCCACAGGATAAAGACTTGCCTGCTTCTGTTGGAAGTTGAGAAACTTGCTATACTGCCGAGAACAAACTAAAACGCATTTGAGGAACTGGAACCTGGGTAAAACATAATATTATTGGGGACTAGTTAGGAAGGTAAGCTACGCTTTCTACAGAAAGTATCATTATTTTCTTATTGGCAGTAAGAATTGCAGGATTCCATTAAAGTGTAGTAATTTTATAACCAGAGGGGGTGAAATGCAACTGAAGTTGATTGATTTCTGTGCTAGACACATAGGATTTGGAAGGATATTTGTGCAATATTTTATAAGTGTCCTGCTGGCTCAGCAGTGAGTTCGTTTTTATCCCTGGACTCAGCAGAGTGGTTTGTGTAGGAGCAGTGGTCTAGTAAATTGTGGTGCTGGTTGACTTACTATAAAGGGCAGTGCTCACCAGGGAGGTGGAGCAGTGGTGTATTTGATTGTTTCTAACAGTCACCAGTGGTTGTGGCCTACCCACGCACCCATCCCTTCACCCCGCCCACCCCAGGCGTGGCATTTTATTTATAGCCAAGGTTCTGACATCACTTCCTCAAAGGGTCTTGGGGCAGAACTGTCATATTCTTAATTATTCAGCACAGTGCATAAAGGGTAAGTACACACACAAAAAAAATGTATATATTACTCATTGTATATTACAAGGAAGAGGGACATGTGGGGAGTGGTGCAATGCACTGGCTGTGGGGCAGCAATTTTCCAGGAGACATTCTGGAACCTGCGTTGCTGCCTTATTTGCAGGCAACTGTCAGCTCAGAGGGAGGAGCTTGCCTACCTCCGGGCTGAACTGGCAAGGACTAAGGAGGCCTCCCCCACCCAAAGAGCACCAGTTCCACAACCACTGCCTCAGAGGTTGCCATGTGTGAAGAGCAGATGGACCACAGTAGGTTCTGGGAGGGTGAGGGTGCTGGAACAGAGGCATAGCCCCCGAGCTGTACCTCTACACAAATCATATGTCAGTCAGGAAAATCAAGGTTCCTCTATGATGACACCCTCATCGGAGACCAAGAAGAATGCTGGGGACATCCACAAGGGAGACCCAAAAACAGTGTCAAGGGACCACAGGGGAAAGAAACAGCTTCTGATAGGGGACTCAATTGTTAGGGGTGTAGACCTGGGGAAGGGAGAGAAGAGGGAAGTAAGGTGCCTGCCTGGTGCCATGGCTTGGAGGGACAGGAAGCAAATCCTCAGGATTGCAGAAGCAGCATCACAGGAGAGGAAACTAGGTATCATTGTCCACCTCGGGACACATGACCTAGCTAGGCATGAGATCAGTGCAGTGCAGGATGAATTTGTGGAGTTAGGGAGGGGCCTCAGACAGGTAGCAAGCATGGTAACCTTCTCACAGGTGCTGCCAGTCTATGACAGGGCTGAGGCTAGGGTACTGCACACCATGCAGTTTAATGAATGGTTGCAAAACTGGTGCAGAGCACAGGGCTTTGGCTTCATTGGGGACTGAGGGTCCACCTGGAGAAATGAAGATCTATACTGGCATAATGGCCTGCATCTGTTCAGGAAGGGAAACACACTCCAAGGTGACAGGTTTAAAGGCTTCCTTGGCAAGCTTTCAAACTAGCCAAGGGGGAGGTGCTGATAGAAAACAGGAAAGTTCAAGCCTCCCCCCGCAAAACATGGCAGGTAGTAGGGTAAACACTGAGGTACAGAGCTTGACAGAGGGCAGGACAGTGGTAAATGGAAAAATGGACAAGGGCAATAAGAGCAGGGATGGGGTAAGACAGGATAAAGCCAACATTAAATGGAGGGCAATGAGTACCAATGCCTGTAGTCTGGGAAACAAGCTTCCACAGCTAGTAGCCCTGATGGAAGAGGAACACTTGGATATTGTGGCAGTCACAGAAACATGGTACACGGAGAACCATGACTGGGATATTAACATACCAGGGTACACAATCTACAGAAGGACGGGGGTAAAGAGGAGATGGAGTAGCTCTCTACATAAGGGAAGGGATCAAAGCTACAGAACTAAAAAGTAAAAGGGGAGGACAAGAGAAACTTTGGGTCACCTTGGAGACAGGGAATGGCATCACAATCCGCACAGGGGTTATATACAGACCCCCGTCTCAAGGGGAGGAAATGAACAAGAAAATGATAGAGGGCATTCTCAAAATGGCTGAAAAAGGGTAGATACTGTTGATGGGGAACCTGAATATGCCAGATGTTAACTGGGCGACATAGACTGCAGCCACATCCAAGAGCAGGGTCATTCACGATGCCTTACACGGGGCATGCCTTAGACAACTAGTGGTGGAACCCACTCGAGAGGGAGCAATATTAGACCTGCTACTCTCAAATGGAGAGAGGATCACAAATTTAATAGTCAGTAGACATCTGGGAACAAGCGACCACTGCACAGTGTGCTTCACAATAAACACAACCATGGAGACAAGCCATACAAAGACAAGGATACTGGACTTCAGAAGGGCTGACTGAACAGGAAGACAAACAGTGCGGGCTTGTGCTTGTTGTAAAATGTTGTATTGGTTTATTTGAGATGGGGGTCATTGCCCCTGAAACCCCTCTTTTCTTTTTTTTTTAAGGGAGGTCAAAGCCCCCCAACTCAAATAAACGAATACAAGAAAAATAACCAAAATGAAGTTCTAAGGGAGTAGCGTAACTTGAACTCTACGCTAATAGCATAGGTCCGGTATTCTGCACTATCGCCCAAAGGCCCCTGCTTCCATGCTATAGAATTAGAAGAAATTAAAAAAAATCTTAAAAAAAAACAAAACTATCACCTGCCTATGCTGATGGGCGATGTATAGAGATGACGATTTGATGTCTAGGCAGCTAGACACATCATACGTGCCTGTGAGGTTTTGTTCATCATAAGCTCTGAGAGTGTACCAAAATTCTCATGTGCAGAGGAAGAAATTTCCTACTGGAAAACACTTTGCTTGAAGTACAAAGAAAGTCTCCAAGAAACACAGAACGACTTGGCTGAATTTCAAGAAGCAAGCAGAGATCTGGAGGCCGAGCTGGAGGCCCAGGTAACAGAAGCAGAAAACCGAATCAAAAATTTAAACAAAGAGAACCAAAGACTGAAACATGGATTTAAAAAAATTAAAGGAAACATATAAGCAGCAGTCTGCTCAGAACAGGAAGGATATTTCATTTGTTAGAAGATGAGTTGGTCCAGAAACGGACCAGAGAAGACCAGCTGAATAAATACATGGAAGAACAGGAGAAGTCCATCACTGACCTGGAACAAGCTAACAGAGCAAAGATATTATCTTTAGAAGAATTAGCAGAGAACCTCAATGTAGCCATCGAAAAAACAGAATTTTTAGAAACAGAACTTGAATAAAAAGAGTCCTTGATAGATTCATTCCAGAAGTTGAACGATGAAGCATGAGACTTAAGACAAGCATTGGCAGTACTAGAAAAACAGCAAGAGGAAATGAGAACATCGGCCCCAAGCTCTCCAACTGTGGACCTGGAACATGCAGACGCCTCTGTCCAGACCTGTCTGTCTTTACCAGCCACTTGCGTTGGAGAATTCACAGTTGAAGGGCTCTCATCACCAAATGACTTCAAAGAAGCATTGGCAGTGCCAGAAAGACAGAAAGAGGAAGTAAGAAAATCCACCCCAAGCTCTCCGCCCATGGGCTCTGAATATGCAGATGCCTCTGTTCTGACATGCCTATCTTTACCAGTCACTCCCGTTGGAGAATTCACAGATGATGGGTTCTCATCACCAAAAGGTAACAGGAAATACTTCTGCTACCTTAAGAGACTTTATAGTAGGTTTTCAGTTACTGTTTCACAAGAATAAGTAGGCACACAATTCAAATGTTCATTTCTCTGCTACAGTGTGTGTCAGGGTTAGGTTAAGACCCTGTCCCATTTGTTATGCAGAGAGTTAAGAAGCAAGGATCTGTTTTGCCCTCTCCAATTTATGCCACATGTCTGTCTCTTACCCATCTGATAATTGGGCAATCAGACTTTCTTGTGGCACCTAGGAATCGGCCCATCAGAGGGTCCCACAATTCTCCCGTTATCTCCCTTCCTTCACTCGCTGTTTCTATGCTATCTTTTTTCCCTTCCTTCGCTGTGGTTAAAAAAATATATGTAAATCTTAAGAAACATGAAAACATAGAAAGTGACGGCAGATAAGGACCACAAGGCCCATCCAGTCTGCCCATTTTTTTCTACCTTATGAATGTGCCATAGGCCTGTACACTTCACAATGGCCTATCTATTTATAGTCATTTTTATTGCTCCCTAATGCCAATTCCATGCCTGTTTGAAACCCTGCACTGCATTCACATCCACCACTTCCTGAAGCAGGTCATTCCATGCATCCATATGAAACTGGGATTCATTGGTTTAAAAGGCTTGGTCATAGAGAAAAGCAAGGAGCTTTAGATTGTGATCAAGAGCTCCCTAGAGGGGGTCTCCAGCTGAGGAGGCACTAGTTACCCTACTATGCTTACCTTCGCCTAGACAAGGGGTAGGTGAGAAAAGAGCCCCAAAAATGGGACTCCTACCTTGGGGGTCACTAACTAACTACTGTTCAAAGGCCAGGTTGGCCAAAACGATTTAACATAGTTACAATGTTATTGTTTCTTGTCTAAATTGTTTCTGGGATCTGTTCCAACTTGTGTGGAGACAGAGTAGTATTGGGGAGGAACCTGAGCATGGAGAGCTACAAGGGGGAATCTGAGGGGTTCTTGAGAAAAGGAGCCTAGAATCTAATCCTTTAGATGGCGAGTAGGGATACGACTGTTTGCTCCTACAACGTCAGTGGTCTCACGAACCCAGTTAAAAGATCTAAGATCTTGAGTCAGGCAAGGAAAGCCAAGACAGATTTTTTACTTCTCCAAGAGACTCACTTCTCGATGCGGGAGCATAATAAGCTATTAAAATGGGGTTTTAAGGAAATGGCAGTGTCTTCCTACAGAAATGGTAGACGGAGGGGCACAGTGGTGCTAGTACCTGCCAGTACCACATTTGAAAAAATGGAAGCGAGGATAGATAAAGAAGGTCACTCTGCGATGATAAAAGGCAAATTCAGGGACAATATGGTAAAATTAGCGTCAGTGTACTTTCCCCCGGGCTCAACATTGCCTGAATACCGGTCTTTTTTGACCACTCCATTGGAGTGGGGGGAGGGAACTCTGATTTGTGGGGGTGATTTAAATTTGCCTCTGAATCCTGACATTGGGAATTTCAAGAAGCAAGCACAGATCTGGAGGCCGAGCTGGAGGCCCAGCTAACACTAGCAGAAAACCAAAACATGAATTTGAATCATTAAAGAAAAAATATAAGCAGCAGTCTGCTCAGAGCAGGAAGGATATTTCCATGTTAGAAGATGAGTTGGTCCAGAAACAGACCAGAGAAGACCAGCTGCATAAATACATGGAAGAACAGGAGAAGTCCATCAGTGCCCTGGAACAAGCTAACAGAGCAAAGATATCATCTTTAGAAGAATTAGAAGAGAACCTCAATGTAGCCATTGAAAGAACAGCATTTGTAGAAACAGAACTTGAAGAAAAAGAGTCCTTGAAAGATTCATTCCAGAAGTTGAACGATAAAGCACGAAACTTAAGACCAGCATTGGCAGTGCCAGAAAAACAGCAAGAGGAAATGAGAACACCGGCCCCAAGCTCTCCAACCGTGGACTTGGAACATGCAGACGCCTCTGTCAAGACCTGTCTGTCTTTACCAGCCACTCCTGTTAAAGAATTCGCAGTTGATGGGTTCTCATCACCAAAAGACTTCAAAGAAGCATTGGCAGTGCCAGAAAGACAGCAAGAGGAAGTAAGAAAATCCAACTCAAGCTCTCTGTCCGTGGACTATGAATACGCATATGCCTCTGTTCTGACATGCCTGTCTTTACCAGTCACTCCCATTGGAGAATTCGCAAATTATGGCTTCTCATCACTAAAAGGTAATAGGAAATACTTCTGTTATCTTAAGAGACTTTATAGTGGGTTTTCACTTACTGTTTCACAAGAAAGAGTAGGCACACAATGCAAATGTTCATTTCTCTGCTACAGTGTGTGTCAGGGTGAGGTTGAGACCCTATCCCATTTGTTATGCAGAGAGTTAAGAAGCAAGGATCTGTTTTTCCCTCTCCAATTTATGCCACTTGTCTGTTTCTTGCCTGTCTGAAAATTGGGCAATCAGACTTTCTTGTGGCACCTAGGAATTGGCCCATCAGAGGGTCCCACAATTCTCCCTTCCTTCACTCGCTGTTTCTATGCTTTCTTTTTTCCTTTCCTTCACTGTGGTTAAAAAAATACATGTAAATCTTAACAACCATGGAAGCAAAACAGTTGACGGCAGATAAGGACCACAAGGCCCATCCAGTCTGCCCATTTTCTTTCTACCTTATGAATGTGCCATAGGCCTGTTCACTTCACAATGGCCTATCTATTTATACTCATTTTTATTGCTCCCTTATGCCGATCCCTTGCCTGTTTGAAACCCTGCACTACATTCAAATCCACCACTTCCTGAAGCAGGTCATTCCATGCATCCATGTGAAACTGGGATCCTTCGGTTTAAAAGGCTTGGTCATAGAGGAACGCAAGCTTTAGATTGTGAACAAGAGCTCCCTAGAGGGGGTCTCCAGCTGTAGAGGCACTAGTTACCCCCCTCTATGCTTACCTTCGCCTAGACAATGCATAGGTGAGAAAGGATCCCCAAAATGGGACTCCTACTTGGGGTCACTAACTATGTTGTTCGGCCAGGTGCACAAAAGATTTATCATGGTTACAATGTTATTGTTTCTTGTCTAAATTGTTTCTGGATGTGTTCGGACTTGTGTGGAGACAGGGTAGTATCGGGGAGGAACCTGAGCATGGAGAGCTATGAGGGGGAGTCCGGGGGGGAGATTGAGAAATGGAGCCTAGAATCTAATCGTTTAGAAGGTGAAAAAGGATACGACTGTTTTCTCCTACAACGTCAATGGTCTCACTAACCCAGTTAAAAGATCTAAGATCTTGAATCAGGCAAGGAAAGCCAAGACAGAATTTTTACTTCTCCATGAGACTCAATTGTCGGTGCGGGAGCATAATAAGCTATTAAAATGGGGTTTTAGGGAAATGGCAGCCTCTTCCTACAGAAATGGTAGACGGAGGGGCACGGTGCTGCTAGTACCGGCCAGTACTACAATTGAAAAAAAGAAAGTGAGGATAGATAAAGAAGGTCACTATGCGATGTTAAAAGGCAAATTCAGGGGCAATATGGAAACATTAGCATCAGTGTACTTTCCCCTGGGCTCAACATTGCCTGAATACCGGTCATTTTTCACCACTCTATTGGAGTGGGGGCAGGGAACTCTGATTTGTGTCGCGATTTAAATTTGCCTCTGACTCCTGACATGGGAATTTAAAGAAGCAAGCACAGATCTGGATGCCGATCTGGAGGCCCAGCTAACACTAGAAGAAAACCAAAACATGAATTTGAATCATTAAATGAAAAATATAAAGAGCAGTCTGCTAAGAATTGGAAGGATATTTCCATGTTAGAAGATGAGTTGCTCCAGAAAGGACCAGAGAAGACCAGCTGCATAAATACATGGAAGAACAAGAGAAGTCCATCAGTGACCTGGAACAACCTAACAGAGCAAAGATATCATCTTTAGAAGAATTAGAAGAGAACCTCAATGTAGCCATTGAAAGAACAGCATTTTTAGAAACAGAACTTGAAGAAAAAGAGTCCTTGATCGATTCATTCCAGAAGTTGAACGATAAAGCACGAGACTTAAGACAAGCATTGGCAGTGCCAGAAAAACAGCAAGAGGAAAAGAGAACATCGGCCCCAACCTCTCCAACTGTGGACTTGGAACATGCAGACGCCTCTGTCAAGACCTGTCTGTCTTTACCAGCCACTCCTGTCAAAGAATTCGCAGTTGATGGGTTCTCATCACCAAAAGACTTCAAAGAAGCATTGGCAGTGCCAGAAAGACAGCAAGAGGAAGTATTCATATCCACCACTTAATGAAGCAGGTCATTCCATACATCGATGTGAAACTGGGATCCTTTGGTTTAAAAGGCTTGGTCATAGAGGAAAGCAAGGAGCTTTAGATTGTGAACAAGAGCTCCCTAGAGGGGGTCTCCAGCTGAAGAGGCACTGGTTACCCCTCTCTGCTTACCTTCGCCTAGACAAGGCGTAGGTGAGAAAAGAGCCCAAAAAATGGGACTCCTACCTTGGGGGTCAGTAACTAAGTACTGTTCGAAGGCCAGGTTGGCGAAAAAGATTTATCATGGTTACAATGTTATTGTTTCTTGTCTAAATTGTTTCTGGGAAGTGTTCCGATGTGTGTGGAGACAGGGTAGCATCGGGGAGGAACCTGAGCACAGAGAGCTACGAGGGGGAGTCCGGAGAGATATTGAGAAAAGGAGCCTAGATTCTAATCCTTTAGATGGCGAGTAGGGATACGACTGTTTGCTCCTACAATGTCAATGGTCTCACGAACCTAGTTAAAAGATCTAAGATCTTGAGTCAGGCAAGGAAAGGCAAGACAGATTTTGTATTTCTCCAAGAGACTCAATTGTCGATGAGGGAGAATAATAAGTATTAAAATGGGGTTTTCAGGAAATGGCAGCGTCTTCCTACAGAAATGGTAGACGGAGGGGCACGGTGGTGCTAGTACTGGCCAGTACCACATTTGAAAAAATGGAAGTGAGGATAGATAAAGAAGGTCGCTATGTGATGTTAAAAGGCAAATTCAGGGGCAATATGGTAACATTAGCATCAGTGTACTTCCCCCCCCCGGCTCAACATTGCCTAAATACCGGTTATTTTTGACCACTCTATTGGAGTGGGGGGAGGGAACTCTGATTTGTGGGGGAGATTTAAATTTGCCTCTAAATCCTGACGTGGGAATTTCAAGAAGCAAGCACAGATCTGGAGGCCGAGCTGAAGGCCCAGCAAACACTAGCAGAAAACCAAAACATGAATTTGAATCATTAAAGGAAAAATATAAGCAGCAGTCTGCTCAGAACTGGAAGGATATTTCCATGTTAGAAGACGAGTTGGTCCAGAAACGGACCAGAGAAGACCAGCTGCATTAATACATGGAAGAACAAGAGAAGTCCATCAGAGACTTGGAACAAGCTAACAGAGCAAAGATATCATCTTTATAGAAGAATAAGAAGACAACCTCAATGTAGCCACTGAATGAATAGCATTTTTAGAAACAGAACTTGAAGAAAAAGAGTCCTTGATCGATTCATTTCAGAAGTTGAACGATAAAGCACGAGACTTAAGACAAGCATTGGCAGTGCCAGAAAAACAGCAAGAGGAAATGAGAACATCGGACCCAAGCTCTCCAGCCGTGGACTTGGAATGTGCAGACACCTCTGTCAAGACCTGTCTATCTTTACCAGCCACTCCTGTTAAAGAATTCGCAGTTGATGGGTTCTCATCACCAAAAGACTTCAAAGAAGCATTGGCAGTGCCAGAAAGACAGCAAGAGGAAGTAAGAAAATCCACCTCAAGCTCTCTGTCTGTGGACTCTGAATATGCAAATGCCTCTGTTCAGACATGCCTGCCTTTACCAGTCACTCCCGTTGGAGAATTCGCAAATTATGGGTTCTCATCACTAAAAGGTAATAGGAAATACTTCTGTTATCTTAAGAGACTTTATAGTAGGTTTTCAGTTACTGTTTCACAAGAATGAGTAGGCACATAATGCAAATGTTCATTTCTCTGCTACAGTGTGTGTCAGGGTTAGGTTAAGACCCTGTCCCATTTGTTATGCAGAGAGTTAAGAAACAAGGATCTGTTTTGCCTCTCTAATTAATGCCACTTGTCTGTCTCTTGCCTGTTGGAAAATTGGGCAATCAGACTTTCTTGTGGCACCTAGGAATGAGCCCATCAGAGGGTCACACAATTCTCCCGTTATCTCCCTTCTTTCACTCGCTGTTTCCATGCTTTCTTTTTTCCCATCCTTCGCTGTGGTTAAAAAAATATATGTAAATCTTAACAAACATGGAAACATAGAAGTTGACGGCAGATAAGGATCACAAGGCCCATCCAGTCTGCCCATTTTCTTTCTAATTTATGAATGTGCCATAGGCCTGAACACTTGACAATGGCCTATCAATTTATACTCATTTTCATTGCTCCCTTATGCCGAACAAATGCCTGTTTGAAACCCTGCACTGCATTCATATCCACCACTTCGTGAAGCAGGTCATTCCATGCATCCATGTGAAACTGGGATCCTTTGGTTTAAAAGGCTTGGTCGTAGAGGAAAGCAAGAAGCTTTACATTGTGAACAAGAGCTCCGTAGAGGGGGTCTCCAGCTGAGGAGGCACTGGTTACCCCTCAATGCTTACTTTCACCGAGACAAGGCATAGGTGAGAAAATAGCCCCAAAAATGGGACTCCTACCTTGGGAGTCACTAACTAAGTACTGTTCGAAGGCGAGGTTCGCCAAAAAGATTTATCATGGTTACAATGTTATTGTTTCTTGTCTAAATTATTTCTGGGATGTGTTCCGACTTGTGTGGAGACAGGGTAGTATCGGGGAGGAACCTGAGCATGGAGAGCTAAGAGGGGGAGTCCGGGGGGGAGATTGAGAAAAGGAGCCTAGAATCTAATCGTTTAGATGGTGAAAAGGGATACGACTGTTTGCTCTTCAACGTCAATCGTCTCAATAACCCAGTTAAAAGATGTAAGATCTTGAGTCAGGCAGGGAAAGCCAAGACAGATTT